>CM060418.1:101932140-103132140 GCA_030545235.1 Helianthus tuberosus
GTTTTAAAGATACGGTTCGTACGCACGATTAAGCGAAGACCGGATAGAATGTGATTTAGACCCGAAAAGTTTGAAGACTTGCTTAATATGGGTATATGATACACATTCTGGATTTTGAGATAAAACCGATAAGGTTTGACCCGTTTCGGCTAATTTATGTAAACTAGTTACATAAACCGAACCGAACGCGCATGAAGCGTAACGGGTATCCGTAATAGTCCTTACAGGTTTCCTAAGTTAACATGCCCTAAATATGTTGTGATATCCGTAGGATACCTTCCGTTATGCCCAAAACGAGTTTAATTGCTTATTAAGCCCCGTAGGGGTATTTTGGTCATTTTAAAGGTTATAAAAGTAATTAATTTATCTTCTGTGATCCGGGTCTGATTAAATCAGTAAAATGGTTTATTTTCACAGGGTATAACATTTGGTTATAAGTTTTATATATTAAAATAGTTTTAAATCCAAACTATGCGTTAAATACGCGTATAAAGTCGTTTTAAGCGACGTACGGGTTAAAATACGATTCTGAGTTTCCGGATCAGTTTAAAAGGCTCAAAATACTATAATTATTATTTAAAATCAGTAGCAATTGGATTGGCGCCATTCGGACGTGTAAAACTCATTTTATGGCCGAAAAGGGCATTTTCGGTATTAACCGAATTAAGGCGCTAATCCTAGCTTAGGATCAGTTTAAAAATAATTAAAAATCCTCAAAAATCCCAAAAATATTATTTAACATCAGTGGGGAAAAGTTTTGGTGCCGAAAATCGGGTCTAGATAGGCTATGCGCTAATCGCGCCGATTAATTAATAAAAAGCTTATTATTTACGCAAATGCGCATATCTCCTAATCTAGACCTCCGATTGACGTGAAA
This sequence comes from Helianthus tuberosus, assembly GCA_030545235.1. Classification (NCBI taxonomy): domain Eukaryota; kingdom Viridiplantae; phylum Streptophyta; class Magnoliopsida; order Asterales; family Asteraceae; genus Helianthus; species Helianthus tuberosus. The sequence goes on from CM060418.1 coordinate 101,933,018, forward strand.
ATTTACAGACATGATTAATAATCAGTAACTAAGATTATTTTATTTTCATATCTCCAAAAATCTCGTTTTATGATCATAAGGGCATTACGGTCAATATTTAGGCGATTAACGGAAACATCTGACGATTAGGGATTCGAGTGGTATAAACGCAGAGGCTTATACACACATGTAACTAGGTCCTAATGGAACCTTAAGGCATGTCTAAACTTATATATATCGGGTCAGAACTGAGGTCAACGCAAAAGTCAAACTTTTGCGTCTCTCGGTTCCGAATCGGTTCAAAACAGCAAGTTGTCGAATCAAACAAGCCTAGACAAGTTTTTATACTTATTTTTAGGTTATACGAATAATAAAACAGATTACACGCCTTTTACATGGTTAAATATGCGTTTAACGATTCTGTTGACTTTTTCTATACATGTTTGACTCGACAAACGACCTAGATAGATTAGGAATCAGTGAGTGCCCTTTTTGGGGTTTATTATCCATATAATTACCAACTTATAGCAACCTTTGATTCGACAATATTCTGAACCTTATGTGTTTTATCGTGAAGTCAAACCGTAGTTACGACGGTTTGATTTCTAAGCTACTAACTAAGGAAAACTTGATCGAGAAGGGTTAGACATACTTACACTTGATTAATGGATGATGTGGGATGCTTGGGGCCTGCTTGTAAGCTCTGGAAATGCTCAGAAGTTGACTGTGGGTGTATGTTGCAACATGTAACTTTTTATAAGAACTTGGATCCTTATCAATTAAGTCTAGGGATGTTGTTAGATGTCCAACATGTGTCCTACAAGCTATAAACCACCTTAGGGCAGCCCAATGTTTCGTAAAAATGAAATTGGAGTCGGATACATGCATCTACAGGCTGCTGACAAAAATTTCGCAACTGGGCACCCCATACGCATCGTAGGCATTTAAGCCCTACGATGCGCAGGGCATCATACGATGCGCAGCAATAAACCCCCTACGATGCGTAAGCCTACAATCTGATTTCTTAAATTTGCAATTTAGTCCCTGGTCCCCCGAAACATCGCTTTCACATCCCAATCTTGCATATGAAGCTTTGTTATTTAACATATGGGGCTTTAAGACTTATACCCACTTTGTTAAGCCCTCGGGTAACTCTGTGATCACCCGAAAAGCCCTAAATTTCAACGTTGACACTTATAACCCTCGTACACGAATTTTGTCACAACTTGCTCATACGATATCGAAACTTCATGAAATTTTTGTGGTACATTCTAGTGAGCACAATTAATCGTTACAAAGCTTCGGGTTTATCAAAAGGTCACTCAGAGGTATAACTTAAACATGTTGGCACATTTAACCCCTGTAGTTTGTAATCTCTCACTTTCTTTCACAATTCGCTTCGTATGATCCATGATCTATTCGTTTAAGGTTATAAACATCATGTGGGGTTATTGCAAAGTCTATTTATTCATTGTTGACACTTTGAACCCTTTTATGCACACAGTTTCACTGTTTGTCAACTTTAGTCCTTCAAGAACATTCCTTCACACGTTCAAACCTATGACACGTGTCAACACCTTATAGGACGTAAATTTTCGAGGTGTTACATCCTCACCCCCTTAAAATAAATCTCGACCCGAGATTTACTGAAATAAGTAAGGGTATTTTTCTTTCATCGTGGATTCAACCTCCCACGTGAATTCGGGACCTCTACGGGCATCCCATTTCACCTTTACAAAAGGTATATGCTTCCTTCGAAGCTTCTTCACCTGTCGATCTTCGATCGACAAAGGTTTTTCCACAAATTTCAAGCTCTCATCGATCTGCACATCTGTATAGGGTATAACCACTGATTCGTCAGCGGAGTCAGCGAAACACTTCTTCAGATTGCAAATGTGGAACACATTGTGTATACTACTGAGCTCTTCAGGTAATTTTAACTTGTAGGCAACTGACCCGACACGTTCAATAACCTCGAAAGGTCCTATGTATCTCGGGCTTAGCTTACCTTTCTTACCAAATCGCATTACTCCCTTCCAGGGTGACACTTTAAGTAGGACTTTTTCACCTACTTCGAAGTGAAGATCCTTACGATTTGGATCAGCATAAATCTTCTGCCTATTCCGGGCAGCTTGGAGATTGTTTCGAATCTGGACAATCTTGTCCGTCGTTTCGAACACGATCTCTGGTCCTGATAACTGGACTTCTCCAACTTCCGCCCAACAAACTGGTGATCTACACTTTCTACCGTATAATGCCTCAAAAGGCGCAGCCTTGATGCTGGTATGGTAGCTATTGTTGTAGGAGAATTCGATTAATGGCAGGTTCTTATCCCAGCTACCTCCCAAATCGATTGCACATGCTCGTAGCATGTCTTCCAACGTTTGAATAGTACGCTCACTCTGACCGTCTGTCTGTGGATGGTAAGCCGTACTAAAGTTCAAACGTGTGCCCAAAGATTGCTGGAAACTTTTCCAAAAATGTGATGTGTATCTAGTATCTCGGTCAGAGATAATAGCTACAGGTATGCCATGTAGAGCTACAATCTTATCAACGTACAGTTGGGCTAACATATCGGAGCTGTAGGTCTCCTTAATAGGTAGGAAATGTGCTGACTTAGTCAGTCGGTCAACTATCACCCAGATGGTGTCATTTCCTTTCCTTGTCTTGGGTAACTTGGTGATAAAATCCATAGTTACCATTTCCCACTTCCAAGTTGGAAGTTCAGGTTGTTGTAGCAAACCTGACGGTTTTTGATGTTCTGCCTTGACTTGCGCACACGTCAAGCATTTAGCTACATAGGTAGCTACAGACTTCTTCAAGCCTATCCACCAATAATTTGCTCTAAGATCATGGTACATTTTATCAGCTCCAGGATGAACAGAATATTTAGAGCTATGGGCTTCCTGGAGGATAACATCTCGGAGTCCTCCATAAATTGGAACCCATATTCTTCCATTCAATCTAAGAATTCCATCCTTACTAAGAGATAACTGCTCCTCAGTTACTCCTAGCTTTTCGTTAGGATAATTAGCTTCCAACACAGCTTCTTTCTGTGCAGCTAACAACCTTTCTATCAAGCTGTTCTTTAATTCCATGCTCTTGGCATTGATTCGGATGGGTTTCACCCTTTCTTTCCGACTCAAGGCATCGGCGACTACATTCGCCTTGCCGGGATGGTATCTTATTTCACAATCGTAGTCATTAAGAGTTTCCATCCAACGACGTTGCCTCATGTTCAAGTCCTTCTGGTTGAACAGATGTTGAAGGCTCTTGTGATCAGAATAGATCACACATTTGATTCCATATAAGTAGTGCCTCCACAGTTTTAGTGCGAATACAACGGCACCCAACTCCAAGTCGTGGGTGGTGTAATTCTTTTCGTGCACCTTTAACTGACGTGAAGCATAGGCAATGACTTTGCCTTTTTGCATAAGCACACATCCCATCCCGGTGTGTGATGCATCACAATAAACTACAAACTCCTCTATTCCATCAGGCAATGTTAGTACCGGAGCATTGCTCAACTTTTGTTTCAGAATATCGAAGGATTCCTGCTGCTTAGGACCCCAGTCAAACTTAATCTTCTTACGTGTCAGCGAAGTCAGGGGTGCAGCAATCCTTGAAAAGTTTTCTATGAATCGTCTATAGTATCCTGCCAAACCTAGGAAGCTACGAATTTCTGTAGGCGTCTTTGGCTCATGCCAATTCATGACAGATTCAACTTTAGCGGGATCTACTTGGATACCACGCTCACTAACAACATGTCCAAGAAATTGGACTGCTCGAAGCCAGAATTCACACTTTGAGAACTTGGCATAGAGCTTCTCTTTATGAAGTAGTTCCAGTATGCAGTGAAGATGCTTCTCATGGTCAGCTTGGTTCTTTGAGTAGATGAGAATGTCGTCGATGAAGACGATGACGAATTTGTCTAAATGCGGCTTGCAAACGCGATTCATGAGATCCATGAATGCGGCCGGTGCATTAGTGAGCCCAAAAGGCATCACTAGGAACTCGTAATGACCATAACGAGTCCTAAATGCTGTTTTGTGCACATCTTCATCTCTAACCTTCAATTGATGGTAGCCTGACCTCAAGTCAATCTTCGAGAAGAAACTTGCCCCTTGTAGTTGATCGAACAGATCGTCGATTCTGGGCAAAGGATACCTATTCTTGATAGTAACCTTATTAAGCTCACGGTAGTCGATGCATAATCGCATCGATCCATCTTTCTTCTTTACAAATAAAACTGGTGCTCCCCAAGGAGACGAACTAGGTTTGATGAAACCTTTGGCTAGCAAATCATCTAGCTGCGTCCTCAATTCCTTCATCTCTGTTGGTGCCAACCTATAAGGCGCCCTTGCAACTGGTGCTGATCCAGGAATAATGTCAATTCTGAATTCCACTTGCCTATCTGGTGGCAAACCAGGTAGTTCTTCAGGAAATACTTCGGGGTATTCAGAAATGACTGGGATCTCTCCAATCTTGGGTTTCGGTTCATCAATAATCACCTGTGCCATGTAGATGACACAGCCCTTCTTCAAACACTTTGAGTCTTTGAGTATAGACATCTTCTCGGGCAGCCCATACTGGGTATCTCCCTGGATAGTAAGTGATTCACCAGACGAAGTCTTGATCCTCACTTGCTTCTTATTGCAGATAATCTGGGCCTGGTTATGCGATAACCAGTCCATACCCAATACTATGTCAAAGCCGGCTAACTTAAAGGGAAGTAAGGACAAAGGAAAAGAGTGATTCCTAATGGATATAAAACATCCATCTAATAAAGTTGAAGCGGTTTCTAAAGTGCCATCTGCTAGTTCCACCTCATACTTCACACTTAAAGTTCTAACAGGTAGTTTCAACAATTCACAAAACTTATTATCTACAAACGACTTATCAGCGCCTGAATCAAATAACACTCTCGCATAAACATCATTTACGAGAAAGGTACCTGTTATCACGTTATCGTCCTTAATGGCTTCCTTAGCATCCATTCTGAAGACCCTCGCATTGGTCTTCTTCCCCTCTTCATTCTTCCTTGTAAATTTTGGGCAGTTGGATTTGATATGTCCCTTTTCATTGCAACTATAACACGTTGCATCCTTTATTTTCTTGCACTCCAGGGTCTTATGTTCCGTAGACTTGCAAATCCCACATGGCCTTGGCTGGTATTGGGATTTTGAGTCAAGTCTGCACTTTCCAAAATGGTACTTTCTGCAAATTTTACATCTGGGTTTTTCACCAGACTGCTGACCATCTTTCTTGAATCCTGACCCCTTCTTAGAGTCATTGTTTCCCTTCTGCTTCTTATCTGATCGTCGTGAGTTGTCATCCTCACGCTTTCTTTTCTCCGTATCAGTTTTCCTCAGTGACCTCAGTCTGACAGCATCTGAGGTCAGAGATAACGATATGTCCGTTACGGACCGAAAAGTGGTTGGTCTGGAAGCTTTTACACTTGCTTTGATCTCCGGTTCCAAACCCCCGATAAAACGAGCTATACGTTTAGGCTCCGGAGTCACCAAATAAGGGACCAACCTTGACAAAGTATTGAAAGTAGTAAGGTAGGCCTGACAGTCCAGGTTTTTCATGACCAGTGCCAGGAAGTCAGATTCAATTCTCTCAACCTCGTGTTGAGGGCAGAAATTTTCCTTGATTAGTGCCATGAACTCTTCCCATGTCATGTTGTATAACGGGACTTTCCCTGTGGCTTGGATCAAAGATCTCCACCAGGCTAAGGCTTCTCCTTTGAAAGACTGTGAGACAAACTTCACAATGTCTCTATTATGACAACCACTAATATCCACCACAGTATCCATTTCATCCATCCACGTCATGCAATCTACAGCTCCTTTTTCCCCATTGAAGTCTCTGGGTTTGCACGAGACAAAGTACTTATATGTGCAACCCCTATTACGAGGTTCTTGGTTCTGCACGACTCTTTGGGATGGATTACTCCTTTGATTCGAGGAGTGGTGAGTATTACTGTTGTGGGCAGTGTGGGTCCTGGAGGGTGTTCTAGCGTGTGATGCAGAATGGGTCCTCGTACGAGTACCACTTGATCCATGGTGTTGTCTACCCATAGCTATATTAACCGCATTATTTATCATAGCTTGCAACTCTGGGCCTGCTACGTTAACTTGGGCATTTTCATTCACTATCCCTGGGTGACTGTTGACCTCGTTTGAGTCTGCCATGTATCTAGAACTGTCACATATCGATAACAATTTATTGGTGAGTTTATTATAAAATTGTCTTTTATGGCAATTTATTAACCGTGGTAAACTTAGACCAAATATGGTTAATTTATTACTCACATAAATTTAGGATTTCTAATATAATTTATCCTAATTATAAAACAATAATAGTTTTATTAGCACATAAGGCCTAGTCACAGGGACAATATAGATTATAAGCTAGGATTTCAAAGAATCAAAGCATGAAGGTTTGAACAAAGTTCATTACCTTTATCAGACAGGGTCACAGACTAATACTGTCTTTTGTCTCATATGAAAATGAGAAGGGCCCGTAGGCATTATATTACCACGTATGGTTAAGATATGATCATCTTAATTGATGATGTAAACCTAGGATTCAGAGATCATTTAAACTAGGTTAGGAATCTTTTAAAGAATTCCTTTATAATATGACGTATGTGATTTTAACGAATCACTTCTGTCAGGAGTGTTAACATGTTTTAAGATGTTAACAGGAAATTGAATCTTTTAGACAGGTCTTACCATTTTGGCCCGGTCTTATATGTGACACGAGGCTAGGGTTCACACTTTTAAGATCCTTAATTAATTAATTTCAAAGGCAGATTAAATTAAAAGGAATGATTTTAATTTATTTCATTTATACACTATATATGCGCATATGGAAATTTTGAAATTTATAAAACAAACATTCCATTAATCTATTATACTATTACACACAGCCCTAAACGGGTCTTTTACTAATAACTAACTTACCCACGCAGGGGTTTAAACCAGTACATGCCCACGCAGGGGTCTTACAGAAAGATGTGCCCACGCAGGGGCTAAAATAGAAACAAGTCCTCGTATGGGACTAAGTACAAAAGGTAGATGTCCACGCAGGGACTACATACACATACAAATAATAAATGTCCACGTAGGGACTTGATTTAAATGAGGAAGTACAATAATACATATATGGGGATTTAACGATCCCGTTTCTTCTTCTTCCCCTTAAGCAAGCTTGCCAACCCACTCATAAATCCCTCATTCTTCTTACGTTCCTTCTGGAAGTCTTGCTCCACTTTGGCCAGTCTTCGGCGGAGTTCCTCCTGCTCATGGAGAGGAGCCCCTGGTGGCTGGTAATGTGGTGGCGGCTGAACAGGTGCTTGATACCCCTGAGTTGGGTATCCCATTCCCCAAGGAGGTCCGTATGGTCCTTCAGGATTATTATGGGCTTGGTAGCTTGCTGCTACGTTGTAAGGGTCATCAGCATAGTTATAGCCATGGTATGCTGGTGGTCCATATGGGTTGTAAGTTGCCGGAGCAGTATACGCAGGGATTGGGTGGCCAAAACCCGGTGGTGACGGTACTATAGGTGCTGAATTCACCTCCGAAACTGGGACAGAAGATCCACCCATCTGTGGGCCTTCATGAGTTGGCGGGTAATGGCTACCGCTAGAGTGTTGAGGAGTGTTGATATGAACTCCCACTGGTCGTACTGACATCCGCGGGCCAGTCCTCCTACGTCTTGGAGGTGCTGGAGGCTCTAAATGAACTGGTGGCGGTGGAGGCGGTGGCGTGACTGCCACAAACCCGTGTCGTCCAGAGGAATCTTGATGAGGCTGCTGTTGCGGATGAGATGCTGAATGAGACGGTGTATGGTGAGACGGTGTATGGTGAGATGGTGTATGGTGAGATGGTGTATTGTACCACTCACACCGTTCAAACCGTGCCATGTGGCTATCCGGACCCTGGTATGGTGTCACGTGATATGACGATCCGTCAGAGATCACGAAAGGATGGTTAAATGATCCGGTTGAAGCCTCGACGGGATCTGTGTCCTCGTCCATATCTTGATCACTAGAAAAGTGATCCTCCGGCCCTAGTGGGTTAAAACCCACGTTTTCGGGTAGGTACTCTGCTGGGTTAAACTGACCCTGAAATACAGGAGTAGGGTCGCCGAAGAAATGTTGCGGGTTGTGGGGTTCGTTCTCTGACTGAGGCCCATAGGAGTCATGATATGGAGGCGTTGAGGCGTGCGAAAAAGATCGTCTGGCATCGTCTTCATAGGTCCTCCATAGCTCCCTCGTTTCATCATTCCTTGTAGAAGAAGTTCGTCGATATGAAGGCCCTGCCTCATGGTCGTTAGGGGCACTAGCTGGCTCCTTTCCTCGACTACCTCGTCTAATTCTTGGCGGCATTATTGTACCTATTAAAATACACAAGGTAATAACAAGGAAAAATAAAGGACAAAAATTTAATTAAATAAAAATTTGAACAATTTGGATTATTCCTAAGTTCTTTGTCTAGACTCGAAGATTTAGGAATGTGCAATTGTGTAACTGAGATTAAACACAAAAGGTTAGTGTTTAATTCACTCAGTGTTGGCTCTGATACCAACCTGTCACACCCCGAATTTCCACGTGTCACCGGTGGGCCCGGTAGGGGAGTATCGTGACGTGGTTGGCAACATAATAGTCAAACAACACAATATTTAAATGCACAGCGGAAGCAAAGTATAGATTTAATTCAACCAACGATATTGTAATATTAAGTATCACAAATAGTCGAATATAAATCCACAGGTAGATCAAGTTTAAAAAGGAAACAAATGTTCAACAGTTATGACATCCAAGCTGGCGAGACTTAATGTGGATGCTAGGAGACAAGCCAGCCTATTTCGCGTAGTACCTGCACTTAACCTTTTAAGAAAATACGTCAGTTTACACTGGTAAATACAATCAACCGACTCATTTTGAACAGAGTTTAAGAAAATGCATTTAAGGCACAAGGCACAAATAATATTTTATAACTTGGGATAATTATGTAAATATATAAACTTGTAAACGAATTACATGTTTCTTATGCGTTCAGTAGTCCGGTCCTTAAACTGGATTAAAGATCAATAAACACACCACTTTATATAATGAGACACTGACAGGTGTACGCCTACACCTGAGTGCTAAGGTCGTGGCCATCTCGTAAGATGATGCCAGGGATATCCGGGACATGGTCATTAACCCCCCAAAGGCTTTAAGCAAACAAAACATTTCAAAACAGAGCATATCAATGATTTAACCTCTATTCGATTAAAGATTCAATGCTGGACCAAGCGGTATTTTATATACCGTACCCCAAGCCCGTATAGGGAAAATAAGTTAAAAGTATTTACCTGAGTAAGTATAGTTCAAAATCAGCGAGTGCAAGTATCTTTTACTGGTTCTCCTATTCTGGAACGAAGGTTTATAACAACCTATTAGAATCCTAACGGGTCTTTAGTTAAGCTTACGCTTAGACCAATTAGTTTTAAAGATACGGTTCGTACGCACGATTAAGCGAAGACCGGATAGAATGTGATTTAGACCCGACAAGTTTGAAGACTTGCTTAATATGGGTATATGATACACATTCTGGATTTTGAGATAAAACCGATAAGGTTTGACCCGTTTCGGCTAATTTATGTAAACTAGTTACATAAACCGAACCGAACGCGCATGAAGCGTAACGGGTATCCGTAATAGTCCTTACAGGTTTCCTAAGTTAACATGCCCTAAATATGTTGTGATATCCGTAGGATACCTTCCGTTATGCCCAAAACGAGTTTAATTGCTTATTAAGCCCCGTAGGGGTATTTTGGTCATTTTAAAGGTTATAAAAGTAATTAATTTATCTTCTGTGATCCGGGTCTGATTAAATCAGTAAAATGGTTTATTTTCACAGGGTATAACATTTGGTTATAAGTTTTATATATTAAAATAGTTTTAAATCCAAACTATGCGTTAAATACGCGTATAAAGTCGTTTTAAGCGACGTACGGGTTAAAATACGATTCTGAGTTTCCGGATCAGTTTAAAAGGCTCAAAATACTATAATTATTATTTAAAATCAGTAGCAATTGGATTGGCGCCATTCGGACGTGTAAAACTCATTTTATGGCCGAAAAGGGCATTTTCGGTATTAACCGAATTAAGGCGCTAATCCTAGCTTAGGATCAGTTTAAAAATAATTAAAAATCCTCAAAAATCCCAAAAATATTATTTAACATCAGTGGGGAAAAGTTTTGGTGCCGAAAATCGGGTCTAGATAGGCTATGCGCTAATCGCGCCGATTAATTAATAAAAAGCTTATTATTTACGCAAATGCGCATATCTCCTAATCTAGACCTCCGATTGACGTGAAAATTTACAGACATGATTAATAATCAGTAACTAAGATTATTTTATTTTCATATCTCCAAAAATCTCGTTTTATGATCATAAGGGCATTACGGTCAATATTTAGGCGATTAACGGAAACATCTGACGATTAGGGATTCGAGTGGTATAAACGCAGAGGCTTATACACACATGTAACTAGGTCCTAATGGAACCTTAAGGCATGTCTAAACTTATATATATCGGGTCAGAACTGAGGTCAACGCAAAAGTCAAACTTTTGCGTCTCTCGGTTCCGAATCGGTTCAAAACAGCAAGTTGTCGAATCAAACAAGCCTAGACAAGTTTTTATACTTATTTTTAGGTTATACGAATAATAAAACAGATTACACGCCTTTTACATGGTTAAATATGCGTTTAACGATTCTGTTGACTTTTTCTATACATGTTTGACTCGACAAACGACCTAGATAGATTAGGAATCAGTGAGTGCCCTTTTTGGGGTTTATTATCCATATAATTACCAACTTATAGCAACCTTTGATTCGACAATATTCTGAACCTTATGTGTTTTATCGTGAAGTCAAACCGTAGTTACGACGGTTTGATTTCTAAGCTACTAACTAAGGAAAACTTGATCGAGAAGGGTTAGACATACTTACACTTGATTAATGGATGATGTGGGATGCTTGGGGCCTGCTTGTAAGCTCTGGAAATGCTCAGAAGTTGACTGTGGGTGTATGTTGCAACATGTAACTTTTTATAAGAACTTGGATCCTTATCAATTAAGTCTAGGGATGTTGTTAGATGTCCAACATGTGTCCTACAAGCTATAAACCACCTTAGGGCAGCCCAATGTTTCGTAAAAATGAAATTGGAGTCGGATACATGCATCTACAGGCTGCTGACAAAAATTTCGCAACTGGGCACCCCATACGCATCGTAGGCATTTAAGCCCTACGATGCGCAGGGCATCATACGATGCGCAGCAATAAACCCCCTACGATGCGTAAGCCTACAATCTGATTTCTTAAATTTGCAATTTAGTCCCTGGTCCCCCGAAACATCGCTTTCACATCCCAATCTTGCATATGAAGCTTTGTTATTTAACATATGGGGCTTTAAGACTTATACCCACTTTGTTAAGCCCTCGGGTAACTCTGTGATCACCCGAAAAGCCCTAAATTTCAACGTTGACACTTATAACCCTCGTACACGAATTTTGTCACAACTTGCTCATACGATATCGAAACTTCATGAAATTTTTGTGGTACATTCTAGTGAGCACAATTAATCGTTACAAAGCTTCGGGTTTATCAAAAGGTCACTCAGAGGTATAACTTAAACATGTTGGCACATTTAACCCCTGTAGTTTGTAATCTCTCACTTTCTTTCACAATTCGCTTCGTATGATCCATGATCTATTCGTTTAAGGTTATAAACATCATGTGGGGTTATTGCAAAGTCTATTTATTCATTGTTGACACTTTGAACCCTTTTATGCACACAGTTTCACTGTTTGTCAACTTTAGTCCTTCAAGAACATTCCTTCACACGTTCAAACCTATGACACGTGTCAACACCTTATAGGACGTAAATTTTCGAGGTGTTACAAATTACAATTGCATGCATGTATCACAAACTCCCCCTCAGCCTGAGCTCATAATGAATTATTCGTGCAGGAAGACAAGTGGTGAAAGTGCTAATAGAACAGTACAGGGTACTGTTCTATTTATAGGCATGAGCAAACCACTGTGGCATCTTTGCTGACGTCACCATGAAAGTGACATCTAACCTCCTAACAACCTGTAACTACTGATCTAATACAATCAACTGCTTGCTAACTACTGATTACAATACATTACAAAAGATAGACTAAACTACTGCTTTCTCCTTCCACTGTTGTGACTCCAGCAGTACTTTATGTATCCAGCAGTGCTTGACCCAGATCAGTAGATTGAGCATCGGTGTTAGTCTTCAACAGTCTTTAATCATCAGCAGTTGTTGAAGGACAGTTGTTGTAGATGAGCAGTAGATAGAGGTCATCAGTTGTTTAGCCACTTTCAAGGGGAGAGAATGAATACTAACATCTGCTTATTTTGGATCCACTGCTCTGATCCAGTTTTGGCTTTAATCAACTGTTCCTTTGGTAGGGTTCAATCCCAACAATTTAGTTAATATAAGTTAAGTATAGATTTGAGGATACCTTGAATGAATGACACGTGTCCAAAAATTGGTTTATTTTATTATAGTAGATAGATATAACGAAGTAATCACTAAAAATCCTTTCTTATAAAAACTAAAGTTAAATCCCTGGTTGGTCCCTGTGGTTTGTGAAAATTGTAGATTTGGTCTCAAGAGTTCACTGATTACAGAGTTGGTCCTAGTAGTTGAAATTTTTGCACTCGGTGGTCCTTATCACTAACCTATGTTAGATTTCCAAGTTAAGTATATGATAAATGTCTATTTTACCCCTCAGATTCTTCCTTATCTCTCCCTCTCTATAAATAACCCTATCATACCAGATACATGTACCTCCCCTCTACCACTATTAACCACCATTCTAAACAGCTGTTTATGTTCATTCACCATCTTCAACACTCACCTCCACTATTCGAACCACCATGGAACAACCCGACCACCACTTGCTCACCTCGTCACCACCGGAAATCACAACCACCCACCCACGTAAACCTCCTCCACCTTCAACACCATCCATCATAGCCGGCGTCAACCTTTGACCACCAATATCATCACATCGGCGTCAACCTCCGGCGTCCATCACAATCGGCGTCAACCTGCTCACCTCGTCACCACCGACGTCAACCTCCGACCACCAATATCATCACTCAACCTCGGTAACCACCACCCTCCTCCGATATAACTACCATAAACAACCACCAATAAACTGTTGTTTGTGTTTTCAAAGAAATGTAGAAAGCTTGTTGTGTTTGAATTTCCGAAGGAAAAAGAGGGTGCAGGTGGAGATTTTGATGGTGGCGGAGGTGGAGATTTTGTTGGTGGTGGTGGCGGTGGTGAAGATTGATGGTGGTGGATAGTGGTTGTTATGGTAGAAGAGAGAAGATGAGTGTGGACCATCTCTTTTAATTTTTTATTGTTCATGGGCAATCTGGTCATTTCACACACACTTAACTGGAAAACTTAACATGGGTTAGTGATAAGGACTATCCGAGTGCAAAAATTACAACTATTATGACCAAATTTGTAATTAATGAACCATTGAGACCAAGTCTGTAATTTTCGCAAATCACTAGGACCAACTAGACATTTAACTCTAAAAACTAATTCTAATATTTGAACAAACTTGTAATAAATAATATTAAATAGATATCATTCATTATTTTTTGAATCTCAACCAAGCTTTATCTTGAGTTATGAGTATTTTAAATTGTCCCATTCCACCCCATTTAATTTACTACAAATTGAGAATATATAGATGATTAGATTCGACATCATATTTAACTTTTAATTATATAAAAATTGATCAAAGGTATATAAGCATGCAACTAATAACAAAAATGAACTTATTAATTTTGTTAATGGTCTATAATGATTAACAATACAATAGCATGTAATTATAGCTCAACTTGTTTCTACAATAAAAAAAAAGGCTACAATATTTTGGTAGATCATCAAAGAGCAAAAAGCCAAAAACATTAACATTTTCGAATCCTATTATGAAGTTGAGGGTAGAGAAGTGATTGGTACTCAAAAGTTAAGGTACGTTTAAAGTTAGGACAACCCTAAATCTTCGGGATGTACCAATGTATCACTTCATATATTTTTATTTTTATTTTTTTATTATTCCATTGCAAAAATTTGACTTTTCAACTTGTTGACTCTGTCAACCCACGAAGAGGAAGCCAATAGCCCAAAGCTATTATACTATGTAGGATTTTTGGCGCATTGTGATGGACATTAGGTCGGTATTAGCTCGGTTTGTTATGTCTATGAGACTGGTACCTGTATAGTTTATGATATCAAGTGTGAATACAACTCTATTTTTTATATCAGTAGGAACGTCGAGAAACCGTAAAAACAAATATTTATACCAATATCAATGTTGTTGGAACATGAACAATTCGTTTAAACACGGTAAAGTATAAAAACCAATTATATTTGACGTGTTTGATTTTCCATTAAATTTTTTATCGAAATGTAGATAAAAATAAGTATGTCGAAACGACATATTTAGAATTTTATACAACATTATATTATATTATTAAAATCATGAAACACAGTAAACATTGCCACTTTAAAAAACTAAACTGTGAATCAACTTTGATCACATGTACTTTTTACGTACACAATTTGTTGTGCTTTCCCTTGGTCTACATCACGAATGTAACCGGTATGGTATATAAAAATATAGAACTTTTTGATTATTTTTATTAGCACGAATACACAATTAAATATTTTCTTTTATCAACTTTATTTAACATCATGTAAAGTTTTGTAATGATTATTTATAATAACTCACCTTAGTTGAAAGTTTCTCTTGACTAAGACCAAGCGGTATGGGGGCCGGCTTAGGCCCGGCGATGCCCGGCGCCGGTCCCCCACACCGCCCCACTCGCCCCATTTTGTGATAACCGGCTTGGTGAAGACGATCTTGACGGGCCCATTTTTTGAATATATAGCCGTTCAACGGCTATATACATTTAATAAAAAATTCCTTTTTCCTATAAAGCCATCTCATTTTATACCATTTTTCACCATTTTCTCCCTACTTTCAACCCAAAACACTCTCATTTTTATATCATTATTTTATAAAAAATATATTTTTATCCACAATGGCATCTAATTCTTGGTGGTCCTCGGGTTCTTCGGACGAAGAGGAGATGTTTTTCGCAAACGAGTAGTGTAATTTTTATAAATTTTTAAATGTTGTCTTTTTTTTATAAATTTTAGGTTATGTAATTTTTAATTATGTTATGTAATGGATTTTATTATCTTCTTTTATGTCTTATTTTTATTTAAATTTTGAATTGTTTTTATAAAATTAAACAAATAAAAAAGTTAAACAAATAAAAAAGTTAAACAATAAAAATTAAACATTAAACAATAAAAGTTAAACAAATAAATAAATTAAACAATAAAAAATAATGTGGGATAGCCCATCCTCCACCCCCTAAAAAATGGAGGAGGCCCATCCTCCATAAGATGGTGAGGTGGCGTCTACGTGGCGGCCCATCCTCATGGGGATGAACCTCCCCATACCCACTAGTCTAACCAAAGTCTTCCATTATACCAATTAAGGGGCTGTTTGGTAGCCTCTGAATGGTCATTAAGAGGCTACCTCTTAATGGAACCATAAGAATTTTACCAATGAGAAGGTAGAAGAATGTGACATGTGATGATTTATCATTCAGAGGTTACATCTTAACCATTCAGACTTGAGGTTACCTCTTATTCATTCAGAGGTTTTAAACCATTAAGAGGTAACATCTGAATGGTCATTAAGAGACTACCAAACAGTCCCTAAATCTTGATAAGATAATCACCAAAGTAATTACAGTGTTCAATCTTTCTTCTGTTTAATTCCTTGAAGCCTCAATGATCACTTATTATAATCATTCATTTTTAGCACTACGAATGAATCTTAAAATTCTTCTGAAAATGGTCGTAATGTTCGAACAATTTCCTACGAAATTTTAATGTTTGAAATATTTTAGTTTTTCGTCGGAAAATAATTAATTGATTGTACGTTTTAATTATTATATATTTTTGTCTTTTCATCGGAAAATGGTTTAGAGTTTCCGCCCAAATTTTTTATTGGAATTTTTTGTATAAAAATTGACTATTTTCTAGTAGTGATAAGGTAATATTTTTAAGTGCTTACAATGTGTATGCACATACAAAGACATTGTCTTTTGTAACCTTAAAAGGTCAGTCGTAGGGTAGAATAGGAAGTGTAGGACACATGCAACATACCATAACTTATGCTTTAAGTAAAACTAATTTCAACTCTCTTTGCACCTCCTTCATTTTATATCATACGTAGAATTAGTCATTAGACTCTTCATGCAAAATAATCATGGCTTCTCGCCACACCAAAATAACATTCACCTCCAAACTTGTGAACCTTTTCCACTCTAAAAACTCTCTTTTTTACTTGTTTGTATTCTTGATTTGCTTGCCGATCGGCTTCGTTTGCTCTTTTTACCTTCAAAGCTTATCTGCGGCCGTTCATACCTCTATTTTTAGCGTTTTCCGTTCATTATCATTAGTATCACCGCCACCACTACCACTACCACATGAAGACACTCTTTCGCAGAGCCGTCTCCGAGAATAATAAAAAACTTTTGGGCCTCGTGCGAGACAAAAAAGTTGGGCCCCCTTTCTATAATATAAACTTATCATTTTATATATCAAAAAACCACGATACAACGATAATTGACTAATTGTTATAAGATAAACAAAACAATACTAGCGTAGCTAAATGATCGAACTAACTTACTTAAGCAAATCGTGAGGCTCTGCTAGTTTTTTTGAAAGCAAAGCTCTCGATCAAGTCTTTATATTTCATGCTTTCTAATATTTCGTTTTCAAGAGATATCATCGCCAATCCATTTAGGAATGGGTGGCATAATTTCTAGACAAAAAAATAAAATCAAAGTTCAAAACTAGTAAGTTTCATCTAACTCTAAACCTAAACAATAAACAATTATACATCAAAGTCTCAAAGATTCAATCATTCAATAAAGATTCATAAGTTTCATCTAGTTCTAAATCAATAAATCTAAAAAACAAAGATTCAAAGTTTCATGTAATTGACTAATTATATAAATCTAAAAGTAAAAAAAATTACATTCTAGTAATAATAGATTTTAGAATTGAAAATTAGTTACCTTAAAGGATGAAATCTTGAAGATTCTTTAGCTACGTTAGATGATCGGATGATGATGATGATATAAAAAACTGAAAGGATTGGTCTTTATTTGAGCGTACAGTACCTATGAATCGATCCATAGAAGTTGGAATTTTGTTTTTTTTAGCGCACAGGACTAGGGATAAATTGTATTTGGAGTTTGGGCCTTTTTTTCAGCATTGGGCCTTCATCTTCAGTTTTGGGGCCTGTTGCATACTTAACATAATAAACTTATAAATACTATTGGGCCCCTAACATTTTTGGGCCTTGGGCGCCTGCCCAGCTTGGCCGGCCCAAGAGCCGGGTCTGCTCTTTCGTCATTAACAGCACCACCATCACTAGTATCACCTCCACCACTAACTTCAAACCTGCCACAACCGTCACTACCACTACCACTACCAGATAATCTTTCTTTATCACCACCTCCACTACCACCACTGACTTCAAACCTACCACAACCGCCACCACCACTATCACTACCAGATAATCTTTCTTTATCATCACCACTAGCACCACTAACTTCAAACCTACCACAACCGCCACTACCACTACCAGATGATCTTTCTTTATCGCCACCACCACTATCATCGGAAGCTATTCCTCCGGCCACATCGCCATCATCACTGCCCTTTAAGGTTTCAATAACGGAACAAATGCCCATGATGCATAATATGAGTGATGATGATTTGGTAAAGAGAGTGATGGAAATTCCAAAGATGACCACCACAAATACCCCTTATAAGGTGGCATTTATGTTCTTGACACCAGGGCCATTGCCACTTTCACCTTTGTGGGAACTGTTCTTCAAAGGGCATGAAGGTCTTTTCTCCATCTACGTCCACCCCCATCCATCTTATAATGACACCATCCCTCAAGACTCTGTCTTCTATGGCACAAGAATTACTAGCCAGGTAGCTTAATTTACCAACTGTAACGATTTCAATATCTTTATGACAACAATGTTTAATAGTAATAATAATGCAGTAGTGGGATATGCATGTCATAAGACGATAATATGTAAGATTAAATATATTACGTATTAATATTTAATCTAGTAGCCATATAATCATTTACATTATATAGATCAAAATATATAACAATCCTATTAAATAATTAGTTGGTAATTGTTGATGGACCATATTACCCTTATTAACTAATTAGGGTTTCCTCCTGGGTGCTTATATAAGGAGATTTATGTGGAGGTTAGAGGGTTAGACAGTTACACATTAGACACAACCCTAATAACACATAACATCATAATTCGACCTCCATCTCCATACCGATTCCCTTATCGGTTTTTTCTAAGCCACCATCATCAGTCAGCACCCTAAGGAGGAACCAGACCAAGATGACAATCATGTCAACCCTTAATGGATTCTCTGCTAACCTGTGCTGATGCAACCAAAGGTATGTTTTCATGTTTTCCATTATATTCAAACAGAACTGAACCAACATGTGGTATCAGAGCATATGTTGATTAGTCAGTTCTGTTTTCGTATCCATTATTCTGGGATCAAAAATCTGGAAAACGAAATTGTTAAAGCCTTAAAAAATCATGACTGTTTTCGAGTTTTGTTGCCGAAATCACTGTTTTCGGAAGTTAATGTATTAATGTTTTGACTCGAAATCATAATGGACAAACCTAATATTCGAAATCTGTTAACAAAGTTCTTAAAATTTAGATTTCAGAACCCAGAATTATGTTTTTTATTTTTTTAGGGTTCATAATGTTCTTATGTTCTTATGATAAATTCGAATTTCCTTTATGTTTTGGAATTTGATTTGAGTTGTTGAATGTTTTTCCAATTTTGATCTAATTTTTTATCTAATAAGTTTTCGAAATCTGTTAAAAAATATAAACAGATTATTTTTTCGAAATTAGTGATAAAAATAGATCAAAGATAAAGTAGGAAACTCTATCACAATCCCAAATTTTCGAATTTTTTTGTTATGTTGTCACAAAAGGAAAAACAGCTATTAAACAGAGGATTTGAAATCATTATTGTACAAATCGCACAAGTTTGGATCACATAAGTGATAATCTGATCGCATAAGAAAATCGCACAAGATCAGATTACATAAGAGATGGTCTAATCGCACAAGACAGTCGCACAAAACTTGTACAACTCATTAAGCACATGGTACAAGTTAAGACTGCATAATCGCACAAGAATTGTGGATCGCACAAGACTAGTGGATCGCACAAGACTTGTGGATCGCACAAGACCTTACTAATCGCACAAGGCATTACTGATCCACAAGTTTTGGGCCTTATGGATCGCACAAGACTTGGGCCTTATTGATCGCATAAGACTTGGGCATTACCGATCGCACAAGTCATTACCGATCGCACAAGTCATTACTGATCGCACAAGATTCGAAATCGCACAAGTTCGATCCGCGCTAACAGGTGGTTTGCTATTAAATAAATGGTTTTGTAATTTACTTAGTTAATTAATAAGGATCAAATAATGTTTTACAAAACCAAAATGGCTTTACTTGAATGAGCTTTTGATATATCATTTCTGGCCAAAGCTGACTTGATACATCTACTTATTATTCAAGTATTACGAAAGCTATGTTGTGTATGCATCATAAGCATGAATGTCTTAATTTCTGGCCAAAGCTGATTTAATTCATTCATAGATGGCATACTCAACAAGTGCATAACTAAAGTGATTGTTTCAATTCTGGCCAAAGCTGATTTGTTACAACCACTTTGCACATATGCTTAAATGATTACACTTCTGGCCAAAGCTGTTTTGTTTTCGTTTAAGTAGAATTTTTTAGCTATAGTCTATTATTTTGATGTTAGTAATAGACATATCACAATCTCTTCACATAATGATCCTTAGCTTAATGATCCTTAATTAGTTTTTTATGATCATTTCGTCTGCCTTATTCTTAGTACCCATAATGTCACTCACTATAATTTTTTCTTCTTTATATCAATATCTCATCCACTCTAAATTTTTAAACCTAAAATGTTTGCTTCATTTAAAGTATTTAAAGTTTCTATAAGAATTAGCTCTTAAATTAAATCCTTGATTATTTCCTAAGACACGATAATCCTATTGCTCTCTTCTAATAAAGATTATAAAGAAGAAAGTTAGAGCATGATGAATAGGAAAAATCGAATATGATGTCTATTATGATAATCAAGAACTCTCTAACGTAAATGCTATCACTAAAGTTATTCCAGATTACGTCTTTCCTGAGACTAATCTATAATTATGGAATAATCACTAGAACTCCTAAGATGCATGCCTTAATTTGAAACTCTAAACTATAAAGTTAAGTGGTATATGTGAATACATTATAATGTACAAAACCAGGACCCATAAAGTTAAGGGCTTACGCATGGAAATAAGTACATTTTTTCCAATACATTACATACTAAGATTTTCACTTGTACAAATTTGATGCATTACAAATCAACTACAACACTCAAAAAATACCAAAGTATAACGAGTGTGTTGATAAGCAACATATGTACAAAGAAATAAATGTTTAAAGCTGGAAAATAAGTTGTTATTCACCTTACAACCACTTAAAACGTTTAAAGAGGATTATTCTAAGGTCCATAGACAAATTACAAGTGCTAATTCCAACTTTAAGGTTCTTCAAAGGAAAATCTCACTGCATAACTATGTCATTAGGCTAGACATAAGCAATGAGACTATCCATTATTCTAAAGAACAGTTGGGTAAATTAATTAGATAGTCACTTATTAATGATATTTAAGTCTGGTAATTTCAATATTCCAATTAACACATGATTAGTTGAATCTAGTTCCATACGTTTCCTTCCCAGAACTTGACAAATAACTAATATGAGAGTTAGTGACAAAATTAATTGTTAACGCTATAAGAACCATACTAAGCAGTCTTCTAACAAAGCTTTTCGATACATTACATGTTCTGATTATTAATCAGAGTACAGTATCATTACTTAGGCTATGTCATGAAGGTTGTGAGGTTTGCATAGTCAACATAAAGTCACACTTATCTTAAACTCTCATCTTATT
Organism: Helianthus tuberosus; assembly: GCA_030545235.1. NCBI lineage: Eukaryota > Viridiplantae > Streptophyta > Magnoliopsida > Asterales > Asteraceae > Helianthus > Helianthus tuberosus. Next base: position 101,954,266 of record CM060418.1, read on the forward strand.
TGTTCTAACTATCTGGATTGAAACATTATTAAAATGAAACTAGATGATACCTTATATTTTCACAACTTTTGTCATCATGCGAATGAGAATTTGACAAAAGGAAAATGAGACTTATACATTTCATCCATTAGAACCGAAATTCATGAGACATCATGACTTTCTTAATGAGGATGATTATTCAACTAATCTCATTCTAAGTGATTTTAAATCATGACGTTAAAGCCCTAAGTATGACTTGGCTTAAGGAATAAGTATGGGTCCATCATAAGTCATTCTTTGACATTCGTGGAACTTATTCCAAATGGAATATTCAGACATAATTCATTTATCATTTAAAAGACTATTTACTTGTATCTAAATTTTGTCGCATATGGCACACGTTCTTAGAAGAAATCTACTCATATATATACTTAATAAGATTTCTATTAGATATGTCCCTAAAGTTTCTTAGGATATTTGGACATTCAAGAAATCAAATAAAGTCTAACGTATATGTGATAGGTTCTCACGTCACGTAGCTCATTGAAACTTCTCTTGTAGCATTCTAGAGATATTAAAGATCAGTGGGAGCATTAAGTGTCTTAATAATAACTTGCAATAGTTGCAAGAGGTGGGGGAGTGAAAATTTCACATTACCTAAATTTGCACCTCTTGTACAAGACACTGCTCCATCACGACACTGTTCTATCAATACTTGTCTCCTTAAAATCTAATGCTACTCTTACAAAAGTTTCATAGTTGCTTAATTGTGGGCACACTTAGATTTCTTACATAAACTAACATAATCCTCAACAAGAGAAATCACAACGACTAACGTCATTAATTTGTTTTCTCTATTAGAATTTGTTGGTCGTTAAGCTTTGACCCTAAGCATGCTGAGTTCCTAAAGATTCCTAAGGTCAGTGGGAGCAGTCAAAGTCCTTATTATGACTTGCAAGGAATACAAGAGGCGGGGGGAAGAGTGTCATTAAATTTCACTCCAAATTTAACTCCGATTACACCTCTTGTACACCATACTGCACCAACTCTTACAAACTTAGAATGAAAATGATAGCAACCTAATCAAGAGCTAATCCATAAAACTGAAACTTCTAATGAACCCAATAATCAACTCAGGAGGTCATCTAGGTTTAAAAGCCTACTAATTTTGATGATTACATAACTTCCCTAACTGAAGTTGAAATGGATTTTGGAAATGTTTATTGATCCTATCTCTTCAAATTAAGCCATTAGTGTCAATCAATATTCTTAATGGAATAAAACAGTTTTCTAGTAAAACTGATTTTATGTGTTCGTATAACGTTTGGGATTTGATTGAATTACCTAAGAGTGTTCATAAGAAAACCAAATCCTAATATAAGCGTTAAGATACGAAGAAACATGATTGATTGTCAAAGGTTGTACTCAGGAAGAGATAAATTATTAAAGAATCTTTATTACATATCTAACACAAGATTTCTTTAAGGATCATCATTGTTCTAGTAGCTTATAATAGTTTAAAGCTACATTAGATGAACATTATAGACAATTTTCCATAACAAATGGCTGACACATTTACATGTTCATTAGATAACAACCTAAAGTTTCTAACTGAATGTTAAAGAACACTTTATTTGTAAGCCAATAAAATCCATGTGTGGGTTAATGCAAACATCATAATGTGATGAAATCTTAACGTAATTATTTTCATCAAGAATCAAGTGGATTAATGTACCTACCTCAAAATGAGTGGGAGCAACTAAGATAAACTTGTCTATATAGATGACATTCTTTTGACAAGTATGTGTTACACAAGTCAAAGTATTGTTAACACAAACTTTGATATAATAAATCTCAGAGATATCTCTTACGTGATTGATATCATAACGTGCCGAGATAGACCCAATGGGACATTAGTTCTGTTCCATAAGTTTAACATTAAATGGGTCCTTATGTATGTAACAAACAATACTGCTCTCCTTTAGAGGATAATAGGATAAGTGAGATTATTTATTTACGCTTCATTAAATTAGAAGCCTTATGTAAGTTTAAGTCTATACTCGTTTAGATATTACTCACATTGCAACACACTAGATATGTCTAGATTATTGTGAAGCATCTAATGGAGTATTACAATATCTTTAAAAGAAACGAGAGGCTATTATTAGAAGAATAAGTGAGAATTAAAACCGGTTTATTATTATAACTTTGTGATATTCAAAGATGATAAAATGTAATTTCGGGTATATCCTTATGTCAGCAGATAAAACATATCTCATGGAGGAGTCATAATGCACTGATATTAACAACCTAAGTTATTACGACATAATATGGTCACTAAATGTTGTTGGAAATATATCAGTAGACTCATAAGTTTATTAACTCCATATAATGTTTTGAAGACTTAGTGTGATAAAGTCAGCTACCATAACTCCTTGAACAGTAACAGTTTGAGAGGTGCTGCATTAAGTTTCGATACGCAATTAATTATTCGTTTATGAACGAATTGAGGAAACTAAGTTTGTATCGAATACATTCATGATATGCTTAAGGATCCTGTAACTGAAGGGCTATTACCCATAAGTCTTATTAAGAGAGCTCAGAGACGGGTATTATTTGATGGCCATGCGCAAATGCATATCGTACTATGAATGACTAAGTATTAGTTAATTTTTCCTCATCAGTTTGATTTTGTACGTCTCTAAGAATATGTCAAGTCGACATAATGGCATATAAGACAAATAAAGTTACAAATCAAACAAAGGGCTTATGCGTATTTTGATCATGACGATTAGGTTTTAAATTAAGGCTATAGTATGATTAATGGGGGTCCTGAGTCGCATAATGATTCAACGGCTGTATTTTTCTGCTATAGTACTTGTTTAAGGCTAAAATGAGTGTTAACTCCTGATCAGGCTTATCTAATACTCATAGTAAATGATTACTCGGCTAAGTGGGAGAATGTAAGATTAAATATATTACGTATTAATATTTAATCTAGTAGCCATATAATCATTTACATTATATAGATCAAAATATATAACAATCCTATTAAATAATTAGTTGGTAATTGTTGATGGACCATATTACCCTTATTAACTAATTAGGGTTTCCTCCTGGGTGCTTATATAAGGAGATTTATGTGGAGGTTAGAGGGTTAGACAGTTACACATTAGACACAACCCTAATAACACATAACATCATAATTCGACCTCCATCTCCATACCGATTCCCTTATCGGTTTTTTCTAAGCCACCATCATCAGTCAGCACCCTAAGGAGGAACCAGACCAAGATGACAATCATGTCAACCCTTAATGGATTCTCTGCTAACCTGTGCTGATACAACCAAAGGTATGTTTTCATGTTTTCCATTATATTCAAACAGAACTGAACCAACATAATATTGATCGAATAGGGATAAGATTGCGTGTATTAGGGGTAGGGGCCCCCATCACTCATCACTCACAACATCCAATCAAGTTCCGCCATGTCATGAAGCATTATTTCATCACTAGTGATGGATTTTAGTGGAAATGCTCATCACTCACCACACCCAATAATTTCCCTCACAACCCAACAATTTCCCTCACACATTCTCTAACTTCTTCACGTGTGATAGTGGCCGCGAACGCGTGAAAAAATAGAGTGGCGGCGGTGTTTAACGGGGTTCCACGCATGGTGGGCTGTCCATCACGTGGCTCCCCGTCCCCCCTTAGGTTAACGTTCATATACACGTGTTTTTTTATTGGCTAAAAAGTTAAACCCACAAACGTATCCAAGCTTCTCAGACTTACATCCGAACACCACTCTCACCCAAGGTCTTGGCGCCTTCGTTTCGGCAATGATGAGGTGGCGAGTGGCGTGACTCTGGTAAGCATAGTATAGTCCAAGAGGGCCCATATTTGTTTGATTTAGTAAGAAAGAGACAACTGGGGACATTAGGGCTACATTTACTAGCTAATATATATAAAAAATACTAGTAAAAGCTATATAGTTTTAAAAATAATTATTCTATTTTATTTATTTAATAATATTTTATCAAACTTTTATGATTCTTCATGGTTTTACATAGCGAGTAAAATTATTTCTCCATCCAAATTAATATGGTCATCAATAGGGATGATGATCCATTAGCTAGTAAAGACAAATTCTTTAATAATACTTAGGTTTAAAAGTCTTCACATAACATGAGATGACATGACATGATTAAAGAAATTCGCCATTAATAAAAGAAAATCTAAATCAATTTGGTCAATTATAAATACCAAAATTGTTTTGTATAATTCTGCAGACATCTGTAGCGGAAGAGGTAGACCAAACCTCTACAGTCTGCAAGAAGAAGACTGTTTGTTTTTTAACTTCTGTAAGCTGCTAAAATAAACTAAAATATAAATAAACTGATTTTATTAAACTTAAAAGAGTTTTTCAACATTCAAACATGCAACGACACATCGAACGAAAGCATAAATCATAGATCAGTAAAATTGTAGGAAAAAAAAAAAACTCACAAATATGAAATCAATTGTAAAATTCACAAAAACTGTACAGAAACACTAACACAAAATACTACCACTAGATTTCAAAATTTCATGCACACGACAGAAAACAAAACTGTAAACTATCAATTGGAAAAACAATATTAAACTTTAATCACAAAAATTACCAACTGCAAAAACAAATTTCATCCTCCTCACCGTCATCTACCGTAGGCGTGTGTGAAGCACCACCTGATTCTGGAACAACTTCCTGCACATTATCATCATCATCATCCTCTTCTTCCTCATCTTCATCCTCACCGTCATCATCTTCTACAACTTCTTCAACATCAACAGTTTCTTCATTTCAACTTCTTCTCCGATCAACATGCTTCTAAACGAAAATCGAAATCAAAATTGAAGAATTTCAGAATTGAGTTACGAGTTTGAGAGGAGAGAGAAGAATAGAGGCAGCTTTTCATTCTGCAGGTAGGGGATGATGATGATGCTCGGCGGCGATGGAGGTAGGGGATGATGATGATGACAACGGCACTATGGAGGTGAGGGAGATGTGGAGGTGGGGGCTAGGAGGAGGAAGGGGTAGAGGAGAAGGTTTGTGAGAGACACATGTTAGGGTTTGTGTGGGAGGATCTGTGTGTGTTTAGAAGATAGAGGTTAGAAGACTTGAGTCCACATATGCCCCAAAAAGAGGATGGGTATACATTTTTTAATGAAATCACTTCGAGAAAAAAAAAACACACTGCAGACTCGAACGTTTGCGCGTGGTTTGCGTGAGACAGACATAAAAGGTCAGAAAGAACTTTTTACAAAAAACAAACACCCCTTAGTTCGTTATAAAGGTATAAACAATGCTATTGTAACATTGACTCTTTTGAAACATTTTAGTTTAGTTCTAAAACAAATAAATTTTATAAAGTTGTACAATAGTAATAATAATTAATTACGTTATAGTTTATAAGTAGCGCAAATTTATTACTCTAATGTAGTTATTTTTATTGTACAACAATTATTTGTTGAATGGTGTAATTATCATAATTATGAAGATATCATTGCGTCCTTTTTTGTTCACTTAGTAGCCTTCACACACTAAATGTACCGAATCCCAAACCTTTACATCGATGTTTTTGCCACCCAGGAGCCAGGGTAACCCAATGGCAAAAGGTGACCTCATATACCCTAGATCGCAGTCAGCGCTGCGTAGCCCAAGCCCACCATCTCCAGTTCGAAGAAAACCCACCGTACAAAGTCCCACTTTGGTAAAAGCCGGTTGAGATCAGATTCGAACTTGAGACCTGTGACCTTCAAGGTTTCAAATATGTAGAAAAACCTGATATTTTAAAGTCAATAAAATATCATAATAAGTTCTAATTACTAATACACGTTTATTTTACTAATACTACTCCACCCATCGTAACATATATATATATATATATATATGTTTCGGATGCTTGGGTACAATATCATACATACGGATGGATGCTCTTTTAAATTTAATATAATAATAATAGGTTTAAATACACGTTTATATTACTAATGTTAATTACTTCATGAACTTCAGAATTTAAATTTCATAGATATGGATGCTTAAGCCTTGAGTCTTGTATCGTTTACTTTGCAGCCTTTGTATTGGGGTGATATTTCAATGGTAGATGCCGAGAGAAGACTGCTAGCAAACGCACTCCTTGATCCCTCAAATCAACGATTCGTGTTACTATCCGATTCATGTATTCCGTTGTTTAACTTCACCACGACTTATAGTTATCTTGTTAACTCAAATTTAAGCTACATAGCCTCTTTTGACGACAAAAGAAAATCAGGTCGTGGTCGCTACAATCCACAAATGTCACCCAACATCACCGTTCAAGATTGGCGAAAAGGGTCTCAATGGTTTGAAGTTAATCATGATCTTGCTCTAGAGATTGTTGTTGAACAAAACTACTACAGTCTTTTCAAAGAATAACCCTCCTTCAAATTATATAATTTTCATTCATCTTCTATTATTTGCAATTTGAATACAGAGCATATTGGCATTAACTCTTGTGTAGTATTTGTTTGGTGTATATGAGAGTTAAAAGTATGTAGTGTATAGAATTTTTAGTGAAGTTCCTCAAATAAACTGTTTGTCTGTTGTTTCAAACCTGCACATATATTTGATTTATTTGTTTGGGGTCTTATACACATATCGTGGTTATATAGGTGTTAAATTAGGGACTTATTTGTACGAAATATCTGTCATGATTTGTGAAATAATAAGCATTTGGTTAGAAACTATGTATGTTTCTAAACTTATTGATTTGGAGATCTTATATGGATGCTGATGACGGGGTAGCCCAAGACTAAATAAAATGACTTAAACAAATGGACGCTTAAAGGGTTAAAAGGTTCAAAGGTTAAAAACCCGGGAGCAAGGATAAAGCAGCACGTGTACAGTAACCAGTCATGTCTCTAATTACTTCAACAACTCTTCTAGCCGCAAAAGTAAGACGAATGCACAGAGTATAGTCTTTTACCCGCAGGTCAAAACGCTTCAACCCCCAAAAGGGTAAGTCCCCCACTGCAAGCATGTTTCACTAGTCAATGGTTTCATCTTTGAGTGATGACCTTCCCTATATATATGACATTTCATTTAGTGTTGGGGACATTCCGATCAACTCTGATTCCATTGGTATCTCTGGTCTTTGCTCTTGAGTACTTGTTCCATGCAAGTCACTCTTCCTTACATCCAACACACACATTTCTATTGCTCCTACATCCGAAGCTGAATTCACTTCGGTGGAGGATCTCGAGCAAACAACAAAATCTAACTAGTGAACCTCTCTTCACGTCTTGCAAACGTTGTGGGACCCCACGACCTGCGTTAGGCAAAATTAAACCCTTCAACCCTTTTGCCTAACCAGCCCAGCTACTACCATCAGTCTACTATTTGTTGCATCAACAAGTTGGCGCCCACCGTAGGGCTACGCCACTAATTTTCTTCAAAAGACCTAGTAGTGTAGCTCCATTTTTGCTCAAGAATCAGCATGTCGGAAGGTGAGTCTCCGGGAGAGGTTAACCAAGTCCCTCGTACCTCTACCCCAAACACTAGCCAAACTCCTGTGGCTATACCAACCTCCATCTCAAGACTGGGAAGCACTCCAACTGGAGCAACATACCCCGAGTTTCTCACTTTCCAGACGCTGACACCATCTCGTTCCGGAGTGCCTTCTCCCAACGTTGGTGCCTCTAACACCCCCTCACGTGTTGACCTTACTCCCGAAGCGGTTGCTAACAACTTTCTCGAGTTAAGGTCCCTTCTTAACCAATACGTGAGTAGGGAACGAGACAAGGGAGTGAGGATCCGTTTGGACTATGACGAGACAGAACCATCACTTTCTCCTGGACCACCCGCTCCTCCTTTTGCAAGCTCACAACCAACTGTGTCCAGGAATGAGGCTGGTCCCAACAATCCTCATCCAAATCCTAACCCATATTTGTATACGAGGTCAGATCCAACGTCTTTTCCTCTCTTTTCTTCTCAACCAATTGCAACCGGTGCTCCCTTGGGGCACGAGCTGACTTTGGACCAGCTCCTACAATCTCCAGTAGCAAGCCTTTCACCCTCAGCAACAACTACATGGGAACAAGATTTGTCTGTGCTTCCCTTGGCACGGAGTGCCGTTATGAGCACTCCCTTGGGGGTAAGCTGCCCAGTTGCACCTGGAAGCCTTCAAGGCTTCAACCTTATGCCTCAGATGATGGCAAGCTTCCCCTGGCAACACTTTATCAATCAAGTGCTGGCCACCCAAGGGAACAACAATAACAACAACACAGGTGCAAGAGTGGAAGAGGATTTGGCCAAGCCATATAAACCAAGTAATTTGTCATGTTTCTCCCAACAAATCGCTGATTATGATTTTCAAACAAAGATCATTTAACAACCATAAATTTATTTAGCAATTTCCGTAAATAATCACAAATTACTGAGTATTTATATTTAAACATTCATGCTCAAATACGGGTTTGTTAAAACTTTTCTAAACTCGAAAGCAAAACAACATAGTGTAATTTAATTTATCATTTTAGAATAACGACGAAACAACTTGGGGAAGCTTCATTTAACGTGTGTTCGGCTCTGGCTCGACGCTTGATCTTCATCCGGAACTCTCGACATTCACCTACGATAATTACCAGCTTAAATGTTAGTATTGATAGTTTAAATAACGGTAAAAGACAAGATAATGATAATGGAAGGAATCCCAACGTTAATCTCTTGATCCAAAAATAAGGACTTCAAATTGGCCTCCACCGTAACTTACGGTGGACACCGTAAGTTACGGTGGCCTCTATTTTAATTTTCTCCCACCGTAAATCAGTTGGCAACTAGCGTAACAATTTCAGCCCCACCGTAACTTACGGTGGGCACCGTAAGTTACGGTAGCCCCTGTATCAGACCTTTCCATTTTGCCGTTTTTGACACGAAAACTTTCGTATCTTTCAATCCGCGTATCCGTTTGACCTCCCGTTTCTTCCTACATGATCGTAATTTGATTCTCCATCTCATGGAGTTTAAATCCGACATTCAAGCTAATAAAATTCTAAATTTTTAAGCATTCGGCTTATTATTAAAATCCACATTTTGACCCGTTTGTGTTTAAGACCTCCAAACTTGTTTCTAGTTAATCATAAATTATAGACCAAGGTATTTAACTCAAAATATCTATCTTGGATTCATAAGTTTTGTGAATTACGCGGCAAACACCCAAGTTACACGCGTAATTCATTTTGACCCGTTTAGGGGATCTTTTATGCATTTTGGTCTAAAACTAGCTCTTTTCTTTTCAATACTTCGCAATGCCACATCTAAATATTTTCTTATGTTCCACCACAATTATTTTTGTGGTGGATTTAACATAACTAACCTATTATCCCAAATTTACCCATCGGTTGGTCATTTTAAGCAAATGACCATTTTTGTGCATTTGACCCACAAATGTATATTCCTATAACTTTTATTCATATTTAATGAGTCTAAAATCTTAATGCAAGTTCCTAAACAACCTTATGGGTCGTTTGCCCAATATACCCTTCAAGGGTGTTTTGGTCAACTATAGTCCCTCACTTTACGACGAAGGACTTTCGCTAAATGTTTGACCAAGAATTGTATGTTTAACTAAAAGCTTATTTATGCGTACCTGGCTCGGGTCAAGGTATTTACCTGTTTACATAACTTTTGCTTTAAATCTTTCTAGTTAAAGCAACGCATGCTTATGTTATTACCTGTGATTACAAAACTCAACAAGCGATTGTCAAATGTAATTGTCAAATGGTGTTAACAACACCATTTGACCCATTTAGTCCAATTGACCATTTATCCGTATGAGATGGTATTTAATTACCATCTCACCCCTTTAAACTTATTCCGATTTTCTCTTTGAACTCTTTTTACTTAAAAACCGTTTCTTATTTGTTCGTCGTTACATGACTAATTTACCATTTTACCTCTTTACTATAGTTCATGATTTCTTATCATTTTCCCTTAATCCGACTCGCATTAAATCGTGTCGGGACATCATATCCCAATTACTTAATAGAATTTATATACAATACTTGCAATTAAGTAAATTGTAATTAATGTAAAGGGGCGTAAGCTTTACTTACCTTGCATCCGAATTATGCTTTTCCTCCATTCTTGATTTGTTTGACCCGCTTCCTTTCCCAAGCCTCCACCTAGCTCGTTAGGCGTTAAACTATTTTCAATCATTTACAAGGCGGTTATATTAGTCATACAATTCACGACTATTCCACCTCATTTATTTTCTATGCCGAAGCTACTATTCGACTTCATGATTAGTTAACTTAGCTTATCAAAAGTTAACTACTTTTTGATCACATGGTTTACACAATTAAGTCAAATCAACATTATGATTAGAACCCGCTTTAACCCATCTTTCACGTAATTAGTCAAACAAGGCAATTACGCGTTTCATTCGTAATTTCAACATATTAGTGTTCGTTTAGACATTTTAACAAACACCTTGTGGGCATGATTTTCATACTATCATAAATCAAGTTCCTCAACTAGTTATTTGCCAAGTTTCAACATCATTCACAAGTCTCTATGTCTAGCATGCATAACAAATCCTAGACTTACTTCATAGAAATAAAATAACACCCAATTTATTATCAAGATTCTAGTGTTCATTATATTTCTACAAAACCCATTAAACACCTATAATGGATAATCATGAATTTCATGATTTAAACACTAATTCAACAAGTTTTTGACTAGGGTTTACTCATAGACTTGTTTTCCTTACTAATTTCATCTAAGCATTCATAAATCAAGCTCAGATTTCGATTTCTAATGTTCATCAAAATTTCAAGATGTAATCAAAAGACAAAATTTAACATACCTCGTGATCCCCACGACTAGGTGATTACGAATTTGTGTTCATGCATCTGATTTGGGCTGGATTTGACCTTCAATTTGTTGATTTTGGGTGAACTAGGGTTTCACCCATTTTTTGTCTCCTGTTGATCGATCCAGAACACACACTGTATGTGTGTGTTTTGTTTTAGATTTTTCTTTTTAATAATCCACTTTCTAGTTTGTCCATTTAGGTCCCTCATGTTTAGAAGCTTTTATGAAGAGGGTTAAAAGTTCTTGATCTTTATTTATTCACTTAATTACACAATTAATAACTATGTTAATTGTTCCTAGTTAACTTAGTTAGTTCCGGGGGTTATAACCCGTTTTCATTCTGAGTCCCGTTAATTCGGGCCTCTTATAAACTCTATTTCCTTAAAAGCATTTATTCACGTTTTATTAAATATTAGGTTTATTTATTTTAAATCCTAATATTTACCAGGTTACCTTTTCCGCCAACGGTATTTTACCCGTGTATTAGTATTAACGGGGTTTGATTACCAAACCCGTTTTCGGGGTGTTACAAGTCTACCCCCTTAAAGAGGTTTCCTCCCCGAAACCTTACTTACGTAGTTCATTGGTTTAATCCAACGAACCTAATTTTGTTTTCAAGGCACCCGTTTCTTCTGGTCAAAAGTTTTCATTTTTATATTAGCGTGTGCGTCTTTCATGTGTAAGGCCTCGCAGGCCGATACTTTCAATTTGTATTTCTTATTCTGGTCATTTATTCGACCGAGTTGTCATCTGATCGCTCGGTTGTATTTATTTTCATTATGTTTACTTCAAGTTAGTCTTATTTCGACAGGCGCTTTATATAGGTCGTAACACTACTCCGACTTTGAAGGGTTTTACCGGCCAGACTGATTAGTCGCCGTCATTTTACTCCCCGTCGTTAGGGTATATCTTATTGCCAACCCAACCTTTTACGTATTTTCTGATTTTCATATCTCGTAACTCACGTTACGACTTGATTGTATTCTATATCACTTTTTGTGACATATCACAATTTAAATAATTGTGAATTCCTTTGTTATTTTTTTTGCCAGTTTGAATGTTTTAGTGAAATTCTTCACTTTTGTCAACTAGACCTTTCACAATCCTTTCGCTTTTAACCCATTTAATTAACTTAGCGGAACCCATCACTTTTTTACGAACTTTATCTCCCGGTATTGTTTTACGCGGGAAGTTACAATCAGTTTCCTTGTTTTATACAATTGACCCGTAGGTTCTTTCACTTAGCCTCGTAGGCTATTACTTTAGATTTTCACCTTTTTGACCTTATTAAGGTGAGACCCCAACAATTCATTTCTTTCTACTTGTGACCCTAAGGTCTTTTTGGTCCCGTAGACCTTAGCATCATTTATAATCTCATAGGTTATGATAATCCTGTAGATCATCTTTTATTCGAGCCTTTATTCAAAGGTATATACATTTATATATGTATATGGCGTTAAGGCACCCTTTTTGTGTTCATAGTCGTTTATTTTCGCTTTTGTATTTCCTTTAACCTTGACCGTAGTCTAAGGCTATATTTGTTTTCTTTCGAACAAATTTTCCGACTTTATGACTTCTCACGTCACTTATGCGTCGGTTCATCTTATACTCACTATTATCCAGTTTACATATGTTCGTATTGGATTCTTTACCATTACTGGCTCATTATTCCTTTGCATTTAACGCTACCGTTATCCGGCTTGCGCTTACTTATGCCATCCGGCCTTACATCGTATTTGACCTGTTCAACTAAAAAAAATAGTTGAACATAATTTATCAAAATTTATATTTACATCATCTTGTCGTCTTTTAGTTATGACTCAAAACCCGAGTCTCTTAACTTTCCATCCGAGTTCCCGTTTCTCGGTCTACGCATGTGTTTAATTCTTACCCATCAACCGGGTGTTTTACCGAAGTCGTTATCATTGCAACCCTTCCGGTATGCACTAAAACTTCATTTCAATTTTATATTCCGACTTTGTCCTCAAGTTTGTCGTTTTACAAAAACGGCCCGTTAAGAGTCATACTTGAACGGGTTCGAGTGTAAGTACACCCCCTCCCAATATATATCTTAGTCATTTTACATTAATCTTCGTCCCTTCACTCGGGCTCATTATCCTAATGTAATACGCTCCCGTCACCCGGCTGTGCGTTTACATTATTATCAAATATTTTGCTCATTTGATTCATTTGGGTACTTTTAATTTGTCCCATTTACCCTATCCTTACTACATCAGATGTAAATGTGTCTGCTATAAGAAGTCCATGGTATCATATGCCACTACCTACTTGGCCAGAGTAAGCGATTAACACATGACACTCATGGCCTTTTTATAGTTTTCACATCACGCCCTATGTTAGTAATGCCTCTATTTAGTTTTCTTAGAAATAATATACTGGATAGGTATTCTATTCAGGTTTTTCCAAGTTTCTAATTTACATATGCAACAATCATTCTCTACATGTTTGTTGCATATTGCTATTTGTGCGTTTATATTTAAAAGCATGCACCTGGTAATGCTTGCCCCAACGGGCGTTCCTTGCCATTAACCTTGTTCGCGGTCGTCATGCGATTTAGTCCTTGGTGAGCATGCTCCTCTTGACATACTTCGGACTGTTCCTCTATCACATCCGTAATTTGTTTAACCCTTGTCATCTTTAAATGCAAGTGTCCTCCAATTAAGACATTCACAAGAGTTAGTAATGTCAACTTTACTAAACGCCCGTATCATAATACAAGGCTTTTCTACTATATGTGTCAACGCACGAATTTTGTTGGCTATATCTATCATTTAATTGGGGTAACGTGTATTACACGATAACCCTATGTGTTGTTTACAACACTTTAATACGCTAAACCATTAACATACATGCACTTACCAGATTTGCGATCAAGCCTCAAACCGAACACCAATCATTATTAAGAGCATAAGGTTTAAGCCCAAGCATGGTTTTCCCCACCATACTTGAATCCCTTAAACCAAGGCTCTGATACCAACTTGTAACAACCATAAATTTATTTACCGATTTCCGTAAATAATCACAAATTACTGAGTATTTATATTTAAACATTCATGCTCAAATACGGGTTTGTTAAAACTTATCTAAACTCGAAAGCAAAACAACATAGTGTAATTTAATTTATCGTTTTAGAATAACGACGAAACAACTTGCGGAAGCTTCATTTAACGTGTGTTCGGCTCTGGCTCGACGCTTGATCTTCATCCGGAACTCCCGATATTCACCTACGATCAATACCAGCTTAAATGTTAGTATTGATAGTTTAAATAACGGTACAAGACAAGATAATGATAATGGAAGGAATCCCAATGTTAATCTCTTGATCCAAAAATAAGGACTTCAAATTGGCCTCCACCGTAACTTACGGTGGACACCGTAAGTTAAAGTGGCCTCTATTTTAATTTTCTCCCACCGTAAATCAGTAGGCAACTAGCGTAACAATTTCAGCCCCACCGTAACTTAAGGTGGGCACCATAAGTTACGGTGGCCCCTGTATCAGACCTTTCCATTTGACCCATTTAGTCCAATTGACCATTTATCCGTATGAGATGGTATTTAATTACCATCTCACCCCTTTAAACCTATTCCGATTTTCTCTTTGAACTCTTTTTACTTAAAAACCGTTTCTTATTTGTTCGTCATTACATGACTAATTTACCATTTTACCTCTTTACTATAGTTCATGATTTCTTATCATTTTCCCTTAATCCGACTCGCATTAAATCGTGTCGGGACATCATATCCCAATCACTTAATAGAATTAATATACAATACTTGCAATTAAGTAAATTGTAATAAGCTTTACTTACCTTGCATCCGAATTATGCTTTTCCACCATTCTTGATTTGTTTGACCCGCTTCCTTTCCCAAGCCTCCACCTAGCTCGTTAGGCGTCAAACTATTTTCAATCATTTACAAGGCGGTTATATTAGTCATACAATTCATGACTATTCCACCTCATTTATTTTCTATGCCGAAGCTACTATTCGACTTCATGATTAGTTAACTTAGCTTATCAAAAGTTAACTACTTTTTGATCACATGGTTTACACAATTAAGTCAAATCAACATTATGATTAGAACCCGCTTTAACCCATCTTTCACATAATTAGTCAAACAAGGCAATTACGCGTTTCATTCGTAATTTCAACATATTAGTGTTCGTTTAGACATTTTAACAAACACCTTGTGGGCATGATTTTCATACTATCATAAATCAAGTTCCTCAACTAGTTATTTGCCAAGTTTCAACATCATTCACAAGTCTCTATGTCTAGCATGCATAACAACTCCTAGACTTACTTCATAGAAATCAAATAACACCCAATTTATTATCAAGATTCTAGTGTTCATTATATTTCTACAAAACCCATTAAACACCTATAATGGATAATCATGAATTTCAGGATTTAAACACTAATTCAACAAGTGTTTGACTAGGGTTTACTCCTAGACTTGTTTTCCTTACTAATTTCATCTAAGCATTCATAAATCAAGCTTAGATTTTGATTTCTAATGTTCATCAAAATTTCAAGATGTAATCAAAAGACAAAATTTAACATACCTCATGATCCCCACGACTAGGTGATTACAAATTTGTGTTCATGCATCTGATTTAGGCTGGATTTGACCTTCAATTTGTTGATTTTGGGTGAACTAGGGTTTCACCCATTTTTGTCTCCTGTTGATCGATCCAGAACACACACTGTATGTGTGTGTTTTGTTTTAGATTTTTCTTTTTAATAATCCACTTTCTAGTTTGTCCATTTAGGTCCCTCATGTTTAGAAGCTTTTATGAAGAGGGTTAAAAGTTCTTGATCTTTATTCATTCACTTAATTACACAATTAATAACTAGGTTAATTGTTCCTAGTTAACTTAGTTAGTTCCGGGGGTTATAACCGGTTTACATTCTGAGTCCCGTTAATTCGGGCCTCTTATAAACTTTATTTCCTTAAAAGCATTTATTCACGTTTTATTAAATATTAGGTTTATTTATTTTAAATCCTAGTATTTACCAAGTTACCTTTTCCGCCAACGGTATTTTACCCGTGTATTAGTATTAACGGGGTTTGATTACCAAACCCGTTTTCGGGGTGTTACAGATCAAGATGCCATCCCACATCAAGACATATGATGTGACTGAAGATCCTGAGGACCATCTTCAGATCTTTACTGGTGCTGCTAGGATCGAGAAGTGGTTAAATACTGAATGTTGTCTAATGTTCATGCAAACCCTTGTCGGGTCAGCCAGATTCTGGTTCAATGATTTACCTGCCCGAACCGTTCGAAGCTTCGATGACCTTAGCAAGGGGTTCCTGGACAACTTCTCCCAGCAAAGGCGATACGTTAAAGATGCTACAGTAATCTTCCAGATAAAACAAAGGGATGACGAGAGCCTTTGTGTCGCAACCACGGCCCCCTATCTGTCCCGGGAACGGGCGGCCGCGAGACCAGTTGTGGTGGTATCATTTTGTCTATCATTATTATTATTTTGGCAGCAGAAATTTCATCAGGACCGTAGTTAGGAAATGTTTATCAGAGTAAAACCACCATATTTTATATTAGTAAACACATGGGTAAAACCCAAGTTTCTTATTACAACATGGTTATAGGGATAAACCCTATTTTATTGAATTTAAAACATCGTCTTTTAGGTAACTTTTATAGCCACATTTTTCCAAGCCGTCAGTGCTCTCCAACTGCTTTCTTCTAATTGGCTTTTACATTTTGTTACCTGAAACGCGTTTTAAAAACATTTGTCAGTGGGAAATACTGGTGAGTGAATCCCAGTTTAATCAAGAATATTTTATTCTTAACAGTATTAAGAGCAATCACATTGTTTATTTCTAGACAATTACTCATTCAGTATTGTCAATCCTGACTGATGGGTCATATGACACATTGGCTAACTCGTTGTCCAATGGTAACGTGTTCCACATTTTGTATACAAAGCCCCAACATACCGGCAGTAATTGAAGAACTACAAAGACTCAATCACTACTTAATTGCATTGTAACACATTTAAGGTTTTGTAAAAACAATTTACAAAAAGGAGATTACGCACATTGCTGACTTAGGTTTTCTGTAAGGCTTTCCTGGTGATAATCTATAATTTACACAAATGTACATATGTTAGTATAATAACCCATTATTTACATTAGTAATACCCTCCCCGAGACGACATTCCAACGACTATGTCGGGCAGAACCTCGACAGCCGTTACGGAACCCTGGATCAATCGGGCAGCGTATCTAATACGTAACCGGGGTTATAATACGTACATTGGGGCAGAATTTCGTTAATTAGGGGGTATTATACCCGAGGATTATGCCTACTATGTGAAAATTGAGAGAAAGAAAAGATTTGGTACAATTCGAGCATACTCGAAGAATTTCGAAGTATACCCTCGACAGTCAACATCCACCATTCGGTGGCTCAGGAACTTATTTCCCATTTGTTCCTTTTTATACTCGGGACATAATTTCCTTTCCCCCAATTGCTTAAATTCTTCCCAATTCATGGCAAAATCCATGTCACTTCCTTTGGCTTGCAATACCGTATTCCACCATTCTAATGCCTCTTCCTTGAAAAGGTGAGAAGCATACATGACCTTATCCTCCTCGACACATTTAATTATTTTAATTACTGTTTCAGTTTTCTCTAACCAACGTAGTGCAGCAGTCGCCCCTTCATTGCCTGCAAATTCAACAGGTTTACAGGCAAGAAATTCTTTATAAGTGCAACCAGGTGTTGCAACTTTCATTTTCTTAAGTATTGGGGCTTGAATCACGTTGTTGTCATTATTGCCGCCTCCGTTAACACTGTTACTGAAATTATCGTCGCGCGTGCGTTTACTGGGGTTGGCTTACGGAGGCTCAACAGGGCTTTTAACAGTAGCGACGATTGCCGGGATAGCATTGGATATTCCCTGGGCAACGATATTTTCTATATCTTGCCTATTAAGAAAGTGATCCTCATTGTGTTGTTCAGATTGGTTAACTTCATTAACTGGTTCATTGACGGCGTGTTCCATCTGATAATTAACAATATATATAAATCATTGGCACAAAATATATAACAGTCAAACATAATAAAGCAATCACACCTAATCACATCAACACGTATAGCCAAAATTGTCGATTTTGCGACTTTCATATTTTTATATATATTAGCATGCATCGATACACACCAGTTATATTACAAAAGTTTTATTTGAGTTATTTTACATGATTATATTTTTAGTATTTATTATTATTATTATTAAACACACAACCACATTTAACCGGCCCTTCAGAAACGACGCTCCCTCTCGTCGTATTTCCACGTGATTCTCTCCCCCACATCCCGAATTCTATTTCCTGCCTCCATCAGCTCCTCACCATAGTGACGGAGTTCAGCCAAGTTTTATGTGCTCATAGGTGGGTTTGGTGCAGGCTCAGGGTCAAACTGGGGGAAATAGACGTTGGGGTTATTCATGAAGTTTTGAAATTGCCAGTCACTTTTCCACCATTCTTCCAGCTCTCCGGGTAGAGGTCGGGGGTTGACAATAGGATCTAGGATAGCATGTTCCAAATTAACTGGAAGTTGTGATTCAGCGGGGAAATTGAAGAGGTTTTCATCGGCAAGTCCGATGAGGTCACAATTGGCCAGTTTGCGATCCAGCTCCTCCCATGGTGGCATTTCCTGGGCTTGCCCGGAACTTTCCCCGATCTCTTTTCCTTTCCCTTTATCCTTTGGATCCTCAGTCTTTTTAACCTTCTGTGCAGCTGGTTTCTTCCTACGCCCACGTTTCCAGTCCAAGATTCTCCTCCTCTTTTTCGGCTATGGTTTCTCCTGGGCCTGGAATGTTAGTGGTTCCTCCGTATCTGCCAGGTAGCCAGATGGGTTTCCTGTGGTATCCATATCGGTGCTATGGATAGTAAAGTTTCGGAGTGCCTCCGGCAGTTCATTCATGCTGTTAGCACACATGAAGAAACACACACAAACTTAAGTTAAAATTTTATTTATTGTAAAGTACATTTTCACAGAATCACAGAATGGCAATCAGAAAAATTAAGTATTTCTAAATACTTAATTGGCTTAAATCAGTGGCTCTGATACCACCTTTTTCTGTCACGGCCCCCGGCCCGGTTTTACCCGGTCCAGAAGGCGCGGGACAGAAACCCGTGGTATATTTGTATTTAATTTGGCAGCGGAAATATTAACAGGATCGTTTAAACTGAAAATGCCCAATTATTTTATTTTATATTTTGGGACAAACCCCATAATTTACAATAAGGAAATTTCTCGGGGAAATTCCCTGTTTACAAAAACATGTTTATTTATTTTACTGGGTCACTTTCTTCAAGCTGTAGTGCTACGCGGCACTCTTTCCTGGTTCATAGTAAATTACCTGAAACATGTTTAAAAAAAATTTTATCAGCGGGGAAATACTGGCGAGTCATTCAATTTGCACAAAACGACGCAGTGTTACAATTTACAGCATTAAGAGTTTTTACATTTGCCCTTATCTATTAATTACCTGGTCCAGTTGTCACTCGACCGGATCTATGACTGTGGAGATATCACTAATTAGGCTCGCTCACCTAAGAGTGATAAATCATTAGTAGTAATGTGCACAAAACCCCCCACATACTGCCAGTAATTAAAGATTAGCAAAGACTTAATCACCGTAAAGTATAACTGGAAAACGTTTATGGTTTTGTAAAGCAATTTGGTAAAAAGAGAATGACTCACATTGCAAGTTTAATTGGACAGAACCTTGCCTACTGATTTAGCCTTGTAACCTAGTTAAATAACAATGCACATGAAACTAGGTCAGTAACTTAATACAACATTTACAATAAACTCACGAAATCAAAACCCTCATGACGAATGACAAAGTACAGCCCGAATTCAGGCAGCACTTAAACATCCATCGGATCGGTTTCAATCGATCGGACATTGTATCGTAGCAGTGATCGAGTTAATACCCTGTACTCGTAGCAGCGTTTCCGTAAGTGAAATTTCGAATTTGAGCAGTATACTTCGTTTTTGAGTAAAATTTTTGAACACAGAAGCAGTGCCATGCATCGTCCCATTTATAGCAAAATTTTGGGTTTTACGCGGCCCGCGTAAACCCTCACAACATCTTACGCAGCCCTCGAGGGCCACCTATGCTACGATTAGGGCTAGCGTGTCACGCGTAGGTCCGCCACGTGTGCGACACGTGGCCTAAAGCTTATCCGGTTGAATCACCTAGCTGTCGGTGCCCGCGTAAGCTTAGCTTAAGGGTTACGTGCCCCGCGAGCGACCCATAATTTTTTATTTTCTTGATTTTCAACAAGGATTAGGGTTTTAGGGGTCCGGGTTCCTACTTACGAGTCATTTTGGGACATTTTTGCAGGTCCTTACAGTAGGGTGTCGCGCCCCGCGACGTAGGGATTGTAGGACGTAGGGTTGATGTGTCACCAGCCTAGCTTCACCACGTGTTGCCACATGGAGGCTTCCGGAGGAGGGCGGGTGGCCAGGTTCGTCGCGGCCAGCGACGATGGTAGCTAGGGGCGTCGCGCCCCGCGACAGCCCAAAAATTTTTGTTTTTATTTAATTTTCAATGTTTTAACGTATTTTGGGCTCGGTTTTCGCATACGGGTTATATTCAAAGACATATTGGGACATTTTAATATATTTTAGAGGTGTCGAAAATATTTCAAGGGTTGTTATATCCTCCCCACCTTGTTTTAGAGCTCGTCCTCGAGGTCTACTGGAACAGGTGTGGGTATTTCCTTTGCATTTCTGATTCAAGCTCCCATGTGTATTCTGGTCCTCTTTTGGAGTCCCATTTCACTTTGACTAGAACTAATCTCTTGTGCTTGAGGTTCTTAACTTTCCTGTCTTTAATCTATAGAGGTCTTTCTACAAACTTTAACTGTTCATTTACCTCTATATCCTTAAGAGGCACTACTAGCGATTCATCAGCTAAGCATTTCTTGAGATTAGATACATGAAATACATCATGTATTCCTGCCATTTCCTCTGGCAGTTGTAGCTGATAGGCTACTGGTACTATTCTTCTAATAATCTCAAAAGGTCCAACATACCTGGGGCTTAGTTTTCCTCTTTTGATGAATCTTACCACTCCTTTCCAGGGAGAGACTTTTAATAACACCTTATCTCCTACTTGAAATTCCAATGGCTTTTGTCGGTTATCAGCATAACTCTTTTGTCGATCACGTGCTGCTTTCAGTCGTTCCTTGACTTGAATGATTTTGTCTGTTGTTTCTTGTACTATCTCAGGTCCAGATAGTTGCTTTTCTCCAATTTCTGCCCAACAGACTGGCGTTCGGCACTTTCGTCCATAAAGTGCTTCGAATGGTGCAGCCTTAATACTTGTGTGATAATTGTTATTGTAAGAAAATTCTATCAATGGTAAATGATCTTCCCAATTACCTCCGAAATCAATTACACAAGCTCTAAGCATGTCTTCCATTGTCTGAATCGTCCTTTCGCTTTGCCCGTCCGTTTGTGGATGATAAGCGGTGCTTAGATTCAACTTGGTTCCCATTGCTTTTTGGAAACTTGTCCAAAATTGAGAGGTAAAACGACTATCTCTGTCAGAAACAATTGATAGAGGAATTCCATGTAATGAAACTATTTCATTTACATATAATTTAGCTAACTGTTCCATACTGAAAGTTTCTTTCATTGGTAGGAAATGAGCTGACTTAGTTAGCCTGTCCACAATCACCCAGATTGTATCATTACCTTTTCTTGTTTTGGGTAATTTAGTAACAAAATCCATTGTTATTAATTCCCCTTTCCATACAGGCATTTCTAATTGGTGGAATAAACCTGAGGGTTTCTGATGTTCAGCTTTAACTTGTGAACAAGTTAGACACTTTGCAACATATGCTACTATATCCTTTTTCATTCCTATCCACCAAAAATTCTTCCTTAAGTCTTGATACATCTTATCACTTCCAGGATGCATCGTATACTTAGACTTATGGTCTTCTTCTAATATATGGTGACGTAGGTTTCCTAATTTAGGTATCCATATTCTTTTCTTATGGAATCTCCAAATTCCATCTGTTCCTTGTTCTAATTCCTTAATCATTCCCTTTAATTTTTCAGTATCATCCTTGATTACTGATTCTTATGCTTTTCTAATCTGATCATTTAAATCTATTTGCAGATTTAACTTAAGAGAACGTACTCTTTTTGGCTTTTCATGATACTTTCGACTTAAAGCATCAACAACTACATTTGCCTTTCCTGCATGATACTGGATATCACAATCAAAATCACTAAGTATCTCCATCCAGCGTCTTTGTCTCATGTTCAATTCCTTTTGTCCAAAAACATACCTTAAACTCTTATGGTCGGTAAATATGGTAAACTTACTACCGTATAGGTAATGTCTCCAAATTTTAAGGGCAAAAATTATAGCTCCTAACTCTAGATCATGGGTTGAATAATTCTCTTCATGATTCTTAAGTTGTCTAGTGGCGTAAGCTATAACCTTTTGACGTTGCATTAATACACATCCATAACCTAACTTGGAAGCGTCACAATAGATTACAAAATCTTTAGTTCCTTCTTGTAACGCTAGTATGGGTGTATGGGTTAATCTTTGCTTAAGAATTCTAAAGGCTTCTTCTTGTTTTGGTCCCCATTCAAACTTAATGGATTTACAGGTTAACTTAGTTAAAAGAATTGCTATTCTAGAAAAATCTCGAATAAACCTTCTATAATAACCGGCCAATCCTAAGAAACTTCTAACCTCAATTGGTGACTCCGGGGTTTTCCACTTGGTAATCGCCTCGATCTTGGTGGGATCTACATGAATTCCTTCATGACTGACTAAATGTCCAAGAAATTGTACCTGTTCTAACCAAAACTCACACTTCGAAAACTTAGCATAAAGCTTTTCTTTTCTCAATAAACTTAGAAGTGCGTGCAGATGGGCTGCATGTTCCTCTTTGCTTTTTGAATAAATAAGAATATCATCTATAAAGACAATTATGAATTTATCCAAATATGGTTTACATATTCGGTTCATCATATCCATGAATGCAGCTGGGGCATTGGTTAAACCAAATGGCATGACAGTAAATTCATAATGGCCATACCTTGTTCTGAAAGCGGTTTTAGGAATGTCCTCTTCCTGTACCTTTAATTGATGATATCCTGATCTTAAATCGATTTTAGAGAAAAATCGTGCTCCTTGAAATTGATCAAACAGATCATCGATTCTTGGTAATGGATACCGATTCTTAATCAAGACTTTGTTTAATTTATGGTAGTCAATGCACATACGCATTGATCCGTCCTTCTTCTTAACGAATAAAATCAGTGCTCCTCATGGGGATGAGCTTGGCTGTATGAATCCTTTCTCCAACAATTCGTCTAACTGTTTCTTCAGTTCCTGCATTTCTGCTGGTGCGAAAACGGTAAGGTGCTTTGGCAATTGGCGCAGTTCCTGGTATCAAATGAATTCTGAATTCAACTTCTCTGTCTGGAGGTTGCCCTAGTAATTCTTCTGGGAATACATCTGAAAATTGGGATACTACGGGAATATCATTTAATTCTTTTTCTTTAGTGTTAGTGATTATAGAAATCAAATACACTAATGACCCTTTTCTTATATAACTTGTTGTTTTCATCACAGAGATGAATTTTGTGGATTTAGAGAACTTATTTCCTTTAATTGTGATCTTTTCACCCCTTGGTGAATTTACTTGAATTGACTTTTGATCACATAAAATACTGGCTTTATTGGCTATTAACCAATCCATTCCTAATACAACATCAAATCCTGCCAGATTCATGGGGTAAAGATTTGCAATAAATTTCTGATTTAAAATTTCTATTCTTGCTCCCTGCAAGATTTCAGAAATCTTAATGGTTTCCCCATTTGCTGTTTCTACTAAACATTCTTGTGGGAGTTTAGTTAATGATTGATTAAGAAGCTTGCAAAATGAAGTATTAATGAAACTTTGGTTCGCACCAGAGTCAAATAATACTTTAGCAAAAACATCATTAACTAAAAATGTACCAGTGATCACATCCGGGATCATCTTTGCCTCTTCGGCATTTAGAACAAATGCTCTAGCATTTTTAGTGTTTTTGGTATTCGCAGCTAGAGCTAACTTTGGACAGTTAGGCTTGATATGACCTTGTTCTCCACAGTTGTAGCATATCCTATTGTTAGGCTTTTTCCTGCAGTCTTCCTCCTTGTGTTTAGATATTTTGCAAAAGTTACAGTATATGGAGCATCTTCCTGAATGCTTCCTTTTGCAATACCTACAGTAGGGTGCAGAGGTAGAACCTACATTTCTCCCACGGTTAGAATTTCCAGAACGGAATTCTTGAGTCAGCTTTTGGGTTAGGTTTCTCCTTTGATCCTCTTCTCGTGTACGGACTAATTCATAAGTCAAGGTGTTGGCTAGTTCTACAGCTTCTTTTATGGTTTGAGGTCTAGCTGCCTTGACTACATGTCTAATCTCCCCAATTAATCCCCAGATGTAACGGGAGATTAAAACTGGTTCAGGTGAAGCAAGGGTTGGTACTATTATAGCATATTCAAAGAATAATGTAGTATAACCCTTACTATCTACTCCAATCATCCGAAGATTTAGGAATTTGTTTGCTATTTGTTCCTTTTCATTAGGAGGACAGAATTTCCTTTCTACCATGTTTTTAAATTCCTCCCATCCCATATTGTAAGTCCTATCACTTCCTCTAGACTGGAGGATAGTGTTCCACCATTCTAGTGCTGAATTCTTAAACATATTGGAAGCAAACATTATCTTATCCTCTTCAACACATTTACTTATTCTTAAGACTGCCTCAGTCTTTTCTATCCAGCGTAGAGATGCAACGACCCCTTCATTGCCCGAGAATTCCATTGGTTTACAAGACCAGAATTCTTTATAAGAACAACCGTAAGACACAGTTCTTCTTGTTTTAGGAATGGGCACTTGAAGTACGAGTCCATTGTTTACGCTGTTTTCAGGTTCAGAGGGTCGCTTACTATCATGTTTACTTTTATTTTCGGCTTCTCTAACTGTTTTGATAATATATGGCATTGCATCTATTATCCCTTGTGCCACTATATGTTGCATGGAACTTTTATCCACTTGTTTTCCATTATTGTTGTTGTTGTTCGGATTCTCATTATCCAGGTTAATGTTACTCTGGTTATCGTTATTCTGTTTTTCCTGGTTTACCTAATAGTCCATCTGGATTTTAAACATTTACCAATTATTAATATCACAAAATATTTAATAATTTAGACAACAACCACACAACATACATATTAACCAAAAGCGTCGAGCATTGCGACTTTACTCTTTCTATTATAGTATGCGTCAAATACACACTAATACTAGAAATAAAAAAATTACAATACAATACTGCTATGCATCGCTAACCACAAAGTGGTCTATACTACAACATTTATTATTATTATTACACATATATATTATATTTTTTTTCGTTATTATTATTATTATATTATTATTATTACCAACTCCACTACCTCTTTTACTGGTCTGGGTTCATCCAGTAATCCATATTGCGCTCGTCGTACTTCCAGACGAGTCGCTCTCCTACCTGCCTCATCCTCTCACTACTTTCCAAGATTTCTTCTCTGAAAGTTCGGAGCTCATGCACATTATCTGCACTTATTGGGGGTGAAGGTGCTGGTACTGGGTCCAGGTACTAGGGCATGGGATTCTCCTAAGGGTAAGGATTCTCTAAAATCTCCCTAATATATTCATCGTGGTCGTAGTAGGGATCTAGAGGGTCCAGACCTGGATAGGCTGCTAAGTTCGGCATGGGTTCGTCGTTTAGGTGGTAGCGCGGCACATAATCCCTATGATTATCGAACCATGGATCATAATCCGGGTCTAAGAGATTAGGGGTTGGTATCCTAGGTATCTCCTCAGGGTTGAAATCATGCATTTCTACTTGATTTTCAGGGTTTTCTTCTATCTCCATCGGCTGAGTAGGGAACAAAGGTAAGGGTTGTGGGGCTACTAGTTGTTCCAGGTTTGGGTCAGCAACAGTTGTTGCTAGGATATGGAAATTAGCTAGGCTTCTATTAAGCATATTCTGTGTATGGGCATCTGACTCTCGTTTAGCGGCTGCTAGGACTCTTTGGTGTTGCAACTTTCGCATTCTTTTCCTACGCTCAAATGCTCCCATACTGAACCATCCTCTCTTTTTATGAGGGAATGGCTCTTCAGACTGAGCCTTAAAGACAAACATCCCTTCTTCATTATCAGCAGCATACCCAGAGAGGGCAGGCTGTGAAGAGGTACCTTCACTCCTAGGTGAATCGGACAATTGACGATACATGTCTGAGGGTCCTTGATCACTCATACTGTAAACTAACAAATAGTCAAATAACACACAACAGTAAAATACAGATATACACGTAGTTTCATAATAAATTTCCAAACAATTTGAATAATATTGGTGTCAGCAGAACACTTATGTGGCTGAATCAGTGGTTTAGCTCTGATACCACCTTCTATCTCAACCCCTGCCCCGTATCTGTCCCGGGAACGGGCGGCCGCGAGACCAGTTGTGGTGGTATCATTTTGTCTATCATTATTATTATTTTGGCAGCGGAAATTTCATCAGGACCGTAGTTAGGAAATGTTTATCAGAGTAAAACCACCATATTTTATATTAGTAAACACATGGGTAAAACCCAAGTTTCTTATTACAACATGGTTATAGGGATAAACCCTATTTTATTGAATTTAAAACATCGTATTTTATTGAATTTAAAACATCGTCTTTTAGGTAACTTTTATAGCCACATTTTTCCAAGCCGTCAGTGCTCTCCAGCTGGCTTTCTTCTAATTGGCTTTTACATTTTGTTACCTGAAATGCGTTTTAAAAACATTTGTCAGTGGGAAATACTGGTGAGTGAATCCCAGTTTAATCAAGAATATTTTATTCTTAACAATATTGAAAGCAATCACATTGTTTATTTCTACACAATTACTCATTCAGTATTGTCAATCCTGACTGGTGGGTCATATTACACATTGGCTAACTCGTTGTCCAATGGTAACGTGTTCCACATTCTGTATACAAAACCCCAACATACCGGCAGTAATTGAAGAACTACAAAGACTCAATCACTGCTTAACTGCCTTGTAAAACATTTAAGGTTTTGTAAAAACAATTTACAAAAAGGAGATTACTCACATTGCTGACTTAGGTTTTCTGTAAGGGTTTCCTGGTGATAATCTATAATTTACACAAATGTACATATGTTAGTATAATAACCCATTATTTACATTAGTAATACCCTCCCCGAGACGGCATTCCAACGACTACGTCGGGCAGAATCTCGACAGCCGTTACGGAACCCTGGATCAATCGGGCAACGTATCTAATACGTAACCAGGGTTATAATACTTACATTGGGGCAGAACTTCATTAATTAGGGGGGTATTATACCCGAGGATTATGCCTACTATGTGAAAATTGAGAGAAAGAAAAGATTTTGAACGAGTTTCGACTGAAGGCCGATGCATGCAATTTATAGGGCTGATCTGACATGCCGTCGCGCCCCGCGACGAGATTAGGGGTAGGGCGTCGCGCCCCATGATGTAGGGGTTGTAGGCTGTAGGGTTGATGTGTCACCAGCCTAGCTTCGCCACGTGGCGGCTTCCGGAGGAGGGCGGGTGGCCAGGTTCGTCGCGGCCCGCGACGATGGTAGCTTGGGGCGTCGCGCCCCGCGACAGCCCAAAAATTTTTGTTTTTATTTAATTTTCAATGTTTTAACGTATTTTGGGCTCGGTTTTCGCATACGGGTTATATTCTAAGACATATTGGGACATTTTAATATATTTTAGAGGTGAGAGTTCATAGAAAGGTATAAAAAGGAAGGTCTAACGTATGTGGGGGCAGATGAAAAGATGAGAGTAGCCAGTTTCATGAATGCAATTACCTCCAAGTACTTTACCAGGGATTTCAACAAGTCCCTGCCAAAAACCTTGGAAGAAGCTCTCGAAAGGGCCAAAGCCCACAACAGAGGAGAGGAGGTTGTAGACATAAAAGAACAAAGAAAAAGGGGATCTAGCTGGCGAGGCAATAGCCCGTCCAGGAAGAAGGGAAATTTCCATTCTTATGACAGACGCCAAAGGGGTTCAGATCAACGAAGGTCTGAAGGCCGGAACCCTCCCAGCAGGGAAAAGGGCATGAACTTCACACCCCTCACCAAGACCCCTCAAGAGATTCTTGCCACGGAGGAAGTGAAACAAAGCTTTCGGCCTCCCAGACCTCTCCCTAAAACCAAAAGAAATGAAAACTCTACTCAATTTTGCGAATTCCATGAAGAGAAGGGCCACCATATGAATGATTGCTTCCAACTCAAAAAGAGGATTGAAGAGGCCGTCAAATCCGGGGAGCTTGCCCACATAATGAAGGGGGTAAGGGACAAGATGGCCGAGGGAAAAGGCAAGGAAGTTAACATGGTGGATTTGATGGAAAGGTTCCTCACAAACGGCAAGGGTTGGAAGCTTGGGAGCTTCAGTGTGTTTGTTTCCCTCCAACAGAAAAGGACCCACTCTCAAACCCCCTGTGGTTGGAGCAACTTTGGGCACACTACAGACAAGCAGAGCATACATAGACACTGGTGCAACCACTAAAATCATGTTTGAGAAGTTCTTCAACTGTTTAAGCAATGAGGAATGTTCGAAGCTTCAACCTTCAGGAACCTCCATAAAAGGTATTGCCGACATACCCCTCAAGCCTTTAGGGCAACTAACCCTTGATGTCCGTTTCAGCGAAGGCAAGATGGAGAGAGTCCAACCTCTCACTTTTGTGGTCATCAATATACCTTCAAACTATGATGTAATCATAGGAAGGCTTGGGCAGTGTGCCTTCTACATGGCTATTTCTGTTGATCATGGCACAGTCAAGTTTCCTACCGAGAGAGGGATTGCAACCCTTCAACCTACTCAAGAGGCCTACATGGTTGAAGGGGAAAGTTCCAAAAGTGAAGAAGACAAGCAAAGGCTAATTATAAACCCTAGGTACCCTGAACAAAAGATAAGGGTTAATCCAAGCCTTTCACAAGAAACTCTCTCATATCTTGAAAAGCTGCCAGTACATTATAGCGATGTCTTTGCTTGGTGCCCGGAAGATATGACGGGTATCCCTCGAAGCATTGCTGAGCACGAGCTGAAAATACTACCCGATGTCAAGCCTGTTGTCCAAAAGAAGCGGAGTCTAGCACCCGAAAGAAGCCTGGCTGCATGTCAAGAGGTTGAAAAGCTTGTATCAGCTGGAATTCTCCGGGAAGTCAAGTATCAATCCTGGGTTGCAAACCCAGTCATGGTTCGAAAGCCCGATAACTCTTGGAGAATGTGCATAGATTTCAAGGACTTGAACAAGGCTTGTCCTAAAGATTGTTACCCGTTGCCAGAAATTGATCTCAAGGTTGACTCCCTCACTGGTTACCCTTTCAAGTGTTTTCTAAATGCTTACAAGGGTTACCATCAAATTTTCATGAAAGAAGAAGACGAAGAGAAAACTGCCTTTCACACGGACAAAGGAATCTTTTGCTACCAAAAGATGCCTTTTGGTCTCAAAAACGCGGGTGCAACCTACCAACGCCTAGTTGACAAGGCTTTTGCTAGTCAAATTGGCAGAAACATGGAAGTATATGTCGATGATTTGGTAATCAAAAGTAAAACGGAATACCAAATGCTTGATGACATCCAAGAAACCTTCAAGAACCTAAGGAAGGTCAACATGAAGCTCAACCCCGAAAAATGTTCGTTTGGGTTCGAAGAGGGTAAGTTTCTAGGGCACATTGTGGGAAAACAAAGTATAAAGGCCAATCCAAACAAGGTGAAAGCTGTCCTTGAAACCAAACCACCACGAAGCAAAAAGGAGGTAGAAAGCTTAAACGGAAAGCTTGCAGCCCTGAAGCGTTTTACCTCAAAATTGGCCGAAAGATCTTTGCCCTTCTTCAAAACGCTCAAGGGATGCTCTGACAAGAAGGACTTCAAGTGGACTGATGAGGCTGAGGAAGCCTTCAATCAGATGAAGCGACACCTAGCTTCACTGCCAGATATTGCAGCCCCAGAAACGGGAGAATTGATCTCTGTGTACCTTTCAATTGCTGAAGAAGCAATAAGTGCGGTCCTTACCATTGAACGAGACAAAGTTCAGGTACCCGTTTATTTCTTTAGCAAAACTCTAAAACTAGCAGAAATCAAGTATCCTCCTTTGTAAAACCTTGCTCTAGCCCTAGTCCAAACAGCTAGAAGGCTTCGAAGGTATTTCCAAGCACACCCCATACAAGTGGTCACCGACCAACCCCAAAAAAGTGTGCTTGAAAAACCGGATAATTCAGGGCGATTAGCCAAATGGGTTGTGGAACTCGGTGAACACAACATCACCAACGTTCCAATAAAAGCCATCAAAGCCAAAGTCTTGGCTGATTTCATTGTAGAAGTCCCAAAACAAACAATCACTGAAGTAAACACAGCTGCCACTGAACCCTCAGACCTTGAAGCCTGGAAGCTTTTTACCGATGGGGCTTCAAGCGTTGAAGGGTTAGGGACTGGGCTCATTCTGATCAACCCGGAAGGGTTAGAATTCACATATGCTCTTCGATTTGATTTTCAGACCACCAACAAGGAAGCTGAATATGAAGCGTTGATAGCTGGCTTAAGCTTGGCTAAGGAAATGAAGGTTCAAAAGCTTGAAGTCTTCACAGACTCGTTGCTGGTGTCAAGCCAAGGTAACGACAGTTATGTTGCAAAGGAGCCTAATATGAAGAGGTACAAGGAAAAATCCAAAGAGCTGATGAACACATTCCAAACATGTACCATCAAGCAAATTCCTAGGTCTCAAAATAAGAAAGCTGATGCCTTCAGTAAACTCGCTTCTCTCACCTTTGCCCACCTCACTAAAAAGGTATTGGTAGAAGTGTTGAAAACTCCATCAATTGAAGAATTGGAAGTTCAAGATGTAATCACCGAAGAAGGCCCCAATTGGATGATTCCAACTAAGAAATTCCTTAAAAATGGTGAGTTACCTATTGATCAAACAGAGGCTAAAAGGGTTAAAATCAAATCTAGACAGTACGTGTTGCAAGGTGAAATCCTCTACAAAAAAGGGTTACCTTACACCCTTGCTGAGATGTGTTGGTCCCGAACAAAGCCAGTACTTGGTCAAATAGGTTCATGAAGGGATATGCGGAGCTCATTTTGGAGCAAGAACGATGGTTGCAAAACTAATGAACCTTGGGTATTTTTGGCCCTCCATGCACCGAGACACCACTGAACAACTGAGAAAATGTGATTCTTGTCAAATCCATGCACCGGTACCAAGGAGTCCCAAGCATAACCTTGTCCCAATATCCTCAGCATGGCCGTTTCATAAATGGGGAATGGACATTGTTGGCCCATTCCCACCAGCCAAGGGTGGAGTGAAGTTCTCATTAGTTGCCATAGACTACTTCACCAAGTGGCCGGAGGTTAAACCACTTGCAAAAATTACGGGCAAACATGTCATTGACTTCGTTTGGGAAAACATCATTTGTCGCTATGGATTTCCGGGAGTGATTGTCAGCGATAATGGAAAGCAATTCGCTGAAAAGCCTTTCAACGTTTGATGCAAAGAATTCAGAATAGCTCAGGTTTTCAGCTCAGTGGCATACCCACAATCAAATGGTCAATTTGAAAGGATGAATCGAATCATAGTTGAAGGAATCAAAGCCAGATTGGGAAGGCATGAAAACAATTGGCTTGAAGAGTTGCCAAGTGTTCTATGGGCCATAAGAACAACTGAAAAAACAAGCCACAAAAGAACACCTTATAGCTTGGTGTTTGGATCTGAAGATGTGATTCCAGCTGAAGTAGGAGTTGTAACTCAATGAACGGTCAACATGGATCCCGAAACAAACCACAAAGAGACCATGTTGAACTTACAACTCCTAGAGGAAGCACGAGACCAAGCTGCAATTCAAGAAGCCAAGTACAAACAAATGATGGAAGCCTATTACAACAAAAGAGTCAAGCACGAACGCTTCAAGCCAGGAGATCTGGTGCTTAGAAACAATGAGGCTAGTAAAAAAGAGAACCAATGAAAGCTTGGCCCAAAATGGGAAGGGCCATATGCAATCCTTGAGGCACATAAGGGTGGATCCTATAAGCTAGCCGACTCAGAAGGTAAAAAGCTTCCAAGACATTGGAATGGAAAAACCCTTAAGAGGTTTCATGTCTGATCAAGAAAGATTGGTTTGTATTTCATAAGTTGTATCTCAAGAGTTGTCCTATGATCACTTTTTGTAACACATTATCTCTTGAATGAATGATGATGTTTTATCAAATTTGTCTTTCTATCCTAACATCAGGTTGAGAACCTAGCAAAAAACTCCATGGCAAGGGCCATGTAAGGGGATGAGCTCCCAGGCCATATCGCTTAGTAGGTTTAAGGGTTGAATGAACCTATATAAGGGGTGAGTTCCTAAATCAATACAACTCCATGAGACTTATAATTAAAAACAAAGTTGTCTCATAGATGGGTCCGAACAGCCTACACCAAATGTTCCTTAAGCCTTAGTAAATTTATCAAAAACAGTCTTACGAACTGAAATTAAACTAAGGAAAGTAACAGGATAGGTGCTATGTCTTCTTGTTAAAAATACCAAGGCTAAGTGACTGCAGCACTGAACCCTTTAAGGTATAAAAAACATAAAGGCAACACAAAGTCAAAAAAGACAATACCATAAAGACAAAAAAATAATTCAAGGGGCAATGCAACAACACAAGTAAAAAGGTTGCACACAACCCAAATCTCAAAAATACAAACCAAGACATCAAGTCATAAAACTAAAGCAGTAACCGGAAGCCTTGAAGGCTTCAAGCTATAAACATTCAAACAGCCAGAAGCCTTGAAGGCTTGAACCCAACCAAGCTGCCTTACTAAAACAAGCACCAGCACAAAAATCATAACACAAGGAAAGTAATAGAAACTTAGTAACATAATAAAAGAAGCCTTAAAAGGCTTCTAAACATCCAAGCAAGTTAAAACAAGCCTTAGTGGCTTGTAAACCTAAGAATTCTTCAAACGGCCACCAAGGCCAAACCACAAACACAAAGCAGGAACCTTAAGGGTTCCTGCAAAACCTAAAATTGTTTAAAGTAACATACAAACCATTAAATTGTTTAGTAGTGCTAAGAAAGCTACGAATATTGTTTAAGCATCAACAGGAGGCTTAGAAGCCCTGGAACCATCACCCTTAACCTTCTTAGCCTTCTTAGCCTTTGACCCACCATCACTCCCGACAGCTGAACCTTGGAGGATTGCTTCCTTAGATACATCGGCATCATCTGAAAAAGTTTCATCACTATCTCCTGAACGAGAACGTTTCTTGGACAGGGAATCAAACACCCCAGCACAAACTTTTTCATTAAGCCCAGCCGGCTTCATTTCCTGTATGACAGAAAGAGGTTTACCAAAGCAATTAGCAACTTGACTTACATATGGGTAAGTCAACCTCTCCATCTGCTGGACAGATGCCTTAAACACTTCGGAAGAATCAGGACAGAAAAGGGGAGACTGCTCCAAGGCCTGGCCAGACTCGTGAGGTTTAAAACCAGCAATGAGGCCTTGATGTCTCCCGAAATTCAGCAGCTTCGTATAAACCTCTCCAAGGGCAGAATTGAACTCATTGGAATGAAGGAGGTAGGTAACAACCTGGTGGAAGCCTTGCTCAATGAGCCACTGGTTACCACCAGTGGCTTGAACAACTGAAGCCTTCAGACCTTCTTTCTCTTCATCAAAGGCCTTCTGTTGAACAGCCAAGGCCTCCCTATCAGCTTTTAAGTTCAACCGGTCAGCTTCAAAACTTTTCTTAAGATCATTTATCTCGATCTCGTGCCTCCTTGTCAATTCACCCACCTTCTTGACCCAAGCTTCTTCCTTCTGAGAAAACCCATCAATTTCCTTCTTCATTGCGGCCATTGAAGACTTCATCTTTTCCTTCTTCTTAGAAAACTCCTTGTACTCCTGCATTCCCTTCTGAAAACGGGTAACACCCTCAGCCACCAAGGCAGAAAGGTTGCAGGAACTCAATATCAACCTCGATATAAAGTGGTCACTTTCCATTTCAGATATAGCACCACGAACGCCAGGAGGAGCAAAGTGAGCTAACACATTAGCACAAACATTCGGATCTTTGAAACTATCACCAACCTTCACAGTCCAATCAGGAACATAAAACTTCTTCTTTGTTCAACCCTTCAATGTCTCTGCTTGATGAACATTGAACAGGAGTAGTCACAACCTTCTTGGCTGAAGCCTTCTTCTTACCATGAACGACCAACTTCTTCTCCTTTTCAACATCAATATCTTGACCCTCAGAAGCCTCAATATCATCACTTAATTCCACCGGATCAGAAGAAGTATATTGAGGTGCACTCCCTAACAAACGACGAGTAGAACGACGGGTTGAAGCCTTGGGAGCAGCAGGCTTAGTAAAACCCTTGACGTTAGAAACACTAACATAGCCAGCATCTTCAAACCTTTGTTCTACACCCCTAGCAACAGCATCATCCCCTTCAGTGGCTTGAGCATCCGTAAAGGCAACATCAAATGTATCATCACTCTTGATAAAGTCCATAGCAGACATGACTGTAAAATATTTTAAAAACAAAAAACAAATAAGCTACCAAATAAAGATATCCCAAAAAGGAAAAACAAGGAAAAAGCATACCCTGGCCATTCCTCATAAGAACCGGATCCCGATTAGCCCTATCCCACAACTTGCTAACACCTAACAGAACTAGCAAATGTTCAGGAAAAGGACGAACCCTTGAAGGGCACTCTCGGATGGCTTGAAGAAAAACTTCATTCAAATCAGACTCGGAAGGTTCCGGTTCATTGAGAACGGCATCCGGGTGTCTCCACACCATTTTGAAGGGGACAATAGAGTCAAAAACCCAGAAAAATCGATCCTTCCAAGTACCAAGTGTGGTAACCATGGAAGAGATTAGGCAAGTGTCAACCTTGGATGTCTCAAAGGTGAACCAATCACCGTTTTTTTTTTTCAAACGAAAAAATAGACGAAATAACAACAACGAAGGGTCATAACCACAAGCCCGGCACAAAACCTCGAAGTGTAAAACCCTAGCCATGCCCTTCGGATGAATTTGACCAAAGGAAACACGATAGTACTCCAAAACGTTCAATACAAAAAAGCGAGAAAGGATGACGAAGGTTGGAAAATTCAAAATGCCGACAGTACAAAGCAACCGAACCAGGGGGACATTGATCAACGGATTTATCTCAACCCGGTGCAACCGGATTAAATTTAAGACCAATGCCCCAATCCATACAAAAATTCTCCACTTCCTCTTGAGTAAGGCGTGAAAAACTAACGGAAAGATCTTTCCGTGCACCCATGATCAAAGTAAAGAAACAAGCAAAACACACAAGGAAATGAGAACTAACCTGAGTATAGACGAGGAAATCGGAATTCTCGGAAGAAGGTAAGTGAAAAATCTCACCAAAAGATGTTAATAAATGAAAAAGTAATTAAATGAGAGGTTATTATTACCTAGTGTATAAAAACCGCCGACTGAAAAACTGCCACACATCAGTTGTCAGTTTTAAAATTCAAAAAATTCTCAACTGTTTTCAACCCTTGAAGCCTTCAAGAAATACAAATAAATGTGTAAAAGTCAGAAGTCTTTGAGCTCACTTCCCAAAAACCTCTGACTTGGGGGGCTGATGACGGGGGTAGCCCAAGACTAAATAAAATGACTTAAACAAATGGACGCTTAAAGGGTTAAAAGGTTCAAAGGTTAAAAACCCGGGAGCTAGGATAAAGCAGCATGTGTACAATAATCAGTCATGTCTCTGATTACTTCAACAACTCTTCTAGCCGCAAAAGTAAGACGAATGCACAGAGTATAGTCTTTTACCCGCAGGTCAAAACGCTTCAACCCCCAAAAGGGTAAGTCCCCCACTGCAAGCATGTTTCACTAGTCAATGGTTTCCTCTTTGAGTGATGACCTTCCCTATATATATGACACTTCATTTAGTGCTGGGGACATTCCGATCAGCTCTGATTCCATTGGGATCTCTAGTCTTTGCTCTTGAGTACTTGTTCCATGCAAGTCACTCTTCCTTACATCCAACACACACATTTCTATTGCTCCTACATCCGAAGCTGAACTCACTTCGGTGGAGGATCTCGAGCAAACAACAAAATCTAACTAGTGAACCTCTCTCCACGTCTTGTAAACGTGGGGGGACCCCACGACCTGCGTTAGGCAAAATTAAACCCTTCAACCCTTTTGCCTAACCAGCCCAGCTACTACCATCGGTCTAGTATTTGTTGCATCAACACATGCCATGACCTTATGATATGAATTGCCGATAATGATTTAGGATAGGATGATTCGATGTAAATTGTTTGGTTAAATCTTGTCGCACACTTAGAATGTACAACCTAGACTGCGTGTGGTACAAATAGGAGATGCACACTCGCACACTCCAGTTCTGTACAACCCTTGGCTGCACATTAAATCATCGGGCTAAACTAAACCCGCACACTCTCCTATAACTAAATAGCATGACCGCACACTACCAGGCGGCCGCACAATTGAATTGGGCCTTATCTTTGTTGGGTCACAACAAAGATGGACCGCACACTTATTTAGCACATTATTAAGCCGCACACTCCATTAGGTCGCCACAGTTACATGACCGCACACTTGTCAAGTGATCGCACACTCTCGTGTAGGCCGCGCACTGACACGCGGGCCGCACACTCAACCTTGGGCCCTATTCCTTAGTGGGCCGCACACTGATATAAGCCTAGGGGTGTTCATGAGCCGATCCGATCCGAGCGAGGGTTTGCTCGTGCTCGGATTGAATTACAAACGATCCGATCCGATCGGATCGAATTTGCAAGACCGAGCACAAAAGTGATGCTCATGCTCGGATTGAATTTGACCGAACAACAATTGGTAACGTTATTGGTATTATTGGAACTGAGACCGATAAATGACTATTTCAAAGTAAAATAAGGTTTTCGATTGATTTAAAGCACGTGCTGATATCCATTTGGGTCGAGTACCGTGCCAAGCGAACAGATGGTGCCCGGACTACATTGGTACCAATGACGGTGGTCCTTTGTATCTTTTTCGGTTGCTATACCGAGTCCCAGTTTCGTAACAGTATTGTAACTCACCGAACCAATATCAATCGAAAGCCTACTGTAAAGCGCGGGATATCCGAATAGTTTTTTTAAAAATAAATTATAAAATAACGTTTACCCTTTTTTATTATAACTTGAAACTTTTTAAATTTACCCATTTTTAAGTAGTATCTTTTGCCTTTGTTTTTTTTTTTTTTTTTTCCGTTTTCACTTCATTTATTTTTAATCTTCTTTTTTGTTGACCTTTTTTATTGGTTCATACAATCATACTTTCTTCCTTTTCAAAAAGCACCAAAATGCTTACAGAAACCCAAAGCATAGAGGATTATTAGACCGTTAAACCCAAAGCATAGAGGATTATTAGACCGTTGTTAAACAAAAAAGCTACAAAAACCCACTATGACACAAGAAGATTGCTAGTTCAACTAGCCTAGTTAAAGACGAGTACACGAACGTTTGATGAAGAAAGTTGTAGAACAAGAGCCAGAGTGTTACCATTATCTCCTCAACCATCGTCGTTCGGCAGGCCAAATCTCCCTTTGTGAATCGTTATCTCTTCACTCCCGCAATTTGCAGTCGCCCGTTGAATTGTCAATTAGGTTTGAGTGAATTTTTTTGTCCAATGTGTCTTTTTGAATTTATTATTATTATTATTATTATTATTATTATTATTATTATTATATTCATAACAGTATAACATTAAACTAGCATCCTCTCACATATTTTACTGTTCTTAGTAAAATATTTTTATTTAAATTTTTATTATTCCATTATAATAGGAGACTGCCAAATGAAAACCACCCTAAAACAAAGAGAACCGCTAGAACTCTTACTTCCGTGTGAGTTTTTCAACGAAATTTTGCATAAATGTAGAGTAAC
The DNA here is from genome assembly GCA_030545235.1 of Helianthus tuberosus. NCBI lineage: Eukaryota > Viridiplantae > Streptophyta > Magnoliopsida > Asterales > Asteraceae > Helianthus > Helianthus tuberosus. The sequence goes on from CM060418.1 coordinate 101,992,235, forward strand.
ATCTTACTAAGGCGTCTCTAAAAAATCCGAAAAAAAAATTACGAGCCGATTTTTTTACCTGTAAGAATGATTTACGATGGAGTAAATCACTCTAGCATGTATGTTTTAGTGATAATGTCCCACCATAAAAAGTGTCCTACAATTTTTTATTTTTTTAAACGTAATTTAAAAAGAAAACGTTGAAACAAAACATTGAAAAAAAATCTTTAGAGATCAAGTTCTCTCACGAAAACTAGTTCTCGTTTTAACAATTCTCTTATTCTAATATTATATTGATCTTTTTTAGCATTTTTTTTGTTTTTCTTTTATAAATTTTAAGATACTATGTTTTATGGACTCTTAAGTAGTCAAGTGTGTTATGATATTCTTGTTTTTATCTACATATTGATATAAACTTTGTTTAAAATCAAGTTGTGAATGATAATGTATAAGTAATCGAAGCACACCATATATGCCATCAAAACTATCTCATGGTTAAGTTTTTTTTTATAAAGTAACGTCATTTACCTTTTTCGCCATTCTAATAATTTAATATAACGTGTTATAAAGTTCAGAATATATCTGCGACGTGTTTATTTTTATTCATGTTTCTATAAAAGTTTTGTTCGAATGGGCCATATATAATTGTTTTTTCTTTATTATGACACGATGAACCGAAACGATATCGTCCACACAACATCAATATTGATATTCGTTTTTATGGTTTTCTCAACTTTCTGGTATTAATTTCACTGAAAACGGAATTATATTCGCAATATAGAGTTGTCTTTTTTGTATTGTAAACTAATTGAGTGTCGGTTTTGTACCAATACCATGACGAACTGAACCAATACCCTCCCGAACAATATCATTATTGGAATTCATTTTTATGGTTTTTGATTGATGTAACATACATGTCAATTGCTATACCAAGTGCCAGTATCGTACCAACACTATAACGAACCAAACTAATACCGACCATAAGCCCATCATATAGTGCACCACACCGCTGCAACGTGTCAATACCCTTTTCAGCAGACTCTATTTTGTTGAGTTGGCGTAAGGTCCCTTTTACATCGCGACGAGCGAGTCGTCTGCTGGTTTATATAATACACTTGTAAAAGAAGTCTGTAGCCAAATTCAAAAGAGGAAAACTTTGAGTGTTTTTCACTTTGCTTTTTAATGTTTAGTTAGTTAATTTTCTGTGGCTAATAAATCAAATTTAAAATTTGATTCAAACAAGTTGACTTTAAAAAGTATAAAGTACGTGGATTCTAATTTTCTTGAAATTGCAACTAGCTATAAATAATTATAAAAAATATAGTTAAATAATAGTTTGACTTAGTAATAAAAAAATATAATATTTATGAATTACAATGGATGGATATCAATTGATAATTTTTTTTAAATTTCCTGTGGTAATTCCATAACAAAGAGTTCCTACCATAATTTTACCCCCTTTCATAATTCACACACTATGGTAATTCCATAAAGAGTTTATAACATAATTTTACCCTCTTTTATAATTAACAAACAGTTAACAAAAATATACAAATAATAAAACATTCTTCAACATTGTGAAATTATTTATCATTTACCCAGGGTCGACATTCATGTTGGATATGAGACTTAAAATGATTTTTATTCTATATTATGCTATGTAACAAAACTTGTATACTCGCCAACTTTTTGTTGATATATTTTAATACATGTTGCAGGTTGATTGATGAGATGGTGTTGAGATGAAATGCAATTTAGATGGACTAGATACACACCTATATTTATTTTGTTATTTCAATGTTATGTTATGAACAATGTTGTCTTTTATTTGAAATCTTTGTATGACATTTTAGTCTTGAAATGAAATTATTATATATATCAATTGACATCGCCTACTTGCGCCAGAATTGTTTTCAACTTTTGGTTTCTGCCACTCAACTGTGTCTTCTTTGATTTCCCCCTCAACAAGTTGCTATTTGGCTTCTTCATACCACTTTTTACACAGGTTCTTGAGAGATAATCTAGACAGAGGAAGGGAGAGAGGTGGTAGGCACGGTGGACGACCGACGAAGGGCAGCGGCTTACAACGCAGAAGACGTTCTTCATCGTTTTCCTCCGTCACTTGAAACTAGATCCGCCGGCTGTGGCTTCTAGAAGCCATACTGCCGACAGCATCGGCGAACTGAGATAGCGATCCTTTATCTTTGAGATCAAAACGATATGAGAGAGAGGGAAAGAGGGCAGGGGCGGAGACAAGGCGGCGATTAGGGTTCCGGCGCAAGCTATTACTTCCATCAATCGATTATCCGGTCAATATCGCTTCTGAATTCGATTCTTAATTTCATGTTTTTGGTAAGTTTTTGTTATTTTACGGTGTTTCTTTTACTAGATCTATGGTTGCATGTCCCTTCAATGGATAGATTGACTACTTGCACAGTCGTCGGAATCATCTTCTCTCTCCTCCAGTGGTTCCTCCTCTCCAAAGTCTCCTTCTCACTTGATAAACCAGAGTTTATGGAGTCGTTGATTGAGGAAGAAGAAGGTGTTAATGATCATACCGTTATTCAGAACACTGTCTCTAAAGGTAGTTTAGATCTTTGTGATTTGTAGAATAATATTATGATAATTTGTGTGAGTAATTATGATTTTATGAATTAATTTTTGTGATTTTGTATTTTTGTATTATTGTATTATATATGATGTTTTTAGGCTTAATTATTGGAATATTGTTTGTTTGTTGCTGGAGAAATCTATTCCTCTATCCATGAATTAGGTTCTATGGATTGAAAATCAAGTTGATACTTAATACTTAATGATATTGTCTTTAAAAATTAGTTTCTATATTCAATACGTTGGTTTGAGATGAAGTTTATGTTTCCTTGAAATTTTGGGATTGATGTGGTGGTATTTGGATATATGATGATAGAACTTGCAATTTTATATTAAAACTTATTTTATGACTTGTATTTTGAAAGTTTGGAACAACTGTGCAATGACCCGCGGGCAAGAAAAGTTGTCCTTGCCGACATGGATGCAGTTGGAAAGGAAGCTCAGGTAACTCTTCTCTGCTAACTTTCTTTTATTCTATCTTATCAGTCAAATGTGATTAGTAAAATCAAATTATTTTAATAATGTTATTTTTTAAATAAAAGGTTTAAGGGGTTTTATGCATTAAAATTAGGCGTTGGCCAACATTCGATTCACATGACATGTTTCCTTTTTACCAATCTTTTTTTCTAGATTTTACCTGTCCAATAAAAGTATTTGTTTGGACCTCCATTGGATTAATTTTTTCCCAGTAACTTGCTTTTACAGAACGCTATTAATATCTTTCAAGAGTTCAACTAAACATAAACCTCACTGTATTATTCTTCAAAGGTATGACTACTCATTTTTCTTTTTTTAAGTAGCCTAGGTTGTGTTGGTTCTTTACTTTGGAGGGCAATTCGTAGTGTGATCCAGAGTCTTCAGTGAAATTAGTTTGTCTTTCAGCAATCGAACTAACAAAACTTTTGGGTCTCTGGAAGAGGTGGTATGGGTTCGGACAATTCCAATTGGCATTTTGAGTTGAAATATGACCGGCGGGTTGCTCTCCCAGTAGCTGGGCCATGGCCAATAGCCCATTATAAGGTTTGTAGATATCCATTATTCATTAAGTTTTGAAACCTCAAGTGGGACTGCGTTTGTTTATATGTGATGTTATATTAGTTGGTTGTCTTAAACACATATCATATTACCTTTTGTGTTCCATCTTGTATTATAGCATGGTGTGGTCGTCATAGATGAAAAGCTATACACTGTTGGTGGATGTCGTAATGGGAAGCAGTTAGCTGATGTTTAGGTATTGTGTCTGCAATTGGACATAATTTTAATAAGAAAAAGTATTCATCAATCGCGAATGAAAAATAAGTGAGGTTTATTTTTATATGTTAATACACATGTGTGAGTGTGTGTATAGATTACTGATTCTGTTAAGCTATTTTATAAAAAAAAGTTTTTGACTAAACTAATTAACTTGAGAAATGCTATGACCTTCTCGGAATATTCTAGGAAATTACAAATGAAATATACATGAATTTTGTTTTTATATGGTATGTATGTATTGTTGATTGCTTTTAGCTGTTGTTTTATGAAAGGTTCTTTATAGAATCTTTGGTTATTACTGTAGGTTATGCTTGTAACAACTCATAAAGGGGTGCTAGAAGAATTTCATGGAGCAAGATTGCTTAGCCAACAAAGGTTAACTGCTCTCGGTACATATTTCATTGATTACACAAAACTTATCTTATGATTTAAATCTTAAATTTATAGTACCAACAACAACACGAATCGGTACCATAATAACTTTTATTCGGCCAAACTGGTACCAAGTATCAACCGTTGAATTAGGATCAGATGAAATGGGCACACTTTCTTTGCTAAACAGGTTATTTCCCCGCCGCAACGCGCGGGTGGGAAAAACCTAGTTTGAATTTAATTTATATTGTCACGTAGCGTTATGAAGTTTTAATCAATTTGTTCGTCTCATCCCGAATAGCAAGCCACAAACTGAACGTGCATTGGCTCGAGCTTGGATTGTTTACAAACCATGCCAAGCCAAGCCAGCTCTTTTAAAACCAACCTTATTTCAAACTAAGTTTTTTAGTGAGCCACAAGTTTTTTTAACAACCTGTTGAAAAGAGAAAATCATGAAAATAGCCTTTGACTTGAACAAAAAGAAAAAAAATCTATGTGTAGTGTATGAGCTTAGACGTTACCCTAGAGAAGAGTGTAAGCCTAGACGCTACCCTAACTTTTTTTTTTCCACAACAATTTTTAAACTTTCATAACTTTTTTATACGGCAATATTTTTAAAAAAAAAAGTTACACAAAATTAAAGAGATAAAATTATATTTAATTTGATATAATTTAAAGAAATGTTATTGTGTGAAAAGTTATGCCCATTTAAAAAAAATAATAAAAAAAAAAAGAAAAAGTCTAAACTTTTTTTGAAACAAAAAGGTGATTTATATATAAAGGACCCAAGCAAGGTGCTCGGGTAAGTACAGTACATCGAAAAGAAACAGAACCAAACACAATGAAGCCAAAATACACACTCACAGTAAACTCAAATTTGTAGCAAATTATTACCAAGCCACCTTAAATTCACACCAGGTTTTCCAATCGATCTTCAAGTTCTTGACTTCGAGTTGATCCATAGGAAAGACAAAGCCTTTATCTCCCCGATTATCTTCTGCACTTGTTTATATTTATTGTTGAAAATTAGATCGTTTCGTGTCCGCCATAATAGCCAGCACACAGTCGCAATGATAGTGTAGACAGCCTTCTTTTTATTATACGCTAGCTGTTGTTGTTGTTGTGCAAATTCAAGCAATTCTACCACACTCAAAAGGTACCTAGGTAGGGGTATTTTGAGCCATAGCGAGATTGCCACCCATACTTGTTGTGCGTATTGACATGTCACTAATAAATGGTATGCAGATTCTTCTACCATATTGCAAAGAACACATGACGCAGATGGTAATGTGATGTTCCGTCTAGCAAGCGCCTCCCTAGTTGGTATCCGATTTAGCACGACCCGCCACATAAAGCAATTGATTTTCTTTGGAAGCCAAGATAACCATTTTAACATTTTTGTTTCTGGAATGACTTGCATTTTATCCGGAATGACTTGCATTTTATCCAGCTCGTTCCTCAATTCGCCCACTTGAAACGGTTCTGCTGAATCTTCCGATAACCACCACCATTCATCCGATTTTGACCCCATATTTTGACTTTCAAGTAATCGCAAACAATCCTCTCATTCCTCAATTACCCCTGTTTCTGTTAAGGCATTTATGCTACCCCAAAACCATTCAGTTTTGTCGTTTGTGATTGTATATCTTTGTTTTATGCTGCAATGTTTATGTGATTCCATCGCGAAGAGATTAGGATACCGGGCCCGTACCAGCCAGAAATAAGTGTTATCTCCACATCCTAGCTTGAGTATTAGCCTGTTTTGAACGTCGATATTATGATTACTCGATTACCTCCCCATGTTCACTATATTTTTCCATACTCCACCAATTGAGCTTTAAGTGGTATTGATGATACTCCCCTAATTCCTTCATGTATTGCCTTAATAACTGGAACCCACAGTTGTGATGATTCATTTTTGAAACGTACACACCATTTTACCATAAGGCCTTGTTTGTAGCCGCTAAACTACCGATTCCCAAGCATCCTTGTTCCACCGGAGCAATTACTTTGAACCACGGAACCCAACTTATTTTGTTGTTGTCAAGGCACCCACCCCATAGGATTTTTCTCCTAATTTTCTCCAATCTTTTCAACACCTCCACAGGAGCATTAAAAAGAGAGAAAAAATAAGTTGGTAGGTTGCCTAGCACCGCCTTTATTAAAGTCACTCTACCACCAAAAGAGAGTGTCCTTGCTTTCCATATTGATAGTTGATTTTCGAATCTTTCAACTATCGGCTACCAATTTCTTACAAGTCCCATATTTGCCCCCACCGGTAGACCGAGATAAGTAAACGGGAACGAACCCATCTTGCAATCAAGTACGGATGCCATATGCGCTATGTCAACATTATCCACACCCACGCCATAGAGTTGGCTCTTTGCAAAGTTTACCTTCAGACCCGACGATAAGTGAAAACATCTCAGCATCCTCGCAAGATTATGAAAGTTTTCTTCGGTCCATTCACCTATAAAAATATAACAACCCTCTAAAATATTTTCGACACCCCTAATATATTTAAAGTATCCCTATATGTCTTAAAATATACCCCGTATGCGAAAACCAAGCCCAAAATGCCTGATATATTTAAATATTAAATAAAAACAAATTCTGTGGAGTTCTTGCGGGCCGAGAAGGCTTTGCCTTCGGGCTACGCGGGGCGCGACAGCTCAAGGTTAGGGCGACACCCTGAGCTGCCACGTGTCGAGATCGTGTCGAGTCTAGTCCAATGACCAGTCAAGGCTAGGGCCTACGTAACCTACGTCGCGGGCCGCGAAGGACTTACCTTCGGCTTACGCGGGTCGCGAGGAAGTGTCGATCAGACACTATAAATAGAAGGCATCGGCCTTCAGTCCCAAATCGCTCACAAACATTCTTTCTCTCTCGAATTCCATAAGTGTAGAAGCTATAATCGGGTATTATACCCCCTAAATAACGAAGTTCTGCCTCGTTGTAAGTATTATAACCACCGTTATGTATTAGATACGTTTCCTGATTGATCCAGGGTTCCGTAACGGCTGTCGTGGTTCTGCCCGACATAGTCGTTGGAATGCCGTCTCGAGGAGGGTATTACTAATGTAAATATTGGGTTATTATACTAACGCGTGTGCATTTGTGTAATTAATAGATAATCACCAGGAAATCCTTAAGGAAAACCCTAAGACAGCAATGTGAGTAATCTCCTTTTTGTGAACCTTTTTGCAAACTATTTTTACAAAACTTTAACTAAATTTATATATGATTAGCAGTGATTGAGTCTTTGTAATTCTTCAATTACTACCGGTATGTTGGGGTTTTGTATACAAAATGTGGAACACGTTACCATTGGACAACGAGATAGCCAATGTGTAATATGACCCACCAGTCAGGATTGACAGTGCTGAATGAGTGATTGTGTAGATATAAACATTGTAATCGCTCTCAATACTGTTAAAGGATAAAACTCTTCTTGATTAAACTGGGATTCATTCACCAGTATTTCCCACTGACAAAATATTTTTAAACGCGTTTCAGGTAAGAAAATGTGAAAGCCAAATAGAAGCCAGCTGGACAGCACTGAAGGCTTGGAAAACTGGCTATAAAAGTTACCTGAATAAAGAGATGTTTTTATTAAATAAAATAGGGTTTATCCCTATAAAAATGTGTGTACTGAAAACTCAGGAATTTCCCACGTGTTTAATATTATAAAAGTGTGGTATTTTACTCTTATAAAATATTTCCTAACTATGGTCCTGATGTAATTTCCGTTGCCAAAATGATAAACACCGATACCATCGAAACTGGACGCGGCCGCCCGTTCCCGGGTTATTAGGGGACAGGGGCTGCGACAGAAGGTGGTATCAGAGCTAAGCCACTGATTCAGCCACAGAAGTGTTCTGCTGACACCAAGATATTGTTTAAAATGTTAGGAAATTATCTACAAAAATACATGCATATCTGTATTTTATTGTTGTGTGTTATTTGACTATTTGTTAGTTCACAGTATGAGCGACCAAGGACCCTCCGACGCCTATCGTCAGTTGTCCAGCTCACCTCAAAATGAAGGTACCTCTTCACAGCCTACCCTTTCAGGGTATTCAGCTGACAATGAAGACGGGATATTCGTGTTCAAGGCTCAGTCTGAAAAGCCATTCCCTCCTAAAAAGAGAGGATGGTTCAGTAGGGGAGCGCATGAACGTAGGAAGAGAATGAAAAAGTTACAACAACAGCGAGTTCTAGCAGCCGCTAAGAGAGAAACAGATGCTCATACCCAAGATATGCTCAATAGGAGTCTAGCAAACTTTCATATTCTAGCAACCACAACTGCAGACCATAATTTAGAGCAATTCATAGCACCCCAACCATTACCCTTGTTTCCCACACAACCAATGGAGATTGAAGTCAACTTGGAAAACCAAATTCCAGCACCAGCCTTTGACCCAACTGAGATACCTTGAGTACCAGCACCCAATCCCTTAGACCCAGACTACGACCTGTGGTTTGACGACCATAGGAATTATTAGGAAAGCTACCCCATATCAGAGGAACCCATGCCAAACCTAGCAGCTTACCCAGGTCTGGACCCTCTAGATCCCTATTATGATAATGATGAATACATTAGGGAAATCCTAGAGAATCCATATCCTCAGGAAGAACCCATGCCACAGTACCCAGATCCCATACCAGCACCCAGTGTTGTAAAAGTCAGATTCCAAGGTCGAGTACTCGGCGAGTACTCGGTCCTCGGAACCCCTCTGAGACGACTTCCTCCTAGGCGGACTCAATTAGTCGGCCTCGGTCAAACTCGGTGCCTAGTCGGCGCCTAGTCGGAAAGAGTCGGTCTAGGCGGTCAACGTGGTTTGTTGACTTTTAATTAGTCAAAATCGGACAAAATCGGCCTACTCGGCCTTGTACTCGGACTACTCGGACTTGTATTCAGAATATTTGAACTTTAAACATGTTTCATTTTAAATTATACTCAGTTGACATGAATTATGCTTATTTTAACATATGTATAATATATAACAATTAATTTTCTTAATAGTTACCATGTCCGCGTACTCCCCGAGTACTCTCCGAGTACTCCGATTACTCCCAACTCCCCAGCCGGCCGACTAGAGACCGCTTAGCGACTTTTACAACACTGCCAGCACCTACACCCCCAATGAGCACAGAAAATGTGCAAGAACTCCGAACCTTTGGTGAGGAGATTTTAGAAGAGAGCGAAAGGATGAGACAAATAGGAGAACGACTCGTCTGGAAATATGACGAGCGTAATATGGAGTTCTAGATGAACCCATATCAGTGATGGTGATAGTAGTAATAGTAATAAAATAATATATATATATATATAACATGTGTGTATGAAAAAAATGATGATAATATATATATCGTAGTATAGACCACCTAGTGGTTAGTGATGCATATTAGTATTGTATTTTTATTCCAGTTGTATTGTAATAATTATAGATGCATACTATAAAATAGAGTAAGTCGCAATGCTCGACGATTTTGATCAACATGCTTGCCGTGTGATTTTTGTATTGGATATTGTCCTGTGGTATTAATATTTGGTAATTGTTTAAAATCCAGATGGCCGACGCAGCAAATCCAGAAAACCAGAATAATGAAAATCAAATGAATAATAGTGAAATTCGACACCTTGTAACTCAAGGAATTAGAGATGCTATGCCAGCTATTATCCAAAATGTTAGGGATGCAGAAAATAATGATAAAAGTAGTAATGGAAGTAAACGAACCCATACAGAACCTAGTCATAGCGTGCACAATGGACCCATATTTCAAGAGCCCATTCCCAAATGAAGAAGAACCATGTCTTATGGTTGCTCTTATAAAGAATTCTGGTCCTGTAAACCAATGGAATTCTCGGGCAATGAAGGGGCCATTGCAGCTCTATGCTGGATAGAAAAGACTGAGGCAGTCTTAAAAATAAGCAAGTGCGCAGAAGAAGATAAGATAATGTTTGCCTCCAAAATATTTAAGAACTCAGCCTTAGAATGGTGGAACACCATCCTCCAGTCTAGAGGAAGTGATAGAATTTACAATATGGAATGGGAGAAATTTAAAAATATGGTGGAAAGAAAATTATGCCCTCCCGATGAAAAAGAACAGATAGCAAACAAGTTCTTAAACCTTAGAATGACTGAAGTGGATAGTAAAGGTTACACTACTTTATTCTTTGAATATGCTAGAATAGTGCCAACCCTTGCATCACTCGAACCAGTATTAATCTCCCGCTATATCTGGGGATTAATCAGTGAGATAAGGCATGTAGTCAAGGCCGCTAGACCTCAAACTACAGAAGAAGCTGTAGAACTAGCAAACACCTTGACTGATGAATTAGTGCGTACACGAGAAGAGGATCAGAGGAGAAACCTACTTGAAAAGCTTACCCAAGAATTCCGTTATGGAAATTCCAACCGTGGGAAAAATGTAGGTTCTACCTCTGCACCTTACTGCAAGGCTTGCAAGAAGAAGCATTCAGGAAGATGCTCCACTTACTGCAATTTCTGCAAGATACAAGGACACAAGGAAGAAGATTGTAGGAAGAAACCTAATAATGGAATGTGCTTCAACTGTGGAGAAAAAGGTCACATCAAGCCGAACTGTCCGAAACTAGCTCCAGCCCCGAACACCAAGAATACTAAAAATGCTAGAGCATTTGTTCTGACCGCAGAAGAAGCAAAGATGATCCTGGATGTGATCGCCTGTACGTTTTTAGTTAATGATGTTTTTGCTAAAGTATTATTTGACTCTGGTGCAAAACAAAGTTTTATTAATACTTCATTTTGCAAACTTCTCAATCGACCATTAACTAAACTCCCACAAGAATGTCTCGTAGAAACAGCCAATGGAGAAACCATTAAGATTTCTGAGATCTTGCAGGGAGCAAGAATAGAATTTTTAAATAAAAAATTTATTGCAAACCTTTACCCAATGAATCTGGCAGGATTTGATGTTGTATTAGGAATGGATTGGTTAATAGCAAATAAAGCCAGTATTTTATGTGATCAAAAGTCAATCCAAGTAAATTCACCAAGGGGTGAAAATATCACAATTAAAGGAGATAAGCCCTCTAGATCCACAGAATTCATCTCTGTGATGAAAACAGCAAGTTTTGTAAGAAAAGGATCATTAGTGTATTTGATTTCCATAATCATTAATACTAAAGGAAAAGAACTAAAGAATATTCCAGTAGTATCCCAATTTTCAGATGTGTTTCCAGAAGAAATACCAGGACAACCGCCTGACAGAGTAGTTGAATTCAGGATCCACCTGCTACCAGGAACAGCACCAATTGCCAAAGCACCTTACCATTTGGCACCCGCAGAAATGCAGGAACTGAAGAAACAACTAGACGAATTATTGGAGAAAGGATTCATACAGCCAACCTCATCGTCATGGGGAGCACCGATCTTATTCGTCAAGAAGAAGGACGGATCAATGCGTATGTGCATTGATTACCGCGAATTGAATAAGGTCACGATTAAAACTCGGTATCCATTACCGAGAATCGATGATCTGTTTGACCAGTTGCAAGGAGCTCGATTTTTCTCTAAAATTGACTTACGTTCAGGATATCATCAATTAAAGGTACAGGAAGAGGACATTCCTAAGACCGCTTTTAGAACAAGGTATGGCCATTATGAATTTACTGTCATGCCATTTGGTTTAACCAATGCCCCAGCCGCATTCATGGACATGATGAACCGAATATCTAACCCATATTTGGATAAATTTATAGTTGTCTTTATAGATGATATTCTTATTTATTCTAAGAGTAAAGAGGAACATGCACCGCATCTGCATGCACTTCTAAGTCTATTAAGGAAATAAAAGCTTTATGCAAAGTTTTCGAAGTGCGAGTTTTGGTTAGAACAGGTACAATTTCTTGGGCATTTAGTTAATCATGAAGGAATTCATGTGGATCCCACAAAGATCGAGGCGATTACCAAATGGAAAAGCCCTGAGTCACCAACCGAGGTTAGAAGTTTCTTAGGATTGGCCGGTTATTATAGAAGATTTATTCAAGATTTTTCTAGAATAGTCATTCCCTTAACTAAGCTAACCTATAAATCTGTAAAGTTTGAATGGGGACCAAAACAAGAAGAAGCTTTTAGAATTCTTAAGCAAAGACTAACCAACACACCCATACTAGCGTTACCTAAAGGAACTGGAGACTTTATAGTCTATTGTGACGCTTCTAAGTTAGGTTATGGATGTGTATTGATGCAACGTCAAAAGGTTATAGCCTACGCCTCTAGACAACTTAAGAATCATGAAGAGAATTATTCAACCCATGATCTAGAATTTGGAGCAATAATTTTTGCCCTTAAAATTTGGAGACATTACCTATACTGTAGTAAGTTTACCATTTTCACTGATCATAAGAGTTTAAGGTATGTTTTTGGGAAAAAGGAATTGAACATGAGACAAAGACGCTGGATGGAGATACTTAGTAATTATGATTGTAATATCCAGTATCATGCAGGAAAGGCAAACGTAGTAGCTGATGCTTTAAGTCGAAAGTATCACGAAAAGCCAAAAAGAGTGTGTTCTCTTAAGTTAACCCTGCAAGTAGATTTAAATGAACAGATTAGAAAAGCACAAGAATCGGTAATCAAGGATGATACTGAAAAATTGAAAGGAATGATTAAGGAACGAGAACAAGGAAAAGATGGAATTTGGAGATTCCATAAGAAAAGAATGTGGATACCCAAATTAGGAAACCTACACCACCATATATTAGAAGAAGCCCATAAATCTAAGTATGCGATGCATCCTGGAAGTAATAAGATGTATCAAGACTTAAGAAAGAATTTCGGGTGGATAGGAATGAAAAAGGATATAGCAGCATATGTTGCAAAATGTCTAACATGTTCACAAGTTAAAGCTGAACATCGGAAACCCTCAGGTTTGTTGCAACAATTAGAGATGCCTGTATGGAAATGGGAATTAATAACAATGTATTTTGTTACTAAATTACCCAAAACAAGAAAAGGTAATGATACAATCTGGGTGATTGTAGACAGGCTAACTAAGTCAGCTCATTTCCTACCAATGAATGAAACTTTCAGTATGGAACAATTAGCTAAACTATATGTCAATGAAATAGTTTCATTACATGGAATTCCTTTATCAATTGTTTCTGATAGAAATAGTCATTTTACCTCTCATTTTTGGACAAGTTTCCAAAAGCAATGGGAACCAAGTTGAATCTAAGCACCGCGTATCATCCTCAAACGGACGGACAAAGCGAAAGGACAATTCAGACAATGGAAGATATGCTTAGAGCTTGTGTAATTGATTTCGGAGTTAATTGGGATGATCACTTACCATTAATAGAATTTTCTTATAATAACAGTTATCACACAAGTATCAACGCTGCACCATTCGAAGCACTTTACGGACAAAAGTGCCGAACCCAGTTTGTTGGGCAGAAATTGGAGAAAAGAAACAATCCGGACCTGAAATAATGCAAGAAACAACCGATAAAATCATTCAAGTCAAGGAACGATTGAAAGCAGCACGTGATCGATAGAAGAGTTATGCAGATAACAGACGAAAGCCATTGGAATTTCAAGTAGGAGACAAAGTGTTATTGAGAGTCTCTCCTTGGAAAGGAGTGGTAAGATTCATCAAAAGGGGAAAGCTAAGCCCCAGGTATGTTGGAACTTTTGAGATTATTAAAAGAATAGGACCTATAGCTTATCAGCTACAACTGCCAGAAGAAATAACAGGTATACATGATGTATTTCATGTATCTAATCTCAAGAAATGTTTAGCTGATAAATCACTGGTAGTGTTAAGGACATAGAGGTAAATGAACAGCTAAAATTTGTGGAACGACCTCTACAAATTGAAGACAGGAAAGTCAAGATTCTCAAACATAAGAGATTGGTTCTAATCAAAGTGAAATGGGACTCCAGGGGAGGACCAGAGTAAACTTGGGAGCTTGAATCGGAAATGCAAAGGAAATATCCACACTTATTCCAGTAGACCTCGAGGACGAGTTCTAAAACAAGGTGGAGAAGATATAACAACCCTCCAAAATATTTTCGACACCCCTAATATATTTAAAGTATCCCTATATGTCTTAAAATATACCCCGTATGCGAAAACCGAGCCCAAAGTACCTGATATATTTAAAAATTAAATAAAAACAAATTGGAGCTCTCGCGGGCAGCGAAGGCTTTGCCTTCGGGCTACGCGGGGTGCGACAACTCAAGGTTAGGGCGACACCCTGAGCTGCCACGTGTCGAGATCATGTCGAGTCTTGTCCAATGACCAGTCAAGGCTAGGGCCTACGTAACCTACGTCGTGGGCCGCGAAGGACTTACCTTCGGCTTACGCGGGCTGCGAGGAAGTGTCGATCAGACACTATAGATAGAAGGCATCGGCCTTCAGTCCCAAATCGCTCACAAAGTTTCTTTCTCTCTCGAATTCCATAAGTGTAGAAGCTATAATCGGGTATTATACCCCCTAAATAACGAAGTTCCGCCTTGTTGTAAGTATTATAACCCCCGGTTACGTATTAGATACGCTGCCCGATTGATCCAGGGTTCCGTAACGGCTGTCGTGGTTCTGCCCGACGTAGTCGTTGGAATGCCGTCTCGGGGAGGGTATTACTAATGTAAATATTGGGTTATTATACTAACGTGTGTGCATTTGTGTAATTAATATATAATCACCATGAAATCCTTAAGGAAAACCCTAAGACAGCAATGTGAGTAATCTCCTTTTTTGTGAACCTTTTTGCAAACTATTTTAACAAAACGTTAAAGAAATTTATATATGATTAGCAGTGATTGTGTCTTTGTAATTCTTCAATTAATACCGGTATATTGGGGTTTTGTATACAAAATGTGGAACATGTTACCATTGGACAACGAGATAGCCAATGTGTAATATGACCCACCAGTCAGGATTGAGAGTACTGAATGAGTAATTGTGTAGATATAAACATTGTAGTCGCTCTCAATACTGTTAAAGGATAAAACTCTTCTTGATTAAACTGGGATTCACTCACCAGTATTTTCCACTAACAAAATGTTTTTAAACCCGTTTCAGGTGACAAAATGTGAAAGCCAAATAGAAGCCAGCTGGACAACACTGAAGGCTTGGAAAAGTGGCTATAAAAGTTACCTGAATAAAGA
Source organism: Helianthus tuberosus (assembly GCA_030545235.1). NCBI lineage: Eukaryota > Viridiplantae > Streptophyta > Magnoliopsida > Asterales > Asteraceae > Helianthus > Helianthus tuberosus. The sequence continues at coordinate 102,007,609 of CM060418.1, forward strand.
GATGTTTTATTAAATAAAATAGGGTTTATCCCTATAAAAACGTGTGTACTGAAAACTTGGGAATTTCTCACGTGTTTAATATTATAAAAGTGTGGTATTTTACTCTGATAAAATATTTCCTAACTACGGTCCTGATGTAATTTCCGCTGCCAAAATGATAAACACCGATACCACCGAAACTGGCCGCGGCCGCCCGTTCCCGGGTTGTTAGGGGACGAGGGTTGCGACAAAAAAGGACATCATCCGCTTAAAGAAGATGAGAGATTGTTGGACCCATGTTAGATATCTTCAAACCCTTGTAAATCCCCGATTTAATTGCACTACCCGTGGCCACATGAAGAGCTTCCATAGCTATGATGAAAAGTAATGGAGATAGCGGATCACCTTGTCGCACCCCCCTTTGGATATCGAATTCCAAAGTAGGTGACCCATTGACTAATACGGATGTTCTCTCCGAGGATAAGATGCCCATTACCCATTTTCTCCATAGAGCCGGGAAGCCCATTTGAGAAAGTACTGACTCCAAAAACCCCCCAATTTAAAGAATCAAAAGCCTTTTCAAAATCTACTTTAAAAAGCATCGCCTGCCGTTTTGATCTTTTTTCCCACAAAACAATCTCATTCACAATCAATGGGCCCTCCAAAATACTTCGCCCTTCAATATATGCGGTTTGAACATCACTGACCACAGACCCAATCACCCCTTTTAGTCGAGTGGCCAAAATTTTTGAGACAACTTTTGAAATGCAAATGATTAGATTGATGGGTCGGAATTTATTAATGAATTGAGATTCGGATATTTTCGGTATGAGAGTGATAAAACTGGAGTTACAACCCCTATTGATTTTGCCGTGCACATAAAAGTAGTCGAGTATAGCATAGAAGTCGGCTTCAAACATACCCCAATAGTGTTTTATAAATTTGAAACTAAAATCGTCAGGGCCCGGTGCTTTTTCATTCCCACAATTCCAAATTGCCTCCTTTATTTCCTCCTTTGTGAATCCTTTAACAAGCATAGCCGATTGTGAAGGGGAGATTACCTTGAAACCATTGTTGATGAAGGGCGGCCTATCGTGAGACTTTTCCAAAAATATTTACTGGAAGTAATCTTTTATATTCATTTTCAATTCATCCGGTTGCGATATCCAAACATCATTGAAGATCAACCCATTTATACGATTGTTTTTTTATGTCCCTTGATTACACCGTGAAAGAAGGAAGAGTTCTCATCCCCGTCTACCACCCATTTTATTTTCGCCCTTTGTTTGAGATCCTCCAACCCGCTTTCATCGATTTCATTAATGGTTTTCAGCCAAACATCTCGTTCTTTAACCTCAACATCTGTTAGTGTCGTTGTTTCCGCCTTGATATCCAACTCTTCCACTTTCTTCATTAATTCTTTTAACATGCCGTTATTTTTCTTATAAACCTCCACACACCATGGTTTTATAGCCATATTAATTGCTTTAAGCCTAGCCGCTAACAATTTATCCAGTGGGTAAAAAGGAGGTACACTTACGTAAGCTGATTGAACCACTTTCTCAAGACCATCCTCCTTTAACCACGAATTAAAGAATCTAAAAGGTGGTTTGCCAAAAGATACGTCTGAGCAGATGAGCATCAGAGGTCTGTGATCCGATCGATATCTCGGCAGACCAATGAGTTTAGCAGCAGGCCATCTGGAAAGGAACGAGTGACAAACAAGAACCCTGCCTATTTTGCTGAATTTCTGCCCATCATCCTTCATATAAGTGAAACGACAACCTGTCATAGCATATTCTGATAAGGCAGCACTGTTAATAAATGAATTAAAATCATTGGCAGATTCAGCACAGAATTTGGAATTCCGTCTTTCACATGCTTCACGAACACAGTTAAAATCTCCTAATAATATCCATGACCCCCTGCCCGACGCAGAGCTAAAGAGAGCCAATAGATCATCCCACACTTTTTTTTAGCTTTCTTATCCTGTGGCGCATAAACATTAACTATCGTAATGTCTTCCCCACCATGTTTTAATTCCCCAAAAGTTGCAAGGAAAAATCTGTTTGAAACTGAGTGCTTTTTTATAAATAAACTCAGATTCCAAATATTCAACATTCCACCCGATCTACCACTAGAATCAACCGTGTCAAAATCAAAAGAAGTATTGTCCCAAAAAGCACTGACCTGAGCGTTTGAGGAAATTGCCATCTGAGTTTCTTGAATACAGATGAATCCTAACCCGTTCTTTTTTTTCAACTCCCTAATGTGCTCCGCTTTTTTGGAGTCACCCGCCCCCCTGATGTTGGCTGACATGTAATTCATTGATTAGAATTTGACACCCTTGTTTCTTCAATATGCCTTCTCAGGTCCTTTTCATGACCCGTAACCATGAAACCCAATTCTTTTCCCACAGCAGCTGTTAGGGCCAATTCATTATCAATTCCGACTATATTCGTTCTTTTGACATCCCCGAAGAATCACCTGCTTGTTTGTCCCCTACCTGGATGCCGCAACTACTCTGTTTGTTTCTATGTTTCGGAACCCAAAATGAGTCTTTCATCTTCATAGATGGAAATTTCCCTTTGTTCTTTCGACTTTTCGATCTGACAGAGACTGTTGGAGAAGCAGGTTTGGAGTTGTTCATCGTAGGTAAGGGTGGAAGATTAAGATTAAGATTTAGATCAGATGGTTTTTTTGAGTTTGCCACCTGTTCAATTAGGTGTCGTAGATTGAAGGGGTCAGGAGATATGTTTGCTGCCACATTTTCCATCGGATAAGGTTTAGGAGACATAGTAGGCTCAAGCCCTGTAGATTCACAGACCACCTCTTCCTCATTAAACAATCCAGTTAGGCCCATGTTTGACAAAAGGCCCAAATCATTGTTTGGCTTAGATTTTGGAGGTGGAGGTGGGGTCGCGTAAGGATCCTGATCCTCATTATGCACTTTATTTAATGTAGGCCCCATATTCTTTGTCCCATGTTGTGTAAAATCCCTAGGAAAAACATCATCATTGCCGCCACCACATTTACTTTTCTCAAGGTTAGCATTTTCAAAAACATATTGCACCTTTCCAACTCTTGTACTACCATTTGTTGTCGATACATCCACATGGTTCACTTTTGAGTTAGGTGTATTGAATTCGTCTCCTACCCTTTGGTTACTGTCACTTTTTTCAAGATTCCCACTCTTCGAGTTAGTCCTCCATCTTCCTGGGAACTGTTAGCCGATCCTGACTGAACAGATTCTACCGTATTTCCTAAATCTTTCCGATCATCGGACAAAACTGAAGAGAAGGGAAAACCTGCACTAATGTATTTCGTAATCAGAATTTCATGAGGTTGCCCGTGCCATGCAATCGTTAGCTTACTATTGACACGAGCAACATTGTTCGTAATGATCCCCACTGTGCTCACCGATAGGTCACTGTCGTCATCGTTAACCGTGGATGGCAATACCACCGTACCTATCAACCCGCCTATCTGATAAAAAATTATAGGGCCCCAGAATTGCAATGGAACACCTCTAATGGATAATTTTGCCAAGCGTTGAAACGGTAGGTGCCGTCCATCCCAGACGTGAAGGTCAATGAACCATTTTTCCCAAATTTCCTTTTTTGTGTTCCAGGAAGTCCATTGCCTTAGTTTGGTTACCAAATGTCAATAGTAACCTTAACCCACCCATATACCGTATTGTAAAGCTTCTCAAACCATCTTCTACAAGTAACAGCTGGATCCGTTTAAGATCGTAGGGGTTCTTTACTTCCGCAACCAGTGAATTACATCTCCATCTCTTTGACAGAACTCATCGCGCCGAACACTCGGATCGAGTGGCCAACCGATAGGGTGGCCATCCGATCGGGTTACCACCCGATCGGGTTGCCACCCGATCGGACTGCCACCTGATCGACCAGCCTCCTTCCCACTTTCCTTTTTAGGAAACCCTATAAATACCCCTCATATGTCACATCAGCTGATGTGACAGCTCTCACTCGACCCAACTCGCTCCAGCCAACATTTCTCTCGATTTCTCTCGATTCTTGTAAGTTTTCAACCTAAATCTTGTACTCTCTTGATCTACACGCACTCCTACACCTTTCTATCTTTTGAATCTTAACTTTTAACCGTGAAATCACCGGATTTGAGGTGTTCTAGGGTGATGTCATCATGGAGTTCTTATGAACTTCAATGTTTGGCTTCATTCCACCAAGAACAACTTAGATCTAAAGGATTTCCACAACATTTATCAATGATTTCACTTAGATCTACACGAATTCATGGATAAAAGGATTGAGAGAAGGTTTTCCAACTTTCATTCAACTCTTTTACACTCAATGCACTCAAACCCGATGGAATCGGAGCTCGTTCTGATCTTCTACCCATTCTTGGTGATGTATTAGTTCCAGATACTAATTCTATCCAAGAGATATTGAATTCAGGTTTGAACATGAACTACCAACTCAAACCGTGAACCGGTCGGAATAGGGTGATTCCTGTTCGGTCGGGTCACTTGGGCCGAGATGGGGTTTACGTTGTTCAAGCATGTTATCAAAATGTCTCGTTCAAACGCTACAAAATTTCAAACGAATCAAGTGTCAAGACGAACGGATTGCCACCTGATCCACCGGCCATCCGATCAGGTTGCACTTGGTTCCATACTTAAACTATTAAGGACAATTACTTCACGTGTTCACAGTGATGAATATGTGTTGCGCACTCGCCACTCGCAGTCAACTCGTAGTCATTGGTATTGATAGGATCTTTGTCGATAACTTACATGCTTCACATTATACGTTATACATGCTGGTTATGCATAAACGATTTCGAACTCTATATGCTATTTATCAAACTTGTATGCTCACCTTTACACTATGTGTATTGACTTTTACTTTAACGTATGTGACAGGTGTTTAAGATGCTAGGACGCCTTGTTTACTGTGTGATGAAATCGAGGCTAGGAAAGAGTCTAGAAACAAACAAACAATTTATTTTATTTGAAATATGAGTTGTCGGAACAGAACTACTTTTCTTGATTTTGTCTGTAATAACTATGTTACTTATTATGTCATGGTATTGGACGTGATGCTTTAAATAATTGGTAATCGTAGTTGTTATGGAAACTTCTGGCAATCTGTTTCGCTCAGTGCCGCGCCCCGATGTTTCCGCCATCGGTCGGGGTGAGACAGATTGGTATCAGAGCCATTACAATAGGGAATTAGGCAAGACTCGACCTAGTCTGGGTCGATGTCTTAGAAGCGACCTAGTCTATAGTCTAAGTACCCACAGACCGACTTGTGCATACCCGGTAGGGGTTTTCTCACGAGCTTGGTTGCTATTTCTCGCTCAAACTCGTTGTACACGACACACTTGCGCGAACATCAAATACTACAGTTCTGCGCAAGATCAGCCTTTGCTAAGGTTGATTACACACACAAATGAATGATCTGGTCAAGATTAGGTGTGAAAACCGCAAACTCTCGACCAGATTACTCGTTCGAATTGCTATTTTTACCATAAAACAAGAGAATTTGCGTTGAATTAGGAGTGAAATCCACACTTCGACGCAGATCTCCTTATCTATCTCGTGATTTTATCACACAAACAAGAATGTAGTCGCTAAGTTAGGGGTGAAACCAGAACCTTGATGACTCGTTCTACTCTCAATGTGGTTTTACAACACTCTCACCAAAGTCTCGACGAACCCCAACGACTTGAAGTCACACTAAACTGGAAGGATGCGTGCCATACGCCCAAATTCGAGGTGAGAGTACAGTCCCGAAGGCCAAAGTGTGCACCTAAGGTCCTTGTGAATGGTCGAATCACTTTGGGTAGTCGAAGTCTACCTAGCCGCAGACAATCTATTCTCGATTTCTACGTGTTTCGATCCTAAGCCCGCAATTGCTGACTCTGATATTTGTCGATTTTATATGGATTTTATGTGTTTTATATGGTTATATGTTTCGATTTTGGTGATTTGTTAGCTTTTTGCTTTTCGCTTTCGATCAACACACACAACCCACACTACACAATCGCCAATAAATCGCTGGTCGTTATTCGTAATCGCTGCTCGATACTCGCAATCGCTATAATTAATAGCTATAAGCGCCGTGAAGGATAGGGAATACGTGCAAAATATAGTTAGGTTTATGTATTCAGATGGCCTCATGTGCTTATGTTCCTTACGTGCTTATGTGTTTCTGTGCTCTACGTGTTTATGTGCCAATGTGTTTACGTGCCTATGTGCCTACGTGCCTGTGTGATTATATGAATAGATGTGTTCCTGAGCTTTATGGTAATCGCTAGACTATACTAGGAATAATCGAAATTTGTGTTGAGTCCTGTGGCGATGTCTGTTGCAGACAATGTCGTCATTTGGATCTCGCGCTACTTAAGCTGCTCGCCGAAAGCAAGCAGATAAACGCCTCACCTCTATGATTACTAAGCAAATGGCGAATGTTATCCCTCAGATCGTGAGTGAACTACACGAGAATGCGAGAAAATCTTCTAAAGAGTCAAGGACCGATACTCCCAAAGCTGCTTTTAGCTTCAAGCAGTTCAAAGCTTGTGAACCGAAAGAATTTACTGGCGAAGATGGTCCTACGACCTTATTCCAATGGTTTGATTCGATCGAGGTTACCCTGCGCCAGAGTGGCTGTCCTGACGAACTCTGCACTCTGAATGCTACCGGCGTCTTCCAATCCCGAGCGCTAGATTGGTGGACGGCCGAGAGAAACAAACGCGAAAACGATGCAGCTTATGGTTTGACGTGGGATGAGTTGAAGAACGTCATGTTGGAAGAGTTCTTCCCTCCCCACGAGCGCCAAAAGTTGGAGGACGAATTCTGGCATATCAAGCAGAAGGAGGGTGACAACGCTGCTATAACCGCTCGCTTCAAGCAGCTTAGCATAATCTGTCCTGATCAAGTCAAGACTTCTGATATGGCGATCAAGAAGTATATTCGAGCTCTGCCAGATTGTGTCGCAGATTTTGTGTAAGCTTCAAAGCCAGCAACAATCAAAGAAACTTACCTGCTTGCCGCTGAAATAAACGACAAGCGAATCAAGTCTGGCTTCTGGGAAAAAGCCGCCAAGAATCTCCATCAAGCTACCACTGCACCAACTGCTGAAACCGTCGCCGCTCCTCAGTCTTCAAAAGCCTCTCATCGCAAGAGGAAGAACAACAGAAACTCCAGCAACATGAACTGTGTTGTAACCACTGCTGCCCCATTCCAAGTTGTACCAGCTCAGCAGCAAACTCAACACCGCCAGGTTGCGGCACCGATTAACCAAGCACCGCCGGCAAAGCGTGCTTATACTGGTCCTCACTCTGCCTGCCCGACTTGCACCTATCACCATCCAGTGGGAATCGCCTGCAGACTTTGTGCACACTGCAACATGTACGGCCATTTCACCGCCAACTACCGTACAGGTCCTCGACACGCGCCAGCACCAGCTACTGCTCATCAAGCTCTGCTACCTGCCCCTCAAGGCCAACAAGCAGCTCCAGCACCCGCGGTCAATGCTAGGGTCTGCTTTGCGTGTGGTGATCCCAACCACTTCGCAAACATGTGCCCCAATCGGGTTGTGAAGCAAGAGCCTCAACAGCAGCAGCCTCAGCGACAGCAGCAGCAGTGTCAGCGACAACAGCAACAAGCCGCTCGTGCTCAAACTTTCAACATTAATGTGCGCCAGGCTCAGGCTGACAACAACGTGGCCAATGGTACGTTCCTTGTGAATGGTATTTATGCTTCGTCTTTGTTTGATACTGGAACCGATAACTGTTTTGTATCGTTTGAGTTCGAAAAGCTTCTTAATCGTAAGCGCGCCCATCTCCCCTCGACGTTCGATGTTGAAGTTGCTACCGGAAGAACTGTCGCCGTCAACTCTGTTCTTCGTGATTGTACTCTCGAACTCAACAATCACTTCTTTCCTATCGACCTTATTCCGATACAGCTCGGTAGTTTCGATGTCAAAATAGGCATGGACTTTCTTCATGAAAATCATGCGGAAGTTGTTTGCTTCGATAAGATGATTTGATTCTCGCTCGCTAATGGTGATCAATTGTGTGTGTATGGTGAAACTCTCTCGAAGGACCTCAAGCTCATGTCATGTATCCAAGCTAGAAAGTATCTCCGCAAGGAATACAGAACTTTCTTGGCTAACATTGTAGTAGCGGAAAAGGAAAAGAAAGGAAAGACTGAAGTGAAAGACGTCCCCGTTGTTTGTGAATTCCCCAACGTTTTTCCTGAAGATCTCCCAGATTTACCACCAAGTCGTGATATCGACTTTCGCATCGACCTCATTCCTGGAGCAAACCCTGTTGCCAGAGCTCCTTATCGACTCGCTCCATCCGAAATGCGCGAACTCTCGAGTCAGCTCCAGGAATTGCTTGACAAAGGCTTCATTAGCCCTAGCACCTCTCCTTGGGGCACACCAGTCCTTTTCGTCAAAAAGAAGGATGGGTCGTTTCGGATGTGCATCGACTATCGGGATTTGAATAAGCTGACAATCAAGAATCGTTACCCTCTATCTCGCATCGATGATTTGTTCGACCAGTTACAAGGTGCTACGTGTTTCTCCAAGATCGATCTACGCTCAGGCTACCACCAATTACGCATACAAGAGGAGGATATTCCCAAAACCGCTTTCCGCACTCGATACGACCACTACGAGTTCGTTGTTATGCCTTTTGGTTTAACCAATGCACCCGCGGTTTTTATGGATCTGATGAATCGCGTGTGTAAACCTTTTCTCGACCGCTTCGTCATCGTGTTCATCGATGATATCCTGATCTATTCCAAGTCGAAAGCCGAACACGCGCAACATCTACGTTTGGTTCTCGAGCTACTCCGGGGGAATCGACTCTATGCCAAGTTCTCCAAGTGTGAATTCTGGCTGGAGGAGGTTCAATTCCTTGGTCACATTGTCAATAGTCAAGGTATTCACGATGACCCCGCGAAGATCGAAGCTGTCAAGAGTTGGGTAACACCTAAGAACCCGTCTGAAGTCCGTTCTTTTCTCGGACTGGCGGGCTATTATCGCCGATTTATCGAAGGATTCTCAAAGATCGCTGTGACGCTCACCTCTCTCACGCAAAAAGACAAGCCTTTTGTTTGGGGAACTGGACAAGAGACTGCCTTTCAAACCCTCAAGTACATGCTTTGCAATGCTCCTGTTCTCACTCTACCCGACGGAAACGATGACTTCATAGTCTATTGTGATGCCTCAAACCTTGGCCTTGGTTGTGTTCTCATGCAACGAGACAAGGTTATTGCTTACGTATCTCGCCAGCTCAAGATCCACGAGAAGAACTATACAACCCACGACCTCGAGCTAGGCGTAGTTGTTTTTGCGTTAAAGATCTGGCGACACTACCTTTATGGTACCAAGTGTACGATCTTCACCGATCATAGGAGCCTACAGCATATCTTTAACTAGAAAGAACTAAATATGCGTCAACGCCGGTGGGTGGAACTTCTCAACGATTATGACTGCGAGATTCGTTATCATCCTGGCAAAACAAATGTCGTTGCCGACGCTCTCAGCAGACGGAGTTATTTGCACAGCACCCGTAATATCCAATCCTAATATGATCTCGAAACCCTCATCCGCAAAGCCCAGCATGCCTGTTTTAATGAACGCACTTTGAAGAAGGAAATGATTCTCAACGATGGAGCCCAGCTAGAAAATAAGTCGAATGGGATATTCCATTATCTGGACCGAATCTGGATCCCTAAACGGACCAATTTATGACAGATTTTGATGGACGAAGCCCACAAATCTCGATATTCTATTCATCCCGGTGCCGACAAGATGTACCAAGACCTGCGCTACAAGTACTGGTGGCCGGGCATGAAGAGAGATATCGCCCTCTATGTTTCGAAATGCCTGACTTGCTCGAAGTCAAGGTTGAGCACCAAAGGCCCTCTGGCTTACTCGTTCAACCCGAGATCCCTGTGTGGAAGTGGGAGAGTATAGCTATGGATTTCGTAACGAAACTCCGGTGTACGTCCTCAGGTCACGACAGCATCTGGGTTGTCGTTGACCGATTGACTAAATCTGCTCACTTTCTGCCAATACGGGAAGACTACAAGGTAGAAAAATTAGCCCGAATCTACACCAAGGAGATCATTTGTCGACATGGGATGCCTCGTGACATCATTTCTGACCGCGATGCTCGGTTTACCTCGCGTTGTTGGGAAACATTTCAAGCTGCTCTCGGTACTGCGCTTAATCTAAGTACCGCATTCCATCCCCAAACCGACGGTCAGACTGAAAGAACAATTCGTACCCTTGAAGACATGCTCCGTTCGTGTGTCATAGATTTCGGTGGTAATTGGGACGCATACTTGCCTTTAGTCGAATTCTCGTACAATAATAGTTATCATTCCAGCATTCAAATGGCACCATTTGAGGCATTGTATGGAAGAAGATGTCGATCGCCTATTGTATGGCACGAGATGGGGCACTCGCAATTAACCGGTCCTGGGCTATTGCAAGAACGACCGACAAAATCCTCCAAATTCAAGACAATCTACTGAAAGCTCAGAGTCGTCAGAAGAGTTACGCCGATAGACAACGTAAGCCCCTCGAATTTGACGTTGGCGACCATGTACTCCTAAAGGTATCACCTTGGAAGGGTGTGGTCAGATTCGGAAAAAGAGGAAAGCTCGCGCCTCGATATGTGGGACCCTTTAAGATTCTGGAGAGGATCGGAAAAGTGGCTTACAGACTCGAACTACCGGAGGAACTTAGCAACGTCCACCCGACTTTCCACGTTTCGAACCTCAGAAAGTGCCTGGCTGATGATGATTTACATGTACCCCTCGAGGATCTTCAAGTAAACGAAACACTACACTTCGTGGAAAAGCCTGTCGAAATCATGGACCGCCAAACCAAGCAGCTTCGACGCTCGCGCATTCCCATTGTGAAAGTTCGTTAGGAAGGCAAACGAGGCGCAAAGTTCACTTGGGAACTCGAAAGCGACATGAAGGAGAAGTACCCGTAGTTGTTTGTTACGTCTTCGGCTTAATTTCGGGACGAATTCCCTTAAGAAGGGGAGGCTGTAACACCCCGTGTTTCGAAAGTCAAAGTCAAAGTCAAGATTGAAGTCAAAGGAAGACAAGATTGCTAATTGCGATCTGTCACTCCTTGCTCAACTCCTGTTTTGACTTCTTTGACTTGTAGATAATCTATTTATGTTATCGCGTTAATTGTATTATGTGGAGTACTTGTTAATAATTGAGGTTTAATCCCATATTAATCACAAGTTTAATCGATTTATCGCTTATCGCTATCGCATTCGCAACTCGAATTATGTGTTCTAGATATTGTTTTACGTGTGTGTGCTGATTATGTGTTACTTGTGCATGTTATGTTTATGTTGAGGTGTTAATCAAAATCGCAATCTATCGCATCACAAATCGAATCGAAAGCGACAAACGCAAGTACTTATAATGATTGTATGTTAGATATAGTAGTTGAGATTAAAAGTAATTTAATGGGTAATACTATCTCATCGCTCTCTTGAATCGCATCGCAGCGCTCAACACTCGAATCGAATCGAAACGACTGAACTCATCGCGCCGAACACTCGGATCGAGTGGCCAACCGATAGGGTGTTGCCTGGCACTCCTCTATTGACCCAATAAATTTACGATTTTATCTCATTTTAAAATTACAATTTTATCATCAATATAAAATTATGTTTATACCTCCACTTAAAAATAAATTTGCGCTTTTGCTCCCAGCTAAAAATTTCGATTTTGCCCTCGGTTCAAACTTACGATTTTGCCCCGTTTAAATTTGCACTTTTGCCATTAGGTTTTTTCCTTAAAATTACGATTTTCCATCATTTTAAAATTATGTTTTTACCCCCCACTTAAAAATAAATGTACACTTTTGCTCCCAGCTAAAAATTTCAATTTTACCCTCCGTTAAAAATTACGATTTTGCCCCGTTTAAATTTAGAGTTTTGCCATTAGTTTTTTTTTTTCTCACAGCCAATTTCATTTTCCCCTCAACTTAAATTTACATTTTCTCCATCGTTTTTGTTTGTTTTCTTGGTTAAATTGCAATTTTGCCCCCAGTATAAAAATGCAGTCATGCCGGCAGCTGCCTGACACTCCTCCATTGGTCCTTTTAATTTACGATTTCTTCCCTGAATTAAAATTATGATCTCGCCCCCAGTTCAAAATTACGTTGTTCTCATCGTTTTAGCTTTTTTTTAGCAAAACTATAAAAGTTTTTTTTTAATTGGTTGACTCCATTTAATTTTTTTTTCCGTGTCAAGGAGCCGCCTAACACTCGCTCATTACTCCTGAAAAATTACAGTTTTGCCCTGAGCCGAAAATTACGGTCTTATCATCGTTTTAGTTTTTTTTTCCTAGCAAAATTATAGTATTGTTTTTTTAATTGATTGAGAATTATTCGGCCATCGCCCACAACGCGGACGGGACATCAACTAGTTTACTACATATACAATTATAAGTTGAGGGAATAGTGCCAGGCAGCTTGCCTGGCACTTCCCTGTTGGACCAAGCTATTTTTAATTTAATTTTATTCTCAGTTTAAAATTACGCTTTCATCCTTCGTTTAAAATTACGTTTTTGTCCCCAGCTCAAATTAAAATTATAATTTGCCCCTAGCTTAAAATTACGCTTTTGCCCTCGGGTCAAAAACTCATTTTTAATTTTGTTCCTAGTTTAAAATTACGATTTCGCCCTACGTATAAAATTACGTTTTTGCCCACAATTCAAAATAAAATGTTGTTTTTCCCTCTAGCTCAAAATTACGATTCTGCCCTCATCTCCAAATTATGTTTTTGCTCACAGTTCAAATATTTTCAAGTTGAGGGAACAGTGCCAGGCAGCTTGCCTGGCACTTCCCTATTGGACCAACCCATTTTTTTAATTTTATTCTCAGTTTAAAATTACGTTTTCGTCCTTCGTTTAAAATTTCAATTTTGCCCCCAGCTCAAAATAAAATTATAATTTTTCCCCTAGCTCAAAATTACACTTTTTCCGTCGGTTCAAAAACTCATTTTTAATTTTGTTCCCAGTTTAAAATTACGGTTTCGCCCTCCGTTTAAAATTACGTTTATGCCCCCAGTTCAAAATAAAATGTTGTTTTTTCCTCTAGGTAAAAATTACGATTCTGCCCTCCGCTTCAAATTGCGATTTTGCTCACAGTTCAAAATAAAATTATGTTTCCCCCCTAGCTCAAAATTATGATTTTCCTCTTAGTTTAAAGTTATAATTTCACCTCCAGTTCAAAATATAATTACGATTTTGCCCTTTATACAGACATACATGTTATGAGAGAGAAATATTCGGCTTATTGCCCCGCAACGCGGGCGGGGCAAAAACTATTTTCCTACATATACATTTCTAAGTTAGGGGAATAGTGCCAGGCAGCTTGCCTAGCACTTTCCTATTGGACCAACTTTTTTTTAATTTAATTTTATTCCCAGCTTAAAATTACGGTTTCGTTATTCGTTTAAAATTACGTTTTTGCCCCAGCTCAAAATAAAATTATAATTTTCCCCTAGCTCAAAATTACGCTTTCGCCCTCCGTTCAAAAACTCATATTTAATTTTGTTCCCAGTTTAAAATTACGTTTTCGCCTTCCGTTTAAAATTACGTTTTTGCCCCCAGTTCAAAATAAAATGTTGTTTTTCCCTCTATCTCAAAATTACGCTTCTGCCCTCAGCTCAAAATTACGTTTTTTGTCCACAGTTCAAAATAAAATTATGTTTTCCACCCTAGCTCAAAATTATTAGCTGCCTGTCACTTCTCTATTGGACTAACTCATTTTTTATTTAATTTTATTCCTAGTTTAAAATTACGTTTTCGTCATTTGTTTAAAATTACGTTTTTGCCCACAGCTCAAAATAAAATTATAATTTTGCCTGAGCTTAAAATTACGCTTTTGCCTCGGTTCAAAAACTCATTTTTAATTTTGTTCCCAGTTTAAAATTACGGTTTCGCCATCCGTTTAAAATTACGTTTTTGCCCCTAGTTAAAAATAAAATGTTGTTTTTTCCTCTTGCTCAAAATTACGATTATGTCCTTAGCTCAAAATTACGTTTTTGCCCATAGTTCAAAATAAAATTTTGTTTCCCCCCCCCCCCCCCCAGCTCAAAATTGTGATTTTGCTCTCAGTTTAAAATTATGATTTCATCTCCAGTTTAAAATATAATAACGATTTTGCCCTCTGTACAGATATACATGTTGTGAGAGAGAAATATTTGGCTTATTGCCCCGCAACGCGGGCGGGGCAAAAACTAATTTTAACAACAAAAGTAAGTGTCGACACCGACAGGGAATAGTGGTTGCCCTTTATTGGGCTAAATGGGCGGCCTTTGGCGGTGAGTTTTTTTTTCCATATTATAGTTATTTATAGGTCATGCCAAACTACAATTTTATCCCAAGTGTAGCTTGGGGGAATAGTGTCAGGCAGCTGCCTGGCACTCCCCTATTGGACCAACTTATTTTTAAATTAATTTTATTTTCAATTTAAAATTACGCTTTCGTCGTTTGTTTAAAATTACGTTTTTGCCCCCAGCTCAAAATAAAAATATAATCTTGCCCCTAGCTCAAAATTACGCTTTTGCCCTCGGTTCAAAACCTCACTTTTACTTTTGTTCCCAGTGTAAAATTATGGTTTCGCCCTCCGTTTAAAATTACGTTTTTGCCCCCAGTTCAAAATATGTCTGGCACTTCCCTATCGGACCAGCCCAGTTTTAATTTAATTTTCTTCCCAGTTTAAAATTATGCTTTCATCCTTTGTTTAAAATTACGATTTTGCCCCCAGCTAAAAATAAAATTATAATTTTGCCGCTAGCTTAAAATTACGATTTTGCCCTCCGTTCAAAAACTCACTTTTCATTTTGTTCCCAGTTTAAAATTACGGTTTCGCCCTCCGTTTAAAATTACGGTTTTGCCCCCAGCTAAAAATAAAATGTTGTTATTTCCTCTAGCTCAAAATTACGATTCTGCCCTCAGCTCAAAATTACGCTTTTGTCCACCGTTCAAAATGAAAATATGTTTTTCCCCTAGCTAAAAATTATGATTTTGCTCTCAGTTTAAAATTATGATTTCGCCTCCGGTTCAAAATATAATTACGATTTTGCCCTCTGTACAGACATACATGTCATGAGAAAGAAGCCCAAAATTACGGTCATATCATCGTTTTTTTTTTCATAGCAAAATTATAGTAGTCTTTTTGTAATTGATTGAGAATTATTCGGCTATCGTCACGCAACGCGGACGAGGCATCTACTAGTATATCTACAAACCTCATGGTGGGGAACAGTGGCTGTCACCTTTGTGGCAACTGCTTATTTGTTAGTTTTTTTCCTTTCTTTATTAATTATCCTATATTATTCTATATATTAAAAAAGCAACCTTATGAATAGTATGAGAATACTTTGGTAATTTCATCATACAACACTACACCCTGAATATCGTGACTTCTTCATCCTCTCCACCATTTCTCATAGAAACCCTCACACCATCATCTTCAACTCTCTCTCTCGCCTGAATACAGCGTCGTAAACAACACCCCCTTTCCCTTTTCTCTTCGTCTTCTCCGGTTCGTAATCCGACAACCCCCTAAACCCTCTTTCCTTGAACTGTTTCACCCCCAATTTCCAAAACCCTAATTTGAGCTGATCGGATGGAGATCTCGCCCAATTCGGAGACCAAACCGCGTGTTCGCCGGCGATTGATTCAGTCGACACTGTTCCCACACAAGTCACGGATGGAGATCTCGCCCAATTCGGAGACCAAACCGCGTGTTCGCCGACGATTGATTCAGTCGACACTGTTCCCACACAAGTCTCCAGACAATGTTGTCTGTGTTGATGAAGATATTGAACCTGATGTAGAACAGGAAGATGATGAAGAGGACAATTGCGGGAGTCAAGCTAAAAAAGGTAGAAAACGAAAGCCGAAAGCAGCGGCTCAACCGCGAGCTTCGAGAAAGGTTTGTGTTTATTTGTTGAATTTAAGTGTTCACTTGTGATTCTAATTTTTTAATTGCTTTTTTGGTGTAGAAAACGAAAGCCGAAAGCAGCGGCTCAACCGTGAGCTTCGAGAAAGGTTTGTGTTTATTTGTTGAATTTAAGTGTTCACTTGTTTTTTTAATCCTTGAACACAATGGATTGTTTGGTATGCATAATTCAATGAAATTAATCATGTTTAAAAAAAAAAAAACATGTTTTGTTGGTAAAGAAAAGAATAGGATTTGCAAGACCTCACATCCATGAATACATAGTACCTCATTACAAGGCCATCCAAAAACCAAGTGCAATATAAATGTTTTGGATGTTTATGTACTACTAATTAAAGAAGATCATTTATATCATCTACTGCTTTTAGATACAGGAACACACATAGATTTGCACCGGAGGATATGATGATTGGCGACATATTAAATCTTATATGTTGTTAAAAATTGGAGTGCTTATCAGATTGGAGGAGACCCTATAATTGTGAGGTAGCTTCTTTTACCATAACTAGATGAATTTTCCTTTTTTGTTAATTTGATTTTCACTTCCTACATTGAAGTTAGCTGACAAAGCATGTAAGGCATTCGATGCAATGCTTGCTATCTTATCGATCGTAATTCGCAGGTATGTTATCCATACTTTGACAGATTCAGTTCAAGTTTTTTAAGCAACGTATTAGTGTATTTGCACCAAAGCAACTATCATATTGGTTGGTTTATTAGAATAAGAGAAAACAAATTAGACAATAAGGGCCCCAATTTTGAACTTGCTTTAGGCCTCTAAAATGGTTGAGCCGGCCCTGCACACACACACACACATAGAGGCGTACGAGGCTAGCTTTAATCCAACAACCACGATAAGCTTTGTTATCGTCGAAATTCGTTTCGAGTACAACAACCGAGTCAAATTTTCTGGTGGTTGGGGTACCGGAAATCGAGGCCGACGAGGAGTTGGTAGGGGCGTTGAAGAAGAAGAAAAATGGTGGGTTGAAGATTAAAATTGGTAATCCGGGGTTACGGCGGTTGATTAGCGGTGCGATAGCGGGGGCAGTTTCGAGGACGTCGGTTGCACCGTTGGAGACGATTAGGACTCATTTGATGAAGGGTGGACTGGACTTTTTAGGGGTAATTTGGTCAGTGTCATTCGTGTTGCGCCTAGCAAAGCAATTGAGGTATTCAATTTTTTCCATATACGTTCCAGATTATTAAGAAATTTCAGTGAATATATATGTGGTAGGCGTCTAATTATTGTTTTTAATGATATATGTTGATTTATGTTACTTATTTTTTTCATGGTAAATGTGTTTTCTGGTTCATAGTTCTAAAGTTGCCATTTTGAAGGTTTCTATAGTTGATTAATCTGGTGTTTGGATGTGTGTTATGAAAGGATTCTATAGTCGACTATTATCGCTTTATTAAAGCTAGAAATATTTTGTAAATTTATATTTTCTTCAATCGACTTTTTTTATTAACAGCTTACATGCATTCTCCAAAATGGACCATTTTATCGTTGATAACCAGCAAATCAAAACAAGATAATCAGTTGATTAGGTAGGCGATTATGTATTTATTTCAATTAGTGTTTTTGTCTTTTTGAAATGCCTCTTACAATCATCTCTAAAAGGGATTATTTATTAATCCTAAATATAGATATTTAAGACATCTAATTATTGCTTTAGAGAATCAAACAACACAACAGACAAACAATATAGATTCACAAACAGAGAATCAAACAACACAACAGACAAACAATCAATCAGATACAATATAGACAACAGCAACTCTATTAGAGGCCAGATTCTAGGGTCATCACTCTATAGGTGCCTGGAGAAGCATAATACAGTTGCAAGATAAAAAATAACCCGAGTGAACCAGGCGCAACGCGCCGTTTAAATAAACCTAGTTTAGTTAAATTAAGAACTTGTTATGTTTGAATTTACACTTTCGTAATAAGTTTTTTTTTTCTTTTCTTAACTAAATTACGATTTTACCCACAGTTCAAATTTATAGTTTTGCTTTTGCTTTTGGTTTTTTCCCTGTCAAGTTACGATTTGGCCTCCAGTGTAAAATTACAAACATGTCATCATTTTAGTTTTTTTTTTTTTGACAAAACTATGGTGGTGTTTTGTTTTAGTTGGTTCGCTCCGTGTAACTTTTATTCGCGCCAAGCGACTTTCTGGCACACGTTCATTTGTCCTGAAAATTACAATTTTGCCCCCCGAGTTTAAAATTATAGTTTTTCCATCATTTTAGTTTTTTTTAGCAAATGTATGGTAGTGCTTTGTTTTAATTGATTGACTCGATTAATTTTTTTGAGATCGTGTTATGAGTAATATGTACAAGTAACCGAAACACAAACGTATATGTTATGATTGAGAAATATTCGGTTTAGTGCCCCGCAACGCGGTCGGAGAAAAACTAGTTATCTATATATGTGCAAGCATATTCATACAACTAAATTGTCTTTTGTAATATTAAAAGGTCAGTCGTAGATTGGAGCAAGGAGGTGCAGGATCGCACATGCAACATACCATAACTTATGCTCTAAGTAAAACTACTTCAAGTCACCAGGCAGCCCTTTTATTATATAGCATATGTGGAAATATAGAATTAGTCTTCCATGCAAATAATCATGGGTTCTCGACAAACCAGAATAGCATTCCCCATCAAATGCTTGAACCTTTTCCACTCTAAAAACTCTCTTTTTCACTTGTTTATCTTCTTGATATGCTTGCCAATCGGCTTTGTTTGCGCTCTCTACCTTCAAAATTTCTCTGCCACCGTCCAAATCTCTATTTTTAGTGTTTTCCATTCAGTATCATTACCACCACCACCGCCGCTAGCGCATGCAGATACTCTTTCTTCATTTCCATCACCACCACCACCTCCATTGTTGTCGGAATCTATTTCTTCGGCCACACCGCCATTATTACTTCCACCTAGGGTTTCAATAACCGATAAAATACCCATGATGCACAATATGAGTGATGAAGATTTGATAAAGAGTGCGATAGAAATTTCGAAGATGAACACCACAAATACTAGTCCTTATAAGGTAGCATTTATGTTCTTGACACCAGGACGATTGCCACTTGCACCATTGTGGGAGCTGTTCTTTAAAGGGCATGAAGGTTTTTACTCCATCTACGTCCACCCTCATCCATCTTACAATGACACCATCCCTCAAGACTCCGTCTTCTATGGCACAAGAATTACCAGCCAGGTAATATGCTTTATTATACAATACTCGAGTTATTTGAACACTCAAGTAATGATCAAGTTTCCTATAATAACAATAACAATAATAATCATCATCATAATAATAATCATAATAATAAGGGTAAGGATCAAATACAAATGAGTTAACATACTAATCGTGAGAAGTGAAAGAATCTAATACTAATAAAAGAATCCCATAAATGCCACATGTTATTCTCTTATTTTATAAAATTATTTAATTCTTTACTAATATATTAATTATATATATAATATAATATCTAATTCTAATTTATGGTTAAATAAATACATAAATGATCTATAGTTAAGACCCATTATTTTAATAGTTCTTAAATTAAAATAAAATAGTTTAAATTACAAAAAAGCTTACGAGATTATATATAAAATCGATATATGAGTTTTTTTTAACGTATGAATAAAAGCTAAAAAGACAACTAATCGGGAGGACATCTTGCAAAAAGACTAAAATTTATTGAAATCTCTTTTAAAAATTATAGACGGCAAGAATTTAATGTTTTGAAGTTATAGAGATGTGAGACTTTTCAATTTATAGATGAGAGAATATTAAGGTTTTTTAGCCACACCGATTTGTGATAAATAAATGTGTTTTCAATTTAATAAAGTTAAAAAAATATGTAATATATTTCCAAATTTTTTAACAGGTAAATGATGCTCCTACTCTATTTTACACCAAATATGCAAAAATGGTACTATAAAACATTAACATTTTTTATAATGTTTTGGGGTACCTTTGTTAATGGCAAATTGTACTTCTACTCTGTTTCATATTGATTATACTAAAATACTTATTTTGCTCATGTTTGAATCTGAGACATCATCTCTAAGAGGCATATGTTTCTATACCAAGCGGGCAAGACCCACATTGGCTCATACACACCTACATGGTTACAGACACAACAAGTATATATAATCACACCAATTTCCCCCCCGCCCAAATCCCTTTGTAACCCTAAATAAAGGAATGTTTTATAAAGTAGAAAAAAGTAACTTAATCATGTTTTAATATTATTAATTTTCTTTTTTACCCATTTGTGAACATAGTAAGTTAACCTTTAATAATGAAAAGATTTTATTCATCATATATAAATGTTTAATGTATATCATAACTTTACAATAAATAATTATTAATTAAATCCGTATAACAATTATTAGTAAGAATAACAAATCTAATTTATGTTATACCAATAAATTTGGTTTTTTACCGACAAAGAGAAAAAAACAACTTAAATAATGAATTTTATAAATAAAATTGAGGCATTAGAGATTTGCTTTAAATAAAAGTTATATTTAAAAGATACACTATAATAAAGATTATTATTATTTTATACATTATTATATGTAACGTAATTCGTAACTTCATTCATAAGATATATATATAGTGTGAGGTTCATTGGGGAACACTAAAAAAGTGGGGAACAGTGCGGAACCGACTCAAACGAACTCCGATTGGACTCATTCCAGCGGCGTTGGAACCGGCTTGTCGAACCCTAACTAGGATCTCTCAACCCTAACCCCTAAATCATAACCCCTAAACCATAAATATAATAGGGTTTGGCTTTTAGGGTTTAGCTTTAGGGCTTAGCATTAGGGTTTAGCTTTAGCGTTTAGTTTTAAGGTTTATGGTTTAGCTTTAGGGTTTAGGGTTTAGCTTTAGGTTTAGCCATTAAGGTTTAGCTTTTAGGGTTTATAGTTTAGATTTTACGGTTTAACTTAGGTTTAAGCCTTATTTTTTAGCTTTAGGGTTTAGAGTTTAGGAGTTAGGATTTAGTGTTAAGAGATCTTAGTTAGGGTTCGACGAGCCGGTTCCAACGCCGCTGGAATGAGTCCAATTGGAGTTCGTTTAAGTCGGTTCCCCGCTGTTCCCCACTTTTTTAGTGTTCCCCAATGAATCTTCCCCTATATATATATATATATATAGGATTAGGTTCAAGAGTGAACACTAGTGTAGCTTGCGAAATGAGTGAACTAATCCTGGCCATACATGTGTGTAGATCAATGGCCAGGATTTGATGTTGAAATACACTAGTGTATTTTACGATTTGATGATGAAATCCTGGCCATACACGTGTGTAGATCAATGGCCAGGATTTGTTCAATCAGTTCGCAAATACATTAGTGTTCACTCTAGAACCCCACCCTATATATATATATATATATATATATAGGGAGGAGTTCATGAGAGAACCACCCTTATTGCGAGAACCAATGTGAACACAACCTAAAATAGCTAAAAAAACCTAACCCCCCCCCCCCAAAAAAAAAAAACCTAACCCCCCCCCCCCCCAAAAAAAAAAAAAAAAACCTAAACCCCCCTCCCCCACCCCCCCCAAAAACCTAACCCCCCCCCCCCCCTAAGCTAAAATGCTAAAAACTAAACCCCCAAAAAACCTAAAAAAAATCTAAAATTTTTTTTTTAATATTTTTTATGCTCAAATCGCTACTTTTAGTGGCAAAAAAATTATTATTATTTTTTTTAAAAAAATTTAATTTTTTTTTTGCTTCGAAAAGTAGCGATTTTTATATAAAAAATGTTTAAAAAAAATTTGTGTGATTTTTAGCTATTTTTAGGTATTTTGGTAATGAAGATTCGTTTATATGAAGTTTCATTACTAATTAACGTAGGCCATTAAATATATAAAGTTATTTTTAAAGATTATATAATTATATCGTTTATATTAGTATAAAATCGTGTAATACACGGGTCTATAACCTAGTATATATATAGGGTGAGGATCAAATAGGAAGTTTATTTTGGTTTGTAAGGATAGGAAGAAATAAGATTATGACATGTGCCAAAATTTAAAATAAAGAGAAAGGGTAATTTAGTCAATTTTACCCAATCTTCTCCCTTCTTCTGCTTTCTGTAACTTCAAAACCCACCATTTTCAAAACCCACCATCTTCAACCTTTTCTTCATTTTCTATCTCAATAATCACTACATTATAGTGCGATTTTAATCACCAATCAATGATTCAAACACCAAATCAACGTGTTCTTCAACTTTTTTAAAGAAACCCAGTTTAATTTCATACAATATCTCATTTTTTCCCTGTGATTTTGAAGCGAATCACTCGATTCGTTCGATTCGATCGCTGATAAGTGTTTCTAACATTCAAATTTAGTCAATCGTTGAAGAAATCGGCTTCGATCAATGTAAGAAATTTTGAATTGCATTTTTACGATCTGGGTTTTTGAATTGAGTCATTGCATTTTACAAAGTAATCTTGGCGGGGGTCCGGGGGCAGCGCCCCTATGAGCAGGGTCCAAGGGGCGGCAGCCCCTGGCGGGGTCCAAGGGGCAGAGCCCCTTCCTGGGGTCGAGCTTTTGATCTCCTACTTCCTGGTTCAGACAATTCACAGACAAAACATACCCTGGTTCAATGCATTTTTTAAAACACATTTTGAATTGTTTTTAGTTCATTGCGTTTTAAAGAGAACACTTTCTTTTGTGTTTTTAGGCCATTGCGTTTAAAAAAACAGACATTTTATGTGTTTTTTGGTCTATTGCGTTTTAGAAAAACACATTTTGAAGTGTTTTTAGTCAATTGCGTTTTAGGTAAAACACATTTTTATGTGTTCTCAGTCAATTGCGTTTTATAAAGAACACTTTCTTTTGTGTTTTTAGGCCATTGCGTTTTTGAAATAAGAAATTTTTAAGTGTTTTCTGGCCATTGCGTTTTAGAAAAACACATTTTTAAAGTGTTTTTAGTCTATTGCGTTTTAGGTAAAACACATTTTTATGTGTTTTCAGTCCATTGCGTTTTAGGAAGAACACTTTATGTGTTTTCAGTCCATTGCATTTTAGAAAGAACACTTTGTTTTGTGTTTTTAAGTTACTGCGTTTTAGAAAAAAAGACATTTTTATGTGTTTTTTGGTCCATTGCGTTTAAAAAAAAACACATTTTGAAGTGTTTTTAGTCCATTGCGTTTTAGGTAAAACACATTTTTATGTGTTTTCAGTCCATTGCGTTTTAGAAAGAACATTTTCTTTTGTGTTTTTAAGCTATTAAGTTTTAGAAAAAAAACATTTCTTTGTGTTTTCTGGTCATTGAGTTTTAGAAGAAAATATAGCAATAGTATACTCATTTTAAAGTTTAAAAAACCTCGTTTTTTGGTGCAATTTTTATAAAAAAAATAATGTCGTATGAAAAAGTTATTAACGTTTAAAAAATGGGGGAAATTGGAGGAAATAGAAACTATTGTCTTGTATTGACTAGAATGCCTTACACAAACCCACGCGCCTTTTTTTTTCTCTTCAATTTCACTCATTTAATCTTTGTCCTTAATTAAATCGATTGATGGTTAAGATTACTTCCTAGCCTTCCTAACAAAAAAACTTCCTATTATATCCTAACCCATAATAATAATAATAATAATAATAATAATAATAATAATAATAATAATAATAATAATAATAATAATAATAATAAGGGGATGGATCATGAGAAAACAAAAAAACTAAGTAACTAACTAAAGAAGTCTAAAAATACCAATTTTTTTTACAATTTTATTATTTTAATTTCGCTGGTTTTTATATATAAAAAAATTCCAAACAAAAAATTTGTACTGCATATGTGCACTAATACGGAAAGCATAAACCACTTAACCCACCCCCACCGACATCCCCCAAAAATCTAAACTCCCCACCCCCACCCCCACCCCCAAAAACCTAAATTCACCCTCCCACCAAAATCCTAAATCCCCCACCCCCCCACCCCCCCACCCCCCCCCCCACCCGAAAACCTAAAACTAAACTCTAAACATAAACCTGAAAAAAACCTAAACCCCCCACCCCCACCCCCCCCCCCAAAAAAACTAAACCCCCCCCCCCCACCCACACACACACACCAAAAAACCTAATCATAATCCTAAACCTCCAAAAAAACCTAACCCTAAAAGCTAAACTAAACTCAAAAACTAATTTTAAGTATGTAATTCACATGTGTAGTACACATATAATGCACATGTGCAATACAAGGGTTTTTTTTTTTTTTTTTTTGAAATTTTTTTATATTAAAAAACTAGCAATTTTTTATAAAAAAAAACTGTAAAAAGAAATTAGTATGTTTTTTAGGTTTTTTTAGTTAGTTTTCTAGTTTTCTCATTTATATGTAGTTTTCTCATGATCCTCTCCCTATATATATATATATATATATATATAGGGCCAGGATCATTTCAGAACCATAAATATTTACAGAACTCGTAGAACTCCTAATAAACAATCTTTTTATTTATATATTTTTATGTTTAGCATAATTTTATCATTTATTATGTGTATTTTTACGATTACATACATGTTAAGAGTAATTTTATCATTTTTTATATGTAATTTTATAATTACACATATGTAAACTAGTTTTTTTTACATATATGTAATTAGTTATGACACATATATATAATTTTGGCAATTAAACATATGTAAACTACTTTTAACATGTATGTAATCAAAGAAATACATATAATAGATGATAAAAAGATCCTAAATACAAAAACTTATATATAAAATGATTGTTTATTAGGAGTTCTGAAAGTTCTGTAGTTATTTAGAGTTCTGAAATGAACTCAACCCTATATATATATATATATATATATATATATATATATGGGTCCGCTAAATATATATATATATATAGGACAATTATAGAGGAAAAACCCTTTTTAAGTTCAAAAACTCAATCAATGGACCGCATGTTAAAGGTGTGCACGGTTCGGTGTTTGAGCAAAATCAAAACCGAAACCGAATGTCGGTTTTCGGTTTTTCAAAACATTCGGTTTCGGTTTTTTCGGTTTCGGTCTTTTTGGTTTTTACGCCGCTTTTCGGTTTTTGAACAAAATTATGTAAGATCCAAAAAATAAAAAGTATAATTTAAAATATAAGAATCTTTTTTTGTTTGTTTACTTTTAAGTTATTCTAGTTAACCTCGTTAATTAATATTGCTTACGTAAACCTAACCTTCTAATCTAGTTTTATGTTTTTACAAAGTTTTTATTAAGATTTTCTTTTATAATAATTTGAAGATCATTTAATTTTTATATTAAATTTTGTTATTTTTTATAGGTAATAAATAAATCATTTCAATTATAAAAAAAGAAACCGTCACTAAGTCGATGATTACCGACATCCATCGTAAATCAGGAAAGGCATCCGCCGCGTGTACGTCTTGATCATCGGTTATGGTTAAAACGCCTTTATATTATTTGTTATCATAATAAGGTTTAATCACTAATCATAAAAAAATATATCTATTACTTAATGAATTATAAAAAAATATTTCTTTATATATGTTCGATGATAAACACTGTATATAAATATATACACATAAAATTACCCATTATATCATATAGTTGATTTATGAACGCTTGTGGTACAATATCATATATATGTTAATATTGATGGATGCTTGAGTCTTATAATATTACTATGCAGCCTGTGTATTGGGGGTATAGTTCAATGATAGATGCTGAGAGAAGATTGCTAGCGAACGCGCTCCTTGATCCCTCAAATCAAAGATTTGTGTTACTATCCGACTCATGCATTCCATTGTTTAACTTCACCACGACTTATAGATATCTTGTTAACTCAAACTTAAGCTACATAGCCTCTATTGATGACGAAAGAAAATCAGGCCGTGGTCGCTACAATCCACAAATGTCACCCAACATCACCATTCAAGATTGGCGTAAAGGGTCTCAATGGTTTGAAGTTAATCGCGGTCTTGCTCTTGGTATTGTTGCCGATCAAAACTACTATAGTCTTTTCAAAGAATATTGTCATCGGCCGTGTTACAACGATGAACATTATTTACCAACCACGGTGAACATTTTATATGGAGGGTTAAACTCAAACCGAAGTATTACACATGTTGATTGGTCGATAGTGGCCCCACATCCACGAAAATATGCAGGTAGTGAGATCACAGAAGAGTTGTTGAACTCGATTCGATTTGGTTCTACTGGATGTCTTTATAATGATAACACGACACCTATGTGTGTGTTATTTGCAAGGAAGTTTTCACCGGGTACTTTGAATCTGTTGTTAACGTTTGCTCCTTTGTTGTTTGGTACTAGTAATTAAAACCGATTTGCAAGTGTAATGAGCATAAATTCTTATGTGATATATGTCTTATTGGTTGAGTATCATTACAGAAAACTAATTATTGAGAGAACAAAAAGAACAACTCTAAATCATTAAATTTTGGGATTTATGATTCATATTTCTTAAATTTTATGTTTTTTACATGCATATATGTATTATATATACAAAAAAAAAACCATGTATTTTTAGCTACACGTGTACTACACATATATGTAGGTAATTTAACCTACATATATGTAGGTTATATAGAAACTGGAAATTTTCTATTTTTTGTTTTGAATTATAGTGTGAGAAACAATAAATCTTACATTTGTAACATTTTCATTTACTTGTTAGGTTTTTAGGATTGAAAAAATGGGTGATTCATTGTGTTCTGTGTGTTCTTGCAATATTTAGTGTTCTGCATAAAACATTATATATATATATATATATATATATATATATATATAATACATATGATTTACAAGTCTTGATGAATGGTAAACAGAAAAAATAGATTTATAATTATTTTTTAACTTAAAACTTGTTATTTTTATAATTAATTTTGATCATAATTTGTTATTCTATTATAACTTTTATTATATGATATTCTAAAAAAGTCAAGTATATTGTTACGACATGACTATTTTTTATCTATAATATAAGGTTTAGCAAAATATGGTAGTTTTTGGGTTGGCACAGAAAAAATAGGATTTTGCGCCCGTTAAAAATTGTAGGCTTGTCATCGTTAGTGCTAGCTATCTGTCTGGCACTCCCTCATTAGTCCTGATAAATTATGATTTTGCCACCTAGTTTAAAATTACTGTCTTGTCATCGCTTTATTTTTTTTAAGCAAAACTATGTTGGTGTTTTGTTTTAATTGATTAAGTAAATACAAACTCATGGTGAATAGTACCACAATAAATAAATAATGAATAGTAGTGTCTTAATTTTTTATTATTTTTTTTTATTTTGAGGTTGAATTAAGTGTTCAAATCTTGTAAATATATTAAATCAAATATTTTTTATAGTTCAATTATAATCAAGTTCTATATTTTTGGTTCAATTATAAATAAGTTTGATTTATTAAATCAATACCATACGAACAACAAAGGTATTCATTTCTATGCATTTCTCAATGTTTCTACAAGTTTCGTGATGAATCGATCTGATTCCGAAGTTCAATTATAATCAAGTTATCAATTTTTGGTTCAATTATAAATAAGTTCGCTTTATCAAACTGATACCATACGAACAACAAAGGTATTCATTTCTATGCATTTCTCAACTCTTCTATGGGTTTCGTGATGAACTGACCGATTCCAATTTATTTTACTTCAATTATAATCAAGTTATATATTTTTTGTTCAATTATAAACAAGTTTTATTTATCAAACTGATACCATATATAAGAACAACATAGGTATTCATTTTTATGCTTTTCTTAATGTTTTCACGGGTTTCGTGATGAACCGATTCGATTCCGACTGAATAACATTGGTACCGTTAAAACCGTTGTTGGTTGCTACTATTCATAACCGATATAAGTTTAGTCGAAGACGGAGTTGTATTCGCCCATGTATCCGTTTTGTTTCTTTTGATTGATATATCGAGTGCTCTTATCGTACTAGTTTCGTAATACTTTGAACCAACACCCACCCACTCACCGTGAAGCGCGAGAAACCCACTAGAATTATTATTAGAAAACTAATGAGTCAATGAGAGGTGCCAAAATAAAAGTGTAAATACTAACGAACATACACAAGTGAGAAGCAAATAAATTAAATCAAGGCTTGTACCTTCGTACTATTTTTTAACAACCAATCACGAGTACCTATTGATCTTATGATTTGAAAGACCTTCAAATTTGAGGTAGTGGATTTTATGTTTTGATCGTCACTACAAACATCACATTGAAAAAAGTGTATTGTGTGTTGGTGTGTATGTTTCTTTAAATATGTGTTTTTAGTGACTTATTATCAAAATTTCATGTCGCTGAATCAAAATTCCGTGTGGTATTACTAACAAATATTGCATGTTTAGTTTTAAATATATCTATAAAATAGGTTTGATAATCCGAAATATTCAGTTCTCATTTCCTTCCATAATACACAAAGAGAGTGGCTAACACATACAACTTGAACTTGTGTATATACTGAAGCTTTTTAGCTAATGCACATTTGATGTTGTATAAAAATTAGAATGTGGTGAATGAAAATTAATTTATTGAAATTAATAATATTAAATTCTTTTTATTACTTAAATTAATAATATTAAATTTTTCATATGATGAAACTCTTAATTAGAGTTTTATTGATGACATTTGATGAGCTTTATTAGAGTTTAACTTTATGATTATTGAGACTCTTAACTCTTCATATGGTGAAACTGTTGAGTAGAGTTTTATTGATGACATTTTGATGAGTTTTATTAGAATTCAAGTCTATAATTATTGAGACTCTTAACTCTTCCTATACCCTTGCATACTTAGAAGACTATGTGTCTCATATGAAAAAGACACTAGAAAAATACAAGAGAAGGGATACAAGAAATATACATAAATATATGGAGAGTTCGTAAAAGAAGAAATACTTGAAGACCCACGTGTTAGGTACTTAGAGAGATATGTTTTCTCCATTTGATTTCATCACCTCGCATCATTATTTTCCACAAGTTCTAACACTATAATTTTATTCGGTGTAAACTCGGGCGCGTGGCCATTTCTGGCAGTACAGACTACTTCGGTTGTTGTATCCTAGGAGACAGACGCGTCGTCTTTAGTAGAGGCGCGAAATATGTTTTAAGGGAAGCGTGTTTAACATGTGCCTCAGCTACAACTGTCAACGCTTGTATGTTTGTTTGTTTTTTGTTTGTAGGAAATTATTGTACAAGAAGACGTGGTTCAAGACCTCGTTCAAGCATACACAATGGGTTATAAAAGAAGACGTGATTCAAGAGTTCGTTGAAGACTACACAACGGACCATACAAGAAGATGCGGTTAAAGCTCTTGTTGAAGACTATAGTTTGAATCAATTTGATTACATATGTTATATATATATATACATATGCACACCATAGTTAACTTATAACTTACTTTATAAAAATGTGTATACATGATAACTTAGTGTAAAAAATGTTAAAAAAATGAGAGAGGGAGAAGGAGAGCCAGGAGGTGTATTTATGGCCGGTGTGGCCAAACTTTACGTGAGCAGCCTGTCGGATAGAGCTAGTTCGAAGGAGGTAGAAGAAACTTTTAAGGTTTTTAGGGATGTTATAGTGGTGTATGTGGCGAGAAAGAGTGATAAAGGGGGTAACACTTTTGGCTTCGTTAGTTTCAAAGGGGTAGAAGATAGAGCTTTTTTAGAAACAACAGGGGAAGGAATTCAAAAAGACTTCCTCGATTTAACAACAGCAGGGGAAGGAATTCAACGCTTAATCTAGCGAAACCGAGCGTAATTCTAAGCTAGCGGGTCAAAGTCAAAGACTTACCAATGATCCGTGAACATTCAAACGGATAATAATTATGTTCATTCCGGACTATAGAGCCCCCAGCTAATCGTATATATGATTAATATACTTTGAATACCACTTTGGTACGAGAATCAAATAGACTATTTTAAAAGCTAGAAAAGGTAAATACTTTTGGCCTATTTTTATTTAAAAACTTGGGATATGCCATTAGCCATTTGGAGCGGGTATTGCAAAAGGGCGAATGATGTCATAGAAATGCAATAACTCAGTTTAATTCGTTTTGCTTGATAACATTAAACCCTTGCGGGCTAATAGTACCGTGTCCGGGCGTCCCGGCTTATTAACTGTAATGGCCATATAAAATAAGTGCATGGTGTAGGCGTTGTCACACCCGCTCGTAGCGGAAGCGCAAGGTGTGATCATGAAAGATTTTCATAGCATTCGATAGTGTAAAGATTCTACATGATTAAAATAAACAACGATGCCAATTCCATATATTACTTGAAATAATAATACAAGATTAAAGTGTTTTGTTCACAACATAACCAAAGTACTTCAAGTTCACAAAATGATTTTTACACAAAATATAGTTTTATAAATCAAGGCTTTGGCTCCTATATTCCCGCACGAGGGCGGTATATATGAAGCAAACCCTTCAAAAGGTGGCATCGTTCCTTGCACTCTTTGTTCCTTGACTTCCAAACCGTGCAATGCTTTTACTTCCCTGAAATACATGTTAAGTTAAAAAAAAAGGAGTAAATTACAAAAATCGTCCTTTATATTGACACTAGATTGCAAAGTGTGTCCTTTGTCTTAAAAAATTACAAAAAAAACGTACTCAATGTTTGTAAATCCTTGCACATTACGTCCTTTAACCCTAACTCAGTTAATTTTAATGGTTAAATCTTACCAAATGGACCCCACATAAGGGTATTTGGGTTATTTTACCATAAATACTTATAATAAATAATAATAAAAGAAAACCTTCACGCAAAACTTAGTCTCCTTCCCTGTATCCTCTCTCTCTCTCTCTCTCTCTACAAACTCTCTCACACACACTCTCTCTCTACAATCTGGGCAACCACCATATTTAGTCACCACAAACACAATCTGGATTCAAGCAACTAAACAAACCCCAATCTGGATTAAGCAACCAACCATCAATTTAATCGCAAAAAAAACCTACCCCCCATATTTACTCACCACAAACACATAAACAACCTGTGTGTCCAAATTTTGAAAATCCGGCGACCCCATATTCACTCTGGAAAGATAATCCGGTCGGCGACCCCATCGACATCAACCTGTGTGATAAGATTCGAGCAAATTGGGTGGCGGTGGTTCAAACAAAAGCAACGACGGTGGCGGTGGTTCGAACAAACCTGTGTGTCTAGATCTGAGCAAATCGGGCGAAGGTGGCCATGATTCGAATAGAAATGATGGTGGTTGTGTGGTGGTGGTTGGCTGGTCTGATGTTGGTTGGCTTGGTGGTGGGTGATGATGTGTTCGCAGTGGTGCTATAGCGGTGGTGGTGCGATGGCGGAGGAGCTATGGGCGGTGGTGATGCCGATGGTGGTGCTAAGGGTGGTTGTTGCCCAGATTGTATAGAGAGAGTGAGAGTTTGTAGAGAGAGAGAGATACATGGAAGGAGACTAAGTTTTGAGTGAGGGTTTTCTTTTACTCTATTATTTATTATAAGTATTTATGGTAAAATGACCAAAATAGCCTTATGTGGGGTTCCATTTGATGAATCATATTAAGCATAATTTCAACACTGCTTTAGTGATTTTATTATATTTGCATTGCTTTTATACATGACGTCACTTACTGCAGGTTATAAACCTTAAGGAAGCGGGGACTTCTCAAATGACAAGAAGTTTATTTATGCTCAAGGTAAGTTTAATCTATACCCTAGTTCATTGCTTTTATATTGATTTATGTTTTGTTTATCGATTTAGGGACAATCTTAAGAAGTTAACTTACAAAAAGAGGAAGGAGAAGCTTAGCGAGAGGTTGAATGATGTTGCTGATGTAATGCCTCGCTTTTGTAACTTTCCTTATTTAGGAAGTTGTTTGTACTTTCCATTTTTGGAAACTTGTAATCTCTTGTAATCCTATTTCGTTGTAATCTGAGGCTTTAATTGTAATAAAATTTATTATCTCATAATAATCATACATTGGTTATTCATACTTGTTTATACATTCAATTCATATACATACCTGGTACACATTCGTCATTCTCATAAACACATGCTTATTATACACGCAAACGATCGTAAATACGTATTTTATACATTTTATACATGCAAATAATTAACTTTACATTTACAATACATAATCCATCCTTTCATATGTATTATATACTTAATTATATGTTAAATATACAAGAATTACCACAAAGTACATCAAGAACCAAACTACAGTGGTTAAAAGTGCCAAAATCTGAAAGTTGCCCTGAGGCAGCTCAGGCGACATGCGGCACCCTCCCCCATTTCTTCCGCGACGCGCGGGAACACCCAATCCGGTAGCCATCTATTCTTTGATCACGGATTGGCTCCTTTTCAACCTCCAACCACCAGCTAACTTCTTTTAAAACACTAATAACTCCTAACCCTAATCCCCCACTATAAATACCACCATTCTAACACTATTTTCACTTTCCAAACTCCACAATCACTCTCAAATCCTCTCAAGAACTCTCAAAAATTCTGATTTTTTAGCAGAAAGTTCATGGCTTTTAACGTGAGTTCTAGCTCACTTCCTCACTCACTCTTGCTTGTCTCTTCTTCTGTCTTACTTGGATAACCTCTAGGAAGGTTTTCACAAGTTTGCCATGGCAAACTAAGGTGAAACCTCACCATATTTTAGGTTCAAAGTGAGATTTGTTTTCTATTTTTGTTCATGTTTATGTAATTTCAATTTCTTTGCTAAAACGTGGTGAAATCTTGTACCCACCAAGCTCACAACTTAGCCTATAGTTGTGGGTTTGTGTTGAGGTGATTTCCATCAAATTATGAGTTCAAAACTCTTTAATTTAAAGTTCATGCATGTTATAATCCAAGTGTTGAAAACAATCACAATTCACCATCTTCCATATGGTTGGACTTGTGACTTGTAAAAGTGGGAACCGTGGGAGCTTTGGCTTTCCAGTCTAGTTCCACTACCTCACTTGTGAACCTTTTGTATGAACACTTAAGTAGCTTCCTATTATTAAAGTTAAATAACCCCGCCTAGCCTCTGACACTTAGTTAACTCTTTCCATGTCATGGTGGTTCACCTGGGTTAGGATTTACTAGGCTACTTGTGCATGTATTAGTTAGTTTTTATTTCTTGTTATTCGTGACCCTTCGAATCATCCTTGTGATGATTTGTGTAGTGGTGAATTGATGTGTGTAAAATGAAACATATAAATTACATCAAATGAGTCATAAAACTAACCCTTTTTTAGTACTAATGTTGGAGAAAATGTGCTTTTGTCTTCCTTTTGTATTTTCAGGACCAAATGAGCTTAAATGAAAAAAGGAACAAATATACAGCAAAAACTAACATAAATACAAAGAAAAGGAATAAAACGTAACATGCCCGACCCCTCGGCAGCATCCCCAAGAGCAAAAACAATAAACAGAAAGCTGACCACGGCCCCGTGCTCACTGGACACGGGGGCGTGGTCAGATGTCTGCAGAAATTGACAAAGCTGTGGAAGCTTCTACGCTATCCATGGGGGCGTGCCCAGCTCAGCATGGGGCGTGGTCAACGCTAAGATTTGCAGAATCTTGCAAATCTTGATAGTACAGATATGCTTCTGCACACGGGGACGTGCCCAGCGAACACGGGCTGTGTGGAGCCTAATGCTGACAAATGCAATTAATGAAGGAAGAGAAAAGGGATGGTCATGGGGGCGTGTCCAGCGGACACGTGGCCGTGGCCGGGCTTCTGTTCAGGCTATAAATAGGGGTGCTTGGCTCACTTCAAAGGCATCCCTTGGCAAACCACCTCTCTCTTACTTTGCCACCACTCTACCACCACTACAACACCCACATCCACCACCATCATCCACCTTAGCGTGTGTGTAGTGGTCTCGGGATCCAAGATTGATAGTAAGACTTCTTGTCAATCAAAGGCCATGTTTGGCTAAGTCTCTTACATCACTTGGTGAAGACAAGCATTTAATGTATTACTTTTGATTTTTAATCTTTTCGCACTTATTATTTGGTTTTTGTATTAATGACTTTAATAACTAGTTTCTTATGTTGAAGGTGAAACTTCTTTATCATTTATCCGTGGTGTCTTGGCATTACTTTACTGTCTATATAAAGTAAAAGATTTGCACCATTCATATCTCTACGGTCTATATATAGATATGTTGGCTACCTGGTCGGGGGTTAAGGGAATGGTTTAGTAAGGTTCTTGCCTTGTTCAGTGTATAGATCCTGCAAGGACCTGGGTCAAGCTTACTAGGACCTCCTTCAATACCCACTGGTATTGGATGGCGGGGGTGCTAATGGGTTGATCCCCTCATATGTAAACTACTATTAATACATTAAACCGACTACTTGGGATTGTATCCCTGCTGACTCAAACCACTTAGCCAAGGGTAACATCACCTTCAAAAGAGGGGCCTACCACTTTCGAATTAATAACTTAATTAATTATCTTCCAATATTCTGACCCTTTGGGATTGTATCCTTGCTCACTCAAACCACTGGGTTGAGGGTAACGTCACCTTCAAAAGAGGGGCCTACTACTATAACTAAGATAATCTCTTAAAAAATGCAAAAATGCGGAAATCATCAAAGGATACATTAAAGGCGAGTCGGATCCAAGTGATTCATCTTGTCTATCTGTTTTTATTTTTATTTTTATTTCAGCATTTTTAGTTTTTATTTTTCATGTTTAAAATATTTTCCAAAAAAATTAGATTGATTAGACGTTGAGGATAAACCGGTACTAAAAGCTCTTGTGTCCTTGGACGACCTCGGTATCGTACCAACGCTATACTACGCTCACGATGGGTGCACTTGCCCATGTGTGTGTTTAGTGTTAGTAGAATATCGTGTTTTATAAATTTAAAATTTGACTAATGTGTAAAATGGGCTTAAAATATTAATAAAAACATATTACACCTTACACACACCATGAATCATATAACGAGGTTAAATCTCCATGCTTGACTTACATGATAATCTATGAAACTTATGATGGACTTAGCTTAGGATTAATATTTTAACTATATATATATATAGAAACGGGATCAGGAGAAAACGCTCAAAAGTGTGAGAACGGTGAGAACGCATCTTGGCCCAACACGTGTCACTCGACATAGAGAAGGTCGGAGGGGCTTTTTTGTCCATTCATATTTCTTTTTTAAACGCATGTCACATCACCTTTCCATTTTTTTGGCGTTTAATAAATACGCGGCGTTTTTATTGTTTTTAGATCAGGATCATAGTATATATTTTGGCGTTTTAAGTAAGTTTGGCGTTTTTATTGTTTTTAGATCAGGATGCAGGCCTATAATGTAAAAATCATCAGTAATTTTCTTCATGTTTATTTTTTTTTCTATCAAGTAGGATACAGGCCTATAATGTGACAGGCAATTATGGCGTTTTGAAAAGATAAATAAATTCAATTTTCCATGTAGTGCCTTTTAATCTAATAAATGTTTGGCAATAATGTTACCGTCTCTTCATTTTACTGTTTTGCAATTACTGTTTCGTTCAATTTCATCTGTCAATTAGTGTTGCTTTTTCCAGTAATACTTTGTTTGGCGTTTTATATAGAAACATCGTGCTTTGCTAGCATTCGTTCTCACCGTTTTTATAACAACCCTCCTGAATTTTTCTGACACCCTAAAATATATTAAAATACCCCAATATGTCTTAAAATATACCCCGTACGTGAAAACCGAGCCCAATATATGAAATACCATTAAAAATAAATTAAAAACAAGAAAAATAGGTCTCTCGCGGGGCGCGTAAGCCACCCCTTGAGCTTATGCGGGCAGCGACAGCAGGGAGTCAGGGCCGCACCCGGTGCTACCACGTGTCGTGTAGCGTGTCAAAGCTAGGCCTAACTCGGACGAGCTAGGGCCTACTCTAGGGATCCTCGCGGGCCGCGTAGCCCCTTGCTACACTTTACGTGGGCTGCGTAAAACTCGATTTCGGGCCCTATAAAGTGGGAGCTCGGGATTTCAGTTTTCGTCGCTCAATCTGTTTTCTCTCTCTCGAATTACTATATA
Source organism: Helianthus tuberosus (assembly GCA_030545235.1). Classification (NCBI taxonomy): domain Eukaryota; kingdom Viridiplantae; phylum Streptophyta; class Magnoliopsida; order Asterales; family Asteraceae; genus Helianthus; species Helianthus tuberosus. Next base: position 102,043,643 of record CM060418.1, read on the forward strand.
GTAGGCACTATACTCGGGTATAATATCCCCCTAATTAACGAAGTTCTGCTCCAATGTAAGTATTATAACCCCGGTTACGTATTAGATATGCTGCCCGATTGATTCAGGGTTCCGTAACGGCTGTCGAGGTTCTGCCCGACGTTGTCGTTGGAATGTCGTCTCGGGGAGGGTATTACTAATGTAAATAATGGGTTATTTTACTAACATATGTACATTTGTGTAAATTATAGATTATCACCAGGAAACCCTTATAGAAAATCTAAGATAGCAATGTGAGTAATCTCCTTTTGTAAATTGTTTTTACAAAACCTTAAATGTTTTACAATGAAATTAAGCAGTGATTGAGTCTTTGTAGTTCTTCAATTACTGCAGCTATGTTGGGGTTTTGTATACAAAATGTGGAACACGTTACCATTGGACAACGAGTTAGCCAATGTGTAATATGACCCACCAGTCAGGATTGACAATACTGAATTAGTAATTGTGTATAAATAAACAATGTGATTGCTCTCAATACTGCTAAGAATAAAATATTTCTTGATTAAACTGGGATTCACTCACCAGTATTTCCCACTGACAATTTTTTTTAAAACGTGTTTTAGGTAACAAAATGTAAAAGCCAATTAGAAGAAAGCCAGCTGGAGAGCACTGACGGCTTGGAAAAATGTGGCTATAAAAGTTACCTAAAAGACGATGTTTTAAATTCAATAAAATAGGGTTTATCCCTATAAACATGTTGTAATAAGAAACTTGGGTTTTACCCATGTGTTTATTAATATAAAATATGGTTTTTTTACTCTGATAAACATTTCCTAACTACGGTCCTGATGAAATTTCCGCTGCCAAAATAATATTAATGATAGACAAAATGATACCACCACAACTGGTCTCGCGGCCGCCCGTTCCCGGGACAGATAGAGGGCGGGGAGTTGCGACAGAAGGTGGTATCAGAGCTAAGCCACTGATTCAGCCACAGAAGTGTTCTGCTGACACCGAAATATTATTCAAAATTGTTAGGAAATTTATTATGGAAATACGTGCATATCTGTATTTTACTGTTGTGTGTTATTTGACTATTTGTTAGTTTTCAGTATGAGTGATCAAGGACCCTCAGACGCGTATCGTCAATTGTCCGATTCACCTAGGAGTGAAGGTACCTCTTCACAACCTGCCCTCTCTGGGTATGCCGCTGATAATGAAGAAGGGATGTTTATCTTTAAGGCTCAGTCTGAAGAGCCATTCCCTCAGAAAAAGAGAGGATGATTCAGTAAGGGAGCATTTGAGCGTAGGAAAAGGATGCGAAAGTTGCAATAGTAAAGAGTCCTAGCAGCCGCTAAGCAAGAGTCAGATGCCCATACACAGGATATGCTTAATAGAAGCCTAGCTAATTTTCATATCCTAGCAACCACAGCTGCCGACCCAAACCTGGAACAACTAGTAGCCCCACAACCCTTACCTTTGTTCCCTACTCAACCGATGGAGATAGAAGATAACCCTGAAAATCAAGTAGAAATTCATGATTTCAACCCTGAGGAGATACCTAGGATACCAGCCCCTAATCCCTTAGACCCGGATTATGATCCATGGTTCGATGATCATAGGGATTATGTGCCGTGCTACCACCTAAACGACGAACCCATGCCGAACTTAGCAGCCTACCCAGGTATGGCCCCTCTAGATCCCTACTATGACAACGATGAATACATTAGGGAGATCTTAGAGAATCCTTACCCTCAGGAGAATCCCATGCCCCAGTACCTGGACCCAGTACCAACACCTGCACCCCCAATGAGTGAAGATAATGTGCATGAGCTCCGAACTTTCGGAGAAGAGATTTTGGAGAGTAGTGAGAGGATGAGGCAAGTAGGAGAGCGACTCGTCTGGAAGTACGACGAGCGCAATATGGATTACTGGATGAATCCAGACCAGTAAAGGAGATGGTAAAGTTGGTAATAATAATAATGAAAATATATATATATCTATATATATATATATGTGTGTGTGTGTAATAATAATAAATGTTGTAGTATAGACCACTTTGTGGTTAGCGATGCATAGTAATATTGTATTGTAATTTTTAATTTCAAATGTTGGTTTGTATTAGAAGCATACTATAATAGAAAAGAGTAAAGTCGCAATGCTCGATGCTTTTGGTTAATATGTGTGTGGTGTGATTGTTACTCAAATTGTTAATTATTTTGTGATATTAATAATTGGTAAATGTTTAAAATCCAGATGGACGACGAGGTAAACCAGGAAAACCAGAATAACGATAACCAGAGTAACATTAACCTGGATAATGAGAATCCGAACAACAACAACAATAACGGAAACCAGGTGGACAACAGTGCCATGCAACATATAGTGGCACAAGGGATAATAGATGCGATGCCATATATTATCAAAACAGTTAGAGAAGCCGAAAATAAAAGTAAACATGATAGTAAGCGACCCTTTGAACCCGAAAACAGCATGAACAATGGACCTATACTTCAAACGCCCATTCCCAAAAGAAGAAGAACCGTGTCTTACGGTTGTTCTTATAAAGAATTATGGTCTTGTAAACCAATGGAATTCTCTGGCAATGAAGGGCCCGTTGCATCTCTACGCTGGATAGAAAAGACTGAGGCAGTCTTAAGAATAAGTAAATGTGCTGAAGAGGATAAGATAATGTTTGCTTCCAATTTGTTTAAGAATTCAGCACTAGAATGGTGGAACACTATCCTCCAGTCAAGGGGAAGTGATAGAACTTATAATATGGGATGGGAGGAATTTAAAAACATGATAGAAAGGAAATTCTGCCCTCCTAATGAAAAAGAACAGATAGCAAACAAATTCCTAAACCTTTGGATGATTGGGGTAGATAGTAAGGGTTATACTACCTTATTCTTTGAATATGCCCGAATAGTACCAACCCTTGCTTCACCTGAACCAGTTTTAATCTCCCGTTACATCTGGGGATTAATTGGAGAGATTAGACATGTAGTCAAGGCATCTAGACCTCAAACCATAGAAGAAGCTGTAGAACTAGCCAACAGCTTGACAAATGAGTTGGTCCGTACACGAGAAGAGGATCACAGGAGAAACCTAACCCAGAAGCTGACCCAAGAATTCCATTCTAGAAATTCTAACCGTGGGAGAAATGTAGGTTCTACCTCTGCACCTTACTGTAAGTATTGCAAAAGAAAGCATCCAGGAAGATGCTCCATCTACTGTAACTTTTGCAAAATATCTAGACACAAGGAGGAAGACTGCAGGAAAAAGCCTAACAATAGGATATGCTACAACTGCGGAGAACAAGGTCATATCAAGCCTAACTATCCAAAGTTAGCTCCAGCCGCAAATGCCAAGAATACTAAAAATGCTAGAGCATTTGTTCTGACTGCAGAAGAAGCAAAGATGATCCCGGATGTGATCACTGGTACGTTTTTAGTTAATGATGTTTTTGCTAAAGTATTATTTGACTCTGGTGAGAACCAAAGTTTTATTAATACTTCATTTTGCAAACTTCTTAATCAATCATTAACTAAACTTCCACAAGAATGTCTAGTAGAGACAGCAAATGGGGAAACCATTGGGATTTCTGAAATCTTGCAGGGAGCAAGAATAGAAATTTTAAATCAGAAATTTATTGCAAATCTTTACCCCATGAATCTGGCAGGATTTGATGTTGTATTAGGAATGGATTGGTTAATAGCCAATAAAGCCAGTATTTTATGTGATCAAAAGTCAATTCAAGTAAATTCACCAAGGGGTGAAAAGATCACAATTAAAGGAAATAAATTCTCTAAATCCACAAAATTCATCTCTGTGATGAAAACTGCAAGTTATATAAGGAAGGAATCATTAGTGTATTTGATTTCTATAATCACTAACACTAAAGGAAAAGAATTAAAGGATATTCCAGTAGTATCCCAGTTTTCAGATGTATTTCCAGAAGAGTTACCAGGGCAACCTCCAGACAGAGAAGTTGAATTCAGAATCCATTTGATACCGGGAACCGCACCAATTGCCAAAGCACCTTACCGATTGGCACCCACAGAAATGGAAGAACTAAAGAAACAGTTAGACGAATTGTTGGAGAAAAGATTCATACAGCCAAGTTCATCACCATGGGGAGCACCGATTTTATTCATCAAAAAGAAGGACGGATCAATGCGTATGTGCATTGACTACCGTGAATTGAACAAAGTCACGATTAAGAATCGGTATCCATTACCAAGAATCGATGATTTGTTCGATCAGTTGCAAGGAGCCCAATTTTTCTCTAAAATAGATTTAAGGTCAGGATATCATCAATTAAAGGTACAGGAAGAGGACATTCCTAAGACCGCTTTCAGAACAAGGTATGGCCATTATGAATTTACTTTCATGCCATTTGGTTTAACCAATGCCCCAGCTGCATTTATGGACATGATGAACCGAATATGTAAGCCATATTTGGATAAATTCGTAATTGTCTTTATAGATGATATTCTTATTTATTCCAAAAACAAAGAGGAACATGCAGTGCATCTGCATGCAATTCTAAGTTTATTGAGAAAAGAAAAGCTTTATGCTAAGTTTTCGAACTGTGAATTTTGGTTAGAACAGGTACAATTTCTTGGACACTTAGTCAATCATGAAGGAATTCATGTAGATCCCACCAAAATCGAGAAGATTGCCAAGTGGAAAACCCCTGAGTCACCAACTGAGGTTAGAAGTTTCTTAGGATTGGCCGGTTATTATAGAAGGTTTATTCGAGATTTTTCTAGAATAGCCATTCCCTTAACTAAGTTAACCTGTAAATCTATTAAGTTTGAATGGGGACCAAAACAAGAAGAAGCCTTTAGAATTTTTAAGCAAAGATTAACCCATGCACCCATACTAGCGTTACCATAAGGAACTGAAGATTTTCTAATCTATTGTGACGCTTCCAAGTTAGGTTACGGATGTGTATTAATGCAACGTCAAAAGGTTATAGCTTACGCCTCTAGACAACTTAAGAATCATGAAGAAAATTATTCAACCCATGATCTAGAGTTAGGAGCTATCATTTTTGCCCTTAAAATTTGGAGACATTACCTTTGGTAGTAAGTTTACCATATTCACCGACCATAAGAGTTTAAGATATGTTTTTGGGCAAAAGGAATTGAATATGAGACAAAGACGCTGGATGGAGATACTTAGTGATTTTGATTGTGATATCCAGTATCATGTAGGAAAGGCAAATGTATTTGCTGATGCTTTAAGTCGAAAGTATCATGAAAAGCCAAAAAGAGTACGTTCTCTTAAGTTAAATATACAAATAGATTTAAATGATCAGATTAGAAAAGCACAAGAATCAGTAATCAAGGATGATACTGAAAAATTAAAAGGAATGATTAAGGAATTAGAACAAGGAACAGATGGAATTTGAAGATTCCATAAGAAAAGAATGTGGATACCTACATTAGGAAACCTACGTCACCGTATATTAGAAGAAGCCCATAAGTCTAAATATACTATGCATCATGGAAATGATAAGATGTATCAAGATTTAAGAAAGAATTTCTGGTAAATAGGAATGAAAACGGATATAGAAGCATATGTTGCAAAGTGTTTAACTTGTTCACAAGTTAAAGCTGAACATCAGAAACCCTCAGGTTTATTGCAACAGTTAGAAATGCCTGTATGGAAATGGGAATTAATAACAATGGATTTTGTTACTAAATTACCTAAAACAAGAAAAGGTAATGATACAATCTGGGTGATTGTAGACAGGCTAACCAAGTCAGCTCATTTCCTACCAATGAAAGAAACTTTCAGTATGGAACAGTTAGCTAAATTATATGTAAATGAAATAGTTTCATTACATGGAATTCCTCTATCAATTGTTTCTAACAGAGATAGTCGTTTTACCTCTCATTTTTGGACAAGTTTCCAAAAAACAATGGGAACCAAGTTGAATCTAAGCACCGCTTATCATCCACAAATGGACGGACAAAGCGAAAGGACGATTCAGACAATGGAAGACATGCTTAGAGCTTGTGTAATTGATTTCGGAGGTAATTGGGACGATCACTTACCATTGATAGAATTTTCTTATATTAAAAGTTATCACACAAGTATCAATGCTGCAACATTCGAAGCACTTTATGGACGAAAGTGCCGAACGCCAGTCTGTTGGGTAGAAATTGGAGAAAAGCAACTATCTAGACCTGAGATAGTACAAGAAACAACAGACAAGATCATTCAAGTCAAGGAACGACTGAAAGCAGCACGTGATCGACAAAAGAGTTATGCTGATAACCGACGAAAGCCATTGGAATTTCAAGTAGGAGATAAGGTGTTATTGAAAGTCTCTCCCTGGAAAGGAGTTGTAAGATTTATCAAAAGGGGAAAGCTAAGCCCCAGGTATGTTGGGCCTTTTGAGATTATTAGAAGAATAGGACCTGTAGCCTATCAGCTACAACTGCCAGAGGAAATGGCAGGAATACATGATGTATTTCATATATCTAATCTCAAGAAATGCTTAGCTGAGGAATCGCTAGTAGTGCCTCTTAGGATATAGAGGTAAATGAACAATTAAAGTTTGTAGAAAGACCTCTACAGATTGAAGACAGGAAAGTTAAGAACCTCAAGCACAAGAGATTAATTCTAGTTAAAGTGAAGTGGGACTCCAAAAGAGGACCAGAATACACATGGGAGCTTGAATCAGAAATGCAAAGGAAATACCCACACCTGTTCCAGTAGACCTCGAGGACGAGCTCTAAACAAGGTGGGGAGGATATAACAACCCTTCTGAATTTTTCTGACACCCTAAAATATATTAAAATACCCCAATATCTCTTAAAATATACCCCGTACATGAAAACCGAGCCCAAAATATGAAATACCATTAAAAATAAATTAAAAACAAGAAAAATAGGTCTCTCGCGGGGCGCGTAAGCCACCCCTTGAGCTTACGCGGGCCGCGACAGCAGGGAGTCAGGGCTGCACCCGGTGCTACCATGTGTCGTGTAGCGTGTCAAAGCTAGGGCTGACTCGGACGAGCTAGGGCCTACTCTAGGGATCCTCGTGGGCCGTGTAGCCCCTTGCTACACTTTACGCGGGCTGCGTAAAACTCGATTTCAGGCCCTATAAAGTGGGAGCTCGGGATTTCAGTTTTCGTCGCTCAATCTCTTTTCTCTCTCTCAAATTACTATATAGTAGGCACTATACTCGGGTATAATATCCCCCTAATTAACGGAGTTCTGCCCCAATGTAAGTATTATAACCTCGGTTACGTATTAGATACGCTGCCCGATTGATCCAGGGTTCCGTAACGGCTGTCGAGGTTCTGCCCGACGTAGTCGTTGGAATGCCGTCTCGGGGAGGGTATTACTAATGTAAATAATGGGTTATTTTACTAACATATGTACATTTGTGTAAATTATAGATTATCACCAGGAAACCCTTACAGAAAACCTAAGACAGCAATGTGAGTAATCTTCTTTTTGTAAATAGTTTTTACAAAACCTTAAATGTTTTACAATGAAATTAAGCAGTGATTGAGTCTTTGTAGTTCTTCAATTACTGCCGGTATGTTGGGGTTTTGTATACAAAATGTGGAACACGTTACCATTGGACAACGAGTTAGCCAATGTGTAATATGACCCACCAGTCAGGATTGACAATACTGAATAAGTAATTGTGTAGAAATAAACAATGTGATTGCTCTCAATACTGTTAAGAATAAAATATTTCTTGATTAAACTGGGATTCACTCACCAGTATTTTCCACTGACAAATGTTTTTAAAACGCGTTTCAAGTAAGAAAATGTAAAAGCCAATTAGAAGAAAGCCAGCTGGAGAGCACTGACAGCTTGGAAAAATGTGGCTATAAAAGTTACCTAAAAGACGATGTTTTAAATTCAATAAAATAGGGTTTATCCCTATAAACATGTTGTAATAAGAAACTTGGGTTTTACCCATGTATTTATTAATATAAAATATGGTGGTTTTACTCTGATAAACATTTCCTAACTACGGTACTGATGAAATTTCCGCTGCCAAAATAATATTAATGATAGACAAAATGATACCACCACAAATGGTCTCGCGGCCGCCCGTTCCCGGGACAGATAGGGGGCGGGGGTTGCGACAGTTTTCACACTATCAGGCGTTTTGGTGTTTGTAGTTTTTGGCATTTTATAGTCAATTTTTTTTATTATAATAAACAACAGAGAATTAGATAACAAACAATAGAAAATGAAAAAAAAATTATAATCTAATTTCTCATCCAAATCTTCTCTGTCATCAGCCTCTTCTACTTTAACAATTTTGGCATTTTGAACTTGTTTTTGGATACCTTATGTAGATCCTTATTTTCCTACATAACACCCGTCTTTAGAAGATGCTTATTTTTTGTGACATCCTTTATTGTGGTTTGATATATACTTGTTTAGTGACATGTTGAAGATCAACGTCTGCTCGAATGTATTGATCCCTTTATGCCATCAATATTTCCATCAAGAACAAAGTGATATGATGACATTGAGTGTCATCAGTCTCTTTTTCATGAATATTTGTCCCTCTCATTCAGCAAAAGCTTATAGAGATACCCACCTCAGAGAAGAATCCACTCAGTGAAACTTCATTCAGAACAATACTCAATATAGAAGAAACGAGGTTCCGCATCTGTGGCTTTTTTAACTATTTTTTCGCGTTTTAAAGTGAATGGTTTCTAGGAAACATGGCGTTTTTTTTGTTTCTGATCAGTTGATTGTGCAGAGACGTTTCTCTTATAGGATGTTTTTTGCGCGTAGTTTAGGCGAGATTTTATTTATAATAAATAATATTAATAAAGTAGCCGTCTTTTCAGTTATTGTGAGTATCTTTACTGTTTTTGTTCAGCTTTTTATGAGTTTTTAGGGTCATAGACGTTCCATCTTCCAAGGTTGGCGTTTTTTAATGGCTTTAAGTAGTTTTTGGCGTTTATTTTTTCCATTTTTAGCTTTTTATAATAGTTCTCCAAATTACTTTTATTATAGTTGGGAGTTTTTGGCGTTTTACTGCATTATGGCGTTTCACAATCATTATGACTTTTTGGCTTTTTATTAATATAATGTATTTTTTTTATTCTAAGTTGAAAAATACATAACAAACAACAGAAAAAGAAAATTAAAAAAATAAAAATAGAAACAATTCATCTTCCAAATCTTCATTGTCATCAGTTTCTTGCTTTCTTTGAAACATGTTCACTGGCGATTTGGCTTTGTCATGCTTATGTTTTTTGTGGCCGTTTGGAAAGAGAAAATGACATGAGTTTTTTTTTTTTGAATATGTATCTTCAAACCACTCATCAGTGTCATTCGTCTCTTCATGCCATTATAATATTCATTAATAACAAAACACAAAAAATGACATAAGTCTGACCCCAGCATCTTTTTGTTTAAGATTTGTCCATCTCATGCAGCAAAATGTTATTTGAGTCACAGCACCTCAGGGAAGAATGCATTCTCCAAAACTTCGCGTAGAACAATATTGAATATACAAGAAACGATATTTGTCATTTTTGGCGTTTTACTGAGGAAATACTGTATCTGAAAGAAACGTCGATTTTTTGGAACCTTTTATGTTTGAGTGTTTTGGCGTTTTCTAAGATGATTTGTATATAGTAAAATATGGCGTTTTTTGAGTAGGTGTGTTTGATGTTTTCGGGATTTTGGCGTTTGTAAGATGAATGGTATATAGTAGAAAATATGGCGTTTCAGGTTTCGGGGGGGGGGGGTTGTTTTTGTGTCTGGGATGTTTTGTTTATATAGGGATGTGTTTTGGCCCGTAATGGCCTTTTATTCATTAGTTTGGCGTTTTGGTATAGAAGTGTAAAGACCTTTTTACCCTTAATGAAGCGTGTCCACTTAATAGAATTCGTGTTATTTACGAAAACGCCACCGCGCCAATCTAGTCCATATATTGTTTTGATCAGACTATCCATAAGCGTTCTCACCGTTCTCACACTTTCCACTGTTTTCTCTAAATCCTGACCCTGAATATATATATATGGGGACTAGATTGGCGCAGGTGTTTTCGTAAATAACATCAATTTTATTACGTGGACGCGCTTCATTAAGGGTAAAAGCGTCTTTTGACTACTCCAAAACAAAACGCCATCTCATGAAAATAAAACGCCAAAACAAAAATCACACACCATTCTAACTAAAACGCCATTAGATATAAAACGCCAAACTTAATTATAATAAAATCCCGCCTAAAAAAACCGCCAAAAAATCCCAAACACCATATTTAATATATACCATTCGTCTGATAAACGCCAGAAAACCCAAACATCAAATATCTTCTAACCCAAAACGGTTATTAGAAATTAAGTTTGGTTGTCTGTAACCTTTCGCTCAATGTAATGGACAAAATCATTAAGTAAAGATATTGACCATTTCATTGAGTAAAATCTTATTGACTTATCCTCATCTTCCATCCAATTTATAACGCCAAAACATACAAAAACATTACTGAGGTTTGTTGTCAATAAAGTTTAGCTATATGAGGTGGACGACATTGTTAGTTATCTTTCTTAACTGGGGATTAACAATGTTGTCCATCACCATACAGCAACACTTTATTGATTTTAACATGATCAAATTTACAGTTTTAAGATGGTTTATTTAGTGGCGTTCTTTTTCTCGGTAAAAACGCCAAAAAAGATAACATTTTGGATGAAAGGGTGTAAACTTAATAACATTTTGCTGCATGAGATGGACAAATATTATAGAAAAAGAGGCTGATTTCAGACTTTGTGCTTTCACACGGCGACAAAAAAAAACTACTTCAAAAAACAAAAATAAAAAAAATCACACGAAAGTCGAAACAGCTAGTGAAGATGATTCAAAAGAAGAAAGAGACTGGTGACAGTGAAGATTTGGAAGATCAATATTTATTTTGTTTAATTTTCTTTTTCAGTTGATTGTTATATAATAACAACGCCATATCTAATAAAAACGCCAAAAAGCCAAATACTTGTCAAAACGCCAACATGCCATAAAACGCCACAAAATTTACCAAACCATAATAAAATTACTTTGGACAAGTATTATAAAAAACCAAAAAAATAAAAAAAATAATAAAATAAATAAAAAACAAACTTGAAAATGTAACTAGAAACAGTAACTACAAATCAGTAATACTGAAGATAGGGAAAATTTATTATATTTGAATCTAAAACGCCAAACTTAAAGGATGGAACGTGTTACAGACTTCAGAGATAAAGCTTATCAAAAACAATAATTACCAACAGTAACTGAAAAGACGAATACTTTATTATAATAATGCACCGCCTAACTTAGGCGCCAAAAAGACATCCTATAAAATGATACGTCTCAGCAACTTTGTAGGATCGTTTGCAGACCCGAACGAGTCGATCAGAAGAGTTTATCTTAATGCAAAAGGCGAAAACAGATGCATTAAGTTCAACTCAGCAAGAATATCACTTTAAACTGTCGTAAGATTGATTAGAAAGCAAATTACAGCGAGACGACACTTCGGCAGCACTTCGTTACACTGACCGGAAAGATTGTTCCTGATTTCGCTTGGAATGACCTATATATAGAGGTCTGATTCCGCTTGAAAGTGGCCATGTGCAGTTCAAGCGGAATTAACAAATGTGATTCCGCTTGAAACAGCCACTTGTCATTTCAAGTGGAATTACATCCTTTCAAGTGAAATTACCTTAAATCTCGAACTACGTGCCCTGATCTAACATGTTCTATACAATACTCGATACAAGACGAAGTTGACAGACGCATGCACTAACAGACTCCCCCTCGAATGTTCAATCTTTATCAGCCTTCGGGCTTCTCTTTTGAAGTATCTGACACTATAAAGCATCCTCAATCTTTCTCTTCTCTATCATTAAATCTACCCCTCGAATGTTGATCTAATCTTCAAATCCAGAATCAGAATCTGATTCTTGAGTCTTCTAATTCTCTTGATCAGATCTCTTGATTCTTTAAGTTCATCAGTATCAGCAGTTCCAAGATCGAACCCTGGCTCAAATCCTGCTCAGGATTTAAATCTGGCTTACCTGCACAATCTCTACCTAAAAATAAATTTCACAAATTTCAAAATTTGGCAAATTTACACTCTGCTAAACCACTTGTAAATATAATTTCTCAAAATGATTTAACATTTATAAACTCTGATGAACCACTTGCAGAAATATCATTTTTCTTTTCAAACACATTCTCCCAACCCAATTGTCATCATGTTTAGCACTTGGAATTTTAAAAATCAGCTCTCCAACACCAGTTGTTGAAAATCTTTTTGTAGTTTTCAAAAATTTATGCTAAAACACACTAAAATCTTTTTGGATTTTTGAATGAAATGAAATGCAGTAAAATAATATTTACATACAATATTTTTGTGAGTTTGTGTAAGACGATCATATCAGTTTATGAGACAAATCACCAACACCGTTAAGCTTTAAACATTTGAAGTTCTAAACGATTCACGTAGATTGTCAGTATACTGATCCACTTAAATTTTCTCACAAATTTCAACTGTTCTGAGATACGAAATTAATGTCTTAAGCACTTAAACTTAACCGCGTGTCCCACCTCAGAATATACTCCCGTATCCAGATCCCAATATTCAGTCTTACAGGTGTGTCACACCCCAACCGATGGCGGAATCATCAGGGCATGGCACTGAGCGAAACAGATTGTCCAGAAGTTTCCACAATAATTATCATTACCATTTAATTTAAATAACATGTCCCATACCATGTCTCAAACAGTAAACAAATTATTACAGACAAAATCTAGGCAAATAGTTCTGTTCCGACAACTCAGATTTAAACATAAATAGTCTTATTTGTTGGTTTCTAGGACCACTTTGCTAGCTTCGATTTCATCACTGCACAGAGAGCATCCTAGACCTTTCCTAGCCTCAATTTCACAGCGGGCTAAGCATTCAAACAACTTAAGCACCTGTCACATACGTTAAAATAAAGTCAATACATATAATGTAAAGGTGAGCATACAAGTTTGATAATAGCATATAGAGTTCGAATTCGTTTACGCATAACCAGCACGTACACATAACGAAATGAGGCACGTTAGTTATCGACATAGATCCATCGATACCAATGACTACGAGTTGACTGCCCGAGGCAGTTCGTAATACATGAATACCACTGTAATCCATGCAAGTAATTGTCCTTAACAACCCCCGGGTGAACGGGTGCTGAGTCCAAACTATAGTACTATCATTGCTAAGGCAGGTAAACAACATTCCATGTGTAAACATAACAAACAAGCATTCATAAGCCACGTATAACATGCATTAACGGTTAGCGTTGAAATAGTATTGAGTAGTGTGATTGATGTGATTTTGATTAGTTCTAACGTATGTAACACCCAAAAGTGCATAAAGCAAAAAGGGATCGAGTATACTCACAGCGGTTGATGGATTGAAGGGAGCGCTTAGCGAGCAAGGTTAGCCTGAATAGATTCGATAGCATAACGATAAGTGACGCGTAAAACGATACAAGGTGTGAGTGAGTCGGATAGCAGTTCGATCGGATGGTAATCCGATCGGACAGCAATCCGTGCGGATAACAATTCGTTCGGATGGTCATCCGGTCGGACGGTAGTCCAGTCGGATGACTATTCGAGTGGATTGTTTCTTCCTGTGAGATGAATGTGTTTGTGTACGATGGCTTGACTTTTGAAGTTTTCGTTGTCGCATTTGAAAACATTCAAGTATCATTATCCTTCAAGTCGGTCGATCGATCGTCCAGTCGTACGGATAACAATCCGTTCGGATTGTAATCCGGTCGGATGGTAGTCCGGTCGGATGGCGACTTTGGGGATGAGAGTACTTAGTGGAAACTAATGTTCACAACAGAAGGGTCACTCGGTCGGATGTCCATCCGATCGGGTGGCAACCTTGTTATTGAACATGTTGAAAATTGTTTAAGTTTTTAAAGTCTTAGTATCTCATGATCCGAAGAGTAATCTGATCAGATGGTAATCCGATTGGATAGCAATCCGTTCAATACTCCGACTTCAGTTGAGGTCGTTGAAGTGTGGGACCCAAGTGTGATCCGTTCGGATGGCAATCCGTTCGGACGGCAGTCCGTTCGGACAGCATTCCGTTCCGGTTGTTCTGTTCGCCTAACACTTGGTTGTTTCGGATTGTTTGTCGTCTTATCGAGGCGTCTTGACAACGTGTTAACCAACAGAACTCCCTTTTTGACCCAAGCGACTAAACCGTCCAGGAATCACCCTGGTTCGGCCAGTTACCGGCTCAAGTCGGTGGTTCTTGTTTAACCCGAAGTCGGCGGTCTCGTATGTAGAATCCAGATCTAGAACTAGTGCAACACTAAAATGAGTAGGAGACTAGAACCAAGTCTGATTCTATCGGTTTTGAGTGTATTGAGTGTAAAAGAGTCGAAAGAAAGTTAGAAAACATTCTGTCAATCCTTTTTCACCACTGATTTGTGTAGATCTATGAAAGATCTTTGTTGTTTGTATGGAAATCGGTTAGATCCCGGTTGTTCTTGGTGGATTGAAGTAAAAACATTAAGTTCTTCAAGAACACATGATGACATCATCCTAGAACACTCGAAATCTAGTGATTTCACGGTTAAAAGTTAAGATTTAAAAGATAGAAATGTGTAGGAGTGCGTGTAGATCAAGAAAGTACAAGATTTAGGATGAAATCTTACCGGAATCGGAAGAAATCTGAGAAAAGGTGGTGTGCACGAGCTGTTCGGACAGAGGACTTCCAAAAGTGGAAATAATGACATTGACAGGGGTATTTATAGGATTCCAAAAGTGGAAAGGGCTGTCCGGTCGGATGGCACATCGCCCGGATGACGTTCCGGTCGGATGACACCTCGATCGGATGGCACCTGAACAAAGGACAAGCGGCTATCCGGTCGGATGGCTATCCGGCCGGATGGCACTTGGTTCGAGTGTTTGACGTGACGAATTTTGCTGATTCGATTTCGATTGCGATGAGATTTTCCTATTCAAATTACTTTTAATCCCAACCACTCATATCTCGCATTGTCTCTTCTCCACTAATTATTAAAGTTTGATTTTGATTTGAGTTCGAGTTCGATTGAGTTCGATTGCCTTTCGAGTTCGATTGCGTTTCGATTGACTAACACACATAACATAAATAAACATGCACAAGTAACACATAAGGCACACACACATATAATAACAAGATACGTAAGTCAAGTTGCGGTTCATAATACGGTTCGATGTCGATTCGATTAGCATAGGTTGATTATCGATTAATTAACTTTATCGCATTGTTACTTCCTATATTTCACAGTCGTAAGTCGATTAGAATCGCGATTAACATACTTCGATTGTTGCATTCATTGACACTTACTCCACATAATACAACTAAAATAAATACAGAAAAGAAATCTACTAAAAGTCACGTCGTATAATCGGTCGTTGACTTTGACCTTGACTTTGACTTTGACTCGTGAAAACACGGGGTGTTACAACCTCCCCTTGTTTAGGGAATTTCGTCCCGAAATTAGGCTGGAAGTTGTACATCACCGTGAATCACCTGGAGCACTTTCTTTCTCTAGACTTTCTCCTTTGAACAACTGTGGGTACTTTGCCTTCATGTTGCTTTCGAGTTCCCAAGTGAACTCCGCGCCTCGTTTGCCTTCCCATCGGACTTTCACAATAGGAATGTGCGAGCTCCTGAGTTACTTGGTTTGGCGATCCATGATTTCAATAGGCTTCTCCACGAAGTGTAGCGTTTCGTTTACTTGGAGATCATCGAGAGGTACGATTAGATCATGCTCAGCCAGGCATTTTCGGAGGTTTGACACATGGAAAGTCGGGTGGACGTTACTCAGTTCCTCCGGTAGTTCGAGTCTGTAGGCGACTTTTCCGATCCTTTCCAGAATCTTAAAAGGTCCAACGTATCGAGGCTCTAGTTTCCCTTTCTTTCCGAATCTGACCACACCCTTCCAAGGTGAAACCTTTAGGAGTACGTAGTCGCCAACGTCAAATTCAAGGGGCTTGCGTCATCTATTGGCGTAACTTTTCTGTCGTTCCCGAGCTTTCACTAGATTGTCCGAGATTTGGAAAATTCTGTCTGTCGTTTCTTGTAGTAGCTCGGGACCGGTTAGTTGCGAATGACCGATCTCGTGCCACACAATAGGCGATCGACATCTTCTTCCGTATAAAGCCTCGAATGGTGCCATTTGTATGCTGGAATGATAGCTGTTGTTATACGAGAATTCGACTAGCGGCAGGTATTTATCCCAATTACCTCCGAAGTCTATGACACACGAACGGAGCATGTCTTCAAGAGTACGAATTGTTCTTTCAGTCTGACCGTCGGTTTGAGGGTGGAAAGCAGTACTTAGATTGAGCGATGTACCGAGAGCCCTTTGAAATGTTTCCCACAATCGCGAATGATGTCACGAGGCGTCACATGATTACAAATGATCTCGTCGGTGTAGATTCGGGCTAATCATTCTACCTTGTAGTCTTCTCGTATTGGCAGAAAGTGAGCTGATTTGGTCAAACGGTCAACAACAACCCATATGCTTTCGTGACCTGGTGACGTGTGCGGAAGTTTCATTATGAAGTCCATAGTTATACTCTCCCACTTCCACATAGGGATTGGGGGTTGTTCGAGTAAGCCAGAGGGCCTTTGATGTTCAGCCTTGACCCTTGCACAAGTTAGGCACTTCCCAACGTAAAGAGCAATATCCCTCTTCATGCCCGGCCACCAGTACTTGTAACGAAGGTCCTGGTACATTTTGTCGGCACCGGGATGAATAGAATACCGGGATTTGTGGGCTTCGTCCATCAGGATCTGTCGCAAATCGGTCCGTTTAGGGATCCAAATTCGGTCCAGGAAGTGGAATATCCCATTTGACTTGCTCACAAGCTGGGCTCCATCATGATAGATTCGTTCCTTCTTCAGAGTGTGTTCATTAAAACATGCATGCTGGGCTTCACGGATGAGGGTTTCGAGGTCGTATCGGGCTTGAACATTACGAGTGCTAAGCAGATAGCTCCGTCTGCTGAGTGCGTCGGCAACAACATTTGCTTTGCCTGGGTGATAACGAATCTCACAGTCGTAATCGTTGAGAAGTTCTACCCATCGGCGTTGACGCATGTTAAGTTCCTTCTGATTAAAGATATGTTGTAGACTCCTATGATCGGTGAAGATCGTACACTTGGTACCATATAGGTAGTGTCACCAAATCTTTAATGCAAAAACAACCGCGCCTAGCTCGAGATCATGGGTTGTATAGTTCTTCTCGTGGATTTTGAGCTGACGAGATGCGTAAGCTATAACCTTGTCCCGCTGCATGAGTACACAACCGAGACCAAGGTTGGAAGCATCACAATAGACAATGAAATCATCGTTTCCGTCGGGTAGAGTGAGAACAGGAGCATTGCAAAGCATGTGCTTAAGGGTTTGAAAAGCAGTCTCTTGTTTAGTTCCCCAAACAAAAGGTTGATCCTTATGTGTGAGAGTGGTAGGCGGTACAGCAATCTTCGAGAATCCTTCGATAAATCGTCGATAATAGTCCGCTAGTCCGAGAAAAGAACGGACTTCAGACGGGTTCTTAGGTGTAATCCAACCTTTAACTGCGTCAATCTTTGCTGGATCGACGTGAATACCCTGACTATTGACAATGTGACCCAGAAATTGAACCTCCTCCAGCCAAAATTCGCACTTGGAGAACTTGGCGTAGAATCGATTCCCCTGGAGTAATTCGAGAACCAAACGTAGATGTTGCGCGTGTTCGGCCTTCGACTTGGAATAGATCAGGACATCGTCGATGAACACAATGACGAAACGGTCAAGATATGGTTTACACACGCAATTCATCAGATCCATGAAAACTGCTGGTGCGTTGGTTAGACCAAAAGGCATAACAACGAATTCGTAGTGGCCGTAACGGGTTCGAAACTCGGTTTTGGGTATATCCTCCTCTTGTATGCGCAGTTGGTGATAGCCTGAGCGTAGATCGATCTTCGAGAAACATGTAGCACCTTGTAGCTGATCAAACAAATCATCGATTCGGGGTAGGGGATAGCGGTTCTTGATAGTTAACTTATTCAATTCCCGATAGTCGATGCACATCCGGAACGATCCATCCTTCTTTTTGACGAAAAGGACTGGCGCGCCCTAAGGAGAGGTGCTCGGGCGAATGAAGCCTTTCTCAAGTAATTCCTGGAGTTGGTTAGAGAGTTCGCGCATTTCGGATGGCGCGAGTCGATAGGGAGCTTTGGCAACAGGATTTGCTCCAGGAATGAGGTCAATTCGAAAGTCGATATCACGAATTGGTGGTAGACCGGGAAGATCATTAGGAAATAAATTAGGAAATTCACGAACCACAGGAACGTCTTTCACTTCCTTCTTCTCTTTCTTTTCCTTCTCCGCTACCATAATGTTAGCCAAGAAAGCTCTGTATTCCTTGCGGAGATACTTGCTAGCTTGGACACAGGACATGAGTTTGAGGCCTTTCGAAGCAATTTCACCGTAAACACACAATAAATCACCATTTGCGAGCGAGAATCGAATCATCTTGTCGAAGCACACGACTTCAGCATGGTTTTCGCGAAGAAAGTCCATGCTTACTATGACGTCAAAACTTCCGAGTTGCATCGGAATAAGGTCGATTGGGAAGATGTGATTGTTAAGCTCAAGAGTACAATCACGAAGAACAGAACTAACGGCGGCGGTTCTTCCAGTAGCAACTTCAACTTCGAACGTCGTGGGGAGTTTGAAGCGTTTACGACTAAGGAGCTTCTCGAATTCGTACGACACAAAGAAATTATCGGCTCCAGTATCAAATAAACACGAAGCATAAATACCATTCACAAGGAACGTACCATTGACCACGTTGTTGTCGGCTTGGGTTTGACGCACGTTGAGGTTGAAGGTTCGGGCACGTGCTGCTTGTTGTTGTTGCTGGTGTTGTTGCTGCTGAGGCTGCTGCTGCTGGGGCTCTTGTTTCACAACCCTGTTTGGGCACACGTTGGCGAAATGGTTCGGGTTGCCACACGCGAAGCAGGCTCTGGCATTGACTGCGGGTGCCGGAGTAGCTTGTTGACCCTGAGGAGCAGTGAGCAAAGCTTGATGAGCAGGAGCTTGTCGGATACGGCAGTTGGTGGTAAAGTGACCGTACATATTGCAGTACGCACAGTATCGGCAAGCAATGGTAGTCGGGTGATGGTAGGTGCAAGTAGGGCAGAGCGGATGTGGCCCAGTGTATGCACGCTTGGCAGGTGGTGCATTTGCCACGGGCGCCGCTACTTGACGATGTTGGGCTGGTACGGCTTGAACTGGTGCAGCAGTGATCGCACAGTTCTTGTTGCTGGAGTTGTTCTTTCGCTTGTTCTTCCTCTTGTTGCTCGATGAGGTGGGTTCTGTAGTTGGTGCGGCAGTGGTAGCTTGATGCAGGTGCTTCGAAGTTTTATCCCAGACACCGGCCTTGACCCGCTTGTCGTTGATTTCAGCGGCCAGTAGGTAAGTCTCTTCGATCGTCTTAGTCTTAGCCGCTTGCACGAAATCGGCAACACAGTCAGGCAGGGCTCGGATATACTTCTTGATCGTCATGTCTGGAGTCTTGACTTGATCGGGACAGATTATGCTGAGCTGTTTGAAGCGAGCAGTGAGCGCAGCATTATCACCATCCTTTTGTTGTATATGCCAATATTCATCTTCTAGCTTTTGACGTTTGTTAGTGCATTATCTGTCTATCGCCTTCGTCAATCTAGTCCGTAGCAGAAACCGGAGAATCAAGCTTATATTGTAATATTTAGATAGAATTAGCAAGGTGGCATTTTGGTAATTAATGAGAAGTCTCATTAATTCCAAGGGATATATATAGGAGAGTTATGTCATAGTTTAGAAGACTTTTGGCTCATTTGTGATCTAGGAGCTTAGAGCTTAGAGAGAGAAAGTCTCTTTACGTGATTCACGGATTTGTACACGACATCATATCAATAGAATCACATCATTAGTACGTCTCGTGTGTTTCGGTCACGCACGTTCACGGATTCCGCACGTCGAACGTTCGTTACGCAATCGTACGGTGTCAAAACCGATCCTACAAGTGGTATCAGAGCGAACCACAAAAGCGAACCACTTAAAATGTCACAATAAGCGGACCTCTGGAGCGGAACGTAACTACAAGCGGACCTCTTGAACGAAACCTTATGGAATTTTGTCACTAAAAGCGGACCTAATGAGCGGAACTACTGAAAATGTTCGAATAAGCGGACCTATTTGGATAAATAAGCGGAACTCTCAATGTTCGAATAAGCGGACCTGTAATTTTGACAGCGAATTCGAACCAAAAATCTTCGATTACTCCTAAACGGCTAGGAGTTTGGATCTGAAACTTTGTAGGATTGTAATTCAAGTATTTTCGCACAATATACTAAAAAATCAGCAGATTCGGACCGTAAAAACCTGTTCAATTTGACGAAAATCAGTTAAAAACGTGAAAAATATGAAATAGATGAAGAAATAGATGAAATCCGGATCTGAAATCGATGAATTTCTGTGTGCAATCGTGTGAAAGATCAGTGCAATCGAGCTCCTGCTCTGATACCACTTGTAGGACCGGTTTTGACACCGTACGATTGCGTAACGAACGTTCGACGTGTGGAATCCGTGAACGTGCGTGACCGAAACACACGAGACGTACTAATGATGTGATTCTATTGATATGATGTCGTGTACAAATCCGTGAATCACGTAAAGAGACTTTCTCTCTCTAGACTTTCTCTCTCTAAGCTCATAGGTGTAACATTAGGTTCGCTCATTTGAACAAGGTTGTCAGGTAGTTTGAATCTGGGAACAAGTCATCACGTGAACTCTCAATCGGTCCAATTAGAATTAAAGAATTGTCAGCCCACTACAATCGTTTGGCCCAATCTGAATGAAATAAACATTTATATTGGCAGTTTGCATGTGATAAAGTTGTCAGCCATCAACTCATTAAAGTTGTGTTTGTCAAAGCTGCATATAAAATTCTTAAAGAAACAAATTGTCGGCTAAGTGTATAGTGAGGTCCAATCATCAATTGACTCATCATCGGTTTGTTACATTCATTGGCCCAAGTCATGTTGTCAGCCCACCATACCATTGGCCCAATCATAGAGCAGCCCATGTGTCTATATATGTAATCGGTCTAGTCAAACAGATTCATTATAAATTGTGTCAGCCTAGTGGTTACATCGGCTCAATCTCAAAGATCAAGTGTTAATTGTCGGTTTATTATCAAGTCCTTTTATTCAGTGATCTCACTTCAACAACATTGAATCGAGTCCACAAATCTTCGACACGAGTCCTAGATCGATTCAACCGTCACTCACTTTTACGTATTCATTTTGTTTAAACTGATCGTTTGCTTGTTTGTTTGAAGGTTATTCAAGAATTTTAAATCATGGCCAAATCGTTTGATGAACAAGAAAACGAGAATCTTAAAGAATTAAATGATTGGACTTCTGAATCTTGGTTTGATAAGAAGAACAGGAAGGACGTTTGGAGTAAAAGATTCGAAAAAATTTTATGCATGAAAAATGAATCTTTGGAAAAGTTGGATAAACGGTTTGATGATTTGATTGATAGGTTAGATAGATATGAGATAAGGGTTTCAACTGCTGAAAAAATCTCAAAATTTGCTGAAGCATTACCAATAGAATGGGATGAATTTTTGAGTGAACTAAAAAAGAATGAAAATTTCTCAAAGTTTTCAGTTAGAGAATTCATCAATAAGCTTAGATCACATATGTTTGATAAAGAAAAAATAAAAGAAGAGTTGATGTATGAAATGAAAAAGGATTTAGAAAAGATAAATTTGGAAGTAATTATCGAAATGAGAAAAAGATTCTCTGTATGTCTTGCAGCAAAAAGGGTTATGAAATACGATGTTAAGAGGGGCTGTTATATTGATGAAAATATGAATCCTCTTGATTTTGTTAAAATTTTTTGTGCAGGAACATACAGGATGGAAACAAATAAAAGAAGCCGATGCTGAAAAGATGAATGAAAAATGTTCAAAATGTGAAAAATCTGAAGCAGATAATGTAAAATTCTTGAAAGATGTGGAGAATTTGACATTGGAAAACAAAGCTTTGAGAGATGACAAGAAAACCGATGATGAACAGATTCTGGAGTTGCGCCTAAATTGTGAAAAATTAAAATCTGAAAATGACAATTTTTTGAAGAATGTTGAGAGTTTGTCATTAGAAAATGAAAATTTAAAAAAATTAGAAAATGATTTCAAAAGTCAGATAAAGATTTTAGAAGATGAGAGAGATATTTTTGGTAAAAATAATCTCGAAAAACAATGTGCGATAAATTCTCATCTTGATAAAATCATTCGTTTTGAGCATGAAGTCGAAGATAATAGAAAGAAAATTGCTGAGTTAGAGAATAAGTTGAAAAGTTTTGGGACTTTTGCACCATATGTGTGTCCAAAACCAATCAATGCTGTTCCAATAAGTGACAATGTCACAAATTTTGACAATGTCAAAATTGAAGATTGTGATGACAAAGCTGATTATGAAAAAGAAAAGAAAAATATTTTTAGATTTACAAGAAAAATTTAAAAATACTGTTTTGCAATCTACTGAAACAGGTGAATGTTCTAAACAAAAACCTGTTAAGAAGAGTGTAGAACAGAAACAAAAAGTTAAAAATTTGAAAAATTTTAAAAATGAAAATAAAAGCTCATCACTTCAGTCATCCAATCATTATAAAAAAACACAAAATTTTAAAAACCAAAACTCACAAAATGTTGGTAATAAGTGGTGCAGGTTTGACCACAGTGCTACAAAGACAAATCCAGCATTGAAGAGGAGAAATGATTATAACCAAGCCAAACAATGTTATGATCTGAAGGTTTGGACTGAAAGAAATGAATGGTATGATAACAGAGTGTGCCACACTTGTGGTGTTATAGGACACATTGCTGTTAACTGCCAAAATTGGAATTATGAAACACGAAGATGCTATAATTGTCACATCAGAGGACATATTGCCAGAGATTGCCCAAGGAGATCGATGGGAAGATCGAGGGTTGAATCTCAAAGAATGGTGAAGAAACCAGTCAATGTCAAGCCCAAAGAACAGAAGGTTCTAGAACAGAAAGTAAAGCTTTCGCAGGGGCAAAAAGACAAACTGAGGAAAAAGAGGAAGAAAGCACGAGATTATTTGGAAAGGATTTTATCCTCGGGTTCACCGGTTGATAGAAATAAGAGTTCTGATGAATCGTTTCACTCGACTGCAAAGCCAAGTAAATTGAATTCTTCAGAAGCAAATTTGAGGACAAACAAGAAGAAAAAGAAAGTTATTGGCAATGAATCTGGCTCATCAAAGTCAGACAAGTCAAGTTCGGGCAATGAATCTGATTCCACAAAATCAGATGAGCCACAAGTTGAGATAAAAAAGGAAGAAACAGTTCCTTTAATAAATGATGAGGATTTTCCACCATTACAAGCTGCAAACCTGAAATCAAAAGGTGTTGATACTGGAAAAATGTTTTATAGCAATGTTAAACATATTTTTAGTAAGATGGCTGATGGTAAGGAAAAAGGAGTAAAAGAATTTTATGAAGAAAAGAGAAAAGCTCAAAATACACCTAAGACTGGTCAGGCTTGGGTGTCAAAATCTGTTAGTTGAATTCCTGACTTGCCGGAGCTTCCAGGTTGGTAAGTGTGGAGCAGGTATCGGCATCATTCTTGAGAAATTCACAGGATGGTAACTGTGATATTTCGTCTTACAAGTGGTTAATCAAGGACATTAAGTTGTACTTGATTTTCTACAAGTGATTGTGATGTTTGATCTAATAATGTTAAATTTTCAAAATGGTTAAAAAAGAACAAGGTGATGTGATGACCCCGAACCCACAAGTGATGGGTAAACAAACTAATTTTTCCGGAAAAACCATTCTGATTAAAACAAACTTAAATGTTTTGAAATCATTATGGGAAAATAGTTTGTTGTAAGGGGGAGTTTTGATTAAATATGCCGAAACCCTCACGGCTGAACAAACATGATTAATTTCACAAGATTGAAAAACGGTTTTCAAACTGTAAAAGATCAATGTGTTGTAAATCATAGGGGTACGTTATACTTTCTGCAAAACAGAGCACTTTAAGCAGAAAATGGATGGCGAGACAAAGCTATCAGTGTTGGTTGTCAAATTTTCTTTAATGGTTTTGCATTTTAGGGGGAGAAAAATTGTTAGAAAATCCAAAAACATTTGAAAAATTTGAAAAAGTCAAAAACATGATAAAATTCAAAAATTTGAGTTTTGTGTAAAAAGAGGAAATGATAGTACATCAGTAGACTATCACATTATGCTAAAGAAATGGAAAGTTTAAATGTGTTAAACGATCTCACCGTGATATGTCGGTAGGTTTTTGCACATTTAGTAAACTTTTTCGGGATATAAACCTAAATTCAAACTTACTTATTTCGTGGGGAACACTACTTGGATATATAGGTAACCCCTGAAATCTCGTTTGAAAGGTTCCCTTTTCTGATATACTAGGTCTTTATGCTTAAGTGATATCTAGGGTATTATTCCAGGACTTCTGCTGAATGGAAGTTCTGACCTAGTCCTCGAATAATACTTTTCGCATGCTTGAAACATAGCGCAACCCTCAGCATATATGATAAGACAATAAAATTGCTTAGCAATGCTGTTGTAAAAAAGATCCTCTAAAAGGGACACACCCACAAGTTGAGTCATGATCTCTCTGCTGAACGGTAGTTCTGACCTGAGCTCTCATGATTCTTCATAATTTATTAACCCCTTACAGATATCATTTGGGTTATAATTACCTGTAAGACTGAATATTGGGATCCGGATACGGGAGTATATTCAAGAGGTGGGACACATGAATGAGTTTAAGTTCTTAATTCACCTAATTCGTATCCTGAATCAGTTGAAATTTGTGTGAAAATTTAAGTGGATCAGTATATCGACAATCTAAGTGAATTGTTTAATACTTAAAGTGTTTTTAAAGCTCAATGGTACTTGTGATTTGTCAGAAACTGATATGATCCTCTAACGCATACTCAAACAAAAATATTGTCTGTAAATATGTTTGTACATATTTCTTTACTGCTTTATATTTTCAGAAAAATATAAAAAGATTTTTGATTCTGCTTTATTTTCGACAACTGATGTCTGAGATGCTGAGTTTCAAAATCTAAGTAAGCTGATTGTGTTTCTGAAAATAAAACAAGTTCATTAATTTGAAACTTGAATTTTTAAAATAAAAAAATTCAAAAACAGTTTGTGATATCTCCAAGGTCATTAGTTTGGACTTGGAAGATTAACTGTGAGGGAGTTGGATTCTTTAACACTGCCAAATCTGTAAAGTTTGTTGATAGAGAGAGTTTTAGATAGTTGAAAAAGCCAGGTTTTCAATCCTGGATATTCAAAATGTTGTTACTTATAAAGGTTTGAGTGTTGCAGATATTAATCCAGACTACGATCCCGACAGCAGAGTCTAAGGGGGAGTCTGAAGACGAGCTCAACACAAGAGGAAGCGTGGATTAAAGGAGCTTGTATATGGAAAGCAGGTGTCGATCCCAAAAGCACGGAAGCTTGACGAAAGGGGGAGCCTGATGAAGCAAAGAGTTTACAGAAAGGAGAAGCTGAAGCTGAAGACAGGGGATTCTGTTCAAACAAAAGAGAGTCTACGTTGATGAAAACGTGTTAAAGCTTCAAGAAGACTCAAAGAGAGAAAGACAAGATGCTACGAGATTGACTGCGGCAATATCCAAGGGGGAGTCTGTTAGTGCATTATCTGTCTATCGCCTTCGTCAATCTAGTCCGTAGCAGAAACCGGAGAATCAAGCTTATATTGTAATATTTAGATAGAATTAGCAAGGTGGCATTTTGGTAATTAATGAGAAGTCTCATTAATTCCAAGGGATATATATAGGAGAGTTATGTCATAGTTTAGAAGACTTTTGGCTCATTTGTGATCTAGGAGCTTAGAGCTTAGAGAGAGAAAGTCTAGAGAGAGAAAGTCTCTTTACGTGATTCACGGATTTGTACACGACATCATATCAATAGAATCACATCATTAGTACGTCTCGTGTGTTTCGGTCACGCACGTTCACGGATTCCGCACGTCGAACGTTCGTTACGCAATCGTACGGTGTCAAAACCGATCCTACAACGTTCGTGAGGAGGGCAGAATTCTTCCAGCATGACTTCCTTGAGCTCGTCCCACGACAGACCGTAGGCTGCATCGTTCCCTCGCTTGTTCCTCTCGGTTGTCCACCAGTCTAGAGCACGTGACTGGAAGACACTGGTAGCATTTAGAGTATGGAGGTCATTAGGGCAACCGCTTTGTCGTAGAGTGACCTCAATGGAGTCAAACCATTGGAATAATGCAGTAGGACCTCCCTCGCCAGTGAATTCTTTTGGTCCACAAGCCTTAAATTGCTTGAAACTAAAGGGAGTCTTGGCGGCAGCTTTAGGAGCATCGGTTCTTGACTCCTCAGACGATTTGCTAGCATTCTCATAAACATCACTCGCGGCCTTTGCTACACTTTTGGCGATGATGGCAGCAAGGCGTTTGTCTCTCTTTTCTTGACGAGAAAGTGGGGTTTGACGGGATCCAGATGACATGGTCTGCAACAGACATCGTCACAGGACTCAACACATAGCATTCGAATCTCACCTCACACGTTTACTACCTACTAAAGCTCAGGAACACAATGTAACACGTATCACATAAACACATAGGCACATAATCACATATTCCCATAAGCAAAGAAGCACATAAGCATGCAAGGCACAGTAGCACATAGTTCATGTAGGCACATATTTGCATGTATTCACTCACATGCAGGACTGTGTTCCCTTATCGTTTAAGAGGTAGTCAGAATACAGAAACCTATCATTCAAAAGTCTGCGATTGTTCGAGTATAGCGGTCGCGTTTAGTATATCGAATAGTGTAGTATAAACGTATAGTATGTCATAGGCCGTCCATAGTTTAACGATTTGTTAGCGTATTGAGATAGAAATGCAAGGCGTGTCGTATGTGTCGATCGAAGTGAAAGCATAAATCGAGTAAACCTTTCAAAATTAAACACATAAGCAAGTAAACACATAAAATCGACGAATAATCAGAGTCAGCAGTTGCGGGCTCAGAATTGAAACACATAAAATCAAGAAATGGATTGTCTGCGGCTATTAGACTTCGACTACCCAAAGTGGTTCAACTATTCACAAGGATCGATTGTGCACATTTAGCCTCCGGAACTATGCTTTAGCCTCGATTCTTGGGTGTTTGGCACGTGTTCCGTTAGCCGTATCGTGACTTCAGATCGTTGGAGTCCGTTGAGACTTTGGTGAGAGTTTTGTAAAAAGCGCGGAACAAGTCGTCAAGGTTAGGGTTTCACCCTATCTTAACAACTTCGCTCCTGTTTTGAAAATTTTAGAGGAGATTATTCATCAAAATATGGATTTCACTCCTAATTTGGCATAATTATCCCGCTGAACAAGCGTTCGTTATTGAAAAAGAATGATGAAATCATTGATAAGTTGATAAAACGGCATTGATCAAGCAATTTAGTCGAGAGTTCGCGGTTTTCACACCTAATCTCGGCCTTATCGCCTATTTATAATTGAAAGTTCGAGTGCGGTGATAGTGTAGCATAAGCAAGAATATAAGCTCGTACATAATCCCTACCAGGTATGCACAAGTTGGTCTGTTGGTTCCTAACTATAGACTAGGTTTCTAAGACATCTACCCGGACTAGGTCGAGTCTTGCCTAATTCCCTATAGTTATGGCTCTGATACCAATCTGTCACACCCCAACCGATGGCGGAATCATCGGGGCATGGCACTGAGCGAAACAGATTGTCCAGAAGTTTCCACAACAATTATCATTACCATTCAATTTAAATAACATGTCCCATACCATGTCTCAAACAGTAAACAAATTATTACAGACAAAATCTAGGCAAATAGTTTTGTTCCGACAACTCAGATTTAAACATAAATAGTCTTATTTGTTGGTTTCTAGGACCTCTTTCCTAGCTTCGATTTCATCACTGTACAGAGAGCATCCTAGACCTTTCCTAGCCTCAATTTCACAGCGGGCTAAGCATTCAAACAACTTAAGCACCTGTCACATACGTTAAAATAAAGTCAATACATATAATGTAAAGGTGAGCATACAAGTTTGATAATAGCATATAGAGTTCGAATTCGTTTACGCATAACCAGCACGTGCACATAGCGAAATGAGGCACGTTAGTTATCGACATAGATCCATCGATACCAATGACTACGAGTTGACTGCCCGAGGCAGTTCGCAATACATGAATACCACTGTAATCCATGCAAGTAATTGTCCTTAACAACCCCCGGGTGAACGAGTGCTGAGTCCAAACTATAGTACTATCGTTGCTAAGGCAGGTAGACAGCATTCTATGTGTAAACATAACAAATAAGCATTCATAAGCCACGTATAACATGCATTAACGGTTAGCGTTGAAATAGTATTGAGTAGTGTGATTGATGTGATTTTGATTAGTTGTAACGTATGTAACACCCAAAAGTGCATAAAGCAAAAAGGGATCGAGTATACTCACAGCGGTTGGTGGATTGAAGGGAGCGCTTAGCGAGTAAGGTTAGCCTGAATAGATTCGATAGCATAACGATAAGTGACGCGTAAAACGATACAAGGTGTGAGTGAGTCGGATAGCAGTTCGATCGGATGGTAATCCGATCGGACAGCAATCCGTGCGGATAACAATTCGTTCGGATGGTCATCCGGTTGGACGGTAGTCCAGTCGGATGACTATTCGAGTGGATTGTTTCTTCCTGTGAGATGAATGTGTTTGTGTACGATGGCTTGACTTTTGAAGTTTTCGTTGTAGCATTTGAAAACATTCAAGTATCTCTATCCTTTAAGTCGGTCGATCGATCGTCCAGTCGTACGGATAACAATCCGGTCGGATGGTTGTCCGGTCGGATGGCGACTTTGGTGATGAGAGTACTTAGTGGAAACTAATGTTCACAACAGAAGGGTCACTCGGTCGGATGTCCATCTGATCGGGTGGCAACCTTGTTATTGAACATGTTGAAAATTGTTTAAGTCTTTAAAGTCTTAGTATCTCATGATCCGAAGAGTAATCTGATCAGATGGTAATCCGATCGGATAGCAATCCGTTCGATACTCCGACTTCAGTTGAGGTCGTTGAAGTGTGGGACCCAAGTGTGATCCGTTCGGATGGCAATCCATTCGGATGAACTATCCGTTCGGACGGCAGTCCGTTCGGACAGCATTCCGTTCCGGTTGTTCCGTTCGTCTAACACTTGGTTGTTTCTGATTGTTTGTCGTCTTATCGAGGCGTCTTGACAACGTGTTAACCAACAGAACTCCCTTTTTGACCCAAGCGACCAAACCGTCCAGGAATCACCCTAGTTCGGCCAGTTACCGGCTCAAGTCGGTGGTTCTTGTTTAACCCGAAGTCGGCGGTCTCGTATGTAGAATCCATATCTAGAACTAGTGCAACACTAAAATGAGTAGGAGACTAGAACCAAGTCTGATTCTATCGGTTTTGAGTGTATTGAGTGTAAAAGATTCGAAAGAAAGTTAGAAAACATTCTTTCAATCGTTTTTCACCACTCATTTGTGTAGATCTATGAAAGATCTTTGTTGTTTGTATGGAAATCGGTTAGATCCCGGTTGTTCTTGGTGGATTGAAGTCAAAACATTAAGTTCTTCAAGAACACATGATGACGTCATCCTAGAACACCCGAAATCTAGTGATTTCACGGTTAAAAGTTAAGATTTAAAAGATAGAAATGTGTAGGAGTGCGTGTAGATCAAGAAAGTACAAGATTTAGGATGAAATCTTACCGGAATCGGAAGAAATCTGAGAAAAGGTGGTGTGCACGAGCTGTTCGGACAGAGGACTTCCAAAAGTGGAAATAATGACATTGACAGGGGTATTTATAGGATTCCAAAAGAGGAAAGGGATGTCCGGTCGGATGGCACATCGCCCAGATGACGTTCCGGTCGGATGACACCTCGATCGGATTGCACCTGAACAAAGGACAAGCGGCTATCCAGTCGGATGGCACTTGGTTCGAGTGTTTGACGCGACGAATTTTGCTGATTCGATTTCGATTGCGATGAGATTTTCCTATTCAAATTACTTTTAATCCCAACCACTCATATCTCGCACTGTCTCTTCTCCACTAATTATTAAAGTTTGATTTCGATTCAAGTTCGAGTTCGATTGAGTTCGATTGGCTTTCGAGTTCGAGTGCGTTTCGATTGATTAACACACATAACATAAATAAACATGCACAAGTAACACATAAGGCACACACACATATAATAACAAGATATGTAAGTCGAGTTGCGGTTCGTAATACGGTTCGATGTCGATTCGATTAGCATAGGTTGATTATCGATTAATTAACTTTATCGCATTGTTACTTCCTATATTTCACAGTCGTAAGTCGATTAGAATCGTGATTAACATACTTCGATTGTTGCATTCATTGACACTTACTCCACATAATACAACTAAAATAAATACAGAAAAGAAATCTACTAAAAGTGACGTCGTATAATCGGTCGTTGACTTTGACCTTGACTTTGACTTTGACTCGTGAAAACACGGGGTGTTACAAGGTGAGTATACCACAGATGATATCTGTAAGGGGTTAATTGCGAAACCGTGAGAGTTCAGGTCAGAACTTCCGTTCAGCAGAGAGATGACGGCTCTACTTGGTGGGTCCCCTTTAGAGGATCTTTTTTACAACAGCACATGATTTGCATTTTGCAATGTTTTATCATTTTTTTATGCTGAGGGTAGGCTATATTTCAAGCAAGCGTAAAGTATTCTCCGGGGACTAGGCAATTGCTTCCGCATTATCAGAAGTCCCATGATAATACCCCAGATATCACTGAGCATAAAGACCTAGTATCTCAGAAAGAGGGATCTTTCAAACAATATTTCGGGGGTTACCCATATATCTGAGAGATGTTACCCACGAAATAAGCAAGTTTGAATTTAGGTTTATATCTTGTCACAATCTACTAAATGTGTAAAAACCTACTGACACATCATCAGTGAGACCGTTTATCACATTTTAACTTTCCAATTCTTTAGCATGTTGTGATAGTCCACTGATGTACTATAATTTCCTCTTCTTTGACACAAAACTCATTTTGAATTTTATCATGTTTTTTAAATTTTCTAATGTTTTTGGATTTTCTGAAAAAAAAATCTTACTCCCCCTAAAATTCAAACACATTTAAACAAAATTTGAAAACAAACTATACAAGAAAATTGACAACCGATATCGAATCGCTTCAATTCGCCATCCATTTGGCATAAACAATCAGAACTCCCCCTCACAACAAACTATTTTCCCATTGATTTCAAAACACTTAAGTTTGTTTTAATCAAATGGTTTTTCCGGAAAATAAGTTTTGTTGATTAATTTTACCACTTGTAGGTTAGGGGTTCATCATATTGTTTTCAACCACTTGTAAGAATGGTCCAATCAAGTTCAACCTAATGACCTTGATTTTACCACTTGTATCACAAACTCTTTTTCAACCTCATGGCTTACCAACCAATACCTCATGTAGGTTGAATTCTCAAGATGCCGATACCTACTCCTCACTTACCAACCTGGGAGTTCCGGCATGTCATACTTTTGACCAATTTTCAGTTTTTCAAACAAAATAAGAATGATGCCGATTCCTGCTCTGCGATTACCAACTTGAGAGCTCTGGCAAGTCCAGATTTTTATTGTTCATAATAGGTACCATCCCAGTCACAAACCTGGGATGACACTTTACCTGGTTTCTTCAATTTTTTCTCATAAAATTCCTTTACTCCTTTAACCTTCCCATCAACCATTTTACCAAAAATATGTTGCACTTTGGAGTTAAAGACCTTTTCAACATCAAATTCCTTCTTTTTAGAAAAAAAATTGATTTGAAATTTCAACTTTGCCAACTTTTTGTTTAAAATTTTCAGCCCTCAATGGTGGAAAATTTGCATCATCCATTGAAAGTACTGAGTTTTTACCTTTTGATTCAATTTGTGGCTCCTCTGATTTTGTGGAATCAGATTCATTGCCAGAAGATAGCTCCTCTGATTTTGAAGAAACAGAATCATTGCTAGAACTATCATTCGACTTCTTAACAACCCATTTCTGTTTGTCAAGATTTGCTCTTCTCTTATAAAACCTGTTTGAACACTCACCAATTTCAAATTTTGAATTTTTGAAAAGTTTAGTTCTCTCAATTGGTGGTTCAAACTCAACTTCTTTATCTTTCAATTTACGAGAAACTCCCTGTTTTGAATGTATTGCCTTGGAACAATTCTTGGCAATATGACCAATAGTGTTGCATTGGAAACAGGTTCTCGTTTCTTTCTTTTGAACAACTTCATCTGTCAATTCATCTTGCTTCTTTGCAAGGAATTCTTTGTTTGATTGTCTCCAAAATTCTTTCTTTTCTTCTTCTTCTGCTGAAGTTCCTGAAACAAATGTCATTTTTTATTTAAAATCTCGAACATATTTTTTTATTTTTATAATTTTCAGTTGGAGTAAAACCAAGACCTTTCTTTTTGAAATTACCGTTATGGTTTGGTTTCTTTTGAAAACCAGAACCTGAACTGTAACCCTTTTTCTTGTTTAATCTTTGTTGTACTCTTGAGGTGTATTTTTTAGATTTTTCATTAAGATTTTCATCTTTTATTTCAGAAATATTAATTTCTATTAGTTTGAAAACCTTTTTGATTAGTTCAGTTTTGACACCTCTTATTGGAAATTCCTCATCAAAATATAATTTGTCAGAATCATTTAAAGTATATGCAACTTTAAATGTTTCGTCATTCAAATTAGATTTTGATAACAGGAATTCTTTGTTATAAACTCTTTTGCCCTGTTTGTCAGTTTGACTCGGAGTGTTGGACTCAGACTTTGACTCCGACATAGACTCCGACTTTGACTCCTCTGTTTCATCGTTATCTAACACATGATCCACCACTTTCTTCATCAATTGAGATTGTTGACCAGTGTCAGACGATGTAAACGTAACATCAATATTTTCTGGCAGATTAACTGAAGACTCCGACTCCCACTTTAAGTTGGTTGCCTTTTCGACTCTTTCTGAATTTGGATTTCTCGGAGAATATCCATTTTCAAGCGGGGGTGGACACTTGTTGTAACTAACACCTTGTTTCTTACCAGATGTCTTTTCTTTAGTATCCTTCTTCTTTTCTTTCTTCTTTTCAGGAGTTTTTCTTCAGATACCTTTTGTTCTTCAGTTACTTCATCATCCTCAAATGCCTTCATGCCTTCAACAGTTGAATAAATCCTGTTAATGACATAAGAAGTACACGAGTAACTTTTTAACAAACGGTTTACTCTTTCTGTCTCAATCCTTTGTGTCTCCAGTTTTTGTTCAAGCACAGCACACTTCTCAATGTAATTGTTCACCACTTTCTGCTTTATCATGAAAGCTCCTTGAAGTGTCTTCATTGTTGTTGCCTGTTCTTCACTTGTTTTGTTGTATTGATTCATTGCTTTGTTCAAAACATCATAAGACTCCTTCAACCTATTTATGTTGTTAATCAATTCACTGTTTTTCTTCTTTATGATCTCACAGGTTTCACAATTCACAGGAATCTTCCTTGCATTAACTTCTTCATCAACTTTAAACCATGGAACTTCCACCTTTTTCTGTATCACTGGTACTTCTTCATCATCACTTCTAACTGGTGTTTTGACCTTTTTCTTTTTGTTTTTAGCTTTTTCATCATCATTGTCACTCTCTTCCATCATTTTAAAATGAGCTTCCATTCTTCTTGCATAATACTCTTTATCATCATCATTATCTTCTTCAACTCGAGCGACAAAAGCTTTTTGATGTGAAGTTTTGTTTGGATCATAATCATTCCAACTAAAACCTTCCCAGTTAAATCCTTCTGGTAACTTTTCATCATCTTGATTTATCAGGCATGCTTTATTATCAGCTGAGATATATTTGTCCCAACTGAAACCTTCCATTGGCTTTTTGTCATCCTGATTCACCATACAAGCTCTCTTTGAAGATTTCTCGATTACTTTCCTACCATGTGCCACTTGTGGTTCTTGTTGTTGTTGAGATACTTGATGATAAATGGCCTTCCGATAGTAATCATTGTTGTTGTTGAACGGATTTTGAGCTCCACTTGCTTCGCGGTTTTTGCACTCCCTCTTGAAGTGTCCTTTTTCCCTGCAACGAGAACAAGTGACTTTAGATTTATCAAAACCCAAAGTAGAAACATTAGCTTCACGTAAGTCATCTCTTCCTGTGATCTGCTTAAATTTCTCAGCTCTCCTCAACACACTTGCCAAACACCACTTTATGTCCATCAATTCCATCTCTTCAGCATCAATCTGATCGTAATCCTCTTTTGTAAGCATTGGATTCCCGATCCGACCTGCAACAAAACTTCCATATGACTCCAACACAGTTCCCAACAAAGACATGTGATTCTTAGCAACTTCTGCTGAATAATCTTCATCATTCTCCAGATTCAGTACAATATTGCATTGTAGTTTCTTGCCATTCTTTGTTGCTGAAATGTTTGGATCAAATGATGGATATGATGAAAAACTTGTGTTACTGTTTGATCCTTTGGATGAACTTCCTGATGAACTTTTTGCATTAAAAGTTGTTTCAACTTTCGATGAACTTCCTGATTAAAGCTTTTTGCATTAACAGCTTGTTGTAATAGACTTAACATCATTTTTTCATCTTTGTATTTCTTTCTATTTTCAGCACTCGGATCTTTAATAGCAATAATCTCCTCATCATCAGTCATCGACCTGACATATTTCGTCTCAACACATTCCCAAGCATCTAAGTAGTTAGCTTGTACCCAGTTCTCAAAACGTCCTTCCCAACCCTTATACTCCTCGATGTTCATGAGCTTAGGCGGTTTTTGCATAGTCCCCGTTTCATTTTCCAACATCATGTTCTGTGCAAGAGTGATCGGGGTAACCGGGGTAGCGAATGCGTTGTAAAATTCCTCCTCCATGTTTCAATTTTTCAGAAATTCACAAAACTATCTGATCAAGCGAAATCACTGTTTCACACTGAATACCTCAGTTCAAGCGAAATCAACACTTCAAGCGGAATACCCTTGAAGTGGAATCAACTCTTTGAAGCGGAATTAGTGATTCAAGCGGAGTACCGTTTCGAACGGAATTAACACATATTTCAAGCGGAATCAAGTTTTCAAGCGAGATTAACCCAGCAATTTCGAGCGGAATTACTCTGATGTCATCATCTCGAACAGAATTTCAAGCGAAATTACAAATTGAACCAGTTTTAGTTTGATTTAAAATCTCAAACTTTCAAGGATTCATTAAAATACAATTGCGCACAAAATGTATGAATTTTAGCCGATTTTAACCTTGAAAATTGTTAATTTTGAAAAAGAAGGTGTAGAAATCAGAAAATGCAACTGAATTGGTATGAACTCTTCCTCTTGAGCTCTGATACCACTTGTAGGATCGTTTGCAGACCCGAACGAGTCGATCAGAAGAGTTTATCTTAATGCAAAAGGCGGAAACAGATGCATTAAGTTCAATTCAGCAAGAATATCACTTTAAACTGTCGTAAGATTGATTAGAAAGCAAATTACAGCGAGACGACAATTCGGCAGCACTTCGTTACACTGACCGGAAAGATTGTTCCTGATTTTGCTTGGAATGACCTATATATAGAGGTCTGATTCCGCTTGAAAGTGGCCATGTGCAGTTCAAGCGGAATTAATATATGTGATTCCGCTTGAAACAACCACTTGTCATTTCAAGCGGAATTACATCCTTTCAAGCGAAATTACCTTAAATCTTGAACTACGTGCCCTGATCTAACATGTTCTATACAATACTCGATACAAGACGAAGTTGACAGACGCTTGAAACAGCCACTTGTCATTTCAAGCGGAATTACATCCTTTCAAGCGAAATTACCTTAAATCTCGAACTACGTGCCCTGATCTAACATGTTCTATATAATACTCGATACAAGACGAAGTTGACAGACGCATGCACTAACAAACTTCCATTTGATCAAACCAAAAAACGTAAATACCACTCACTGTAAAACGCCAAAAAATAAAAAAAATCAAAGATGGCTAATATACTTTCTTGGATATTCAGTATTGTTCTTCGTGAAGTTTCATTAAATGAATTGTTAGCAGAGGGGAGTAACTCAGTAAGATTTTGCTGCATGAGATGGTCAAAAATTCAAGAAAAAGATACTGATGCCAGTCATATGGCATTTTGTATTTTTTGTTCTTGAAGAAGGCTTGGATGAGGAGAAGAGATCAATGACACTGAAAAGTGGGATGATTATAAAGATGAAGATCAAGATAAAGAAAAAGCGAAAAACCCACCCATACGTCATAGATCTATGTCCCCAAACATCCACAAAAAAACCACTTCAACAGACGAGCATGCAAAATAATCAAACCGATGGGTTTGTTAAGTTTTACATAAAACGCCATATATTTGGCGACGGTTCTTGTACTACTAAAGAAGAGAGAGACTGATGACAGTGAAGATTGTGAAGAGAGATCCGATTAGGATTTTTAATTTATTTTCTTCGCTTGTATTTTTTTCCTGTGGTTGAAATATAATCTAACAATTGTAAAACGCCAAGATACCACAAACGCCAAAATGTATATAAAAAATAATAGAACAATGGGCCATCTTGTTTAAAACGCCTTGAAAAAAACGTCATTCAAATAGATTTCCTGACCCCCCCGGGTTCCAATGGCATACGATTTGAATAAACGCCATAAACGCCATAGATGCCAAAATGTTAATACAATGAAACCAATAAACGCCATTAATTATTGAATTTGGTTAACGCCAAAAATATTAAACACCAAAAATTAAAACAATATTAGGAAAAGCGGAACTGGAAAAGCGGAACTGGAAAAGCAGAAGATGAAAGGACAAAAAAGCCCATCCGCCCTTCTCTATGTCG
Organism: Helianthus tuberosus; assembly: GCA_030545235.1. NCBI lineage: Eukaryota > Viridiplantae > Streptophyta > Magnoliopsida > Asterales > Asteraceae > Helianthus > Helianthus tuberosus. The sequence goes on from CM060418.1 coordinate 102,080,682, forward strand.
CGTGACACGTGTTGGGCCAGGATGCGTTCTCACCGTTCTCACACTTTTGAGCGTTTTCTCCTGAACCCGTATATATATATATATATATATATAGGGGAAGGTTCAAATGAAAACCACTAGTTATTGTGAAAACTCGAAAACTAATTAAAAAAGCCAAAAAAACATACCAAATTTTTTTTTTTTTGCATACCAATTTTCGCAGGTTTATGTATATAAAAAAATTTCAAAATAAAAATTTGTAGTGCACATGTGTAATACTACACATGTGTACTACAAAAAAAAATTGAAAAAAAGTTTTTTTTATATATAAAAACCTGCGATTTTTATAAAAAAAATTGAAAAAAAAAATTTGGTGTGTTTTTTAGGCTTTTTTTAGTTAGTTTTCGAGTTTTCACAATAAAAGTGGTTTTCATTTGAACCATCCCCTGTAGAGATGAGATGAGGAGAAAACGATTTGAAGTGTGAGAACAGTGAGAATGATTTTCAGCCATAGGATCTTTGTGATTTGTGGCTAAGATGATACGGTGACATTTTTGTAAATAATGGGAACCTTATAACTACCAGGAGGGATAAAATTGAAAGATCCAAACAATGGTGCACATGCTAATCACATGCAATTTTCCCCCAATATATTTAAACGCCAATAACTTTTTTATACGTGTTTTTTTTCTAAAAAAATTACACCATAAAACTAAGCATTTTTTTATCTTTCCAACAAGTATACTATTGATATACTTTTCGAAAAAAAAGTGAACTGGGTTTTATGGCGTTTTTCTGAACCGGGTGTTTTTTGGCGTTTTAGACTAGGTATTTTCATGGCTTTTTTCCTAACTATGTGTTTTATGGCGTTTTAACTAGGTATTTTCATGGCGTTAGTCTGAACTGTGTGTTTTTATGGTGTGTTAACCAGGTATTTTCATGGCGTTTTTTCTGAAACTGAGTGTTTTTTGTCGTTTTTAACTATATATATTTTCATGGCGTTTTTCTCAATTGGGTGTTTTTATGGCGTTTTATTTGAACACCCTGTTCATGTGAGTGAGTTTTTTGACAATATTACCCCTTAGTGTAATTTAGCATCAATGCCACATGTCAACACCAAAATCGTTCTCACCGTTCTCACACTTTTCACTGTTTTCTCTTAATCCTGACTCTCTCTCTCTCTATATATATATATATATATGAATATGGCTGAATTTATGATGATAATCGAGTCATGGTTATTCGTCATAATCTACGAATGTAAGTCTCTCGTTGATGATTCTAATGGGCAAACTAGGACCCATGAAATCACATACAACTTAGATGGCGTTTGTTTTTTCAGAAAAACCTCTTCTGGCCTCTTATGTTTGCGCCGCGCAGACCACGCGTAGACGTTTAGCTCTGCAGACCGTTTGTTTTTTAAAAGACATTTCATTAAAAAAATATCTTCAAACCTCTGCGCGTACTCTTCCCCACGTAGACATGGTCCAATGTCTTCCCACCTCTTCCAACCCTCTCTACAACACTTCTAACCTCTTCTTCTTTCCTAATCTCAAAATACAAACATCTCTTATCAAAACCCTCACACATTTCCTCCACCCATCTCCTCCTCCCAGCCGCCACCCTCCCCACCGGCCACCCCCTTCACTGCCATCTTCTTCCCCAATGTCCACCTTCTTCTCCACCGACGACCATCTTCCCCCCGCCGCCTCCCTCCTCAGTCGACACCCTCTTGACCGCCGCCGACGTTATCATCCCCGCCGACAGTATCACTACCATCTTCCCCCAACTGCCATCCTTCATAACTAGCCACCCCCTTCACAGCCAGCCACCCTCTTCAAATCCGACCTTCAAAGCCAAAAATCGATACAATTCTGGTATGTTTTATGATTATTTGAAGTTTGTTTTCAGATTATTTGTTGCTGGTTTTCAGATTATTTGAAGTTTTATGATTATTTGCTTCCACAATTCTGGTATGGTGTGTTTAATGATTATTTGTTTTAACAATTCTGGTATGGTATGTTTTATGATTATTTGAAGTTTGTTTTTAGTTTAAACCCAAAACAAACAGTCTTCTTCTTGTAGACTGCAGAGGTTTGGTCCATCTCTTCTGCAACAGATGTCTGCAGATATGATACGCTGACTGCAGACATTTTATCTCTGAAAAAACAAACAACACCTTAGTGTAAAAAACGAGTACTTAGACTAGATAATACTTTTTTTTTGCATATATACTTTTTGTACTTTAGATTCCAATCCGAATCTTCTATTTAAATTTCGTTACTTACACTCCTTCGTTTACCCAATGTAGGGTGATCTCGGTGTTCCATCCTCCAACTTACAAACTCTTCACCGGATTCAAAGGAAAGCTTTGCAAAACCGTGAGTACACTCGAACACCCTTTTTACGTTTTCCACTTTTTAGGTGCAATATTTTTAAACTAGTAAATTCACAATCACATTTATACTTTGATCAAATGCACAAACGATCCAATATATACATGCATACGTTATACTTGATTCATTAATCTGGATTTATTCTTTTTGTGATAAACTTGTCATTAACTTTGTACGAGTCTACCCTTAACATGTATAGCGCTATAGGAGTAACGCACCGCCCGTGTTCGTGAGGTCATGTTAAGTCTTTAAAATTTTGCGTAAACTTTGGGTTAACTTGAATGATCACATGCCAGATTTACGTTAATCTTGATAACTTAGGTTGTCATGTGGATTTGTTTAAAACTTTGTTACTTATACTATGTATTAAACTTGTGTACTCGCCATTACCTTGTGTGTTGAACTATACTTTTAACATGTTGTAGGTTGATGATGATGATGATCATGATCATGAAGAAATCTAATAGGTACGACTTAGAAACACACTTAGAAATGCTAGATTTTGATATGGTACTTGTTGAATTTTGCCGTACTTTATCTTTGAATGTTGTACTTTGATTTCCATATTGTAATTGACAATTATTGCTATGAATGAAATCAACTTTTGAATTAAATATTGTCACAATAGTGTTATGAAGTCTTTGAGCAATCTCGTTCGTCTCACTCCGATGTTTCCGCCATTGGTTGGGGTGTGACAGCTGGAGCAAATGATGATGATGATTCAAAAGAAGATGAAGAAGATTGATGATTTTTGACATTTGTTAAACGATTGTTAGTTTGTGGTTTAAACATATTAGAAGTATATTGAATTTGAAACAGCTTTTGTAATTCTTTTGATGTTTTTTCTTGTAATCTTTTAGCAAATAAAAAAAAAATTGATTTTTGTTTGTTTTTTATTTTATTTTTTCAGTATTCCGTCACAAATGCGTTGCAATTATTTTTTAATTTTCTGTCACAAATGCATTGCAAAACTTTAAAGCTTTAAACGAAATGGCGTAGGAAATGCGTCACAAATTTCCAACGCCATATTTTTGTTGGAAATGCGTTGAAAATTGCGTAGTAAATAGTTTCCGACGGGGCTTTTTCCAACGTCAAGGTTTTGTTGCAAATGAGTAGCAAACCTGAATTTAGTACGCATTTGTAACGGAAAAACTTGTTAGAAATGTCAAATTTCTAGTAGTGTGGTAGTTTAATAAATCCAAATAAAATAGTGAAACCTTTTATTTACGAAACTCTGTTTCCATCCCTAATCCATTTAATCAAAAGTTGTTCTGCTCTTCCAAGTCGCCAGTCTACTAGTAGTCTATGCCAAAATTGATTTTGACAAATATATAGTTGGTCGAAAGCCAATAAAATTTCAAAACCGGTATAAGTCCACATTTCCCCATCTCCCATGTCTTTGATTTGTGTTTTTCTACATGTTGTTTCGGTTAATTAAGAAAGCACTAAGCCAAAAAATTCCATAACCCACTGAAACCAAAATTATATTTTTTTATTATTTTCTTTTTAATTTTCTAATTAATTAATAAAAACGATTTTCCAACGGCTGAAACAAAGGTATATGCTATCAAAGTATCAATGAAACACCATTATATGATTTGGCAGCCCCCTTCATTATATATTGCATGTAGAAGTAGTCTTTTTAGTCATACAAATAATTATGGCTGCCAGCCACACCAAAATAGCATTCACCATCAAACTCTTGAAACTTTTCCACTCTAAAAACTCTCTTTATCATTTGTTAATCTTCTTGATTGGCTTGCCAATCGGCTTTGTTTGCGCTCTCTACCTTCAAAATTTCTCTGCCGCCGTCCAAATCTCTATTTTTAGCATTTTCCATTCAGTATCATTACCGCCACCACCACCGCTAGCGCATGCTAATACGCTTTCTTTGTTACCATCACCATCATTACGGCCGCCTAGCGAACAAATGCGCATGATGCACAATATGAGTGATGAAGATTTGGTAAAAAGAGTGGTGGAAATTTCAAAGATGACTACCACAAATACCCCTTATAAGGTAGCATTTATGTTCTTGACACCAGGGCCATTACCACTTTCACCATTGTGGGAGTTGTTCTTTAAAGGGTATAAAGGTCTTTTCTCCATCTACGTCCACCCCCATCCATCTTATAATGACACCACCCCTCATGACTCTATCTTCTATGGCACAAGAATTACCAGCCAGGTGAGTTTAATCTGATATATAATTTAATAACGTTTGATAATACGAGTCAAGTAATTAAATGCATATTTGTTATGTTTTACAAAACAATACAATTACTGCTGAAAATGAAAGATGCTTATTGAATATAGTATCATTTTTTGGAAATTTTTTTTGAACGGTGACTTTCTTTTTTAGTGACCTAATATCACACCGCCTAATCGGCGGCCCTAGCCAAGTCTGCCCAGACTTACGTTGTCTTAACCGGGTCCGCGCTGGGTTGGCCAGACTTGGTTACGGCGTTCCCCCGGAAACCGTACTGCCTCCACACGAAAAGACTCGTTGAAGTAACAGTCGGATGAAAACCGGGGTGCGGCTCAGGATCGAACCCCCCTCGGTGAGTTTGTCAACATCACTGCCCAATATCCAACCCAATATGACACAAGTGAGAATTGAACTTGAGTCTCCATTGAGAAACCCAAGTCTCTTACCACTAGCCCACAAGTGGGGGATATCCTTTTTTGGAAATATGTATTAAAATAATAAACTGGTGGAAATGAAAGACTTATTAAAGATATTATCCTTTATTGAAAATATGTATAAAAATAATAGTTAAAAAGAATATATTATCTTTTTTTTGGAAATTTATATAATAGGTTTTCTTATATTGACATTTAGATTTCTTTCTACGATTAAACGTGTTTAGAAATCAATCACTCCGTGGACGTAGAAAAGTGGCGTGGTGGCTCCTTCACACCGGGAACACCGCTTTGTGGGTTGGCATGGAAGTGGCGTGGTGGGGAGGGCGGGGTATTTTCCACTGGTGTGGGGGTATTTGGGTGGTGAGGTGGAGGCTCTTGATTGGTGGGTGTTGTTTGAGTTGGTTTTTAATTGGTTAATATTTTTTTAAACACCACTTTCACACCCCTCCCACGCTGTGTTTTTTTTTTTACCACGTCCCCTTGCTAATGTGGCTGCCACATGGCACTTAGATAGTGTTTGGTATGCAAGAATGAGAGTTGGAATGGAATAGACCATTATGAGGGAACGAAGAAAAGAGTGTTTGGTTGGTCGATGAAATTGAATCGCTCATTCCAAAATGCATTCCATTCCCTCAAAATTATTCCATTCGTCCCCCCTGTTTTTTTTCCATTCCATTCTCTCTTCACCCTTCATTAACAACACCACCGTTGCCACCACTCACCACCACCATCATCCGCCATCGCCACCCACCTCCACCTCCGCCGCCACCCTCCTCCGTCGCGGCCACCCACCATCGTCGCGGCCACCACCCACCTTTGATCATCGCCGCCACCGTTGCCACCTCTGATCGCCCCCACTGCTGCCACCTCCGATCGTCGTCGTCGCCACCCACCTCCACCACCGCTATCAACCGCCACCACCCACAGCCGCCACCACCATCGCCACCACCACCACCCACCTCCGCAATCACCCACCACCAACACCGTCGTCACCACCCGTCGCCGTCTCCACCCACCACCACCGCCAATCGCCGTCGCCGCTACAACTGCCACCTATCATCGCCCCTCATCACTGACCACCGCCATCCGATTTTATTCCTTCATCTTTTCTCGCATACAAAACAACAAAAAGTAATGGTTCATTCCATTCTCACATGGTAACCAAACAAGACATGGAATGGTAATGATCAATTCTATTACCTTATCCATTTCATTACCTCGTCCATTTCATTCCTCCATCCATTCCATTACCCCATACCAAACAGACTCTTAATGTCCCCTCTTCATGCTCTTCCACTCCGTATAGTCTAAGTCTATGTGGTGTGATCATGACCCAAATAACCACAACCACCTTTCATGTCAGCGTCATATCATCCCACACTCATCCACTAACCTAATCCACCACCCTATATGGTTGCGACCCACCATAGTTTAAGAAATGGGGGGACGAGAACCGTATCCCACGTGGCAATCCATGTTCCAATCCACTACCTGATATCCTATAGCCTAACAATGATTAAAGAAATTCGCAATTCTGAAAATAAAAATAAAATAAAAAAGAACCTAATATTGTTACTAATCGCTAATGGATGAATATCTTATTAATTAGAAAAGATGCACAATAAGAAATTGCACGTTTAGTGAATAATTTAAATTGAAATACGCATGTAACTTGTAGCATGTTGCTACGTTTTCTGGTTTTGTGTTAATAAAGCGTTTATGTTGTCACTAAAAAAATCTTATATTTTCTTAATGTTGTAATTTAAAAAAAAAAAAATATCTTTAATTTCTTTCAGCTTTCAAATATCTTGAAACATTATATTTAAATTTAATATCATAATAAGGTTTAATCACCAATACACGTTTATTTTACTACTATTAATTACTTCATGAATTATATCATAATAAGGTTTAATCACCAATACATGTTTATTTTCATATATATATGGATGCTTAGCCTTGAGTCTCATATCATTTACTTTGCAGCCTGTGTATTGGGGAGATTTTTCGATGGTTGATGCCGAGAGAAGACTGCTAGCGAACGCACTCCTTGATCCCTCGAATCAAAGATTTGTATTACTATCCGACTCATGTATCCCATTGTTTAACTTCACCACCACTTATAGTTATCTTGTTAACTCGAAATTAAGCTATATAAGCTCTTATGATGAGAAAAGAAAATCAGGCCGTGGTCGCTACAATCCACAAATGTCACCCAACATCACTATTCAGGATTGGCGAAAAGGGTCTCAATGGTTTGAAGTTAATCGTGATCTTGCTTTTGCAATTGTTGGTGAACAAAACTACTACAGTCTTTTTAAAGAATATTGTCATCCACCATGTTATAATGATGAACATTATTTACCAACAATGGTTAATATTTTATATGGAGAGTTAAACTCAAACCGAACTATTACACATGTTGATTGGTCAATTGCGGGCCCGCATCCAAGAAAATTTGTGAGGAGTGAGATTACAGAAGAGTTCTTGAACTCGATTCGGTTTGGTTCTAATGAATGTGTTTATAATGATAACACGACACCTATGTGTGTGTTGTTTGCTAGGAAGTTTACACCAGGTACTTTGAAGCCGTTGTTGATGTTAGCTCCTTTGTTATTTGGTACTAATTATTAAAATTGGTTTGCAAATTCAAAGAGCGTAGATTCTTGTGTGATCTATGTCTCTATATTTAAGATTAGAAAAAGTAAACTTCCAAATATTTTTTAAGATTAGAAAAAGTAATAATATTTTATATATATTAATGCTATTATTGTACAATAAAGACAAGTATCAAAATTATATATTGTCTAAACGATTTAATTATATTATTTATCATCACTGAAATTACACAGAATAAATTTAATAATATAAGTTAGTTTGATTGAAGTGGGCTAAATTATAATGGACCTAAAATGAATTTTAACCCATTCTATCATATATAATTATTTAGTCCATGTATTTACATAATTTAAATTTACAACATCTTCTTCATGATCGAGGGATTGTACCCAACGCTTAGAGGAGTTTTTAGAAAATAAAAAAATTGATATTACACTTTTAATTCAAAACTATTTGATTATTTTATTTTTTACCCAAAAGTTTTCATCTTTTGCTATTTAACCTCATAACTTTTTTTTACTTTCAACTTTGGTCCCTATACTTTTCATAATTCATATTTTTTTGTTTTATGTTTCGTTGTAAATTTTGCAAGTTAACATGGTACAATGTGCGTGTGTGGTTCAACGTTTTTACGTTTCGTTTTACGCCTTGGTCCACTTAAAATATCAAATCTGAAATCCTAATAAATAGCTTTAGTCACGTAGTAGTTGTTATCATATTTTTTTTGTCCTTTAAAACTTGTAGTATAAAACAATTTCGAAAAAGGTCGAATTTTTCTATCCTTGTTAAATAGTGCTAACTATAAAGTATATAATTATACGAAATACAAGACACAAATACATGTTTTTATGGGGTAATTAGATGACTTATACATCATGTTATTATCATCATAAATCATTTCGTATTAATTATCTTTGCTTAAAATATGAAAATAGATATAAAAATAACTGTTACGCTAAAATAATTAGTCTGTAGATCATATGTTGAAATATGTAAACATATGGTGTTACATATGTAAAGTTTGTTATATTATAATTTTATGTTTTTGATCAAGAAAATTGCTGAATCCTACATTTGATCATCTTAATGAAATCTCTTGTTTGTGTCCTTAAGGACGTAAATCATTCAAGGCAAGCTCGTTAGCCCAACCTCAACTTGTTTAACTTAAGAAAGTTTGAGTTTGAACTTTTCCTTTCGGAGACATATGTCTGAATCTCAACTTTATCTCGTAAGTAATGGTATAATACCAAGTTCGACTAACTTGATATTTATTAATTATTTTTACATGCATGTAAAGTTCTTTTTGGTTATATATATGATGAAATATATATACTATCTAGTATTTATATATATATATGATAATTACACCCATGAGCTAGTGGTCCAGTGGTACGGTGTTTTCTCCCAAAAAGTGATGTGGGTTTAGATCCTGGTAAGTGTAAGGTTTGGTCGTATTTAGCCGTTAAAAAATGCTAAAAACATATGATAATATTTGTAATGGAAGAACATTTAATATGATAAATATTATTTGTATTTTAATAATAGACTCATTTAGAATCTTGCGCTAATCAAACTCGATATATGAAACTCGAGATCAAGCTCAATCATTAAATGAACTCAGTGTTGGACTCGGTTCATTTAAACTCAACTCAATTCGAGCGTTATCTTCATTTGATGAAATTTTTGTTCTTAACTCAACCACCCTTCACCTAATCTATTGTCATCCGCCATTTGTTACCACAAAATTGAAGGAAACCACTGTTTATATTTAATTAGTGGTTGAAAATTTCTTGCCGAAAGAGATTATTAAAAAGTGTCATATCTTATCAAATTCTGTTGATTAAACAGGAATTGTTTTATTTGGATATTTAGTTGCGGTTTGTTTTTTAAGAGGTAAAATGTCTGCAGGTAGGGATAAATGGTTCTGGAACCCCGAAACCTCGGGTTGTTTTTCCGTAAAAAGCGTTCGGCACATTATTGAAAGAAAGATATTCTCTGATCTTGGTTTAAATTTTATTTGGAATGGGTGGGTTCCTCGAAAAGTAAACTTTCTATATTGGCGGGTCGTTTTAAACAGGTTGCCTACAAAGGTGGACTTAAGAAAACGAAATTTGCACATTCCTTCACTCGTGTGTAATTTCTGTGAGGACCAAGATGAAGACGCCGGTCACTTATTTATCGCATGTGGGCTGACCCAGCAGGTTTGGGACTTCGTTGCCACATGGTGCAGACTTGGAAGTGTGTTTTTTCTGGATCTAAAGGATGTCGTGAAGGTGCAAGACAGGTACCGCGGTTCCGGAGTATGGCACAAGTTAGTAAAGATCAATGGTGGGTCAGATGTATGAGCATTTGTGTATATATCTATTAAATTTAGCCGTATGGGATGTATGATCAAGATAAGGATAGTGTCCAATAGAGAGACAGACGGTGGAAAGAGGGAGGGAAGAACATAGGTGCACAAACGGTTAAAAGCCGGATCCAGTCTGTGTCAAACTTGGTCAAAATCGGTTTTTGTTGGTGTAAAAAATGGGTACGGCTCAGATTCGGGTTTGGTTCCAAAACCAGGTTTTGACCGGTTCGGTTCAGGCTTGATCGGGTTCCAAACCGGTTTCAAAGTATAGGTTCTCAACCTGATTACAACCCGCCACTTAGAGTCAGTTCCAGTCTGATTACAACCCGCCGCTTAGAGTCAGTTCCAGTCAAACCGGTTCCAATATCGCTTCCGGTTTACAAACCGATTCTGGTTTCCAACTGCTTTTTTTCCAACTGCTTTCCTTTTAGAAGAGAAGAGTGAGTGAACCATAATGGGCTGAATTGGACTAATCCATGGCCCATTAATTAGGCCCAAACACAACACTTTTTCCTACTTTGTGTGTGAAATTTTGTTGCATATTCACACAGATGAGTTACTTCAACACCAATCCATCTCCATGTTACAATATAATATTCATTTTACATGGTGAAATAAAAGTGAAACAAAAATCAAAGATAAATAAAAAAACAATCTGGCTTGTGAGCTATGTTCTATAACATACAAATGATTTTAAACAACAGTAAAACTAAATATGAAACAATACTTACTTTCATAACAAATCGATACCGAACATCCATAACGGGTGAAAGCTTGCGTAACAAGTTACCTTTCTTATATGAATATCACCACACCAACCCCTTTCGTCTTCTAAATATGTCGACACTCATTCGAGACTTCTCAGGTTTGTTTGACTTCTTTGACTTCTCGAGTCTACTGTCTAGACTATTTCTAGAAACTTCCGGAAGCTCAGGCCGCAACTCTAATGTGTCAGCAGGACCAGTGGTTCCGGTTTCGGATGGTTTCTTCGGATTCTCAACATCTGTCGCTGCGTCTTTTGGCCCATTTGTGGCCCGTTTTGACTTCCCAAGTGCCAAAACGAACTTTTTCAAGTGTCGTATGAACTCGGGATAGAACTCGAGGTTGCAATGACCGCCGCCCGTAAGCCACAACGGTTCGTATTTGTTTTTGCAAAGCTCCCATAGCTGTTTACCGTGCGAATGATCAACTACTTCATCGGACGTCCCCTGTATACAGCGCAACACGTTATTCAAAATACAAAACGGGTAGCATTTTCTTTAAAAAAAAATACTATAGTGATTGATCTTACGTGAATGACGAGAACAGGGCAGTTCACTAAACTGATTTTCTCGATATTCTGAAACAACAAACGCAACAAAAGGGTAAAATGGTAAATTATCAATTCACAAGACGAGAAAAAGAAACTAAAGTATATTAACATTTAATATGCAGTTTGATAGTTTGTAACGACCTTGTATATATCGAACCAATAGGTTCGTTTGACGGGGTGTAACACCCTTAGGCCCGAGAGGATTGGACTGTGTAGAACCACACCTCGTAAGTCGGGCACACGCGATGCAAGATCAATGGTGGGCCCACTACCGACGGATTGACCATATAAGATTAGTTGATCATCTTTGACACCGTATTTCTCCTTGAGGCATTTGTATACCGCGTCAACGTCTGCGTACGTATTACACTCTGATGGCTGTTATGAACAAAAAGAAACAATAGTTTTATTTTTTAAATAGTGACCATAAAGTATATTTCGATAAAAATACGTGTACATAAGTTAGATATCACACCTTTCCCGTCGATTGCCCATAGCCAGAGTAGTCGTAGCTGCACATAATCAGAATCTGATAATGAGTTTCTTAAATTTTTTTATCTTTACCCTAAATGATCATTGATCACATATACAGTTATTTAATGCATACTTATCATATATCAAAGGCCCCAGTGAGCATCAACGGAATCCCAAAACGGGAAAGATTCAACACAATCAAATTCAATTCTTTTCCAACCAAACATGTCAGCATTTGGACTCCGAATATTGAAATTTGTGAACCGAACAGGTTGGAAATGAAACCCAGATTCCATTCTCATTGAATTTCATTGAACCATATGCACACCCAAAGTTTTCATCACTGAATCTACTTTTGTATAAACTAGGGGTGCAAACGAGCCAAGCCGAGCCCAAGCTGGTCGAGCTTGAGCTCAATTAACTTATGAGAGCTCGAGCTCGGCTCATTGGTAGTTTCTCAAGCTCAAGCTCGGCTCGTTTATTACTATTAATTAATATGTTAGATAAAAATAATATAAATAATAGCCTCGTTTAGGCTCGCAAGCTTGATTATTGAAGCTTGGGCTCGGGCTCGTTTACTAAACAAACTTATTTTTAGGTTCGGGTTCGGCCCGTAAACAAGTTTAAATAAGCTCGGCTCGGCTTGTTTACTAGACAATGTTAAATAAGGGATAAATGTTATCAACTATTAATAAAGACTAATATTACACTAAGGCTCAATAAGGCTCGACGAGCTTCACATGCCAGGCTCGAGCTCGGGCTAGATAAAAAACGAGCTTTATTTTAGGCTCGATAAGGCTCGGCTCGTTTCGAGTTTACACCCCTAGTATAAACCCTAATTGAACAGCAAGATTTTATACAAACCCTAATTGAGCAAGATCAAAATTCAACAGTGATATGTCTATATAAAAATAAACCCTAATTAAACAAGATCAAAATTCAAAAGCAAGATTTTCATATAAAATCTAATTAAACAACAAGATTTTTATATAAACCTTGATTTAACAAGATCAGAATTCAACAGCAAAATTTTCATATAAACTCCACTTGAACAACAAGACTTTTACATAAACTCTAATCGAACAACAAGATTTTTATATAACCCCTAATCGAACAGGATCAAAACTGAACACCAAGATTTTTATATAAACCCTAATTGTTCAAGATCAAAATTGACCATCAAGATTTTTATACAAACCCTAATTGAACAAAAATCCCTAATTGACCATCAAGATTTTAACACAAACCCATACCAAACAAGATCATAACTTTCTATCCTAAATCCTCAACACTTACCAAATCAAGCCAAATTCACACAAACCCTAATAAAAAAAATCCCTAATTAACCATCAAAATTTCCACACAAACCCAAATCAAACAAAGATCAAAACTTTCCATCCTAAACACTCAAAACCAACCAAATCCAACAAGAAAGAAGATCACAAACCAAAAGGGTCACACCAAAGATTGAAGAAAAACAATACCCAACAAGATTAACCCTCAGACGAAGGCTCAGTTCCACAAAAAGCTCAAACATCTGCCCCAAATCAGCCGCATTTCCATGAGAATACAACAGTGTAGCAGAAGCTTTAGGATGCTTAATATGTACAGTCACTATATCATTTCCCTTTTTAGTTCTAAGCTTCAACACCTCAACCCCATCTCTCCGGGGAACTTCCGGGATACAAAGCTGCCCGCCGCCGTCTTCTGCCACCGTGTACGACGGTGGAGTGGGTGGGAAGAATGCGAACTTAGCGGCGATCGATGACGTCACTCCACCCATTTGTGGGTCGATTCATATATAAAGTTTTGATCTTTATGGAACTTTATAGTAATTGGGTTTGTGGGTATGTGTTGGATCTTGTTTTTCCGGCGAGATTTTGGGTGGAAAGTGGTGGCGCGTGGGCGAGTGGTGGTGGGTTACCGTTAGTATGAGAAGTGGAGACAAACATATAGGATGGACAAAATATTGGGATACTATTATGATACATTTTGTGATAGGGTGCTACTATAGACACCCCCGCTGTTACTTTCTACACCCCTTTCTCTCACATACTTACAGGTGGAGTCTGCGTGGGATCGACAGTTTTCCTCTCACAAGGGGGGTGTAGAAAGTAACAGGGGGTGCGTATAGAATAAGCTTTTGTGATATACTAGATCACATTACTTTATTGGTTATATATATATATATTTTTTTATTATGTTGATGAAGGTGATGATCCGGTGGTTTTAAATATCGGTTACGTATTTTTTTTTTTTTTTTAAATTTAGAAAGTTTTTTTTTTATAATTAATGGGAGAAATGGAAAATGATTGTTGGGTTTTGAACTTTTTGGTGATTGACTATAGAGGTTTGGTTTGGGTTATATGATGGAAGAAGCAAATATTGGAATGGGTGACGATGATGATCGACACGGACACGATCACACCTCGTTTTCTCTGTCTCGTTTCAGATATGCAAAATCAAGAAACGCGTTAAAAAGGGTCGTGGGCTGGAGTCTCTGGACTATTCTTCAACGCTCAAGTTAGTATAGAATTCAGAACCAAATAGAAATATTAGTTAACCAAACCGGTTGTTATATTTTATTAAAAGATTAGTGGTGTTGAGTGAGGGAATACCGTATACGAAATGTGAGTATGTATAAAGACCAAGTTATGTATTGATTTTGTTTAAGTTGTTAACTTCCGTCAAAAGTCAAGATGTGTATTAAAGTTGGCTTTATTAAGCTTAGCAACAAAACTAAGGTCGAGTGGTCGGTTATATAATCAAAATAGATACGTGACATTGGGTTTGTGTAACAGAAAAATGGCTATTTTTTTTGTGTTCTCTAATAATTATTTAGCTAAACATACTTTGGTTAGATAACTTTCTAATTTTGTATTGTTAATAACTCAAAGAGTAAACTTTCGTTTTGCTCCATGTGGTTTGGTCACTTTAATGGTTTTGCCCCAAACCTTTAAAAATAGTCATTTTCCTCCAATAGTTTGCTATGGTTTTTCCATTTTGCTCCCCACCTCTAACTCTATCCAAGTTGTCTGTTTTTTTATTTTGCTGCGGGGAGCAAAATGGAAAAACCATAGCAAACTATTGGAGGAAAATGACTATTTTTAAAGGTTTGAAGTAAAACCGTTAAAGTAACCAAACCACTGGGAGCAAAATAGAAGTTTACTCTAACTCAAATAAATATTGTATCATTCAATACCAGATCATTTGTCAATCTTTTTATGGTTTGCTATGCAAACAATATACCATGAATACATAAAACTATTAACAAGACAACCATTTTAGGTCAAATTTATATCAAACAAAAAAAGTTAACGACTAACCACTCAGTGAAACTAGAAGCTTGATCGATAACAAGAGAAAAAGCTTGTTGGGCTAAATCGATTAACAAGAAAGGTGGGTTGGCCGCAACCTCTATCCTCACTCCATCGAATAGGAGGGATATGTTTCTCTAAATATCTTTTGGTACCATAAGGTAAGGTTACATGCATATATACGAAGACAATGTACTTGTTTAGTTTGACATTAGAGATATTAAATCCTTCAAAGGTGTTAGGCCCATCCTCATATAATAGGCAATATATTTCGTATTCTTTGTCTTTTTTTCTTCCTTTTTTGTTTTAACTTTACATAGAATTCTAATTAACTATAAAACCTTATTGTTGGAGTACTTAACTATTGCAGATCGTGAGAATCTACCTTTCAAACATTACGATTAATTGGGATAAAGCATATGGATCGTTGGGCTCTTTCCCGCTTTTACCTTACGCTCTTGCAACTAGTTTATGTATAACTGAGTAGGATAGCAAATGACTAATCCAACTGTATGGTAAGTTAACTGTTTCATGAGATGAAGAAAGAGGACACAAGGTGGTGAATGGACGGTTATGTCCAGAAGCAAACCTTTTTAAGGTCATTTTTATAACATTCTGATTTTTTCGATATGTTGTTGAATACATTATACTTAACATAATAATTATAAAAATTTCATTTGTATTTGGTTGGCATTATACCCATTTACTTATATTAAAAATTGGACCAAAATTTAGTAAAATGTTAAAAATAGGGTAAAATGTATAAATATTGAGTATTAAAATTAACATTTACCAAAAAAAATTTTTTTTTAAATGGCAAATTTGGATCTCTGACGGACCACTGGAGTATCATCGTGTCACCAGCGGAACCACCTGATCATATCCATCTCCACTAGGCAAATTTGAATCGAATTTGATATTTATCCTATAGACTACAAGAGAAGAACACAGCAATTCTAAGTGTGTTTCGCAAGACCATGTAAACAGCCTCATTTCTACTTAGTATCTAAACAAAGACGTAAGCCTATTTTCAGTTGCTACAAATGATTGAGAGAAAAGAGTGATGAGTTAGGTGAAACTAATTTTAGAAAAGGTTAATTTGGTTTTGAACCACATGTATTAAATTTCTAAAAGTTAAGCATGTAGTGGTTGTCCAATAGCTTAGAAACATGTTAGATGATGATTAAGATATGACTTTTAACTATACCAATATTACGTGTAACTTAGTTATTGATGAGATTTAATTAAAATTGACAAAAAGCAAAATTTTACGGAGTATTGCATTACAAATCATTGGAGCAGCTTTTGAACGATAAACCAAGTGGAATTGTAAAACTGATGAAAATGGTGATTTTGACTAAATTTATTAAAATTATAATTTGGTGAACTGATTAGTCAATGGACCAAAATTGATTCTGAATGATAAAATATGCTTCTATAAATGTGTTTGTATTTCAAAATTCGTATGAGAGATTAGTCATGTTTTGTTATTTTATACCAAATGAATTAAGTGAGGTTGAATTAAGTAGTTTGAGCTCAAAATCATTGTTTGGTATAAAAGCGTTACCAAATGATACTAACGAGTTTTTAGAACCCGCACGTTGTGGCGAGGCCATTAAATCAAACAAAAAATAAAAGTACAAATATTGAATTATACGTGAACATTTCGGTGTGTTAACTCACCGCATTTAGATAACAAAAAAAGAAAAACCAAAAAATATAAATGCCATCAATAAAGTTTATTAAAACCTATATAACTTTGCAACTTTTTTGTGCATTAGCACTTGTAACTTGTGCTTGGGGAGTTTTCCAAAAAAAAAAACTTAATTTTCCACTTTCAACCTAAAAGTTTTATCTTTTACATTTTAACCCCCTTTTTTTTTTACTTTTAACTCTAAGTTTTCCATCTTTTATAATTTAACACAACACTTTGTTATTTACAACTTTGGTCCCCCATACTTTTTATCTTTTGCAAGTTTTTCGTTTTACGTTTCGTTCTAAATTTTGCGAGTTAACATGTCGTAGCGTGCATGTGAGGTTCAACGTTTTTGCTCTATTTTTTCATATATGACAGACCCGTCGCAACGAGTCCATTTTTCCCCTTTTGTAAAGTTCGTCGCAACGGGCGGGTCGTAGATAAACTAAGTTATTATTTTCTACATTTTACGTTTCTGCTTAATTTCTTCGCATTAAGACACTGTAACGGGTGTGCATGGTTCAACGGTTTTAGTCTACTTTTCGTTCTGTGTAATTTTTACCATTTTATCTATTTTATTTTTACGATGTTGAGAGTCGATGTCGTTGTGGCATTGGTACTACTTGGCACGGTTTTACGAACGTTTTTAACCTATTAAATTTTTTACTAATATTTTCTTTTGGTTTACCCCTCTTCTTCCTTTACTTAAAAACTAATTTTTGTGTGCATATTTTATGTACCGGTATGTATAAATATGATTTGTTCTATATTCCGACGTAAACTTTTTTATAGACGAGTCAGGTCAAATATAATACGTTTTCGTTTAAAGAAACCATTTTTACGTGCATATTTTTACGTACGTTTTGGTATAAATTCAAGTTGTTCTACGTTTTGAGGTAAACTTTTTTGGGAAATGATTTAGGTCAAATATAATATGTTTTCGTGTTTATTTTATGTATGTTTCGTAAAGTTTGTTTCGAACCGAGTGGAGTCAAATTATGGTTTTTTTTCTCCCTTTTTTTCGAAAGCTCTAATTAATCCCTTTCGATTACATGTGCATATTTTCCTTCATACCTGTTACGTTTTCTGTGTATGAGTTGGGTCACATATAATACGTTATGATTGTTCGATATGAATTCCATTTACTTTATGTTTGATCCAATCACAATGCTTATACAGGTTACACTGAGTTCAACTGGATACGTCGAAATATGTGTTTTCATATGGTTAATGCATCATATAACGTTTTGACTAATCCATTCAATATTTACGATGTACCCGCGCCGCAACGCGGGCGGGTCTTAACCCTAGTTTGTGTTAATTTTCAATATTTATGTAGGTAAATGTATATACATTATAAAATTTTCAATATTTATGTGGGTAAATGTATATAGTATAAATGGTATCCAATGAATTATTAATAAATATAAATCAATGGTTTTAATATTTTATTATACATATTTACATGTTTTTGTTTCTCAACTATTTACAATTACATGTTTTTGTTTCTCAACTCTAGAAGGTGCTTTCATTTGCTGCCAAACTACTCGAACAAACCCACAAAAAAAAAGTCAGTTCGTTCATTGCAAAAACCACCACCACTCAAAATTCTACCTCTTTCACACACATCTGAAATTCTTTATCTGGTTCATAACCACCAACACACCACCACCACATGTCCGCCACCGCGCACAACCACCTAGCCCCAACACCGCCTCCACTATAGCACACAATCTAACCGCCGGATCTCTATTTTATATCTCTTACTCTCTTGTATGTCTGATTTTGTGTCATCGTCGTCGTAAAAATTCCTTCCCGGCCGCTAGGTTTGGTGCCGTCGCACAATATCTGTTTAAGATTGGGTCTCCTCCGCTTAGTGCCTGAACAATAGCCAACACCGTTCGGATCTAGGGTAATCTTTGGGGTGAAGTGGGTAGTGAGGCTGTGGCAAGGCGAGTAGTGGGTTTGAGTAGTTGTTTGATGGTGCACCGCCGCGAGTTGGTGGCGCAGTCGAGTAAGTCGCCGTTGTCGAAATCACAACCATAACCGACATAGCATTCTTCCTACTAACCACCTTAACACCTCCACCCAAGAAAAAAAATGGTAGATGATGTAGTGGTATCAGGAAGGAAAAAGAGAGATGGTGTAGTGACCAATGAAAACATTGAATAGTGGAGTGGAGACCAATAATAAGCAAGAGAAATTGAACAGTGTTTATAGAGGAGCAAGCAAAGTTGCAAAATTATAGAGGGGAAATTGTTGAATTTGGTTTATTATAAACAAATTTGGTAAATTAGAGTTAGCCTTTTTAATAGTAACTATTACCAAAACTATCATGATGGTCTTATGGATCCAATCAATCTTTGAGCAAGGGTTGATATCATTTAAACCTAAACTTACTATAGTGAGTACATATAGTATATTAGTATCTAAAAGTTAGTATACACTCGGATTTTGCATTTCAATGTATGTGTTCAAATTGCCATAGTCATTTTGTATATGTAAGTAATTAAGTATGCATTTGAGTGATTTGTTGAATTAACTTAACATGTGTGCTTAGACTATGGGTAATGGTTAATGCCATTTATGGGGCCTTTTTTGCCACATCACCATCATAATGCTTCATGTAATGGTTAAGGTTTCTTAATGCCCTTTCATTTATTAGTTTTCTTGTTTTCTTCCTTGTTGGGCATTATTCTAGAAATGCCCCTCCCTCTTCATGCCCCTATAATGCCCATGAGGGATGGTGTAAGGGCATTATCAAAACCTTTCACCCCCTATAAAACCCCATTACGTATGGCCTTAGTATATTGTGTAGATTAATAATGCTAGACCTTGTGTGTTAGAAATGCATGCTAAGTTGCGTTAACTTTAAATCTAAGGTTAAATTGAAAGCGTGTGTTTCTCGGATGGTGGTTTCATAAGGATGGTTGGGATGTGTTTGATTCTTAGATGGTATGAACATCGTTTTTCATAACTGAATTGGAAACATATGATTATCATATAACAAGAAATTAATCCCCTACGTATTGATTAAGATGGTCTAAAATGCAATTGGTATGATTGGGTTTGATTTGGTACATTAGACTTAGTTGTTCGATACTTTCGGTGTAATTATCTTTCTAATTATCACAAACAAGGTATCAAACTCGGATCTTTGATTAAACACGTCCAAATGCCCAAACCTAAATGTTTATTACCCAAAACACTCACAAATATGTTTGCAGAATACATGAATCTAACTCTCTAAACTCACAATGAAGACTATCAACTGATAATCTCTGTAACGACACAAAAAGGAATCAAACTGAGACCAGACTAACCATGAATCTGATCAAATCTGACAAATGAGACCCTAATCGTTCAAGAACAAGAAAGAGATAGTAAATGAGTGATAGATTTGATCTAGATCTAGATCTAGAAACCTAATCGCCACATATGAGAGGGAAGGTGAGTGTGTGTGAAAATATATTGTCTAAAACTTCAAGAGCCTCTAATGACGTTTATATGTGCCCATTGCCCCCGAATGTACTTTTAAGCCCAACCTGCAACTCCTTTTAAGCCCATGCATCAACCTTAAAGTCCATTAACAGCTACAATCCAGTTCCAAACTCCAAACCCATCATCACATTACCCAAAATATATAATATAACAACCCTCGAGAAACACCCCTAAACGTTCCTAAATACATCTCGTATGTGAGAAACGGACCCGAATAACCTTTATATTAATAAATAACAAATAAAACAAGTAATCTGGGTCGCTCGCGGGCCGCGACCCAGTTAGCATAATGCATCGCGGGGCGCGAGGCCTTTGCCTTGCCGGACACACAATGTTGACACGTGTTGACACGTGTCGAGACTACACCCGATGACTCACCAACCCTACGGCCTATTCTAGTCTCTCGCGGGCCACGAGAGATGAAGAGAATTGCTTCGCGGGCCGCGACCCGCCTACGATCAGGCTATAAAAGGGGATCGAATCAGCCATTTCACATCGTTCAAATCTTAAATTTCTCTCTCAATTTCTGTAAAGACAAAGCTATAGCCAAATACCCCCCTAATAAGCGAAGCTCTGCCTCGTTGTAAGTATTATAACCCCCGGTTACGTATTAGTTACTCTGCCTGATTGATCTAGAACTCCGTAACGCATGTCAAGGCTCTGCCTGACACAGTTCGTTGGAGTTCTGTCTAGGGAATATGGCTAATGTAAATTGGGTTATCTTACTAACACGTGTGCATTGTTTAATTTTAATAGATTATAACCAGGAAATCACCAAGAAGCAGTAGTATTATCTAAGACAGCAATGTGAGTACATTCATTTTGTAAATCTTTTTTGTGAGTCATTCTCTTTGTATAACAATCTGTTTTAACAAAACCTCAATTTTTTTTAATTATAATTACCAGTGATTGAGTCTATGTATTCTACAATTACTGTCGGTATGTTGGGGTTTTGTATACATTACTTGTTACTACACTGTGAATAGTAGCATGACCACAAGTTAGGATTGACAGTACCGTTGGTGGTAATTGGGTAGATATAAACATTGTAATCGCTCCCAATACTGTGAAGTCATAAAACTGTTTTGATCAAATTGGAATGTACTTACCAGTATTTCTTGCTGATAAAAATCTTTTTAAAACGCGTTTCAGGTAACTTAGTGTGAAGCCCATAAAAGCCAGCTGTAGAGCACTGAAGGCTTAGAAAAGTGGCTATAAAAGTTACCTAAATAAAAAGGAGAATTGTTTTCAATAGTTAGGATTTATCCCTATAAATATATTACAAATGAAAATCGGGTTTTATCCCACTTGTTTATTATAATTGTATTATCAGAAAAACTTGGGTTTCATCCCATTTATCTATTTTAAACATTTTGGTGTTTAACTCTGATAAAAATATTTCCTAACTATGGTCCTGATGAAACTTTCCGCTGCCAAATTAATAAACACCGATACCATCTGACTGGTTCGCGGCTCCCGCTCCCAGAGTGGGGTCGGGGGCTGTGACAGTAGGTGGTGTCAGAGCTAAGCCATTTTTTAAGCCATTTAGGTGTTCTTCTAATACCTAAACCTTAAACATTACTGTTAAGAAATTAATACCTTATGTGTTATCATGTGAACATAAAATCTTAATATGTCTATTATGATTTTTATGTCATTTAATGAATTTTGAATTTCCAATATGTGTTACTGCTATCTGTATCTTACACTTATGATATGTTTAAAATTATTTTATATATATATATATATAGGTGATATATTAATAATGTTATGTATCATATCCATATATTTATATGAATATAATTCAATATAAATTTTATCACATTATAATAATATTATGATATTAGCATTTAATATTTTAATCAAAGATATTAATATAAGATAACACAATTCAGGTATGATACTTCGAAAATATCATAATATAAATATTAAGATAATACACCTAAATGATTTTATGTCATTTAAATTCTCAGTATGTGTAACCCCTATTTGTGTTTTACAATATGTTATGCTATAAATATATAAAGGGGATATATTCATAATATAGTAATATTAAATTTTGTGATAGATATCATACCCATATATTTATGTGAATATAAATTATAATAATATTATGATATTGACATTAATATCTTAATCAAAGATATAAGATAACACCCTTTAGGTACATTGTCATTGAAATATTATAATATAAAATATTATTTGATGCAAGTAGTATGTTTTATGATTTATGACATAACCCAAAATTTTACTCGACTTAAATATATATATCTTTGTCAAAGTTTTGACAAAATGTAATTATATTAATTTTGTTAAAATATAATATTTTAGCATACTTAAAACATGTTTATTGTTTAATACAATATTACAACAAAATTTTTCATAATGATACTATGAAAATATTATATATTATTACATATGCTTTTGTTATATTATATAAGCACATGTACATTTACATACACATGGAAAGTGTGCGAAAAATATATATGTATTCTATATTTTATAAATTATATTAATGAAACAAATGATATTTCATACATAAAATAGAAATATGTACAAAAATATTTGGTACTATATAACTATATAATTTAAAATATATACGTAACACGTGTATAAATAACTTAAGAATTTTATCATTTAATAGTTTAACTCATTTCTTAAACTATATTTGATTCATATGTATGTATATCCTGATACAAGAGTAATACTTCATTACTTAATACATTAAGGATCAAATTTAAAAACGCCAAACTTTGTATTATCTATTATGATTATTTAAAACCATTGGGTGTCAGCCCAGTGGCCACCGACCTCCACCTTAAACCGGCCTGAGTACACTCGAGGTCACGGGTTCGAAACATGTTTCAGCCCCTCGGGTTGGCAGGGGTTTCACCGCCAGGCAGCGTTGTCGGGTCGCTATCTTGGGAAGGGGGATCCCTTCCGCGGTCGGGGGTACCGTGCATCTACCCTTTTTATTATGATTATTTAAATAAATAAAAATGATAAATTAAGAATCAAGTCCTAATATTTTACAACCAAAATGATTCAACCTTTCAGTTAAAAAAATTTGTTCTAAAAGAATCTAGAAAATTTATGTTTTGATTTATTTTGGTGATTTACCCTTTTATTCCAAAATGTTTTGTTCAATAAATTTAAACAGAAATTTATAGATATGCTATTATTATTATAAAATAACAAATAAAGTTATGGAAATAAATAGGATAATTAATACCCTCAGTTATGTAATTGGATTGTTATAAAAATAATTTAGTTGTAACACCATGTAAAAACGTGTCCAATTATGTAAAGACACGTGTCCTAAAATCTAAATATGTGAAAGATTGAGTTTGAAGGACTAAAGTTGTCAAACAGTGAAACTATGTGTCCGGAGGGACTAAAGGTGTCAACATGCCAAACTTGTGCCTCTGAAGGACCATACGTGATGAATATATCCTTAAACGAGAGATTGATTGGATATAAGAAGTCGCTTGTGAAAATAATCGGAAGATTATAAAACTACGAGGGTTAAACGTGTCAACATGTTAATTCTGACCTCTGAGTGACCTTTTATCGAACCCGAGGCTTCGAAATATTCAAATATACTCTCAAGAATAAGTGGTATAAATTTCACGTGGTTTCGAGATCGTTAAGCTTGTTTTCAAGACTTTGGGCTATAAGTGTCAACTTGACGAAACTTGCATTTATAGTGATATTTAACGAGACCGAACCTAACGAAGTTTGTTTATACATCCTTGAACCTCTACAAACTAACTACAAGGGCCAAAGGTACTTAATATGAAAGATTTAGGGCTTGAAAAGGTGCAGGGACTGAAATGGTCAACATTGAAACTTGTTTGGCTGGTTAGCCAGATGGTCGCGTCGCGCGACCTTGATGTCAGCCAGCCGTCGCGCAGCGCGTTGGTACTAAATTCACAGCAACATGCTGCCAAGTGCGGGTTTCAGCTTTAAACCGACTTACTCTCAATTGTATCGATCCTAGGGGCTCTTATACGGTATTATGAATCCACTAGGACACCTGGGGTGATCCTAGGAGGTCCCATAACATCTGGAAGTGATCCAAACACTTGGGAATTGCTATATAAAGAGCCCTTGTGTAGTGTTCTTGTGCACACTTCATTTGCAACATTCAAAAGAATCATCTCTGGAGCTTGCAAGGACTAAGAGAGGAATTTCAAGTGTAGAAAAGATAGCAAGGACCATTAGTAAGAGTCTTAACCCCTGTTTAGTCGTCTTAATTAGTTTAATAACCGAAAAGTCAAACTTAACGTAATTTAACTTTGACTTTCGATTTAATCACATTTGGTCCAACCACTGATCAAAACGAAAGTGGTTATGGAACCATATTAATGTAGGTGATTAACCCTTAAAAGGGCACCTCCTAATTATTTCGTTTGACTAGTTAATTGTAGGGTCAAACTAGTTTGACAAAAAGTCAAACTGGACAGAAAGTTTAAAAATGATTTAAATTAATAAAACAGAGGTTCTAAATTATATTTTAACATTCTAATGACTTAGTAATCAATATTAGAACATTTTTTATCAATCCTAACCTGACAATTATCAGTCTAAGGTCAGTTTATAACCGAAAGTCGCAAAAGCTTGACTTTTGCTTTGACTTTCAGTCCTGACCCGTTCAAGCTTAATTCTCCCATGTTTTAAGCTTCCATTAGGACCACATTACTCAGTAGTATAACCTTCTGGAGTTATAGTGCATGGTTCTTAGTGGTTTGAATTATATGCTCTTGATCGTTAATATGCTTATAAATGCCATAAACGCCCTTTTTACACACAAATGAGATTTTTAGAAATGTGAGAGGACAAAAACCTTTGTTACTGATTTATAAACTTGTCCTAAAAATTTGACATCAGTTTGAGGTCTAGATTAGGAGTTATGCTCAATAGCGTAATTAGAAAGCTTTTTATTAATTAAACGGCGTAATTAGCATAAAGCCTATCTAAACCCAAATTTTGACACCAAACTTTTTACCCATTGATGTAATATAATATTTTGGGATTTTTGAAGATTTTTAATTATTTTTAAACTGATCATATCATAGGGTTCTAGCTTTAATTCGGTAATTGTCGGTTATTCCCTTTCTTGAATAAAATGAGTTTTACATAATATTTTGATACCAAACTTTTTGCTACTGATTCTATATGATAAATAAAATATTTTGAACTTTATAATCTGATCAAAAACTCAGATTTCCTATTATGACCCGAAAATCGCTTAAAACCGACTTTTACGCGTTTTAAGCGCAAAGTATGGGTTAAAACTATTTTTAACATATAAGACTTGATACCTACTGATATTTTTAATAAATTTCTATACTTTAACAGTAAGCAAAAGTTTTAAACTCAGATTTCCAAAATTGACCTTTAAAGCTTATGTGAAATTACCAAAATGCCCCTTCGGTGCATAAATTGGTTATAAAGGATAAATTTCACATATAGGCAATACCCTACTGATATAACTTATTAAATTAAATATTTTTACTGATTTCAAAAGACCAAAACTTCAGTTTATTATAAAATCTCTTTAATAAGTATTAAAATTACCAAAATGCCCTTTCGGGACTTAAATTGGTTTAAATTACTTTTTGGGCGTATATGTTAAACATCCTACTGATGTATTAACATATTTTAAGCATAATAATAATTAAGACCTGTATATAATTCATTTGGTTACCCGTTACGCGTTTACGCGTTCGGATCGATTTATGTGACTAGTTTACGTATAATAGCCGAAGCGGGTTTAACCTTATCATTAAATCCTCAAATTCCAGAATGTGATTAGTTTACCCATATTATACAAGTATCCAAGCTTGTCGGGTCTAAAACACATTCTATTCTGGTCTCCGCTTAATCTAGCGTTTAGAACTGTAAAGTTTCTTTCTAGCTAGCCGGTCTAAGTCCTTGACTTAACTAAAGGCCCGTTAGCACCCTAATAGGTTATTAAACCTTCTATACAGATTAAGTAGCATCCAGTAGAAGGTATCATTATACAACTTTAGGATTTACGGCTGAGTTACTTTCACCTTCGAGCTCAGGTAAATACTTTTAACTTATTTTCCCTATACTGGCTTGGGATATGGTATTATAATAATACCACTTGGTCGGGTATGAAATCATTTAGTCGGATTGTGATTAATAAATTTACATAACCCGTTTTAATATGTCTTGTTTGATAACATAAACATTGGGGGTTAATTTGACCGTGTCCTGGATATCCTCGGCTCATTTCATTTGAAAATGGCCTGACCTATGCACGGGGTGTAGGCATACACCTGACAGATGCAAATGCTAAAATATAAACCCACATGTTGGGGATAACTCCTTTGTGGGTTCTATAAGTGGTGAGTCGGTTAATCATGACCGGCTTCCAACCGGCCCCAATTGTAAGACAAACATGTAAATCTGTATACAAGATTATATTTAAATAATTATCCCAAGTTATAAAAGATTTGTGCCTTGTGCACTTAAATAAATTTTCATAAATGTTTTCAAAAGAGTCAGTTAATTGTATTTACCAGTGTAAACTGACGTATTTTCTGAAAGGCTGATTGACAGGTACATCTCGTAATAGGCTGGAGCTATTAGGTGTCATAAGAGGATCTTGCAAATCCATAGATACCTGAAGTCTATTATTTTGTTTCTTTGTATTTATTTATGATCCGCCTGTTGATCTTATTACATTCCAGTCTATATATTCTTTCACTCGGACACTCAGACATTATGGTTTGTAATAGTTTATTCACCAAGCCTTCCGCTGTGCTATTATATTGTGTGTATTGACTATGATGATATCAACTACGTCACCATACTCCCCGCCGGGCCCACAGGTAATATGTGGAAATATTGGGGTGTGACATTAGTATTGTATATTATACAGGAAATTTGAAAATTTTGTACACGTATGTATATACAGAACAAAATTTCTTGCTAATGTATATAATATAATAAACAAATATCCTCTGTAGAAAAACAAATTTTTGTATGTAACGGAAGAAACTAATCTACATGTTTACCTAGAATTTATCCAATTGATTTTTCAAATCATTTACCGCATTTAACCCAAAAGAAACCCTAAAGGACAACCGCATTAGCACCAAGGGAACGATGGTAGAACCAATAAACGGAGAATCTCAGAATCTCGTATAAAACCCTTACCTCTAGCCACAGCTGTAATTTCTGAATACCTATCCAGTCATGAGCACTGGAAATATAGTTGAATTGAGACAATAAAGAGAAAAGTTGTTACAACAAAGAAAGAAACAACACATAATATAATATATATACTTTCCTTATATTTTATATAGTGAAAGAAAATGTTAAAAATAGTATATATATATATATATATATACATAGGGTCAGGATTTAGAGAAAACGGTGGAAAGTGTGAGAACAGTGAGAACGCTTATGGGTCGCCCGATCAAAACAATCTATGGACTAGATTGGCGCGGTGACGTTTTCGTAAATAACACGAATTCTATTGAGAGGACGCCCTTCATTAAGGGTAAAAGGGTCTTTACACTTCTATACCAAAACGCCAAACTAATGAATAAAACGCCATTACTGGCCAAAACTCATCCCTATATAAACAAAGCATTCTCATACATAAAAACACACCCCCCGAACCTGAAACGCCATATTTTCAACTATATACCATTCATCTTACAAATGCCAAAATCCCCAAAACATCAAACACACCTACTCAAAACGCCATATTTTACTATATACCAATCATCTTAGAAAACGCCAAAACACTCAAACATCAAAAGATTCCAAAAAATAGACGTTTCTTTCAGATACACTATTTCCTCAGTAAAACGCCAAAAATGGCAAAAATCGTTTCTTGTATATTCAATATTGTACTACGCGAAGTTTCGGAGAATGCATTCTTCCCTAAGGTGCTGTGACTCAAATAACATTTTGCTGCATGAGATGAACAAAACTTCAAGAAAAAGATACTGGTGTCAGACTTATGTCATTTTTTGAGTTTTGTTATTGATGAATATTATAATGACATGAATAGACAAATGACACTGATGAGTGGTTTGAAGATACATATTCAAACAAAAAACTCATGTGATTTTTTCTTTCCAAACGGCCAAAAAAAACACAAGTATGACAAAGCCAAACCACCAGTGAACATGTTTCAAAGAAGAAAGAGACTGATGACAGTGAAGATTTGGAAGATGAATTGTTTCTATTTTTAGTTTTATAATTTTCCTTTTCTGTTATTTGTTTTGAATTTTTCGACTAAGAATAAAAAAATACATTATATTAATAAAGAGCCAAAAAGTCATAATGATTGTGAAACGCCATAATACAGTAAAACGCCAAAAACTCCCAAACTATAATAAAAGTAATTTGGAGGAGTATTATTAAAAGCTAAAAATGAAAAAAAAAGGGGCAAAAACTACTTAAAACCATTAAAAAATGCTAAACTTGGAAGATGGAACGTCTATGACCCTAAAAACTCATAAAAAGCTGAACAAAAACAGTAAAAATACGCACAGTATCTGAAAAGACGGCTACTTTATTAATATCATTTATTATAAATAAAATCTCGCCTAAACTACGCGCCAAAAACATCCTATAAGAGAGACGTCTTTGCACAATCAACTGATCACGCACCAAAAACAAACGTCATCTTTCCAAGAAACCATTCACTTTAAAACGCCAAAAAAAAATAGTTAAAAAAGCCACAGATGCGGAACCTCGTTTCTTCTATATTGAGTATTGTTCTGAATGAAGTTTCACTGAATGAATTCTACTCTGAGGTAGGTATCTCTATAAGCTTTTGCTGAATGAGATGGACAAATATACTGATATGTCATCATGTCACTTTGTTCTTGATGGATATATTGATGGTATGAAGGGATCAATACATTCGATCAGGCGTTGATCTTCAACATGTCACCAAACAAGTATATATCAAACCACAATAAAGGATGCCCAAAAATTAAGCATCTTCTAAAGACGGGCGGTATGTAGGAAAATAAGGTGTCACGACCCCCGGCCCGGTTTTACCCGGTCCAGAAGTCGCGGGACAGAAAACTCGTGGTATTGGTGTTTAAATTGGCAGTGTAAATATTAACAGGATCTTTTAAAACTGAAAATGCCTAATTCTTTTATTTCATATTTTGGGACAAACCCCGTAGTTTACAATAAAGGAATTTCACGGGGAAATTTCTTGTTTACAAAACATGTTTATTTATTCACTGGCCACTTTATCCAAGCTGGTAGTGCTACATGACACTTTTTCTTGTTCACAATAAATCACCTGAAAGATGTTTAAAAAGATTTTATCAGCGGGGAAATACTGGCGAGTCGTTCAATTTGTACAAAACGACACAATGTTATAATTTACAGCATTAAGAGTTTTCACATTTTCCCTTATCAATTAATTAGCTGGTTCAGTTGTCACTCGACCGTATCTATGACCATGGACATATCACTAAATTAGGCTCGCCCACCTAACGTGATAAATCATTAGTAGTAATGTGCACAAAACCCCCACATACTGCCAGTAATTAAAGATTAGCAAAGACTTAATCACTACAAAGTATAACTAGAAAACATTTAGGGTTTTGTAAAGCAATTTGATAAAAGGAGAATGACTCACTTTGCAAGTTTAGTTGGGCAGAGTTTAGCCTATTGATTAAGCCCGGAAACCTAGTTAAATAACAACGCACACGAACTAGGTTAGTAACTTAATACAACATTTACGATAACTCACGAAAACAAAATCCTCACGACGAATGACAAAGTATAGCCCGAATTCGGGCAGCACTTAAACATCAATCGGATTGGTTTCAATCGATCGGACATTGTATCGTAGCAGTGATCGAGTTATTACCCTGAAATCGTAGCAGCGTTTCTCTACGGAAATCTATGAAAATGAGCAGAATGTTTCGTTTTTGAAAGGATTTTTCGAACACAGCTGAAAGCCCCATGCACGCCCAATTTATAGCAAATTTTTGAGTTTCTCGCGGCCCGCATAACCCTTGGAAGAACCTTACGCGGCCCGCGAGGGCCACCCTAGCTACGGCTAGGGCTGCCGTGTCACGTTGTAGGTCTGCCACGTGTCAGACACGTGGCATAAAGCTTATCCGGAGACTCCGTGTGCTGTCGCGGCCCGCGTAGGCCCAACTTAACTCTTACGCGGCCCGCGAGCGATTCATAAATTTTGAATTTCTTGTTTTTTCATAAGGATTAGGGTTTTAGGGGTCCGGGTTTTCACTTACGGAGTTTTGTGGGACATTTTTGCATGTCCTTACATCATCCCCACCTTATTTAAAATCTCGTTCTCGAGATTTACTGGAATAAGTGGGGATACTTTCGCTTCATTTCCGATTCCCGTTCCCATGTGTACTCAGGTCCCCTTTTTGAATCCCACTTAACTTTTACCAGTACCAGTCTTTTGTGCTTGAGGAACTTGACCTTTCTATCTTCTATTTGAAGAGGTTTTTCAAAAATTTCAAATTTTCATTTACCTCTACATCTTGAAGAGGTATTACCAGGGATTCGTTAGATAAACATTTCTTAAGATTAGATATGTGAAACACGTCATGTACCCCAGCTAGTTCTTCTGGTAGTTGTAAGCAATAGGCAATTGGTCCTATCCGCTGGGTCACTGGAAATGGTCCTATGTACCTCGGACTTAGTTTTCCCTTCTTACCGAATCGAACGATACCTTTCCAAGGAGAAACTTTCAAGAGTACCTTGTCTCCAACCTGGAATTCTAACGGCTTCCGTTGATTGTCTGCATAACTCTTTTGGCGATCTCGAGCCGTTTTCAGTCTTTCTTTTATCTGAGTTATCTTGTCGGTGGTTTCTTGCACAATTTCGGGACCTGATAATTGACTTTCCCCTATTTCTGCCCAGCATACTGGAGTTCGACACTTTCGTCCATATAGTGCTTCAAATGGGGCAGTCTCGATGCTG
The DNA here is from genome assembly GCA_030545235.1 of Helianthus tuberosus. NCBI lineage: Eukaryota > Viridiplantae > Streptophyta > Magnoliopsida > Asterales > Asteraceae > Helianthus > Helianthus tuberosus. Next base: position 102,111,946 of record CM060418.1, read on the forward strand.
GCATGATAACTATTGTTATAGGATAATTCTATTAAAGGTAAGTAGTCGTCCCAGTTTCCACCGAAGTCTATCACACACGCCCTGAGCATGTCTTCTAAGGTTTGAATCATCCTTTCACTTTGCCCATCAGTTTGGGGATGATAGGCAGTACTTAAGTTTAATCGCGTCCCCATTGCTTCTTGGAAACTTGTCCAGAAATGCGAGGTGAATCGACTATCCCTATCTGACACAATGGAGAGTGGGACTCCATGTAAGGATACCACCTCATCTACGTACAGCTTTGCTAACCTTTCCATGCTAAAGGTTTCCTTCATTGGAAGGAAATGAGCGGATTTGGTTAATCGATCTACAATCACCCAGATTGCATCGTTACCTTTCCTGGTCTTGGGTAACTTAGTAACAAAGTCCATTGTTATTAGTTCCCACTTCCATACAGGCATTTCTAACTGTTGAAGTAGACCTGAGGGTTTCTGGTGTTCTGCCTTAACTTGTGAACAAGATAGGCACTTAGAAACATATCTAGCTATGTCCTTCTTCATCCCTATCCACCAGAAATTATTTCTTAAATCTTGGTACATCTTGTTGTTACCAAGATGCATGGTATACCTAGATTTATGGGCTTCCTCTAAAATCTTATTTCTTAAGTCTCCTTGTTTAGGTACCCAAATTCTTTTCTTATGGAATCTCCAGATTCCATCAGTCCCCTGTTCTAATTCCTTAATTCTTCCTTTCATTCCTTTAGCATCATCCTTGATTGCTGTTTCCTGAACGTTCTTCAATTGTTCCATTAGATCTAGTTGGATATTTAATCTAAGAGCACGAACTCATCTTTGTTTCTCATGGTACTTACGACTTAGGGTATCTGCTACTACATTTGCCTTTCCTTCGTGATGTTAAATATCACAGTCGTAATCACTGAGAATTTCCATCCATCTTCTTTGCCTCATGTTCAATTCTTTTTGCCCAAATATGTACCTTAAACTCTTATGATCCGTATAGACAGTAAACTTACTTCCATATAGATAATGTCTCTAAATCTTAAGGGCAAAAATTATTGCTCCTAACTCTAAGTCATGAGTCGTATAATTCTCCTCGTGCTTTTTCAATTGCCTTGAGGCATACGCAATTACCTTTTTGCGTTGCATCAACACACATCCTAATCCTAGTTTAGAGGCATCATAGTAAACTTCAAAATCTTCTGTTCCGTCTGGTAAAGCTAGAATTGGGGCGTTTGTTAGTCTTTGCTTTAAAATTCTAAAGGCCTCTTCTTGCTTGGGTCCCCATTCAAACTTAGTTGTTTTACAGGTTAACTTAGTTAAAGGAACAACTATCTTAGAAAAGTCCTTAATAAAGCGCCTATAGTATCCAGCTAATCCTAGAAAACTTCTAACTTCCGTAGCTGATTGTGGGACCTTCCACTTGGTGATTGCTTCTATCTTGGAAGGATCTACATGAATACCTTTGTGGTTCACCATGTGTCCTAAAAATTGCACCTCTTGCAGCCAAAATTCACACTTCGAGAATTTGGCGTAAAGCTTTTCCTTTCTCAACAGAGTTAAGAGTGCATGTAGGTGCTCACAATGCTCGTCCAGGCTTTTGGAATAAATAAGTATATCGTCGATGAAGACAATTACGAATTTATCCAAGTACGATTTACAGATCCTATTCATCATGTCCATGAATGCTGCAGGTGCATTCGTTAATCCGAAGGGCATGACTATAAACTCGTAATGACCATACCTAGTCCTAAAGGCAGTTTTAGGTATGTCTTCCTCTTGTGCTTTTAACTGATGATATCCGGAGCGCAAATCTATCTTAGAGAAGTATCTAGCTCCTTGAAGCTGATCGAAAAGGTCATCAATCCTAGGTAATGGGTATCGATTCTTAATTGTAATCTTATTCAATTCCCTATAATCGATACACATCCGCATCGAACCATCCTTCTTTTTCACAAATAACACCGGTGCTCCCCACGGGGGAGGAACTAGGTTGTATGAATCCTTTGCTTAATAATTCATCTAACTGCTGTTTCAATTCTAACATTTCGGTGGGTGCTAACCGATAAGGTGCCTTAGCTATTGGTGTAGTTCCAGGAATTAGATGAATTCTAAACTCTACTTCCCTATCGGGTGGTAGTCCAGGTAGCTCTTCTGGGAATACATCCGGGTATTCTGATACTATTGGAATTTCCTTAAGTTCCTTACTTTTTGTGTTAATAATTACCGAAATCATATACACTATTCCTTGTTTTCGTCCATAACTAGCAACTTTCATTACTGAAATGAACTTCATTGGTTTCCGCGGCTTATCTCCTGTAACTACAATTACCTCCCCTGCGGGTGTATGAATTTCTATAGAATTCTAATCACAGAGGATTCGAGCATGGTTGGCTACTAACCAATCCATTCCTAACACGACGTCGAATCCTGCTAAATTCATAGGCAATAGGTTTGCAGAAAATTTATGGCCTGAGAGTTCTATCTTTCCTTCTTGCAAAACCTTACCTATATTAACAGAATTCCCATCTGCCGTTTCTACCGTATAAATTTGCTTAAGTTTGGTTAAAGGTAGCTCAAGAGCTTGGCAGAATGAAGTATATATAAAACTTTGGTTTGCACCAGAGTCAAATAATACTTTTGCGTAAACGTCACATACAAGAAACGTACCAGCTATCACCTCTAGAATCAGATCTGCTTCTTGTGTTGTCATCTGGAAGGCTCTTGCATTCTTCTTATTAGTCCCTGCAGCAGGTTTGGCCTTGTTATCAGCTGGTTTGACCAATTTAGGGCATTCTGGTCTGAAATGCCATGTTTCTCCACAATTGAAGCAAATCATGGATTTCTTCCTGCAATTCTCCTCTTGGTGGCCCGGTTTCTTGCAGAAATTGCAATTGTCCTTACACCTTCCAAAATGCTTCTTTTTGCAATTCCCGCAAAATGGCGGTAGGGAGGGTTGCCCGGTTCCCTTCTTTTTGAAATTATTACCCACACGAAATCATTGGGTAATCTTTTGGGCCAATTCCTTTTTCCTGTTTTCTTCTCTTGTACGTACCAGCCCGTCGGTTAAAGTATTAGCCAATTCAACCGCATCGTCAATTGTGCGGGATCTGGCAGCTTTGACGATATCACGAATCTCGCTAATCAAACCCCAAATATAGCGAGAAATAAGTACGGGTTCTGGCGAAGCCAGAGTTGGTACAATTCTAGCATACTCGAAGAATGTTGAAGTATACCCTCAACAATCAACATCCACCATCCGGTGGTTCAGGAACTTTATTTGTCATTTGTTCCTTTTCGTAGTCGTGACAAAATTTTCTTTCCACCAACTTCTTAAATTCTTCCCAATTCATGGCATAAGCCACGTCACTTCCTTTGGCTTGCAGCACCGTGTTCCACCATTCTAATGCCCCTTCTTTAAAAAGGTGGGATGCATACATAACCTTGTCTTCCTCGGCACATTTACTTATTTTAATTACTGCTTCGGTTTTCTCCAACCAACGCAGTGCGGCAGTTGCCCCTTCATTGCCTTCAAATTCGACCGGTTTACAGGCAAGAAATTCTTTGTAAGTGCAACCAGGTGTTGCAGCTTTCATTTTCTTAAGAAATGGGGCTTGAACCACATCATTATTATTATTGCCGTTTCCATTAACACTGTTACTGAAATTGTCGTCGCGAGTACGTTTGCTGTGGTTAGCTTGTGAAGGTTCAACGGGATTTCTAGCAGCAGCGATGATTGCTGGGATAGCATTGGCTATTCCCTGAGCAACGATATTTTCTATATCTTGCCTATTAAGAAATTGGTCTTCATTATTTTGTTCAGATTGGTCAACTTCGTTTGCCGGTTGGTTTTCTGTGTTTTCCAACTGAATCATTAAACATGTATATACGAATTATTATCACACAATAGATAACGACCAATACACGTAATAGAGCAATCACATAATCAAGTCAACACATATAGCCAAAATTGTCGACCTTGCGACTTTATATTTTATATATATATTAGTATGCATCGATACACACCATTTATCTTACAAAAGTTTTATTTTAATTATTATTATACAATATTATATTATTGCTATTATTATTATATTGTTTTTATATTATTATTACACAACCACATCACCACCGTCAGCTAGCCTTTCAGAAACGACGCTCCCTCTCGTCGTATTTCCATGAGATCTTCTCCCCCACTCCCCGAATCCTATTTCCTGCGTCCACTAGTTCCTCTCCATAGTGGCGGAGTTCAGCTAAGTTTTCTGTGCTCATAGGTGGGTGTGGTGTAGGTTCAGGATCAAATTGGGGAAAATAAACATTAGGATTATTCATGAAATTCTGAAATTGCCAGTCACTCGTCCACCATTCCTCCAATTCTCCGGGTAGAAGTTGGTGGTTGACAATAGGGTCCGGAATCGCAGGTTCCAAATTAATTGGAAGTTATGATTGGGCTGGAAAATTGAAAAGGGTCTCGTCGGCTGGTCCGATGAGGTCACAGTTTGCAAGTTTGCGATCAAGTTCTTCCCAAGGCGGCATCTTCTGGGCCTGGCCCGAGCTTTCCCCTATCTCCTTTCCTTTCCCTTTGGGATCCTCTGTCTTCTTTACCCGTTGGGCAGGTGGCTTCTTCCTTCGTCCGTGTTTCCAGTCCATGATTCTTCTCCTCTTTTTAGGCTTAGGTTTCTCCTGTGCTTGGAATTCCATTGGTTCTTCAGCGTCTGCCTGATATCCGGAAAGGCCCCCGGGAATTTCCATATCAGCAGAATGGATAGTGAGGTTCTGAAGGGCTTCAGACAACTCATTCATGCTGTTAGCATATATGAAGAAAAACACAAAATCCTAATTAGAATGTTATTTATTACAAATTAAATTTTTACAGAATCACAGAATGGAAATTTTAAAAAAATTAAGTATTTTTAAATACTTAATTGGCTTAGCTCAGTGGCTCTGATACCACCTTTTTCTGTCACGACCCCCGGCCCGGTTTTACCCGGTCCAAAAGTAGCGGGACAGAAAACCCGTGGTATTGGAGTTTAAATTGGCAGCGTAAATATTAACAGGATCTTTTAAAACTGAAAATGCCCAATTATTTTATTTCATATTTTGGGACAAACCCCGTAGTTTACAATAAAGGAATTTCACGGGGAAATTTCCTGTTTACAAAACATGTTTATTTATTTACTGGCCACTTTATCCAAGCTGGTAGTGCTACATGACACTTTTTCTTGTTCACAATAAATCACCTGAAACATGTTTAAAAAGATTTTATCAGCGGGGAAATACTGGCAAGTCATTCAATTTGTACAAAACGACACAATGTTATAATTTACAGCATTAAGAGTTTTCACATTTGCCCTTATCAATTAATTAGCTGGTTCAGTTGTCACTCGGCCGTATCTATGACCATGGACATATCACTAAATTAGGCTCGCCCACCTAACGTGATAAATCATTAGTAGTAATGTGCACAAAACCCCCACATACTGCCAGTAATTAAAGATTAGCAAAGACTTAATCACTGCAAAGTATAACTAGAAAACATTTAGGGTTTTGTAAAGCAATTTGATAAAAGGAGAATGACTCACTTTGCAAGTTTAGTTGGGCAGAGTTTAGCCTATTGATTAAGCCCAGAAACCTAGTTAAATAACAACGCACACGAACTAGGTTAGTAACTTAATACAACATTTACGATAACTCACGAAATCAAAACCCTCACGACGAATGACAAAGTATAGCTCGAATTCGGGTAGCACTTAAACATCCATCGGATCGGTTTCAATCGATCGGACATTATATCGTAGCAGTGATCGAGTTATTACCCTGAAATCGTAGCAGCGTTTCTCTACGGAAATCTATGAAAATGAGCAAAATGTTTCGTTTTTGAAAGGATTTTTCGAACACAGCTGAAAGCCCCAAGCACGTCCAATTTATAGCAAATTTTTGAGTTTCTCGCGGCCCGCGTAACCCTTGGAAGAACCTTACGCGGCCCACGAGGGCCACCCTAGCTACGGCTAGGGCTGCCGTGTCACGCCGTAGGTCTGCCATGTGTCAGACACGTGGCATAAAGCTTATCCGGAGACTCCGTGTGCTGTCGCGGCCCGCGTAGGCCCAGCTTAACTCTTACGCGGCCTGCGAGCGATCCATAAATTTTGAATTTCTTGGTTTTTCATAAGGATTAGGTTTTCACTTACGAAGTTTTGTGGGACATTTTTGCATGTCCTTACATCCTCCCCACCTTATTTAAAATCTCGTCCTCGAGATTTATTGGAACAAGTGGGAACACTAATTGACAGATGAAATTGGACGAAACAGTAATTGCAAAACAGTAAAATGAAAAGACGGTAACATTATTGCCAAACATTTATTATATTAAAAGCCACTACATGGAAAATTGAAGTTTATCTTTTCAAAACGCCATAATTGCCTGTCACATTATAGGCCTGCATCCTACTTAGTTAAAACGCCAAAATGTTTACTATGATCTAGACCTAAAAACAATAAAAACGCCGCGTATTTGTTAAACGCCAAAAAAATAGAAAGGTGATGTGACACGCGTTTAAAAAAAGAATATGAAAGGACAAAAAAGCCCCTCCGCCCTTCTCTATGTCGCGTGACACGTGTTGGGCTAGGATGCGTTCTCACCATTCTACACTTTTGGGCGTTTTCTCCTGATCCTGTTCCTATATATATATATATATATATATATAGGAGAATGATCCGTTAGGAACCACCCTTTATTGCGAGAACCGCGAGAACCAGTGTGAACACAAACAGTAATTCCTAAAAAAATCTAAAAAACACCCAAAAATTTTTATTTTTTTACTTTTATTTTTTTGGAAAAAATCGCTATATTTTTTTAATAAAAAAATAAAAAAAAAATTCAAAAAAAAAAATTTCGAGTAACAGTTATCTATGCACATGTGTATATGTATCATTTCTGTGACAAATTCCGTAATTCATTACAAATATTAGTCAATTGCACTTTCATTTACACTACCACGTGTAATACACTACTTTTTACGTTAACAATATTAGAAATGCACATGTGCATCTATATGTATCAGCATGAAATAAGGTGTTTTGGTACACTACTTTGAATACACTTTCTCTTTCATCTATCATTCCATCCATTATACACAAACATGCACATGTGCATATGTATCATTTCTTTGACAAATTTCGTAACTCATTACAAATATTAGACAATTGCACTTTCATTTACACTACCATATGTAATACACTACTTTCTACATTACCAATATTAGAAATGCACATGTGCATCTATATGTATCAACATGAAATAAGGTGTTTTGGTACACTACTTTGAATACACTTTCCCTTTCATATATCATACAATCCATAATACACTACCATTACCTCCTACCATCCATAATACAATACCTTTACCAATATTTTCACTTTATTACATGTATATCAACACCATTTATACGATCCAATCATCATATTACATCATAAAGTAACAACTATAGCCAAACCATCAACTACTAGATATAACTAACCAAAAAACATGTATATGGGCTTACTTCTCCGTTCAAAATCACAAACTTTTTGTACCAAAACATGTTATATCATGGTTATACCTAATGATGCACATGTGCATTTTGAATATTGGTAATGTAAAAAGTAGTGTATTACAGATGGTATTGTAAATTAAAGTGCAATTGTCTATTACTGATAACGTATTACGGAATTTGTTGAAGTAATGATATATATGCACATGTGCATTGATAACTATTACTTGAAAAAAAAAGTTTTTTTTTGGTAACTAAATATAGCGATTTTTGTTAAAAAATATTAAAAAAAACTTTTTTTTGAGTGCTTTTTAATTTTTTTTTAGATTTTATTTTGTGTTCACAATGGTTCTCGCGGTTCTCGCAATAAGGGTGGTTCTCAAATGAACCTTACCCTATATATATATATATATATATATATATATATATAGGGAGGGGCTCATGCGAGAACCACCCTTATTGTGAGAACCTTGAGAACCAATGTGAACACAACCTAAAATAGCTAAAAAAACCTAACCCCCACCCCCTAAAAACCTAAACCCCCCCCCCCCCCAAAAAACCTAAACCCCCCTCCCCCACCCCCAAAAACCTAAGCCCCCCCCCCCCCCAAGCTAAAATGCTAAAAACTAAACCCCCAAAAAAACCTAAAAAAATCTAAAAAAAAATCTAAAATTTTTGAGTTAAGTTCTTTTTGAGTCCCTGTGGTTTGTGCAGTTTAACTGTTTGAGTCCAAAAACCAAACTTGTCTTGATTTGAGTCCCTGTGGTTTGTATTTTTAACCATTTGAATCCAAAATGCAAAAACTTTTCTTGATTTGAGTCCCTGTGGTTTGTATTTTTAACCATTTGAATCCAAATGGTTTTTGGATGAGGTTTGCATTTTGGATTCAAATGGTTAAAAATACAAAACCACAGGGACTCAAATCAAGACAAGTTTGATTTTTGGACTCAAATAGTTAAACTACACAAACCACAGGGACTCAAAAAGAACTTAACTCAAAATTTTTTTTTTTTGGCTTCGAAAAGTAGCGATTTTAACCTAAAAAATATTAAAAAAATCAAAAAAAAAAAAAATTTTGTGTGATTTTTAGCTATTTTTAGGCATTTTTTGTTGTGTTCACATTGGTTCTCGCGGTTCTCACAATAAGAGGTGGTTCTCGCATGATCTTCTCCCTATATATATATATATATGTATATACACCAACGCTTCATACTGATAGGTATAATTATACTTGTGCTAAATGTAACATGAGTAACAAAATATGCCTGTCCAATTGCTTAGTTCTATGATAATTATATCTGAAAATGTTTGCAATTCAGATGTCAAATGAAATATCATGTAATCAAGAAATTCCGACTAGTAACGAAAATTCTTGGGATAAAAGTACTATAGAAAATATAATAGCTCAAGGAATATCTAATGTCATACCTTCAATCATTGAAACTATTAAAATTTATATGCCTATAAACGAAAGTCCTACTTTATGTTGTAAGCATACTCGTCACTTCAAACCCAGCCCTAGTTTCAATGGAGGTCATGATATTCGTATCAAAACTCCATATTCCAAACAAAAGAAAACCACAACCTATAGTTACTCTTATAAGGAATTCCACTCCGACAAATCATATAAGGACAAAGGAATGAAACCAGCAATCACGCAGCATACCTGCAATAATTATAACAAGAAGCGTTCAAAAAGACGCCTTTCTAGGAAGACACACCACTGTAACTTCTGCAAGAAGGCTGTGCATACAGAGGAAGAATGTAAAAGGAAAACTAACATCTGTTTCAACTACGGAGAACCAGGTCATATCTGTCCCTACTGCCCGAAATTATCCAAGGCATTCGACAACAAGGCTATAAACCCAGATGAAGCTAAGGATAACGCATAAATATTTACGACACCGGAGGCAACAACAACTTTTAAAACAAGCACCCTCGCGTTTTGTCTATACTAAAGTATTAGTTGACTTTTGATTCCAATTAAAGTTTTATAAATAAAAGGTCTTTATTTTTCTTTCATAAAGCCAACACTCATTTGTCTCATCTCTTGATAAATTCCTATGTCGCATATATCGCTTGTTACGCATGTGATTTCACTTCAAAAAGATTAATTATTCACGAGTTCGAATAATATTTCGTTATACTCATTCTGATAATCTATATGATTACAGAACGTTGACTTTTTGATATCAAGTCAACAGATTTCTTGGAAAACTGCTTTTCTTTTCAAAGTTACTTACCGGATTTCATTGTAACCATTTCTTGTCAATACATATATCCATTATTGGAATATGTCCAAACCAAGCTCAATTGTTTGAACTTGTTCACAATATACATTCAATCCAAAATCCCATATGATGAATTGAGATCATCATATTCGAGGTAATCTCATTTGTTTAAATCATAGTAGGCCTGTTCAAAGTCTACAACTCCAATAAATCATTTGTTAAATCACGACACCTTGCGGTGGCATTTTTCTTTGAAATTTGAACTAATTTCATTTACACACCTGAGGTACGAAATTATTTATCTATTGACTCATTATCCTAAACCAGTCTTAAATACAATTTTGTATTAGGATAAAGGTACCTAAATTCTAATTCCAATGTACCTCCACCATTTCTTTCATCTTTGATCAATCTTATGATATTCATTTATTCCTTCCCTTGAACATCCTATCTTTTGAATATCCAGATTCACTTCATTGAAACTTTCAGTTAATTTCAAGAACAGTGAACTCGTTCGGTCACCGTAATCATTGAATTCTTTCAATTAATACAACACCTTGTGGTGTCTGTGTAAATTTGTAACTTGAGTTAATCAATATCCTTAATCATATCAATTCATACGTCTTTTGTTTGACTCCTCATTCAAGTAATCTTGATACAATTATGTATCCGGACAATTATACACTAAATTCTATTGTAATTTCGGTGTATCCCTGCCATTTTAAATATCACGGATTTCTGGTTTGATAGTTGACAAATCATTTTTCATACTTCCATTTTCAAATTGGGATTTTTGATTCTAAATCTTTCTCAATTAACGATCAAAGTAAGTTCTCTTTTGACATCAAATCCTCTTGTTTCTAAAAATCACTGCATTTCATATCCCTCTATTGATTTGGTGAAACTTAGTCACCTTGATGATTGTATCATTTCCTCTCGTTCAGTTCCTGAAACTAAATTTTTAGGACCATTTAATTCCAATTATCCTATGATATCTGTATATTCATATCTTGATTCTGCCCCAGACACCTTGATACCGTTTTTACTAACTAAAAGACATGACATAACTTCAAGGAGATATCGTAGCCCAAATCTCGAGGACGAGATTTAAAACAAGGTGGGGAGGATATAACAACCCTCGAGAAACACCCCTAAACGTTCCTAAATACATCCCGTATGTGAGAAACGGACCCGAATAACCTTTATATTAATAAATAACAAATAAAACAAGTAATCTGGGTCGCTCGCGGGCCGTGACCCAGTTAGCAGAATGCGTCGCGGGGCGCGAGGCCTTTTCCTTGCCGGACACACAATGTTGACACGTGTCAAGACTACACCCGATGACTCACCAACCCTACGGCCTATTCTAGTCTCTCGCGGGCCGCGAGAGATGAAGAGAATTGCTTCGCGGGTCGCGACCCGCCTACGATCAGGCTATAAAAGGGGATTGAATCAGCCATTTCACATCGTTCAAATCTTAAATTTCTTTCTTAATTTCTGTAAAGACAAAGCTATAGCCAAATACCCCCTAATAAGCGAAGCTCTGCCTCGTTGTAAGTATTATAATCCCCGGTTACGTATTAGTTACACTGCCCGATTTATCTAGAACTCCGTAACGCATGTCAAGGCTCTGCCTAACTCAGTTCGTTGGAGTTCTGTCTCGGGAATACGGCTAATGTAAATTGGGTTATCTTACTAACACGTATGCATTGTTTAATTTTAATAGATTATAACCAGGAAATCACCAAGAAGCAGTAGTATTATCTAAGACAGCAATGTGAGTACATTCATTTTGTAAATCTTTTTGTGAGTCATTCTCTTTTTATAACAAACTGTTTTAACAAAACCTCAATTGTTTTAAATTATAATTACCAGTGATTGAGTCTATGTATTCTACAATTACTGTCGGTATGTTGGAGTTTTGTATACATTACTTGTTACTACACTGTGAATAGTAGCATGACCACAAGTCAGGATTGACAGTACCGTGGGTGGTAATTGGGTAGATATAAACATTGTAATCGCTCCCAATACTGTGAAGTCATAAAGTGATAAAACTGTTTTGATCAAATTGGAATGTACTTACTAGTATTTCTTGCTGATAAAAACCTTTTTAAAACGCGTTTCAGGTAACTTAGTGTGAAGCCCATAAAAGCCAGCTAGAGAGCACTGAAGGCTTAGAAAAGTGGCTATAAAAGTTACCTAAATAAAAAGGAGAATTGTTTTCAATAGTTAGGATTTATCCCTATAAATATATTACAAATGAAAATCGGGTTTTATCCCACTTGTTTATTATAATTGTATTATCAGAAAAACTTGGGTTTCATCTCATTTATCTATTTTAAACATTTTGGTGTTTAACTCTGATAAAAATATTTCCTAACTACGATCCTGATGAAACTTTCCGCTGCCAAATTAATAAACACCGATACCATCTGACTGGTTCGCGGCTCTCGCTCCCAGGGTGGGGTCGGGGCTGTGACATATAAACATTCAAATAAGCTTATATAGATGCGGATAGAAACCCTAAAAACCGATTTGAACCAAGCCCACTTGATGGATGGGTCGGGCCATGTCCTGGCCCAGACATGAACCCAATATTTGCACCTCAGTCAAGCAGCACCAAGCATTTAGCCCATCTTTGAAGCAGCCCAACTTCAGGAAGTCCACCTCGAGTGCAGTATATTATGCAAAAAAAATTAACAAATGAAAGAAAGCACATGTCTTAACAACTATTGAGGAATTGAATTAAACAAACCTATTTTCATGCACATTTTCAACACTAATCTTAGATTTTATATTCATAACTCACCAAATTGCTTCATGAATACTTGGAATTGTATATTTTGAAAAACAAAATTTGAAGCTAAACTCTATGTATCTATATAGTTATGTGAATGTTTGTGATGTACAATTTACGTATACAACACCGAAAATACATAAAATGTAAACGTTACATCATTCCTGGAATGATTCAAATGGGACCTTATAGTCTATAGTTGTATACTATAGCTTACATTATCTTTTGTTGCCTCTTGTACTGTTGTACAGTTGTACCCATCTTCATTTTAAATAATTATGTAAACCTTTTGTAACAAGGCTTCAAAAAGTTAGAAACAATTTTCGTTAATAATCAAAAGGACTTAATATAAAAAAACTAAGGTTTCTTATCTTGACTCCATAGATTCTTTAACCTAAACCTAAAAAAATAGTATTTGTGACCTATAATAAATTATTATATTTTCTTTCGGTTTTTCTACTAGCCAAATTACAAACATTGATAATGACTAATTAATATTATCAATCTGCAATTATGTGTTAACAACACAAGAATACTAGTCTTTTACGATTGACCCCAAATTGGTATGATTCACACAAAGTTCATTTTTTTTTGGGTGGGTGTGGGGGTTGGGGGGGGGGGGGGGGGGGGTAATATTTTAAACATCCGTGATTAGTAACACAAAGTTCATGATTTATTTATAGTTATTTGTTAATTTAAATTCGTTTTAATATTGAAAATAGTTTAATGGTATTGCCTTTACACGTTATAGCATACAAGAGGGGGGCCCCTCGTGTTAGATCATAATTGAATCAATTCCTCTAACAAGACTATAGGGTATAGGGCGGGGTTGTGGCGTTGGTTGGGTACAAACGTCTAAGTCACCACCCTGGGTGGGCTTGGGTTTCGGCGTGGCCCCTTGGGCGGGGGTTTCAGCCCGAGCGTTGGGCGGGGCTATCAAGATGACATGGCGGGATCTCATTGGCCAAGACAAGTAGCCGTTAGCCAACGACTATGTGTTTAAAAAAAATATTTTTTCACTATAAATACACACACTTCTATTCATTTTTTTTACCACAACTACTCCACCTCTTCTATAATCATCTCTATCTTATTTTAAAAAAAAATTCTCATCCAACCACAATACGAAAAATGAATCCTCATAATCGTGGTTTTGACCCGAACAATCCGTGGGCATACCAAGAAACACCTAGGCCACCATCCAATCGTCCAATTGCTCCCTTTTTAATACACTCCACTATGCCGGATATGGCTGGTTACGATCACCTATCAGATGAAGAGTTGGAACTAATGTTGGAGACGGAAGAAGAGATAAAGAAAAAATATTCCAAACACTAGGAATTTTTTTTTATGTAATTTCCTTTATTTTAAAATGTAATCGGTTTTTATTTAAAAAACATTATTAAAAAATATAAATTTGTTTATAAAAAATATAAATATGGAGGTTTGGGCTGGCCACGCCCAAACCCCCGCCCCACCATACCGTCTTCAATGTGGGTCAGCCCAGCGAAGCCCACCCAAGCCACGTGTCGGGCCTCGCCCCAAACCCCCGCCCCACCATGCCCCATGGTCTAAAGGATTAACTAATTTAGTAAAATCTTATTACTTTGAATTAACATTTTTATTAGTTTTTAAATCTTTAAAGTATTCTTTAAGTTTTGTTAACTTTTTATTGAGACTCTTAAGAAGGAATATGTTGAATAAAAAAGTAAAGGTATTCTCTATTGTAAAGTCGAAAGATTTTTTTTTTTTTGGAAGGTGACTTTCTATGTACTGGACCTAAATAAGACTATTTCAAATAAAACTTTATATAAAGTAAAAGATATGCTTGTAAATAGGGCTGTAAACGAACCGAACGTTCAGCGAACAGTTCGTGAACCGTTCGGCGGGAAGTTCGTTTATGTTCGTTCGATTAGCTTAACGAACGAACACGAACAAAAAAATTCGTTCGGTTAGCTTAGCGAACGAACACGAACACATGTTTCGTTCGTTCGACCGCGTTCGTGAACGTTCGGTAATATGTTCGTTTACGTTTGTTCATGTTCGTTTGATTATATTAAAAATAATAAATAATAAATCTTTTATCTAAACATATTGAAAACTTGAAACCCTATCTTTTTCTAAGTTAGCTAAAATTTAGACACTCGAAGACATCTTTTGGGATAATTATGTCTAGGTTAGTTAACCTTGATTTATCATTTAGTGGTGTAGTAGACTTCTTGTGTTTTAATTTACATTTGATGGTTGTATTTAACTACTTATATCCAATTTTTAAGTATAACAATGTTTTTTTTTATTTTTTATTTTCAAGTTAAATGTTCGTTTATATTCGTTGTTATTTGCGTGCGTTCGTTAGTGTTCGAGACCAGTGTTCACGAACTGTTCGTGAACAACTGAATTTCCTTAACGAACGAACATGAACATAAACTTATGTTCGGTATGGGTTCGTGAACAGTTCGCGAACATGTTAATTTCCTTAACGAACGAACACAAACATGGCCTTGTTCGTGTTCGTTCGGTTCGTTTACAGCCCTACTTGTAAACCTTGTTTTTATAGAATTGGCGATACGTTTCTTCAAAAGAAATGAAATGCATGTAAATTTTTAGAACATTTACAAGGTGACATAACGGTAAAGGGGGTGCAGGTACACCTCTCATGAGATGGAGAGAAATTTTCACTCATCCAATCATATGTGTCATGTCATTTCTCCTTTGATAAACAACTCTTGCCAAAAAACACAAGGGATGGTTTCACCCAAACCATTTAAAAAAAAAAAGCATGATTGGTTGAATACTAGTGGACCCCATCTTTACATCCTCTCCTTACCTTCCCCGCATGCGGCAAGTGTTCACCACACATCACCCGCACACCTCCTTCACCGCACACGGCAAACCCCTTGGCGGCACCTTCCCCGCGCGGCAATTCCCCTCCCTGCATGCCTTGCCGTATCGACCTCGTGCACCCTAAGCTAGAAGACGCCTATTCAAGTTAGGAGGTGTTTGTTTTTTTCAGAAAAGCTCTTCTTGTCCTCTTTTGTATGTATCGCGCAGATGTTTAGGTTTGCAAACTGTTTGTTTTTTTTTGAAAGACATTTCATTAACAATCCTTTGTGCATCCTCTTCTTGCTGCAGAGGTTTGGTCAACTTCTTCTGCTACAGATGTACGTAGATGTGGTTCGCAGACTACAGACATTTTACCTCTGAAAAAACAAACAACACCTTAGTCTATATACACTTATTGGATCCATCCCAATGGTTTTTTAGAGGTTTACGGGTTCTTACAAAAACTATTCTAACTTTGTAGATAGTTCTCTGGCTCATTAAAACATATATGGTTTTTTGGTTTGAACGGCCATACCGATTGGTGTAATTCGGTTTTAATACCATTTGTGTTTAAGATACAAAGACATATAAAATAATTATACTTAATTTTGCGGGCAAATACCATAAAAAACCAATATACTTTCTTATTTTTCTCATAAAAGTTCTTCTAAGAACTTTTTCCATTTAAAAAACCAACATACTTTATGTTTTTCTCAGAAAAGTCCCTCGACATTTTTTTAAACATTAAAGTCTCTTCACATGTTAAATTTTAACAAAAACTTTTGGGTAAATTACACTTTTCGTCCTTTATGTTTGGACCAGGTTGCAATAGATGACCTTTAACTTCAATAATTACAGTCACAGTCCTTTATTTGGAAAACTCGTTACACCTTTCGTCCTTTAACACTAACTAGATTAAAGTTATCAATTAAATATATTCACTTAAGGGTATTCTGGTCATTTCAAGCTTTTATTTAAAATGTTTTTAATAAATAAAACCAATAATAATTACATATATATACATCGTCTTCCCCAATTCCCCAACCCTAGAACCCTAACCACCACCACATCCTGCCACCGCCACCACCATATGAACCCTAACCACTTTACAAAATAAGTCACAATCTAATCCTCTAACCCAATCTTCTCAATCACACACGTAAAGAAACACGAAATCACAATGATGCTAGAATCTTTGCCGATCGGGACACTAGATTCTTCACAGACCTGAAACAAATCAGAGAATTTGATGAGTGTGAAGTGTGGGGAGGGTGGAAATCGACGGGAATTGAGGTGGTCAGTGACAGAGATAGGGTTGAAGAGTGACGATGATGGCGGTAAAGGATGAACTGAGTTGTGAGGATTTCCGGCAGATGGTGAAGGTGGTTTAATGACGGTGGTTGCATATCAGAGGCAATTATTTTATATAGCAGGTGGACCTTACCCTCGTCAGAAATAACTCAGCTGGCAGAACCAAAGTGGTGCTGTTCGGACATAAATTAGTGAAGAATAAGGTCAACCCATAGAGAGCAGCGAACAACAATTTGTGTTCTTCTCAGCACATGCAATGTCCAACAAGAACCAGGTGGTTGTTATTCCAATCAAGTGAAGCCAGTGTCGCTCAAAGAACTTTCTAGACCACCAAGGATAATTGTTGTTTGATTTAAAACAAACGTTGAGTATTAGCGGTGGTTGCCGGCCAGAGACGGTTTCAGGTGGTTCAATAACGGTGGTGGTGGAACACCGGAATATTGAGAAAGAGAGAGTTGAGGAGTCTAAGTTTGAGAAAGAGAGAGGAGTTTCATAAAGGAGTTTCAGAAATGCCCTCACATGAGGTGCACATGACCAGACTTAACTTAAATTTTTAACCTGGTTAGTACTAAATGACGAAATGTGTAACGAGTTTTCCAAATAAATGACTGTGACTGTAATTATTGAAGTTAAAGGTTGTAACAACCCGCACGTTCGTGCGTTGTTACTACTCGCTATACTTGTTACGCCTAGCACCATAGATTTCGATCATAATGTAACTATATCGCATATATCGATAAATCGCAGTATTTTTGCTTATTATCGCATACTTTATCGCTATCACATCACATTGCACTTGCTGACAACCACGATGATGTCGAGTGAGGACCAATGCTACCCTCCTTGATAGCCGTGATGTGACGCAAGGTAGCACAACACTAAAAAACGCACTCGCAGGCACGCGTAACTCGATTATCGCAAGATTGGAATATGGATATGTATATACGACCCGATGTGACTAATTATAATAAATATATGAAAATGTGGATGAAAATGAGTACCCAAACTATCACAATGCTTAACGATCGAAACGAAACGCCAAAACTCAACTTGTCGGAGGCATTTGATCGAATGACAATTCGATCGAATGGCCATCCGATCGGATTGCCATCCGATCGAACAACCATCCAATCTGATTCACTGCACCACTTCCTCTTCTCTCTTGCCTATAAATACCCCCACTCTCACATCATTTGCCCTGATGTGGAGCTCTCACTCGACTAACACGCTTTGGGGCTATTTTATCTCGATTTCTCGCGATTCTTGTAAGTTTTCAACCTAAATCTTGTACTTCTATGATCTGCACACACTTCTTCATCTTTTTCACCTTTGAATCTTAACTTTTAACCGTGAAATACGTGGATTTGGGGTGTTCTAGGATGATGTCATCATGGAGTTCTTATGAACTTCAAGCTTTGGCCTCATTCCACCAAGAACAACTCAGATCTGAAGGATTTCCACAAGATTAAACAATGTTTTCGCATAAATCTACACCTATTCATGGTTAAAAGGATTGAGAGATGGTTTTCCAACTTTCTTTCAACTCTTTTACACTCAATGCACTCAAAACCGATAGAACCGGAGCTTGTACCGACCTTCTACTCATTCTTAGTGTCGTGTTGGTTCAAGATCTGGTTAACCAAGAACGACCGTCACGAACCAGTAAACCGGTCAGATTTGGGTGATTCCTGTCCGATCGGGTCCCTTGGTTCGAGATGGGGTTTCTGTTGTTTAGCACGTCACAACACCGTCTCGATCAAAACTGCCAAAACCTTCAAAATAATCAAGTGCCAAGACGAGCAGATCGTTGGACGGATTGCCGTCCGATCGGACAGCCATCCGATTGGACAGTCATCCGATCGTACAGCCATCTGATCGG
Source organism: Helianthus tuberosus (assembly GCA_030545235.1). Lineage (NCBI taxonomy): Eukaryota > Viridiplantae > Streptophyta > Magnoliopsida > Asterales > Asteraceae > Helianthus > Helianthus tuberosus. Next base: position 102,130,515 of record CM060418.1, read on the forward strand.
ATTGCGCCTTGGATCCCACACTTAACTTTTATTTCAACAATTTGGAGTTTGAACATTGAACGGACTGCTGTCCGATCGGATTGCCATCCGATCGGATTACCACCCGACCATGTGGTGTTTAGACTTCAACACTTAAACAATTTTCAACATATTGTCACCCGATCGGATTACACTTCGATCGAGTGACAAACTGCTGTGAACTTGTTCTCATTAAAGTGTCCACCAATCGGATTGTCGCCCGATGAAACGGTCGTTGTAGGTCCCCTTGATGTGTATGGATCTTCACAGAATTGTCAATCCGATCAAGAGTGCGGAATCCTCTTGATCAGAATAAGCAGAAAACGTGTAGGAACAGCAAGACACTTTCAATCCGGGTTTTCTATTGATTATCAATCAAACTGAATTACAATCAATTAAAACCCTAACTCTCTGAATTTCGTCCAAACCCTAAAGCTCTCACGAAATTCCTCTCACAAACTGTTTTGGCTGATTAACCTAAACCCTAAAGCCTAACCTTGTTTATATAACACAAGGTTTCAACTTTAGGCATGGGTTTTTACATGGGCTAGGCCCATTTCGTCCCCCATCACCCAATGTGGGTTTTGTTTAGCCCAAACTCTATTAACTCACTAATACAAAGCTAAACCCGCTAACTGTTTATCGTTTATCTAATTACAAGATATCCAAAGACCAAATCTAAGCTGTTGTCACAAACATGCACCAACAAACTCCCCCTTGACAATAGCTTCACAAAATAACTTTGTCTTCAGTCATCTTGCAATCTTCATGTAGTCTTGCACTGTCTTTGGTCTTTGGATAGCTTCAGCTTCAATAGCTTCTGTCAGCAACAGACTCCCCCTAAGCTGATGCATCCAATCACCAAATCTTCAAAAACTTTAGCGTTAGAGTAAACTCCAGTTCAGCATATGTATAGCAATCTTCAAACTCTTCAGCTTTGTCTGCAATGTAGAAAGGAGGTTCTACCATGCATCCATTCAAACTCTCAGCTTCACAGCAACTCATCACTTTAACTTCTCAGCAACATACAACTTCAATCTGTATACTATAAAACAAACATCTCGAGAAACCATAAGAATTTTTCAACACAGTTAAATAAATTATTATTATTCAAGAGATAGTTAAACTGTAACACAGATTAAGCATTTTCAATTTCATCACCAACACGCAAAACTTTTTAATCACACCCCCTATAACCCGCATGATTTAAAATTTTGAACTCACTTTCCAACACCGTCTCCCCCTATCAGTAACAATTCCTCCAAGAATAACAGTTTTCCGTACGTTAAGAATTTTAAACAGAAAAAGACACTATTTTTGGATTTTTAAATTTTCTGAAAGCAAGTAAATACAAAAGCAATAAACACTCTATTTTTGTGAGAATCACTGGTAAGAAGATCATATCAGCACAATCAAACCGTTTTCACACTATTATATAATTCTTTATTTAATTTTTCGTGAAAAGCAGTCCAAGACGATTACCAGTATGTTTATCCACTTAAACAAAATGCATGAACATTTCAAGTACCATTACCGTATGATACGTTAAGGTAATTTTATTATACTGAAATACGAGCGTGTCCCACTTCAGGATATACCCCCGCGATCAAGGTATGCACAAAGATTCATCGTAGTAGGTGAGTATACTGATGTCATCCTTTAAGATATCCTGACAATGTCTAGGTCTGCATATAATCTGTTTTATCATGTTTTGATTGCTTAACAATGAACACCCAAATAAATACTAATCAAATCCTGGAAATATAAACAACACACTCTATCATGCAAGTATCTTCCCTACCACATATTTCACAAGTCCAATCCAGATTTCTGAAATCTTAACTGGGAATAGGTTGAGAAGAGAACAGAATAGATCTTTAGCAGAGATGGTATAATATACAGATCAAATGAGTTTTTCTCAGTTTGATATAGGTTTCTTGGGTTTCTTTTGGGCACTTGAGGGCCTCTTTCGGGTGTATTAGATTTATAGCGCGACAACATACAGCTAGGTCAGCATGTATCTGGATGCAGCAGAAGCTGTCGTTGCCTAGCACCTCCAGGTCAGCATATATCTGGATGCAGCAGAGGAGGTACACGACTTTTTTCAGAGAAGATTTCAGAATCAGATCAAAATTGTGTGTATCGGGACAACATACAGACATTCAAATAGAAATGAGCTAATTCCAAGTGACTTTCGTTCCTGGGGTCATGTACAATTTTAGTTCTGAACAGAAGGACAGCCAAGATATCCCCAGATGAATTAACAGTATAAAGACCCAAAACTTCAGATTTTGGCAATCTATCAACGCAAGATTTAAGGTCATTAAACCATACACCACTGATGCGTTCCCCACTCATACACAGTTCATTTAAGTTTATATCACATTGGTAAGTTGATTATTTCATGCTTTTTGCCTACTGGTACATCATATGATGAAACTGCTATCACACTTAAGCAATTTAAATTTATTTTCAGTGTGACAGTCTAACTTGCTGATGTACTATCATTTCTTCTTTTTCACACAGTGATAACTCATTTTTAATTTTCTATTTTTTTTATGTTTTTGATTTTTCAATTTTTTTTTATTTTTTTTTTGATTTTTAAGAAAAGCAGTAAACTATTTACAAAAATTCTTATGAAAAACCAGTTATTCAGGATTCCTCATCCCGTTGAGTTCGACTAAATGTTCAAAGCGAGCCCTGTCAAAAGCTTTAGTATAAAGATCTGCCAGGTTATCTAGTGTGTCGACTCGATGTAATTCAATTAGTCTCTTTTCAGCACAATCCCGTATAAAATGATGACGTATGTCAATATGTTTTGTGCGACTGTGTTTCACGGGATTATTAGTTATTGAAATTGTGGCATTATTGTCTATCATAATAGGAGTACGAGTGAAATCCAAACCGTAATCGCACATCTGCTGTTGTATCCAAAGAACCTCAGAGCAGCAGCTACCCGCAGCAATATATTCAGCTTCACACGTAGATGTAGACACACAAGATTGCTTCTTGCATTGCCAAGACACAATCCTGCCTCCTAAGAACTGACAACCACCTGTTGTTGACTTTCTGTTCGACTTGCATCCCCCAAAGTCTGAGTCAGTGTAAGCAACAAAATTCATATCACTATCAGCTGGATACCACAACCCAAGTTTAGGTTTCCCCTTCAAGTAACGAAGAATACGCTTCACTGCCTTCATGTGTGACTCCTTTGGATTAGCTTGATATCTAGCACACAAGCATACTGCAAACATAATGTCAGGTCTTGAAGCAGTCAAGTACATTAGAGAACCTATCATCGCCCTGTATTGAGTTGGATCAATGTCTTCAGTACTTTCGTGATCTGGGCCAAGATTGTGATTTTCGCAAATGGGTGTGTTGAAAGTAGAGCAATCATTCATTTTGAACCGACTCAAAATGTCATACACATACTTTGTTTGATGAATAAACATCCCATCCTCCTTCTGTTCAACTTGTAATCCCAGAAAGTAAGACAGCTCACCCATAGCGCTCATTTCGAACTTGCTCTTCATCACCTGCTCGAACTCTTTACACATACTCTCATCTGATGACCCAAAGATGATGTCATCCACGTACACCTGTACTAGCAGAAAATCTTCCTTCTTCCTCTTGATGAACAATGTACTGTCAATCTGACCTCTTTCAAAACCATTCTTGATCAGATGTGTAGACAGTGTCTCGTACCACGCCCTGGGAGCTTGATGTAACCCATACAAAGCCTTATCAAGTTTGTACACTCGATCTGGATAGTCTGGATCAACGAACCCATCTGGTTGTGAGACATACACCACTTCTTGGACTTTACCGTAAAGAAATGCACTCTTCACGTCTAGTTGGTAAACTTTGAAGCCCTTGAATGTTGCGAAAGCTAGGAACAACCGAATTGCCTCCAACCTTGCCACTGGTGCAAACACTTCATTGTAATCAATCCCTTCTTGCTGGTTGAAACCTTTAACCACCAATCGAGCCTTGTTTCGCGTGACTATCCCTCGGTCATCCTTCTTGCACTTAAACACCCACTTAGTGCCTATCTCTCTTTCACCTTTAGGAAGGTCAACTAACTCCCAAACTTTTAACTTAGCAAACTGGGCCAATTCCTCTTGCATAGCTTCAACCCATGAATTGTCTTTAAGAGCCATATGAATGTTCTTCGGCTCCTCTTGGGAAATAAAGCAACTATACAAGCACTCGTTCATAATCCCAGTCTTCTCAATCGACACAAATAAACCAGAATTCGCTGCTATGCTTCTTCTCGTCTGAACACCTGCATTAGGATCCCCAAGTATCATGTCAACTGGATGATCTCTATTTGCTTGTGTAGTAGCAACAACATCGACTTCTAGATTTTCACCCAGGTTTGATCCAACCTCCCCTTGAATGTTCTGATCCGCAAATGGATTAATGAAATCCTCCCCCTGAATGGGTTCAGAGTCACTATCGCTTGAATCAGGATCAGCAGCACCTTTGGAAGTTTCCGCAGCATCTGTCATATCAACATTCGATCTAGGCATGAACTCGCCTTCATCGTCTCCACCAATCATTGTTTGAATCAACTGAGAATCATCTGCATTTGGAAACTCAGGAATATTAAATGACTTAAAAGTGCTTTCATAATCATATAATATAGCAGGACCACTCGTTGATTATTGAGGTTTGTATGTAGTAATTTCAACATTGTAAACAACCTCAATTTTACCAGTTTTTAGATTAAAAACCCTTTTATTCGGTGCGCCAGGTACGTAACCTAGAAAGTAGCCTTCGTCAGCCACCTCACCGAATTTTTGTTTATCTTTATTACGCACAATGGTGCTGGGTAATCCAAATGGTTCAAAGCCTTCTAAGTTTGGTTTCTTGTTAAACATTAATTCATGACAAGTTTTATTAAAACGTTTAACAGTCAAAACTTTGTTTAGGACGTAGCAAGCTGTATTCACAGCTTCTCCCCAGAAAAGAACTGGTAGCTTTGAATCTGAAAGCATTGTCCTAGCGGCTTCAATCAACGTCCTGTTTTTCCTCTCAGCAACTCCATTTTGTTGAGGTGTATAAGGAGCAGAATATTGATGTTCAATTCCCTTTCGAAGACAGTAGAGATCCAGAATTCGATTCTTGAACTCCGTGCCATTATCACTCCTTATCCTCTTGATTCTTGCATCATGGACGTTTTCCAATTTCGTAAAAAGATCTATCAGCATCTCCGCCGTCTCATCTTTTGTACCTAAAAAGAAAACCCATGAATAACGTGAGTAATCATCTGTGACAACTAAACAATAGTACTTTCCACCTATGCTCCTTACGTTCACTGGACCGAATAAATCCATGTGAAGTAATTCATAAGGGGCATCTATGGAATTTACTGTTTTAGATTTATGAGGTTTCTTGTGTTGTTTTCCCTTTTGACATGGAAGACATTTATCTTCCACTTGAAACCTCTGCATTGGAACCCCTTTCACTAGCTCATTTTTAACAAGGTAATTCATTTTTCGATAGTGAATATGGGCCATGCGTCTGTGCCACAACATCTATTCAGCTTCAGATGCTTTTGATAGTAAACACGCCACCACAGCATTTGGATCCTTAGCACCCATGTCCATGACATAAGTGTCATTTCTCCTTGGCGCTCGCATCACTATCCAATCGTCCGGAATCTTCAAACCTGGTTTCAACACTAATGCTTCATTCTTGGTAAAATGGACCGAGTGACCCTTGTCGCAGACTTGTGACACGCTCATCAGACTGTGTTTAAGCTGCTCCACATAGTTCACTTTGTCCAGTGTGATCTTCCCATTGGTCACTTTTCCTCGGCCTGTAATTCTACCACCTTTAGCACCCGCAAAATTTACATTTCCTCCATCATAATCTTCAAATTCAGTCAACAATCTCGCATCCCCCGTCATGTGCCTGGAGCAGCCACTATCAACATACCATAGGTTGATAATCCTCCTTAGCAGCTCCTGCACACACCAACCAAGAAATTAGTTAGATTGGGGGACCCAAGCCTTAATGGTCTTGGGTCGTCCAAATTCACCAACCACTGGAACATCCATCCAATATCCATTACTCCTAACTGGAGTCTTGGATCTCAGACCTGTTGATGGAATTTGATTTTGATTTCCACTAGGTCTTTGGTCCTGAGGTTTCCTATATGTATGTGGACTATTTGACCTTTGGAAATTTTGATTTTGATATCTTGAATTTTGATTCCAAGAAGCATTATTGTTGTAATTTCTAAAGCCATTGTTATAAAAAGTTCGACCACCATTATTTTGGTATCGATTTTGATATTGACCTTGACTTCTGAAATTACTTGAATTTCCATTAAAATTGTTCATTCTAGGTGAACTGCTTCTAGGTCTGTCATATCTGCCTGGTGGAGATCTAGGTTGAAATCTTGGTTGATTTCTTTGAAAACGAGGAACTTGTGGAGTTCCTTTGTCAGCCTTATCTACACCAACAACAACATTCTCCAGTTGCTTAGGAGCAGATTTCTTTGGAGAATTGGTGCCTTTCTCCTCACTATCACCTTCCTTCACTGGTAATTTCCCTCTCTGTTTTTCACTAAGTTGTGCTTCACTCTTTTTGTTAGGACAGCAGCTTGCTACATGTCCCTTGGTGTGACACTTGAAGCACGATCTCATTTTCAAAGACTTCTTAGCTGGAGTCTCTGAGGTAGATCCCTTATCAGATGGTGATGATCCCTTGGATGAACCTTGTTCAGTTTGCTTGGGTTCAGACTTTTCTTTGTTTTTATTTTTAGCAAACTCTACATTTGATTCATTTTCAATAACAGTTGTTTCATTTTTCATATCACTACCTTGAACAAAATTAATCTTTTTAACAAAAGCTTGATTTTTATTCTTAGGCGGTGAATTTTTCCTTTTCAAATCATCACTCTCAGATCCATCACCTTGACTTGATGTGGATGCGAAACTACTTGGTGCAGATGCCATAAAGTCTGCTAGCTCATCTTCACTAGGCAGGAATGAATAGTTATGACTAAGAGGAGGTGGAACTTCATTAAAGCCCTGGAAGCCCACACTGGTCTTGTCATTACTCTTTTTTAACCCACCCATCATGTGTTTCATAACAAAAGACGAATCTCTGAATTGACTCAATTTCTTTTCAAGTTCAACAATTTTGAGTTGTGCATCTGACAACTCTTTGCATTTTTCAGAAATCTCTTTTGTTTTCTCAGCCATCATGTCATGAGCTAAGTCAATGACTTGAAGTTTTTCATTTAGTTTGCAAGTTAAAGCTTCAATTTCAGCTTCATAACCTTTTATCTTCTTCAAGTATGACGATTCATTTCTTTTAGCAAAAAAGTTTGATTCTTTAATGTTAGACATCTCGCTTATCAAACTTTGGTTTTGTGTTGACAACCTGTCAACTTCACCCTGTAGTTCACGACATCTCAAACATACAGAATTAGATTGTACCTCTTTCTCATGAACTTCTGAGTTTTCATTAGCAACAACCTGTTCAGCTTCACTCTCTTTCTCTACTTCAGCATCCACTTTTGCTTCAGCATTTTTCACTTCAGATTCAGCATCACTCACAGTAGTTTCAGCCTCATCAACTGGCACTATCTCTGCTATGAATGCCTGAGTGGCACTCTCATTCCCCTGATATCGCTTTTGTAATGCATCCCACATATCCTTTGAATTAGTGTACTTTGTGAAGGTATGCTTGATGCTATCAGGTAAGGACATCTTTATCGCAGCCAAGGCTCTCTTTTCAGCCTCATACATCTTTTTATCATCCTCTTTCATGTTCACATAGTCTGTTCTACGTGGTCTGCCCTCATAATCGTGTGTTGGGTTTATGTACCCATCTTCAATACAGATCCACATGCGTGCATCCTGAGATTCAATGAAGGATTTGAAGTTGTCCTTCCATGTAAGATAATTTTCCACCTTCATCATCTTAGGTGCTTTCAAATTCGTCATGTTTGACATTTTAACGTAACAGACTGTTAAAATCGTACAAAAAATCTCCGAAAACAGTGGTTACTAAATTAGACCTTTAGAATCGTCTCGAAAAGACAAATCCAATGATATATAATGTCGAAAACCGAATTCGGGATTTTCCAGAGTTTTTTTTTTGTTTTTTTTTACCCTAAAAATCCGAGGAATTCAACGGTCCAAACGGTTCTGTCTAACGGGCTACGGATCAATTTCTATTTGCAAAACACTAAAATTTTATCGACGCTTGCCAACTAAAATTCCACCACTTAATTCCTCTCCTAATTTCGCTGCTAAGTCAGATAAATTCGCTGGTCACTTAATTGTCCAATTTCGCTGATCAAGTTCACAGGTTAAATTCGCTGAAAGGTCAATTTCGCTGGTCTATTTTCGCTATTACGACGACCAGTAAATTCGCCGAAAACCGTAATAATTTCGCTGAGGAAAATTATACGATTACCAAAGTCGCCTTTGGATTTAACTTCGCCGATAAGTATGCTGGTCTGGTCTGTTAATTTCGCAGGTCCAATTAATTTCGCAGGTCAGTAAATATGGAAATTCAATCTTCTCGTTAATTTTGATGATTTTCTGGATCTCCTAACACCTTCCTGCAGAATCGAAACAGCAAACTAATCAGTAATTTCTGAAAAACAGCGAAGAACAGATGAACAACTTGAAGAACACGAAGAAAATCTTCGAATCTTCAACCCTTTCCAAGCAGAATTCTTCAATCAGAATCAATCAGTATTGAATCCTGAAACCTGCAGAATACAAAACAAACAATGCAGAAGATCAAACAGCCAACAAATTTCGAAAATTTTATCAAACACACAAAAAATTTTCGAAACCCTAATTTTATCAGATTTCAAAAATTCGAAAATCTCCCTGTTTCTGCAGACACAATTCTGAACCGAGCCTTCAAGAGCCTAACGCTCTGATACCAATTGTAGGTCCCCTTGATGTGTATGGATCTTCACAGAATTGTCAATCCGATCAAGAGTGCGGAATCCTCTTGATCAGAATAAGCAGAAAACGTGTAGGAACAACAAGACACTTTCAATCCGGGTTTTCTATTGATTATCAATCAAACTGAATTACAATCAATTAAAACCCTAACTCTCTGAATTTCGTCCAAACCCTAAAGCTCTCACGAAATTCATCTCACAAACTGTTTTGGCTGATTAACCTAAACCCTAAAGCCTAACCTTGTTTATATAACACAAGGTTTCAACTTTAGGCATGGGTTTCTACATGGGCTAGGCCCATTTCGTCCCCCATCACCCAATGTGGGTTTTGTTTAGCCCAAACTCTATTAACTCACTAATACAAAGCTAAACCCGCTAACTGTTTATCGTTTATCTAATTACAAGATATCCAAAGACCAAATCTAAGCTGTTGTCACAAACATGCACCAACAAAACGGTCGTTCGATCGACCGGCCTGAAAGGTAGAGACACTTCTCTGTTTTCAAAATGCTACAACAAAAACTTCAAAAGTCAAGCCATCATACACAAACACATCTACTCCAAACGAGGTAGCAATCCAGTCGAGTGGTTACCCGATCGGATGACCATCCGAACAGAATGTCACCCGATCGACCGGCGACCCGATCGGATTGTCATCCGATCGGAGTACTGTCCGATCCATTGACACCTTGCTCCGATTCACGCACTATCCAACGCTTACGCTATCAATCTAAACTCAGGCTAATCTAAGACGCGCTCCTTTCAATCCAACCAAGTTGTGCTTGCTTGCCGAACACCGACTGTGAGTATACTCGAACCCTTTTTATCACAATTTTGGGTGTAACATAAGTTTCTATCAAATCATACTTATCAAACGAACTATTCAATCAAACTGTTTATCACATGCGAATAACTGTTATGCATACTTATACGTGATGCTAGTTACATATGTGTTAGGACTCATACTCGCAAGGTCCCGCCATAACTAGTATAGTACTATAGCACCCGACGGGGTCTAGTTAGGATGAATAGCAATCGCAATCGCAGCTCGAGTGACTTAGCTGGTAGTATCTGTCTTGTATGCATGTATGTTAAGGTATCTCGTTTATGTATTTGGTAATTCGCAGCACTTTTAACTATTTACGCTACACTATCTAAACTTGTATACTCGCCAATACTTTTGTATTGACGTTGTTTTAACGTATGTTGCAGGTTTAGTCGCAGTCTACATCAAATCAAGCTAGGAAGTCTAGAAACACACCAAAAAAATCTAGGTTGTCGGATTTGTATTGTTTGAGAGAACAAGAAATTCGTGACAGCTTATGTGATTGTAATTGTTTATTAGTATGGGATAATGAACGCATTAAATACTGTCGCAATGTAGTTGTTGTGGATTCTCTTGAGCAATCTGATTCGCCTAGTGCCGCGCCCCGATGATTCCGCCATCGGTTGGGGTGTGACAAAGGCCATCCATTGCAATCCGGTATAAACATAAAGGACCAAATGTGTAATTTACCCAAAACTTTTTTAAAACTTGCTACATCAAGTTATGTTTCAACCTAAGATATGTTTGAAAATTCATAGGTCATTGCTACAAAACAAAAAACAGTTAAAAAAAATACGAACAAAAAACGATTAAACCCAAACAAAATAAAAAGGACTCCGTTTATATGTAGCCCAATAAACCAAGTAAGCAAAGTAAACAATACTTTATATTTAGTGGAATAAACCTAATCATAAGAATTCGTTGTATTCGGTTGTAAGCGGAAACCAAACCAAATTCGAACACGCTTTGTGATTCAGTTTTGAAGTACTTAAACTCTGTTTGGTTTGGGTTGATTTTTGGTTTAACCAAAAAAATTTCAAAACGAATAAAAGGGACCAGATAATCGAATAAACCGAAAGATCGATGGTAACCTCTAATGGTTCCAAATTGCGTAAATTATTTTTGTCATAATTTTATTCAAATTTAACATGTGAAGAGATTTTGAGGTTCAAAAAATTCTTAAGGGACTCTTGTGAGACAAACCAGAAAGTATGTTGGTTTTTCATATACAAAAAATTATTGAAGAACTTTTATAGAAAAAATGAGAAAGTATATTAGTTTTCTTTTATCATTTTCCCCTAATTTTGCTCTCTTTCTCTCATTAATTTGTTAGTCCAACTGTGTAGCTTAAATATCATAAGAGATTTGTAAATATAACATTTCTCTTTTATACATATTTTAAAAGAAATTAGATTATTATTATTCTTTACAGTTCACTGTTTACTGAAAGTACATCAAGTATTATCCATTGGCTAATTTCTATCACTTGGGTCAGAAGGCCCAACACCTAGGATGTAACATTGCATATTTGCATCGGTTGTCTTTCTAATCATGTTATTTCAATTGCAAAAGCCAACATTCAAGTTTCAATGCGCTACAAAATATACACAATTTTTTTTTTAATTTTTCTTTAAACGAATTTACGGTTAAACAAAGATGCCATCCTCCAAAAATATATAATGTTACGTGACACTAGTATATGTACCTACATCCGCACGCGGGTGAGTTACAACGATTAATGTGACGAACAAATGAGTTTTTCAAATTTTCAGTGCTTCCGTTAATATTTCTTCATCGACATCCTCATTTCCAATAAACTAGAGAATAAGCACCATATAAAGTAGCTTAGTTACTGTTTACAATCCGTAGGATATTCGAGCTTATACATATACTCCTTAATCGTACCGTCAAGTTCACCATAGTTTTAAGTAAGGTAATGTGTCATTAGGTATGAAGCTTTGGGAGGTTTGCGAGTATCGGTATTGGCGGATACATATTTTTTTATGGGAGTAAAAAAAATTGTTTTCATATCTAGGGTCAGGATTTAGGGAAAACGGTGAAAAGTGTGAGAACGCTTATGGATCGTCAGATCAAAAGAATCTATGAACTAGATTGGTGCGGTGACGTTTTTGTAAATAAAATCATTTTTATTACTTGAACGTGCTTCATTAAGGGTAAAAAGGTCTTTTACTGCTCAAATTCAAAACGCCAAACTAAATGAGCCACACGCCATTCAAAATGACTAAGACACCATTAATACAAAACAAATCTTAACGATAAAACGCGTTGCAGACTTAGCAGGTAGATGAAACAAACAGTAACTGAAAGTCAATTATTAACATTTATTAGAAAAATTCCCTCCTAAACTGCTCGCCAAAACATCATTATATAAACTATGTTACCATCGCTTCCATCATCACTTCCATTGATCATACTAAAAACACCATCTATAACCAAAACGCCAAGTTTAACCAAAACGCCAAGTTTAACCAAAACGCCAAAATGGCAACCGTCGTTTTATGGAGATACACCCTTAGAATAAGAAGATTTGTGATACGTTTTGACAACAGAAAAAGAGTGTTTGTCAAAACAATGAAAGCCATTTTGAACATGGAAGAAGAGGTACAGAGGGGGATCCTATTCAGAAGATTTGTGATACGTTTTGACAACAGAAGAAGAGTGTTAGTCAAAACAATGAAAGCCACTTTGAACATGGAAGAAGAGGTACAGATGGGGATCCTATCACTTGGCATCCCTCTTGATAATGAATGTGATGAAACACATAAGGTTATAAGAAGATTAATCAGAAAATTTGGACCAAGCAAAGCAAATGCAAAAATGGACACAGTCATCACATCATTGCGTTTTGATGAAGATACAGACATGGTCACCGTTATATGTGACAACGGAGCGCAGGAAGACTACATGCTTAAACACATCATGACCAAGCAGGGGGTTGGGTTCCTGGAGGAGTTACACAACGCCACATGTTTGAATACAGACAAGAACATAAAATTGACGTTGATGCAGGACATGTTCAAATGGAGGCTTCAAAATATTCAAGAACAAGAAGCCAATGAAAGTGAAAGTGATGACTTGGATGAGAGGCTGGAAGAAGAATCCGAAGAAGAAGACGAAGGGAGTGATGGATACTTCTCAGACAAAGTCCCTTCTGACGAGGAGTTTTAAATTTTTTTTATTTTCTTTTGTATAATTTTTTTCAAATAATAAAATACTATATTTCTCTCGTTAGTTACAAAATGCCACAAAAGCCATTAAATACAAAAACGCCAAATAATAAAAATTATTTTTCCTGTGTAATTTTTTCTGTGTTAGTTAGTGTATTTTTATCATCTTGGTCTACAAAAATGCCATTAAATATAAAAAGCCAAGCTTGAAAGATGGGACGTATTACAGCCTTAACAGATAAAGCTGAACAAAACAGTAAATACAAACAGTAACTGAAACGACGGATACTTTATTACTAGCAATTATTATAATAAAATCCCGTCTAAACTACGCACCAAAAACATCATATAAAGAGAAACGTCTCAGCACAATCCATTGATCACACCAAAAAACAACACCATGTTTCCTAAATACCACTCACTTTAAAACGCCAACAATAGTTAAAAAAACCACAGATGGCAAACCTCGTTTGTTGGATGTTCAGTATTGTTCTGCATGAAGTTTCACTGAATTGATTCTTAGCTGAGGTGGGTAACTCTATAAGATTTTGCTGAATGAGATGGACAAATATTCAAGAAAAAGAGCCTGATGACAGTGATATGTCATTTTGTGTACTTCGTTCTTGAAGAAGGTTTGGATGATAAGAAGGGATCGATCCCAGTGTAAATGCTATTTTGGACTCCACGATGATAATAGCATCCACACAGGCTTTGATCTACAACAACATGTCAACAAAAAACAATAGATCACACAAAAATACAGGATGTCATATTTTACTAACTGATCAGCTTCGTCTAAAGACGGGCGTTATGTAGGAAAATCGGCATCTATCTAAGGTATTCAAAGGTTCAAGGCACAAAAACTTCAAGAAAAAAAGACTTTGACAGTGAATATTTGGATGAGAAATTGGATTTAGCATTTTTTTTTCATTTTCTATTTTTTTTAATTTTTGGGGGGTCATTTTCTGTTGTTTGTTATCTAATTCTCCACTGATACATTATTTCTGTAAAAATGCTTATAAAACGTCAAGATGCTACAAACACCAAACGCCTTAAAGTGTGAAAACTGTGAGAACGGATCCAGGCTGAACACGTTGTTGCTATATAAAACGCCAAAATGCCGAAAATTATAATAAAATTACTTTAGCCCATTATTATTTAAAACTCCAAAAATTAACTAAACGCCATCAAAACAATGTATAAAATAATGTGGCATCTTTATCTAAACGCCATAAAATACAAAACGCCAAGCCCTGGAAAGATGAGACGTGTTACAGCCTTAATAGATGAGCTGAACAAACAGTAACTACAAACAGTAACTGAAACGACGGAAACTTTATTACTAACATTTATTATATTAAAAGCCACACCATCGTAATTGAATTTATTTATCTTTTGAAAACGCCATAATTACATGTCACATTATAGGCCTGTATCCTACATGGCACGATAAATGATACACAAAATACACACATATATCTACCCCGTGCCAAAAAAAAGGTCATTATATAAGTAGAACAGGTAAAGAATTCTTAACACTCCACACATTCACTAAACACGCCACACATTGTCTAAAACGCCATACAACTTAAAAAAATGGCCCAGGTTATTGCATGGAGGTTTGAGAGGTCAGAGAGACGTTTCATCCTAAAGTTCTCTGACAGGAGAAGGGTGAAAGTCAAGACAATCAAGGACATACTTAGTATGGATGAAGCCATTCAGAGGGATATTCTGGCCCTTAGGATTCCAGTGACCTATGATTGTGAAAGGACTCGAACGGTAATAAGAAGATTGAAGAGAAAATTTCCAGCAGATGTTGATGATGATGATGTTGACGATACTGATCTACCAAAAGTTACTAGTTGGAGTTTGGATGAACAATCAAGAACGCTAAACGTGACTTATCAACACGGGGTGGATTATTCATTGAGAATGGATGAAATGCTGAACATAGATAGACTACATCTTCTTGAACAGCTCTGTGATTTAGCACCTTCGAACGATGCAAGATCCAGCGTTGTGATGATATTTAAGTATAGGATGCAACAAAGACGAGGCGAGATTATGGCGTTATACGCAAGTGCACAAGATGATGATGATGAGTCTGAGGAAAGTGATGAACAATCCGATGGTTACATCTCTGATGTGATACCATCCACAAAAGGCTATTAGTTTTTGTTTGATTTCATCTTAGTTGTACTCTTTTGAATTACTAATGAATTATAATGAATTTAAAAACGCCATGAACGCCAAGAAATTTACCTTTATAACATATATGGGGTTAATTGAACTCTTGAAATCTACTAAAACGCCTAATGAATTTGAGAACGCCATGGACGCAAAGAAGTTAGAACTTTTAATTGGTTTTAATGAATTTAGGAACGCCATAAGCACAAAAATGTTTACAATGTAATACAAAAATGATTAATTCATCGAGGTAGATCTAAAAAAACAAAAAAACAAAAAACGCCAGGTAGTTATTGAATCTAACTAAACGCCAAAAAATATCTTACACGCCAAAAAATGAAGCGGTGTTGTGAGACGGATTGAAAAAAAGAATATGAAAGGACAAAAAGCCCCTCCACCCTTCATTATATCGCGTGCCACGTGTACGACCATGATCCATTCTCACCGTTTTCACACTTTTAGGCGTTTTCTCCTAATCCCGTTTCTTCATATGTATACCAAAAGGGACTTCTTATTGAGTCGGGTTAGGTCATTGAAGTTTTTTTTACCGGATTTAGCCAGTCACAGAAATACTTTAGGTTTCGAGTGTTATCTACAGTTTGTGAACCGGTTTGTAACTTCTTAGTTTTTTATTAAGTTCATGACCGAAGTTTGTTCATATATTTGTATTGCCTAAAATTAACAGTTAGCAAGTTAATCATCAAAAACTAAGTAACAAAGTAGCAAGATAGGAATTAAAGGTTATACTATTTGGCATGTTATTCAATTACAAGCTTAACCTTAGTGTTGCTCATTATTTGGTTTGAAACCTATTAAATTGAAAACCTAGCCGAATTATAAATTGATTTTTTGTTCAGATTCACAAAATAAAAATTAGGTTCAAACAACAATCCAAATAAATCTAATAATAAATAGGGTAAATCACACGTTTTGTCCTTAAATGTGGTTCAAACTATTTTTCAGGCGGTGTCCTTTGGCGTGAAAATTGACGAGTTTTGTACTTAATGTTTCAAAATCTTGTACGTTCGTTATTTGAAGCTAACCTAGTTAGTTTTTTTTTGTTAAATGTGGTTAAGCAGGGGTAGTTTAGTCTTTGTACCTATTTATTTATAAATCTTTTTAATAAATATAACAAAAAGAATATTAAAAAAACTAATAGCATCTTTATAAAATTAAGAAATCTCTCTCTCTCTAAACACACACAATGCTTTTTCTCTCGCTCTCTATTTTTCTCTCACTCAGCCTTCATCTACCACCACCACCTCCTCCCACCATCACTACAACCATCTACCACCACCTCTCCTTCTCTACCGTTCTCTCTCTCTACCACTCTCTCTCTCTCTATAACAACCCTCCAAAATTATTTCCGACACCCCTAATATATTTACAATATCCCTATATGTCTCAAAATACACCCCGTATAGGATATTTAACCCTTAATATCTTTATATAATTAAAATAAAAATAAAAAAACAAGTTTTATTAGTTTCTGGCGGGCCGCGAATACTCTCTCCTAGTCTTACGCGGGCCGCGACAGGTCAATATTAGGGCGCATCCCTGAGCTGCCACGTGGCAGCATCGTGTCGAAACTAGTAGTCGAATCAGCCAAGCAAGGGCCTACCCTACACTAGCTAGCCTCGCGAGCCACGAACCCCTTGGCTGAAGCCTACGCGGGGCGCAAGAAACCTGAAATCAGGCCCTATAAATAGATGGCATCGGCTGTCAGTTGAAGTCGCTCACAATTCACTTTCTCTCTCTAATTTCTATTGTGTAGAAGTTATAATCGGGTGTTATACCCCCTTAATTAACGAAGTTCTGCCCCGTTGTAAGTATTATAACCCCGGTTACGTATTAGATATGCTGCCCGATTGATCTAGTGCTCCGTAACGGCTGTCGAGGTTCTGCCCGACGTAGTCGTTGGAGTTATGTCTCGGGGAGGGTATTACTAATGTAAATATTGGGTTATGATACTAACGCATGTTGTAACAACCCTCGGTAAAACCAACACCCTTATAATATTTCCGACCCTCTATTATATCTTAAATTGTCCCAATATGTCTTATATTATACCCCGTATGTGAAACCCGAGCCCTAGTTATTTTATAAGTATAAAATAAATCAAAAACATGAAATATAGGGTTGAGGCGGGCCGCGACATACTCTACCCTTAGCTTACGCGGGCCGTATCAAGGCTGGAGTTGACTTCGCTGACTTCTTTAGTTGAAGCGGGCTGCGTAAGGGTGTATGTGTAGTTGACGCGGGCCGTGACAGTTCATAACACGCGATTACACCAGAGGCTGACACGTGTCGACATCGTGGCGGACCTACTAGCTGACCCAGCTAAGCTATAGTGTTGACCGATGTTGACGCGGGCCGTGTAAGGGTCCCTTGTCTTTTACGCGGGCCGCGACAGGACTCAATTACACAACTATAAATAGATGGCATCAGGTTTCAATTTCCGTCGCTCACATTTCAATCTCAATCTCGAATTCTGAAGTATTAAGCAAAATATTTGGGTATTATACCCCTAAATTAGCGAGGTTCTGCTCTGTTGTAAGTATTATAACCCTGGTTTCATAATAGTTACGCTGCCCGATTGATTTAGGATTCCGTAACAACTGTCGTGGTTCTGCCCGACGTAGTTGTTGGAATGCCGTCTCGGGGAGGGTATCATTAATAAATTCAAAGGGTTATGGTACTAACCAATGTACATTTGTATAAATTATAGATTATATCTAGGAAACCCTTACAAAAAGCCTAAGACAACAATGTGAGTAATCCTTCTTTTTGTGTAAACCTTTTTGTGAGTTATCCTCTTTTTGTTAATGTTTTTGGTAATGTTTTACCAAACCTTACATGTTTTACTATGAAAATTAGCAGTGATTGAGTCTTTCTAGTTCTTCAATTACTGCCGGTATGTTGGGGTTTTGTATACAAAATTTTGTACTACTTGCGAGTAGTAAGTCGGGATGACAATGCGTTACCATTGGACAATGAGTTAGCCAATGGGTAATATGACCCACAAGTCAGGATTGATAGTACCAAATGGAGTAATTGTGTAGACATAAACATTGTAATCGTCCTCGATACTGTTTAATTTGATAAAATGTTTCTTGATTAAACTGGGATTCACTCACCAGTATTTCCGACTGACAAATGTTTTTAAAACGCGTTTCAGGTAACCCAATGTGACAACCAATTATTAAAAAGCCAGCTGGAGAGCACTAAAGGCTTGGAGATAATGTGGCTATAAAAGTTACCAAATAAACGGTGTTTTAAATTAAATAAAATAGGGTTTGTCCCTATAAATGTATTGTAATAAGAAACTTGGGTTTTGCCTTTGTTATTTATTAATATGAAATATGGTGGTTTTACTCTGATAAACATTTCCTAACTACGATCCTGATGTAAATTCCGCTGCGAGACTAAACAAACTGATACCACCAAACTCTGTGATCACGTCCGCCCGTTCCCAGGGATCAAGGATCGGGGGTTGTGACAGAAGGTGGTATCAGAGCCTAGCCACTGGTCTGAGCCAAAGAAGTGTTCTGCTGACACTTAAATTTAAAATTTTGTGTTAGGAAATAAATTACGGAAATATGTGCATAACTGTAATTATGTGTTATGTGTTATTTGACTATTTGTTAGTTTTCAGTATGAGTGATCAAGGACCATCAGATCTGAACCGTCAGTTATCTGATTCCCCTAAGAGTGAAAGTACATCATCACAGCCTGCCCTTTCGGGGTTCGTTGCTGATCAGGAGGATGGAATATTTGCTTTTAGAGCTCAATCTGAAGAACCATTCCCTACTAAGAAACGAGGATGGTTCAGTAAAGAAGCTTTTGCTCGTAGAAAAAGAATGAGGAAATTGCAACAGCAAAGGGCTTTAGCAGCTATTAAGAGAGAGAGACAGATGCCCATACTCAAGAGATACTTAATAGAAGCCTAGCTAATTTCCATATCTTAGCTACAACTGCTGCTGACCCGAGTCTGGAACAACTAGTAGCCCCACAGCCACAAAACCCAGAACAACCTATGGAGATAGAAAATCAGGAAGAAGAGATGTATAATTTTAATCCAGAAGAAATCCCTAGAGTGCCTGCACCAAACCCTCTAGACCCGAATTACGACCCCTGGTGGGACAACAATAGGGATTTTGTGCAACGTTATCCTATTCAGGATTATCCACCCATACAGAACATAGAAGCTTACCCAGGTATGGACCCTTTAGATCCCTATTACCAAGATGATTATATTAGGGAAATATTAGAGGATCCTTACCAATTTCAGGAATTATCACCCCCATATCAGGAACCAGCGCCACAGATTCCAAACCAAGTCTTAGAACCTGCACCCCCAATGAGTGCAGAAAACGTTCAAGAACTTAGGAATTTCGGGGAGGAGATCTTAGAAAGCAGTGAGAGAATGCGTCAGGTGGGAGAGCGTCTCGTATGGAAATACGATGAACGCAATATGGATTTCTGGATGAATCCATATCCATGAATGTTAGAATGGAGGAAGCAGTAGTAATAATAATAAAAATAAAATAAAATATGTGTGTACGGATGCATATTATTATTTTATTTCTGTTAGTATTGTAATCTTTATTTTTGTACTAGTGTGTAATAGACGCATAAGTATATGAAAAGAGTAAGTAGCAATGATCTACGTTTTTGGCTAGATTGTGTGTCATGTGATTAATTATACTAGATATTAATTTTGATATTAATATAGGGTAAATGTTTAAAATTCAGATGGCCGACCAAGGAAATCAAGTCAATTTGGATTTTAACCCGGAAATCCAGAATGATAATATTCAGAATGACGATAATCTGAATAATGAGAACCCAAACAACAATAACAATGGAAACCAAGTGGATAATAGTGCTATCCAACATATAGTGGCACAGGGAATTATAGATGCTATGCCATTTATACTTCAAACTGTTAAGGATGCTGATAATAAAAGTAAACGACCTGTTGAACCAGAAAACAGTGTGAATACTTCAAGTGGATAATAGTAGTAAGCGACCTGTTGAACCAGAAAACAGTGTGAACAATGGACCGGTACTTCAAATGCCTATTCCCAAAAGAAGAAGAACCATGCCTTATGGTTGTTCTTATAAAGAATTCTGGTCTTGTAAACCAATGGAATTTTCGGGCAATGAAGGGGCCATTGCAACCTTACGCTGGATAGAAAAGACTGAGGCAGTCTTAAGGATAAGTAAATGTGCTGAAGAAGATAGAATATTGTTTGCTTCTAATCTGTTTAAGAATGCAGCACTAGAATGGTGGAATACTATCCTCCAAACAAAAGGAAGTGATAGAACCTATAATATGGAATGGGAAGAATTTAAGGACAAGGTAAAAAGGAAATTATGCCCACCCAATGAGAAAGAACAGATAGCAAACAAATTCCTAAATCTTAGAATGACTGGTGTAGATAGCAAAGGGTACACTAAGTTATTTTTCGAATATGCTAGGATAGTGCCAACTCTTGCATCACCAGAACCAGTGTTAATCTCTCGTTATATTTGGGGATTAATAGGGGAGATTAGACACATAGTTAAGGCAGCTAGACCGCAAACCATAGAAGAAGCGGTAGAACTAACAAATACCTTAACTGATGAGCTAGTCCGTACTAGAGAAGAAGATCAAAGGAGGAACCTAACTCAAAGGCTTACTCAAGAATTCCGTTCGGGGAATTACAATCGTAGGAATACAGGTTCTACTTCTGCACTATACTGCAAGGTCTGTAAGAAAAAGCACTCGGGAAAATGCTCCAATCTCTGCAACTATTGCAAGATGTCAGGACACAAGGAAGAAAATTGCAGGAAGAAAACCAGTAATGGATTTTGCTTCAATTATGGAGAAAAAGGTCATATCAGGCCAAACTGTCCAAAATTAGCCCCGGCTGCAAACAACAAGAATACTAAAAATGCTAGAGCATTTGTGCTAACTACAGAAGAAGCCAAGATGATCCCAGATGTCATAGCTGGTACGTTTTTAGTTAATGATGTCTTTGCTAAAGTATTATTTGACTCTGGTGCAAACCAAAGTTTTATTAATACATCGTTTTGGAAATTACTAAATCAATCATTAACTAAACTACCACATGAATGTTTAGTAGAAACAACCAACGGAGAAACCGTTAGAATTTCTGAAATCTTGCAGGGAGTAAGTATAGAAATTTCAAATCAGAAATTTATTGCAAATCTTTATCCCATGAATTTGGTAGGATTTGATGTTGTTCTAGGAATGGATTGGTTAATAACCAATAAAGCCAGTATTTTATGTGATCAAAAGTTAATTCGTGTAAATTCACAAAAAGGTAAAACGATCACAATTAAATGAGATAAGCCCTTTAGATCCACAAAATTCATCTCTGTGATGAAAACTGCAAGTTGTATAAGAAAATGTTCTATAGTGTATTTGATTTCCATAATCACTAACACTAAAGAAAAAGAACTAAAAGATATTCCAGTAGTATCTCAGTTTTCAGATGTCTTTCCAGAAGCATTGCCAGGGCAACCTCCAGACAGAGAAGTTGAATTCAGAATTCATTTGCTACCAGGAACCTCACCGATTGCCAAAGCACCCTACCGTTTGGCACCTGCAGAAAGGCAAGAATTGAAGAAACAATTAGATGAATTATTGGAAAAAGGATTCATACAGCCAAGTTCGTCGCCATGGGGAGCGCCGATATTGTTTGTTAAAAAGAAGGACGGATCAATGCGTATGTGCATTGACTACCGTGAATTAAACAAGTTCACGATTAAGAATCGGTACCCATTACCGAGAATCGATGATCTGTTTGATCAGCTGCAAGGAGCTCGATATTTCTCTAAAATCGACTTAAGGTTAGGATATCATCAATTAAAGGTACAGGAAGAGGATATTCCTAAGACCGCATTTAGAACAAGGTATGGCCATTATGAATTTACTGTCATGCCATTTGGTTTAACCAATGCCCCAGCTGCATTTATGGACATGATGAACTGAATATGTAAGCCATATTTGGATAAATTCATAATTGTTTTTATAGATGATATTCTAATTTATTCTAAGAATAAAGAGGATCATGCAAAACATTTGCACGCACTTTTAAGTTTATTAAGAAAGGAAAAGCTTTATGCTAAGTTTTCAAAGTGTGAATTTTGGTTAGAACAAGTACAATTCCTTGGACACCTAGTCAATCATGAAGGAATCCATGTAGATCCAACAAAAAGCGAGGCAATTACTAAATGGAAAACCCCTGAGTCACCAACCGAGGTTAGAAGTTTCTTAGGATTGGCTGGTTATTATAGAAGATTTATTAAAGATTTCTCTAGAATAGCCATTCCCTTAACTAAGTTAACCTGTAAATCTGTTAAGTTTGAATGGGGAATAAAACAAGAAGAAGCCTTTAGAATTCTTAAGCAAAGATTGACCCATACACCTATACTAGCATTACCAGAAGGAACTGAAGACTTTATAGTCTATTGTGATGCTTCTAGATTAGGTTATGGATGTGTGTTAATGCAACGTCAAAAGGTTATAGCTTATGCATCTAGGCAACTTAAGAATCATGAAGAGAATTATTCAACCCATGATTTAGAATTAGGAGCTATAATTTTTGCTCTTAAAATTTGGAGACATTACCTTTACGGTAGTAAGTTTACCATATTCACTGATCATAAGAGTTTAAGGTATGTTTTTGGGCAAAAGGAGTTGAATATGAGACAAAGACGCTGGATGGAATTTCTTAGTGACTATAACTGTGATATCCAGTATCATGAAGGAAAAGCAAATGTAGTGGCAGATGCTTTAAGTAGAAAGTATCATGAAAAGCCAAGAAGGGTACGTTCTCTTAAATTAAATCTGCAAGTAGATTTAAATGATCAGATAATAGAAGCACAAGAATCAGTAATCAAAGATGATTCTGAAAAATTAAAAGGTATGTTAAAGGAATTGAAACAAGGAACGGATGGAATTTGGAGATTCCATGAAAAGAGAATGTGGATACCTAAATTAGGAAATCTACGTAATCGTATATTAGAAGAAGCCCATAAGTCTAAGTATACGATACATTCAGGAAGTGATAAAATGTACCAGGATTTAAGGAAAAATTTCTGGTGGATAGGAATGAAAAAGGACGTAGCAGTCTATGTTTCTAAATGTTTAACTTGTTCACAAGTCAAAGCTGAACACCAGAAACCTTCAGGTTTGTTACAACAATTAGAAATGCCAGTTTGGAAATGGGAATTAATAACAATGGATTTTGTTACTAAATTACCCAAAACTAAGAAAGGAAATGATACAATCTGGGTGATTGTAGATAGGCTAACTAAGTCAGCTCATTTTCTACCAATGAAGGAAACAATTAGTATGGAACAATTATCTAAATTGTATGTAAATGAAATTGTTTCTTTACATGGCATTCCTTTATCAATTGTTTCTGACAGAGATAGTCGATTTACATCTCATTTCTTGTCAAGTTTCCAAAAGGCAATGGGAACCAAGATAAAGCTAAGCACGGCTTATCATCCTCAAACAGATGGACAAAGTGAAAGAACAATTAAGACAATGAAAGACATGCTTAGAGCTTGTGTAATTGACTTTGGAGGTAATTGGGACGAACACTTACCTTTAATAGAATTTTCTTATAATAATAGTTATCACACAAGTATCAATGCTTCACCATTCGAAGCACTTTATGGACGAAAGTGTCGAACCCCAGTCTGTTGGGCAGAAATTGGGGAAAAACAACTATCTGGACCTGAGATAGTACAGGAAACAACTGACAAGATTATTCAAGTCAAGGAACGACTGAAAGCAGCACGTGATCGACAAAAGAGTTATGCTGATAACCGATGCAAACCCTTAGAATTTCAAGTAGGAGATAAAGTATTGTTAAAGGTCTCTCCTTGGAAAGGAGTGGTAAGATTTATCAAACGGGGAAAGCTAAGTCCCAGGTATGTTGGACCTTTTAAGATTATTAGAAGAATAGGACCTGTAGCTTATCAATTACAATTGCCTGAGGAAATGGCAGGAATACATGATGTGTTTCATGTATCAAATCTTAAAAAGTGTTTAGCTGATGAATCATTGATAGTGCCTCTTAAGGATATAGAGGTAAATGAACAACTCAAGTTTGTAGAAAGACCTCTACAAATTGAAGACAGGAAAGTCAAGAATCTCAAGCATAAGAGATTAGTTCTAGTCAAAGTGAAGTGGGGCTCCAAAAGAGGACCTGAATATACATGGGAACTTGAGTCAGAAATGCAAAGGAAATACCCGCATTTGTTTCAGTAGATCTCGAGGACGAGCTCTAAAACAAGGTGGGGAGAATGTAACAACCCTCGGTAAAACCAACACCCTTATAATATTTCCGACCCTCTATTATATCTTAAATTGTCCCAATATGTCTTATATTATACCCTGTATGTGAAACCCGAGCCCTAGTTATTTTATAAGTATAAAATAAATCAAAAACATGAAATATAGGGTTGAGGCGGGCCGCGACATACTCTACCCTTAGCTTATGCGGGCCGTATCAAGGCTGGAGTTGACTTCGCTGACTTCTTTAGTTGAAGCGGGCCGCGTAAGGGTGTATGTGTAGTTGACGCGGGCCGCGACAGTTCATAACACGCGATTACACCAGAGGCTGACACGTGTCGACATCGTGGCGGACCTACTAGCTGACCCAGCTAAGCTATAGTGTTGACCGATGTTGACGCGGGCCGCGTAAGGGTCCCTTGTCTTTTACGCGGGCCGCGACATGACTCAATTACACAACTATAAATAGATGGCATCAGGTTTCAATTTCTGTCGCTCACATTTCAATCTCAATCTCGAATTCTGAAGTATTAAGCAAAATATTTGGGTATTATACCCCTAAATTAGCGAGGTTCTGCTCTGTTATAAGTATTATAACCCTGGTTTCATAATAGTTACGCTGCCCGATTGATTTAGGATTCCGTAACAACTGTCGTGGTTCTGCCCGACGTAGTTGTTGGAATGCCGTCTCGGGGAGGGTATCATTAATAAATTCAAAGGGTTATGGTACTAACCAATGTACATTTGTATAAATTATAGATTATATCCAGGAAACCCTTACAAAAAGCCTAAGACAGCAATGTGAGTAATCCTTCTTTTTGTGTAAACCTTTTTGTGAGTTATCCTCTTTTTGTTAATGTTTTTGGTAATGTTTTACCAAACCTTAAATGTTTTACTATGAAAATTAGCAGTGATTGAGTCTTTGTAGTTCTTCAATTACTGTCGGTATGTTGGGGTTTTGTATACAAAATTTTGTACTACTTGCGAGTAGTAAGTCGGGATGACAATGCGTTACCATTGGACAATGAGTTAGCCAATGGGTAATATGACCCACAAGTCAGGATTGATAGTACCAAATGGAGTAATTGTGTAGACATAAACATTGTAATCGTCCTCGATACTGTTTAATTTGATAAAATGTTTCTTGATTAAACTGGGATTCACTCACCAGTATTTCCGACTGACAAATGTTTTTAAAACGCGTTTCAGGTAACCCAATGTGACAGCCAATTATTAAAAAGCTAGCTGGAGAGCACTAAAGGCTTGGGGATAATGTGGCTATAAAAGTTACCAAATAAACGGTGTTTTAAATTAAATAAAATAGGGTTTGTCCCTATAAATGTATTGTAATAAGAAACTTGGGTTTTGCCCTTGTTATTTATTAATATGAAATATGATGGTTTTACTCTGATAAACATTTCCTAACTACGATCCTGATGTAAATTCCGCTGCGAGACTAAACAAACTGATACCACCAAACTCTGTGATCACGTCCGCCCGTTCCCAGGGATCAAGGATCGGGGGTTGTGACACATGTGCATTGTTTAAATTATTAGATTATAACCAGGAAACCATCAGGAAAAGTCTAAACAAGCAATGTGAGTAATCTTTTTTTTAAACCATTTTGCAAACTGTTTTACAAAACCTCAATGCTTTACATTATAATTAAACAGTGATTGAGTATTTGTAATTCTAAAATTATCGTCGGTATGTTGGGGTTTTGTATACAAAATTTGTTACTACACTGTGAGTAGTAACATGACCACAAGTCGGGTTGACAGTACCGTGGGTGGTAATTAAAGTAAGAATTGGAAACAAATGTAATTGCGAGATCGCCCTCAATACTGTAAAATGATAAAACCTGTTTTGATTAAATTGAGATTCACTCACCAGTATTTCCCACTGACAAATATTTTTAAAACGTGTTTCAGGTAACAAAATGTGAAAGCCAAAATAGAAGCCACCTGGAGAGCACTGAAGGCTTGGAAAATGTGGCTATAAAAGTAACCTAATAAAGAAAGATGTTTTATTCAATAAAATAGGGTTTATCCCTATAAACATGTTGTAACAAAAACTTGGGTTTTACCCATGTGTTTATTAATATAAAAGTGTGGTGTTTTACTCTGATAAAATATTTCCTAACTACGGTCCTGATGAAAATTCCGCTGCCAAATAATGATAAACACCGATACCACCATCTTTGAGTAGGCCGCGGCCACCCGCCTCCCGAGGCAGGGGTCGGGGGTTGCGACAGAAGGTGGTATCAGAGCTTAGCCACTGATTTTAGCCAAAGAGGTGTTCTGCTGACATTGAAATTATAAATTTTGTTAGGAAATAATAAATGAAACTATGTGCATACGTGTAGATTATTATTTTGTATTATTTGACAATTTGTTAGTTTACAGTATGAGTGATCAAGGACCTTCGGACGCTTGCCATCAGTTGTCCCACTCTCCTAAGGACGAAGGAACCTCTTCGCAGTCTACCCCCTCGGGGAATTCGGCTGACGCCGAAGAAGGAATTTTCGTGTTCAAGGCACAATCTGAAGAACCATTCCCTCCCAAGAAGAGAAGATGGTTTAGCAGAGGAGCTCATGAGCGTAGAAAAATGATGAGAAAACTTCAGCAGCAGCGAGCTTTAGCAGCCGCGAATAGAGAAATGAACGCCCAAACACAGGATATGATCAATAGAAGACTGGAAAACTTCCATATACTAGTAACCACAACCGCCGACCCTAATCTAGAACAATACATAACACCTCAGCCACTGCAATTATTCCCGACACAATCCATGGAAGTAGAAATTGACCCAACTGACCAAAACCTACTACCCGATCTAGACCCAGCTGAAATCCCTAGGATACCAGCACCCCATCCTCCAGACTATGACCCGTGGTTTGATGACCACAGGGATTACCAGCAACGCTACCCAATCCCAATAGAGGAGCCTATGCAAGATCTAGTAGGACCCTACCCAGACCTTGACCCTCTAGATCCCTATTATGATAATGACCAATATATTAGGGAAATTCTAGGGAACCCGTACCCTCAGGAAGAACCCATGCCCCAGTTTCCTGACCCAATACCAATACCAATACCAACCCCAGCCCCACCCATGAATACTGAGAACATACAGGAACTCCGCACCTTTGGTGAGGAGATCCTAGAAGGAAGTAAGAGGATGAGATAGATAGGGGAACGACTCGTTTGGAAATATGACGAGCGTAACATGCAATACTGGATGCACCCCTATCAGTAGTAATAGTAGTAGTAGTAGTAGCAGTAGCAGTAGCAGTAGCAAGTAGTAGTAGTAGTAGTAGTAGTAGTAGTAGTAATAATAATAATAATATAAATATATAAATAATATAAATATATATGTGTGTATGTTTGAAAAAAAAAACATTTTTTTTTTCAAATTAGAATAGATAATCTTATAAATTACTGATGCATACTAGTATTATATTTTCATTTCCAGTTATGGTTTGTAATAGACAGAGATGCATACTATAAAACAGAGTAAAGGTCGCAATGACGACGATTTTGGATCAATGTGTTGTTGTTTGATTATTCGCATTCAATATTATTTCATGATATTAATACTTGGTAAATGTTTAAAATCCAGATGGCCGACAACGCGAATCAGGAAAACCGGAATAATGAAAACCAGATAAATAACAGTGCTATTCGACATATAGTTTCCCAAGGAATTAGAGATGCTATACCAGCTATCATTCAAAATGTTAGGGAAGCAGAAATAATAACAGTAATAGTGGAAGTAAGCGAACACATACTGAACCTGATCACAGCGTGAACAATGGACCGTTAATTCGATTGCCAATTCCAAAAAGAAGAAGAACCATGTCTTATGGTTGTTCTTACAAAGAATTCTGGTCCTGCAAACCAATTGAATTCTCGGGCAATGAAAGAGCCATTGCAGCCCTACGCTGGTTAGAAAAGACTGAGGCAATCTTAAAAATAAGCAAGTGCGCAGAAGAAGATAAAATCATGTTTGCTTCCAATTTATTTAAGAATGCAGCTCTAGAATGGTGGAACACTATCCTCCAGACTAGAGGAAGTAATAGAGTTTATAGTATGGAATGGATTGAGTTTAAGAATATGGTGGAAAGGAAATTCTGTCCTCCTAATGAAAAGGAGCAGATAGCTAACAAATTCTTAAACCTTAGAATGACTGGAGTAGACAGCAAGGGTTACACTACTACATTCTTTGAATATGCTAGAATAGTGCCAACCCTAGCATCACCAGAACCAGTGTTAATCTCCCATTACATCTGGGGATTAATTGGTAAAATTAGACATGTAGTCAAGGCAGCTAGACCACCAACTATAGAAGAAGCTGTAGAACTAGCAAACACCTTGACTGATGAACTGGTACGTACACAAGAAGAAAACCAGAGGAGAAACCTAGCTCAAAGGCTTACCTAAGAATTTCGCTACGGTAATTCCAACCGTGGGAAAAATATAGGTTCTACCTCTACACCTTACTTCAAAGCTTGTAAGAAGAAGCATTCTGGAAAATGCTCCACCCACTGCAATTTATGCAAGATACCAGGACACAAGGAAGAAGACTGCAGGAAGAAACTCAGTAATGGAGTATGCTTCAACTGTGGAGAAAAAGGACATATCAGGACGAATTGTCCAAAACTAGCTCTGGCTATGAACAACAAGACTACTAAAAATGCTAGAGCATTTGTTTTGACTGCAGAAGAAGCAAAGATGATCCCGGACATGATTGCCTGTATGTTTTTAGTTAATGATGTTTTTGCTAAAGTATTATTTGACTCTGGTGTAAACCAAAGTTTTATTAATACTTCATTTTGCAAAATTCTCAATCAACCATTAACTAAACGCCAACAAGAATGTCTAGTAGAAACAAGAAATGGAGAAACCATTAAGATTTCCGAAATCTTGCAGGGAGCAAGAATAGAAATTTTAAATCAAAAGTTTATTGCAAATCTTTACCCAATGAATCTGCCAGGATTTGATGTTGTGTTAGGAATGGATTGGTTAATAGCCAATAAAGCCATTGTTCTATGTGATCAAAAGTCAATACAAGTAAATTCACCAAAGGGTGAAAATATCACAATTAAAGGAGATAAGCCAACCAGACACACAAAATTCATCTCTGTGATGAAAACTGCAAGTTGTGCAAGAAAAGGATCAATAGTGTATATGATTTACATAATCATTAACACTAAGGGAAAATAATTAAAAGATATCCCTGTAGTATCTCAATTTCCAGATGTATTCCCAGAAGAATTACCAGGACTACCGCCACACAGGGAAGTCGAATTCAGAATTCATCTGCTACCAGGAACCGTGCCGATTGCCAAAGCACCTTACCGTTTGGCACCTGCAGAAATGCAAGAATTAAAGAAACAGTTAGACGAACTGTTAGAAAAAGCATTCATACAGCCAAGCTCATCGCCATGGGGAGCACCAATCTTGTTCGTCAAAAAGAAAGATGGATCAATGCGTATGTGCATTGATTACCGCGAATTGAATAAGGCCACGATTAAAAATCGGTACCCATTACCAAGAATCGATGATCTGTTTGATCAACTACAAGGAGCTCGATTTTTCTCAAAGATCGATTTACGCTCAGGATATCATCAATTAAAGGTACAGGAAGAGGACATTCCTAAGACCGCATTCAGAACGAGGTATGGCCATTAGGAATTTACTGTCATGCCATTTGGTTTAACCAATGCCCCAGCCGCATTTATGGACATGATGAACCGAATATGTAAGCCATATTTGGATAAATTCATAATTGTCTTTATAGATGATATTCTGATTTATTCTAAAAGTGAAAAGGAATATGCAGCGCAACTGCATACACTTTTAAATTTGCTGAGAAAAGAAAAGCTTTACGCTAAATTTTCAAAATGTGAATTCTGGTTAGAGGAGGTACAGTTTCTTGGACATTTAGTTAACCACGAAGGAATTCATGTGGATTCCACAAAGATTGAGGCAATTACTAAATGGAAAGTCCCCGAGTCACCAACAGAGGTTAGAAGTTTTCTAGGATTGGCCGGTTATTATAGAAGATTCATTCGAGATTTTTCTAGAATAGCCATTCGCTTGACTAAGCTAACCTGTAAATCTGTTAAGTTTGAATGGGGATCAAAACAAGAAGAAGCCTTTAGAATCCTTAAGCAAAGATTAACCAACGCACCCATACTAGCGTTACCAGAAGGAACTGAAGACCTTGAAGTCTAATGTGACGCTTCTAAGTTAGGTTATGGATGTGTGTTAATGCAACGCCAAAAGGTTATAGCATATGCTTCTAGACAACTTAAGAATCATGAAGAAAATTATACAAAACATGATTTAGAGTTAGGAGCTATAATTTTTGCCCTTAAGATTTGGAGACACTATTTATATGGAAATAAATTTGTTGTCTTCACGGATCATAAGAGTTTAAGGTACATTTTTGGGCAAAAAGAACTGAATATGAGACAGAGACGCTGGATGGAATTTATTAGTGATTATGATTGCAATATCCAGCATCATGAAGGAAAGGCTAACGTAGTTGCTGATGCTTTAAGTCGAAAGTACCACGAAAAGCCAAAAAGAGTACGTTCTCTTAAATTAAATCTACAAGTAGATTTAAATGACCAGATTAGAGAATCACAGGAATCAATTATCAAGGATGATACTAAGAAATTGAAATGAATGATTAAAGAATTAAAAGAAGGAACAAATGGAATTTGGAGATTCCATAAGAAAAGGATGTGGATACCTAAATTAGGAAACCTACGCCACCGAATATTAGAAGAAGCCCATAAGTCTAAGTATATGATACATCCTGGAAGTGATAAGATGTATCAAGATTTAAGAAAGAATTTCTGGTGGATAGGAATTAAAAAGGATATAGCAGCTTATGTTGCTAAGTGTCTAACATGTTCATAGGTCAAAGCTGAACATCAGAAACCCTCAGGTTTGTTGTAGCAATTGGAAATGCCTGTATGGAAATGAGAATTGATAACAATGGACTTTGTTACCAAATTACCCAAGACACGAAAAGGTAATGATACAATCTGGGTGATTGTAGATAGGCTAACCAAATCTGCTCATTTCTTACCAATGAAAGAAACATTCGGTATGGAACAATTAGCCAAATTGTATGTAAATGAAATAGTTTCACTACATGGTATTCCTTTATCTATTGTTTCTGATAGAAATAGCCGTTTTACTTCTCATTTTTGGACAAGTTTCCAAAAAGCAATGAGAACCAAGCTAAATCTAAGCACCGCTTATCATCCACAAACGGATGGACAAAGTGAAAGGACAATTCAGACAATGGACGATATGCTTAGAGCTTGTGTAATTGATTTCGGAGGAAGTTGGGATGATCACTTACCATTAATAGAATTTTCTTACAATAATAGCTATCATACCAGTATCAATGCTGCACCATTCGAAGCACTTTATGGACGAAAGTGCCGAACTCCCGTCTGTTGGGCAGAAATTGGAGAAAAGCAACTATCTGGACCAGAAATAGTACAAGAAACAACGGATAAAATTTTTCAAGTCAAGGAACGACTTAAAGTAGCACGTGATCGACAAAAGAGTTATGCTGATAACAGGAGAAAGCCATTGGAATTTCAGGTAGGAGACAAGGTGTTGTTAAAAGTCTCACCTTGGAAGGGAGTTGTCAGATTCATAAAAAGGGGAAAACTAAACCCCAGGTATGTTGGACCATTTGAGATTATTAGAAGGATAGGACCTGTAGCTTATCAGCTACAACTGCCAGAGGAAATGGCAGGAATACATGATGTATTTCATGTATGTAATCTCAAAAAGTGTTTAGCCGATGAATCGTTAGTGGTACCTCTTAAGGATATAGAGGTAAATGAAAAGCTTAAGTTTGTAGAAAAGCCTCTACAAATTGAAGACAAGAAAGTCAAGAACCTTAAACACAAGAGATTGATTTTATTCAAAGTAAAATGGGATTCCAAGAGAGGACCAGAATACACTTGGGAGCTTGAATCGGAAATGCAAAGGAAATACCCACATCTGTTCCTGTAGACCTCGAGGACGAGTTCTAAAACAAGGTGGGGAGGATATAACAACCCTCCAAAATTAATTCTGACACCCCTAATATATTTACAAGATCCTTATATGTCTCAAAATACCCCCGTATACGATATTTAACCCTTAATATCTTTATATAATTAAAATAAAAATAAAAAACAAGTTTTATTAGTTTCTGGCGGGCCGCGAAGACTCTCTCCTAGTCTTACGCGGGCCGCGACAGGTCAATATCAGGGCGCACCCCTGAGCTGCCACGTGGCAGCATCGTGTCGAGACTAGTGGCCGAATCAGCCAAGCTAGGGCCTACCCTAGCTAGCCTCGCGAGCCGCGAAGCCCTTGGCTGAAGCCTACGCGGGGCGTGAGAAACCTGAAATCAGGCCCTATAAATAGATGGCATCGGCTGTCAGTTGAAGTCGCTCACAATTCACTCTCTCTCGAATTTCTATAGTGTAGAAGTTATAATCGGGTGTTATACCCCCGTAATTAACGATGTTCTGCCCCGTTGTAAGTATTATAACCCTGTTACGTATTAGATACGCTGCCCAATTGATTTAGTGCTCTGTAACGGCTGTCGAGGTTCTGCCCGACGTAGTCGTTGGAGTTCTGTCTCGAGGAGGGTATTACTAATGTAAATATTGGGTTATAATACTAACGCATGTGCATTGTTTAAATTATTAGATTATAACCAGGAAACCATCTGGAAAAGTCTAAACAAGCAATGTGAGAAATCTTTTTTTTTTAAACCATTTTGAAAATTGTTTTACAAAACCTCAATGCTTTACATTATAATTAAACAGTGATTGAGTATTTGTAATTCTACAATTATCGTCGGTATGTTGGGGTTT
This sequence comes from Helianthus tuberosus, assembly GCA_030545235.1. Taxonomy (NCBI): domain Eukaryota; kingdom Viridiplantae; phylum Streptophyta; class Magnoliopsida; order Asterales; family Asteraceae; genus Helianthus; species Helianthus tuberosus. The sequence continues at coordinate 102,163,899 of CM060418.1, forward strand.
TGTATACAAAATTTGTTACTACACTGTGAGTAGTAACATGACTACAAGTCGGGTTGACAGTACCGTGGGTGATAATTAAAGTAAGAATTGGAAACAAATGTAATTGCAAGATCGCCCTTAATACTGTAAAATGATAAAACCTGTTTTGATGAAATTGGGAGTCACTCACCAGTATTTCCCACTGACAAATGTTTTTAAAATGCGTTTCAGGTAACAAAATGTGAAAGCCAAAATAGAAGCCAGCTGGAGAGCACTGAAGGCTTGGAAAATGTGGCTATAAAAGTTACTTAATAAAGAAAGATGTTTTATTCAATAAAATAGGGTTTATCCCTATAAACATGTTGTAACAGAAACTTGGGTTTTACCCATGTGTTTATTAATATAAAAGTGTGGTGTTTTACTCTGATAAAATATTTCCTAACTATGGTCCTGATGAAAATTCCGCTGCCAAATAATGATAAACACCGATACCACCATCTCTGAGTAGGCCGCGGCCGCCTGCCTCCCGAGGCAGGGGTCGGGGGTTGCGACACTGTCACACCCTCAAAATCCACATGCGAAGTACTACCGCGAGGCGTGTGACTGACCAGGGTCCAGCCACTAATTATTTTGAACGGTTTAGTTATTATTACAAATAATGGTATAATTAGCGGCCAATTTAAATTTTTCAAGACATGGTTTAAGTTTGCAGCGGAGAGGAAAGAAGTACATATCGTAATTTAAAACCACAAGTTTATTAGTTATGAACTTACAAACCACGCACTCCATCCGATTGCAATGTCCGTCTTAACAATATTGAGCAACCTGCAAAGCATGCAGTAGGGTATCAACATAATGTTGGCGAGTCCACGAGTTGTCCAGTTTTAATTACCAAAAACTTGTTTCACCAGTTAATTTATCCGTTTATACATGCCATGGGGAGCTACCCCATAAGTAAGCTACTAAACTGTTTTTACAATACCGAATACTTACTTAACCGTACGTTTCCGCAGTGCCCCGTTTGTCAATGTTCTATCATCATTGACGGTTTGCCTGAGTACATTAGTTCACTCCCGTTCCCAGTAACAAGGGTCGGTGTGAGGCTGGTTAGACCTAAATAGTGCTATCAACTAATAACCCGTTCGCCAGGCCCCGACGACTAATCGGTATTAAATGGTAGGGACTTGAGTGATAGAGTTTCGTTTAGTGTTGCTCGTTGCATTCCGTATAAACAGTAATTAACTAAGAGTCCCATTTAAGGGGAGAAAAGTAGGTTTGTATCCCTTACGAGGGGATAGCGTTGTTTAAGTTTCCGTTTCCCAAACCACCGGGAACACATGCTTTAATAGTTGTGAACTCACCTTTGCTTTGCTCGGTTGATAATTTACTTGTGTTATGTTGGTCAACCATACCCTATTATGGTTATTAATATTCGTTAGGTTCGTATGCAAGTAATGTCACGCATAATCCTACACGTGTCTAACACGCAGCACGTAAGTCATACTAGCATATATGTTATTGGGCCTATACTAGCATATAAACAGTTAAACAGTAACAGTTAACACATTAACAGTAGCACACAGTCCAAAACATCAGTTTATGCGGCCCAATAAATAAGCAAGGAAACCCAGTTGAAACCGGGTGGTCTCGACTCGAGAATGAGAGGTCTCGAGTCGCAACCACGAGTTCCCGAGTCAAGGCCAAATGGTCTCGAGTTATGCATAACTGAGTCGCAACCATGAGGTTCTCGAGTCAGGCTTGAGTCGAGATCAGGAGATCTCGAGTCGCAACCTACCCGATCTCGAGTCCCCTGTTGTTTGTCTGGTTTCGAATGGTCACTAAGTGGTCTCGAGTCGAAACCGTTTGATCTCGACTCGCAACCGCTATGGGAATCTTTCTAGAACCTTATCCATTTTGAACAAGCCAATCATCTTTTCTTAACATGCTTTCATATACCGTACAATTACCAAAATGGATCAACTCAATAATTTCAAATATTTTCATATCATTCAAGCAGTTCATCAGTGGGGTTTTTCTAATATTTTATCAAAACATAACAATGTCCATTACTGTTTCATCAACCCACCTAAACACATTATAATATTACCAAACAGTCAATACCATTCATCCTAAATCTTGTTTGTATCCTACCAACACTTTATCATGACCCGAATTTCACCAAACAGCCATAATGCACAAGATTACTATTTCAACAATTTGCATATTATCACAAAAGGAAAAGCATCATATTTCAGACATCAAGTAATAACCAGTGCCAATCAATCATCAAATCCTCGCTCAAATCACACCACATTCATATTTTTGAGCAAATCAAACAGTAACAGTTGTTCTAGTAGTTGTAACAATTTTTGGAACCATTTTGTGCACATAATCACTACGAGCAGCCAACCAAGATTAAGACACAAAATAAAAGAAAACTGACCAAGGGTTTTAAACGGATGGTTGTGGGTGTGACCCGAGACCCGGACTTCCCTCGAACCGAACCACGGCTGACCCTAACCAGACTCGAGCCAAATAGAGCACCTCTTGAATCTAACCCGAGCCTGCTGTACTTGAACCTGATACGCAACCGGACTGAAGCTGAGAAAATCCAAGACCCAAATCTGATGCGCGTCCCAACTATAACCAACCACCATGCTGTTGGGTTTTCTGACGTGGCTCCGGCGGCGGACGCCCCCGTCGACCACCACCAACGACATCGTCATCTTCAGCAACAGGAGACCATCCTTCTCATTGACAACAGTACATCACCCTCGTCATTTTATCTGGAAATCTGTGGATGTTGCTGCTGAAACTAGTGCGCCGCTGCTGTAACAGGTAACCGGGTACCTCCACCGGCTCGTCGTCGGCCTCCGCCATCTCTATCTCTCTCTGAACAGTCTCCCCCTCTTCGAAATCAAATGGTTTCAGTTTATTGTTTGTGCTCAATGAAAGTTGCAGAGGGGAAAACGAGGTTTGTAGGGTATTTATGAAGAAAGTGGGTGTTGTGGGTGACCAGGGAACCAACGTCGCCGGAGATCGGTTCCGGTCGCCGGCAGTCTCTAGTCGCATAAGGGTGATGTGCAGCTGGAATGTTATAAGGGTTTAGGGTTTTTAAAATGAGGGGGTGTGGTGTTTAAGACAATTATATAGGGTAGGGTTTAGGTGAATTGGTTGGGCTTGGGCTCGGGCTCGTGCGCATGGATCCGAAAGATACCGTGTGTCTTATCTAACGAACTAGCCCGTTTAATTGATAATTAAATTTAACGAAAATTGTATATATATATATAAAGTGAATATGTTCGACTCGGGTTTAAATGGTTGGTTCCTCATGTCGCGCGTTATTATTATTTGATAAATAAATAATAATAATAATAATAATAATAATAATAATATCACTAAAATACCCTTCTCTCGACGAAGAGAGTACGGGTTGTCACATTCTCCCCATGTTACAGGAATTTCGTCATCGAAATTTAAATAACAGTCATACACTATGCTCTATATGCATATATAGACTCCATTACCATACGTAGATACAAGCAGTTTCACAAAAGTCCAAAAAAAAAAAAGCGAACATGCAAACCACACAACACATACAGTCACGTAGTACGCAAAATCACATAGTATTAGATTCACAGAGTTGTACGTATCTCACACAGTACGAATTTTTCACAAACTTAACTATAACATCCAAGAAATGTACAGGAAAGCCCGAAGTGTCACATTATCCCCACGTTTAAGAAATTTCGTCCCGAAATTTAGCACGCAGCCACTGACAAGCTAGTGTGTTTAAATGTTTCAACGGGGTGTCACATCATCCCTCCGTTAGTGTGGAACTTCGTTCCGAATTTCGGCTATAGCTTCAGTGCTGGGAGTCTCGTTTGCAATAAATGGGGATACTTGCGCTTCATCTGGTCTTCCCGTTCCCTGGTAAACTCTGGGTCATGGCGCGAGTTCCAACGAACTCATATGATAGGTATCTGGCTACGTTTGAGGGTTTTGACTTCTCGATTAGTGATCTCAATCGGTTCCTCAATAAAGTGAAGCTGATCGTCAGAAGTTAGCTCCTTAAAGGGAATGATGAGTGTTTCATCTGACAGACACTTTCTTCAGATTAGGCAGGTGAAAGACATTGTGTACCGCACTCAGCTCTTCAGGCAGATTTAGTCTGCAAGGCTACCTTACCGATCCTTTCGGTAACTTCGAATGGTTTAACTTATCGTGGATTAAACTTGCCCTGTCTGCCGAAATGTACCACACCCTTCCAGGGTGAAACTTTTAGTAGAACCCAGTCTCCGACTAGGAATTCTGCGTAGCTTTTCTGACGGTCACGAGCTGCCGCCATGCGTTGTCTGATCTGGGCAATCTTATGCGTTGTGTCTAGTACAAGTCTCGGGCCGGAAATTTGGCTTCTGCCCAATACAGAGGTGTCTGACATTTGCATCCGTGCAATGCCCCAAATGGTGCTGCCTGATTGCTAGCGTGGTAACTGTTGCTGGAAGAGATTTCTACAAAAGTGAAGTGTCACTCATTTTCCATAGTCGATAACACATGCTCTAAGCATGCCTTTAAGGGTTTCAGAGAGTGCGTTTGGTCTAACCATCAGTTTGCGGGTGATAAACGGTGCTCATGCCTAACTGTGAGCCAAAGGTCCTTGTTCGCAGCTAGTGACGAATCGGATGCCAAACGTGGGTTTCGATCAAAAGTGATAGAAGTTGGCACTCCGTGCCCAGCATCTACTTCTGTCAAGTAGAGGATTGCAAATTCAAAAACTTGTTGGTTTCTTTGGTCGCGTGCCGTTACTAGCAGACATTTCGTCAATGCCCTGGACAGGATAGGAAAAGATAGAAGCACTTTTTAGATCATCTTCCAATTGCTGGAGTTGCGGATATTTGAGCATCTCTCGAATGCTAGGTGATGTTCTTTCGAGTTTAAATCGAGAGGGGTTGCGTATATGGTCGAGAAATACGGGCTTTGCGACGTTAAAAGTCGTGTACTGAAAACTTAGCGCAAGGCGGTTTTGCGTCATAGAAGTACCAGAGTAGAGCATAGGGGTCGTCCTGATTCCCACTGGTTTTCGGAATAGGTTCGGGCGTCGCCGAAAGAAACAAGTGTCGAATATTGACAGGATGGAATAAATTCGAGTGTCGTAACTAGGTGTTGATCGTATCGAGTTCGAAGAACAGTGCTTGCGATACCCGTTACCCCCGGGGTATCCTTGGCTCGTTGCCCTAACAAGTAACATTCGTAGTAATTAATTCGTCCAAACGGAGATTTGTGCAGAGTAGAGTAGGATAAAGATCATGGAATCCGTGAAACATAACACGAGTAGCGAGATATTGCAAGAAGAATAGTCGCAATCGATGCGTTCAAACTTGAGGCAAAACATGAGGGCTTTGGGATCGGAAAATAAGGATTCATCTGATGTGGACGAGGTAGCTGGTCGTACACACGTTGTATGCAGTTAGAATTAAAGAACGTTGCTTGTCGATAAGGAGTGTTTCGTCGATGTGGTTAGCACCAAAAGAAGCAGCTAGAGAGGGATGGTCGTCGTGCGGGTTTGTAGGTTTTAGGATCTACAAAGATGTCTCGCAGGATGTGATTTCCTCAAACGGGTAGGAAATCAAGCTCAAGTGGAGGGTTCTAAGTCGTGCGAATGAGTTCGGAGTAGCGCTTGCGTCGTCGAGGGGGGTTTCGATATGAAACTGTGAAAACAGGTTTCGAGAAGGTATGATTGAAGTAACACGTTGTTGAATTTCAAGGGCTAAAAAGTTTGTTGACTAAAGGTCGAGTTTGTTGAATTCACCAAACTAAAGAGAGATCTGGTCAAGGTTTCTGTACGAAGAAACGTGGATGTCGTGATAAAGAAACGATAGAAGCAGGGATACCATCTTGAGCAAGAAGCGTGAATTCGTACAAAAGCTAGCGAAAGGATCCACGGAATCAGAAAAGTCGTCAAAGAATAACGATTCTGGCGAATGAAGGATAAGGTAAGCATCTAGGTCACCGTACTAGTAGGTGGGTTGAATGGCTCGTATCTTCGTCTTGCCACGCCTCCAAATACGCCGGTTTGTAAGAAAGATATCACTTTGTTGGGTTTTGGGGCGTGCTAAGGTATAAGGTTGAACTTGAATAAGGATTTACCATGTAACGAGGAATTAGGGGAAATAACTTTGTGGTCGATGGAAGGGTGATTCGATTGCTGGCACTACAATGAGAAGCATACTCCGCGTATGCTTTTTGTGTTCGAGACGTGCAAACAGGAACCCGAAAAGTGTAGACTTACTAGAATGCTTCAAGAATCCAGGTGATCAGTCGGGTGAGGGAACAAGTCTCACCACTAAAGTCGGGAAAGGAAATACGTAGGTAAAAAGGATGCGAATGGCGTCGTCATTCCTTCTAATATCCCATGATATAGGGGTGGCTCCCCTTCGTCGATTCATTCTCGTAACTTCTCTATGTGCTTCGTAGCAGGCATTTCCTGGGCAGGTCTATCGAGTGGACGTCCCTCGCGTCGATTTGCAGTCCAGGGATGGTATCAGGAAATACGTGGACGAGGGCTTGGAATAACTGGTTCCTTGCCCTTAGTGTATCGTGGTTTCGAACCAGGTGTAGGAGGACTCGCTCCTGTTTAGCACGTAGCACGCTAGCCTAGCCTTCGTATGATTAGTATTTAACACAATGGATCATACGAAGGCTAGGCTAGCTCCTGTCGCGCGTTATTATTATTTGATAAATAATAATAATAATAATAATAATAATAATAATAATAATAATAATAATAAATATCACTAAAATACCCTTCTCTCGACGAAGAGAGGACGGGTTGTCACATTCTCCCCATGTTACAGGAATTTCGTCCTCGAAATTTAAGTAACAGTCATACACTACGCTCTATATGCATATATAGACTCCATTACCATAAGTAGATACAAGCAGTTTCACAAAAGTCCCAAAAAAAAACGAACATGCAAACCACACAACACATACAGTCACGTAGTACGCAAAATCACATAGTATTAGATTCACAGAGTTGTACGTATCTCACACAGTACGAATTTTTCATAAACTTAACTATAACATCCAAGAAATGTACAGGAAAGCCCGAAGTGTCACAGACACTCTCCTATTAGATTCTCCACCGCCACCATCAGCCACCACCACCCTCACCACCCACCCCACCACAATCGAAACCATTTCTTTTCAAATTCCCCAATTCTCCACCACAACCCCCCCCAATTTAACCAACCAAACAATTTCGAACCATAAATTGAAACCCCGTCTGTGATTGAACCAGTCCACCCCCACCTTTCTCATATCTGCTCCGGCGCACAACCACTACTCCAGCAATTGAAAACAAAAAACGAAGGGTGTTGGTGGTAGTTGTGTGGGTGGGGGATGGTGGCAGATGGTGTGGGTGGTGGTGGGAGGTGGTTGGTTGTGACACCAGTGAAGGATGGCGTTGGCAGGTTGTTGGTGGGTTGATGGCAGGTGGGTGGCGGGTGGTGGTTGGTTGATGGTGGTGGTGGTGGTGGTCAGTTGTTGGTAGTGGGAGGTGGTGGTGGTGGGATTTGAGTGTGTGTGTGTGTGTGTGTGTGTGTGTGAGGGAGAGTGGTAAAGAGGGATAAAAAGAAAGTTGTGTATATATATATATATATATAATATTATTTTGAAATGGGTAGAAAGACGAAAATACCCTTGGGTGACCAAATTTAACAAGGAAATCTAAATGGGTTAGGGCTAAAGGACGTAACGTGCAAGATTTTGAAAAAATAAGTACAAAACTCGTCAATTTTCGCGCCAAATAGCTCCGCCCAAAAAATGGTGTTACGATAAAGGACAAAAGGTGTAATTTACCCAAATAAATATTTTATTTAAGTATTATCATTTAGCTGAATCCAATTACAGTTTTAGGCCGACCCAATTCAATAACAAATAATAGTAAAAAAACAAATAAAAATATATATAAAAACCGAAAAGCTTTTCATCGAAACCGAAAGCCGAACCGGATTCAATATGTTTGTTTTTTTGTTCAGTTTCAACTACTTGAATTTGATTCATTTTTGGTTTCACCTGAAAAAATCTTCAAATCAAATAAACCAAATCAAGTAACCTGAAAACCGGACCAATGAGCACCCTCACTCAACCTACCTAAGAATTATACGAATCTATACAACCTAATAAAAGTCATAGTTTTGGGACACGTGTCCACCATCTAGAGGCTCTATTCCTCATTTTCCCGCCAAAACTAGGATCCATTGATTTCCCTGTGGTGAAGCTCACGCGGGATCCGTTTAGATCCATTCAGGTCGACTTTATTACATACCATATATAAACAAACAAACCGGTCCTTTTGTTTCCCCATTCTTCATCTTCTCTCATACGGCAAGGTCGATTAGGGTTTTTTCTTTCTTCTTCTCATCAAACAATCCAAAATCCACTGTGCAAGTTCATAATCATCATATTCTAATTCACTGTTAATTGCTGTTAATATACTGTTTAATTTGTTGATTTGTTTATTAGATTTTGTTGGGATTGAACCCTACCAGAGGAACAGATAATGAAAGCCAAAACTGGTTCACAACAATGGATTCATAATAATCAGCTGTTTGCATTAAACTTTCCCCTTGACAGTGGTTATCTAGCAACTGACAGACTTCAAAGCACTGCTCAATAAGACAACTGTTACTAAAGTACTGATGAAGATTAAAGACTGAAGCTCAATCTACTGACGGAATCTAAGCACTTCTGAAGAGTTAAAGCACTGCCCATTCAAGGTCTGATCACCCTTTGAAGAAAGCACTGATGCTCAACATCAGTGGTTGACTACATCAGTGGAATGAAGAATCAGTGTTTATACATCAGTGCTTAGAATGTAATCAGTGTCTGTATGGTCAGTAGTTATAGATCAGTGGATAGAGTTTGTTAGGTTGTTAGATGTCGCTTTCATGGTGACGTCAGCTGAGATGCTTCAGTGGTTTGAATTGTCTATAAATGGAACAGTACCCTGCACTGTTACATTTGATTGACTGAGTGAGTTCTTCTCCTCTAGTCCAATCCTTTCATCTTGTGCAATCAACCATGAAGTATCAGGCTGAGGGGGAGTTTAGTTTGTAAGCATGCTTTGTAATCTTTTGATTTGTATTGTAATCATTCGACTCAATGAAAAGCATGTATTTATCAAAACTATTTTACTCTTTGATTGTGTTGACAAGGTTTGTTGTTCATTTTCGCTGCACTTAAACTCTGTTCATTTCTATTGATTATACAAACAAACACAATCATAAGGAGCCTCAGATCCTAACAATTGGTATCAGAGCTAGGACAGTCAAATTCGATCTAACAGTCAATTTGACATAACAGTTCAGCTAAAAAATCATTGATACTAAGGTTGATTGTATTTAGTTGAAAAACAGAGTAACGAGAAATCATGTTCAAAGTGACTACTCAAAAGCTCTGTAAAACAACCAAGATGTCATAGCACACACAAACTTCACATAACAAGTGATGTCATACATAAACCATCTACAGTTTTCAGATCTGAAAATATGTCTGATAACTATGGTAATTTTTTTTACTAAAATTGATTTCAATTGTTGTTATGAAGTTTTTGCTGTTTCCATCATGTTTGCTGCTAAGGTGTGAACCTCAGGTCAACAAAAACCTATGTTCATAAAAACATTAGTGTTTTTGTTTACATAAAAAGAGGGAAAATAAAACTTTAGTCATTTAGATCTTATGTATTGAAAAACAGGTTGAGAATCCTTCAAAAGGACCAAAATCAATTATGTTAAGAATACATTAAGAAAATCAGTAGTAAAAAATGTCCAGATCATGGGTAATGTGAAATTTGGCATAAGCATGTGCAGAAATGACAAAATCTTTCAAAACATTGCTGCAAAACGATTCTGGAATAAGTATTCCTTAAATAAATACCTCCCAGTGAGTATTTAAGTGCTTATGAACGGGAAGGGTAAAAAGGGAAGAAGAAAAATTACAAAAACTCAAAAGTGTGTTTATCTCAAAACTTTTGAAGTAAAGAGTATAAATATAAAACACTTAAGAGTACAAAAATAGGGTGGACAATGGTCATCAAGCAACTGTGTGCATTCATTGGTACAGGAAAATTCAGGTAAAAATTGTATGACCAGTGGTTAAACTTGAAAGAGGACTAAACAAGTTTTTCAACATCATCACATGGTAAAGTCTATGTCAGGACTCTCAAAACCTATGTGTACATGTCTCCTCATTTTTGCAATCAATTGACAAGGAAATGGTCTCAAACAGTGGTTATTACAATGTATTCCAAATCATTGACCATATTCCTAAAACTTGAGAATGATGTGACTATGAGTTTTAATTGGAAAATATACCAGATCCTTTTTGATGTTGTTTTCAGAATAACCTTTAATTATTTTTTTCTTGAAAAGGTTTTTCTCAATAAAACAAGATATATTATTCTTTATTTTTCTTTAGAATGATATATTTTGTACTTTTACTTGTTTTTGATAGTAAAAGTTTCAATCTCCTGTCAGGATATAAAACCTTTATTTTTGTTGGTGATATTATCCTTAAAAACAGATCAAAAGGAAATGGTACAAGTGTCAAGGTCATGTCAAACTCAAGTTTGTTTTAAACACTGATTAAAAGATTGATTGCCAACAGACCTTAAGATACTTGGGTACTCATGTTCTAATTAAAATATCATGACACAAAATGGGTAGCCTTAGTAAAAGAGTTTTAATCATCTGGGATACTAAACCGCTGTCAGGAATCTATAAAAGCTTCAAAATGTGTAATTGACATGTGGCAAAACCTTGAATGCAAATTCTCATAAAAGCTGCTGACATGTTGAACTTGACAATTTGCATCTAAAATGTATTTTGTTGAGGATAGCAATCTCGCAGACATTTCAGAATCAACATCAACAGATGTTAGAGATGATATTGTGATTTCACAAGATAAAATCATTCCTTTCATCAGAACAGCAGATGCTCAAAATACTTGTCAAAAGCTTATCCACTGATGCACTAACAGTTGATGACATACTAGCCTTTCAAATCCTTACCCTAACCACTGTTTTGTTCAAACATCTGCTACCTAAATACTGTCCACTGCTGAAAGTCAACCCCTGTTCTCTCATTTTCCTGATAAGCACTGATGCTCAAAATCAGTGTTTTATCCACTGATATGCTATCCACTGATAGTAAAAGTCACCCACTGCTCTCATATTATTACCGTTGTAACCACTGATACTTGCTTCATCAGTGGTTCTCCAAAATAACTGTCCTCCATTATTCATCTTCTCACCAGTGGTTGGCACGTGGTCAGTTCTTAGCCATCAGATCTTTGTAACCGCTGACACATCAGTATTCACTTTTTCCCTAAATAAAACCCTGATCAAAACCCCCAAACAGGGTTTTACACTGTCGAATTGAATTCCAAAATTCTCTTCTCAAAGCAGTTTCCAAACTTTCATCCCAAATCATTCTTCGCTCCTCTTCATCAAAATGACGAAATCAAAATCAAAATGATCCTCATCTTCCAAAGAGGACACTCAAATGGCCGCTGAACCCATTGAAATCCCATACAAATCTCCTCACAATTACTTGGGTATACTCACAAAACCCACTACCACCAACACTTTCGATTCCATCATCGACAACATGTCTGCATCAAAGTACAAAACTTTGTAAACCGCAGATGCTCCAATCTATCAACAAACCCAGAGCGAGTTTTGGAAAAATGCTACCTGTCACACCGCGACCACGTAAAACAACAAAACGTGGCGGAAACGTCGGGGAGTGTTGTAACAGAATCATTGTTTCACAACCATGGATCAAATAGTTTCGTTTTATTGAATTAATTGTATTACATTACATTGGAATCAGAAACATAACATAAACAAATAGACTTTCATTGTTATTAAGTCACTAAGGCCTCGTCCAATCCTATGTGAGAGTACACAAATATCATCCGTAAGCATCATCAACTATCGTACCTGAAACACATGTGAAAATACGTCAGCATAAAAATGCCGGCGAGTACATGGGTTTTGTTTGAGTGTCGGATTCATGGCTAGTTTACATATTGCAATACTTATTTAAAAACCTTGTTTTGAAAAGTATAGTATAGTATTGCGACATAATTAACCAACTCAAATCAAGTTGGTTATAATTTATAAAATCTCATAGCCATGATTCTTAACTCCAAAACATTTGTTTAGCTAAACCCAGATTGTAAATCGTTTTTGAAATAAAAACTCGAATAGTATATATATATCGTTAGAAACACCTTGTAATATAACTTTGTTTCGATAACCTTGCCCAAGTGATCTAGATAACGCAGCGATATATAATGTATTAAAAGCACTTATATATAGGAAGTACCAGCGGCGTATCCACCATGCTTTTAACACATTACACCCGCCTCGTTACCTAATCACTTCCCTAACCCAATGGTTCAAACAGATTTCAAACGGTTCATGTCAATCAAATGGTTACAAACGATTCACATAGTCACAAACGGTTCACATAATCAACGGTTACAAACGGTTCACAAAATCAATGGTTACAAACGGTTCACATAGTCAAGTGGTTACAAACGGTTACATAAATCAAACAGTTAAAAACGGTTCAAAACGAAAAACAATGCGTTCATATACTGGATAAGCATATGCAACAAAATGTAATATACGAAAAATCTATGTGCTAGCATGTTAAGTGAACATACATAGCAAAACATAATGAAATCATGTACTATATATGTACTAATGAACATAGCAAGTATATGATATAAAAACATGAAAAACATGAAAGTAACAAGTAGGCACATGTGTTCCACCGCAAAACAGTTTGAAAACAGTAAAAGAGGGGGGGCTATGTACTCACTTGAGATTGCTCAATAGTCCTAGGATAACCACCAAGCAAAGCTAGAAGATCACGGGATCAAACGGCACCTAATATAGGTAACTACGTTAATAACCGGACCTAAATCGGGAGATCGGATAGAATGAGGTTTCGTAAACCAAATGAGTGTTGGAACTCATATGATATGGTTTAACAAATCCTACATACTAAAATGAAACCTAACTTAAGTGCTTTCGACCCATTACGACCCGTTTAGGTAGCTTATGCTACTTTAACGCGTTGTTCGCGTAAAACGCGTTCAGATTGCCTAACTAGTCCTATGACAAGTAATATATGCCTTAACATGTCTAATATTGTTGTCTAATCAGTTTAGATATCAAAAGTTATGTTACATATGCTTAAAATGAATTTTGGCTCAAAAAGGGCATTTTGGTAATTTTCCTAAGGCATATAAACTACCTATCATACAACTACTTAAACGACGTGACCATAAGGTATAACCTCGGAAGGTTATTCCCTATACAACTAAAGTCACCTAATGTGTTTGGTCGGATCTTAATGATTGACCAAACGGGTCGGGTTCGAAAGTATAAGCAATTGTTTAGATCTCTTACCTTACGAACCTACATAAGCACTAAACCTAAAGTGACGAGCTAAACATGTTAAAACATGTTTAACGAGGTTTGAAAACAGGTTTGGTATAAAAAACAAACGGTTTTGATACCTAAAAGTAGTTTGGTTTCAAAATACGCAAGAATACGCATTTTGGCCGAAACTACGACTCGTCACTAAGCCTAGATAACGTGGTAATCAGTAGGTATAGTCACTAGGGACTATAACCATCGTGATTACGCTCACGTTATGAAGTTCAAACGAACTTCGAATTGACCATAAACTGGTCAATGCAGAAAGTCAAACAAAGTTTGACTTTAACACTAAAAACGCATAAAAAGAACGAAGGAATACTTACAAAGGGTCCCCGCAAGCAAATCTTGATCCAAATAGCTCAGGTATGAAGCAAAGGCTTCAACTTAGAGCACATTAGATCAGATTTGTGTGAGTTGCAACAATGAAGCTTGGGGGTATTTATAGAATTCCTTGAACCGTTAAGATCGTTTATCGAAAATCGAGCTTCAATCTCAACCATCCACTTGGGCACATGGTATAGAATACAAGGGGCACTCAAATACCAATCCATAGATTCAAGAAAAACCATTTGCAAGTGGGAAAAACAGGTAGAACAGCTGGAAACAGGCTGGAAATGATTCTGTGCAGATCTGGTGATCTCACGTGGGCCGCGTAGCCCATAGCACCAGCTTACGCGGGCCGCCTGGCCAACTATTACATAATTGCAGTTTTGGTCCCTGTACTTCAGAATCATGCATTTCGGCTCATTTTTTGGCACGTTTAAGCCCCGTTAACCTCATTTCAAGGCTCTAAAATGAAGTTAAAGTATAGGGAACTCAAAACATGCTCAAAAATATCTTGGATGTCGGTTTGTTTGGTCGTACGGTTTCGTTGTTCAGTTAATTACGACGGGAGTCGTAACGAACGCAAAAACGATCCAAATTAAGCGACGAATGGATTTTTATTATGCCAAACACTAAAATAAAATATTTTAATGCTTACATAAATTTTTGGATGTCCGGATGTATTCAGAACGTAAGATATGCGCGAAAATGCAAACTTATGCAATTTTTGACGCTTTTAGTCCCTGAATGAGCATAAAGTTTATTTTTGCGCACCAAACACCTCAAAGCCTATTTTTAAGCTATGTAAAGGATATTTAGGGCATATTTAACTTATGATCAAGTTCCGGAATGTTCAATACAGTATAAATTGGCATACTTTCACAGTTTGTCGAATTTAGTCCCTGTAAGCGAACAACCTTGATTTCGGCATACCATACCATCCAAAATTTATTTCTAAGTTATGTAAAGGTTATTTAAGGTATGTTAAGCCTATGTCACTGTTCCGGAGTGTTTGTTGCATTGAACTGGTTATATTTATGCCGCAGTGACACAGGTGTCACAGTCTCCCCTACTTTAGAAAATTTCGTCCCGAAATTTATTCGTAGGAGTCTGTTTGTGACTTTGTGTTAAATAACCATCATAGATAAGGCATAATCCTATCATTTCCTTCAAAGAACATTCTTCAGAAACAAAAATGAACTGACGGAGTCATTTTCAACAGATATTCTTCAGAAATGGAAAATGAAAAGAATAATCAAACGGATATTCATTTCCTCAATGGACATTCTTCAGAAACGAAAATGAACAAACGGTGTCATTTTCAACGGTTGCTTCCTCAGAAGCGGAAATGAAAAGGATAATCAAACGGATATTCATTTCCTCAACGGACATTCTTCAGAAACGAGAATGAACGGACGGAGTCATTTTCAACGGTTGCTTCCTCAGAAACGGAAATGAAGAGGATAATCAAACGGATATTCATTTCCTCAACGGACATTCTTCAGAAACGAGAATGAACGGACGGAGTCATTTTCAACGGTTGCTTCCTCAGAAACGGAAATGAAGAGGATAATCAAACGGATATTCATTTCCTCAACGGACATTCTTCAGAAACGAAAATGAACAGACGGAGTCATTTTCAACGGTTGCTTCCTCAGAAGCGGAAATGAAGGATTTAACAAACGGGTATTCATTTCCTCAACGGATAGTCTTCAGAAACGAAAATGAACAGACGGAGTCATTTTCAACGGTTGCTTCATCAGAGTTGGAAATGAATTAGGTTAACTCTAGATACATGACAGAACTTGCTGTGATTTCTGTGCACTAAATTCCATAATAATGTATGCATCCATAATTATGTAATTCCTTGCACAGTCCGCACAGTTTGTTTTGTAATGTTTAGGGGAAGAAAATCAAACCTGTGATGAGGGTGACTAGACTACCATAGGGTCCTTTTTAATTAGATCGACAAATGATCTCTTTAATTAGACCACCAAGGAGTCTTTTCAGCTATGTCATCACATGATATTCCTAACCAGATTTTTGGATCAATCTGTTTAACTAGACCACTCAAGGGGTCCAATTATGGAATAGTACTTTATAATCCAAGGGTCTTTACTAATACGTAGAAGCCCATTAGGGATTTAAGGTAGTACCTTTGGATATCCTACTATGAATCCCTTAAACGAAGATATGGAAGATTCTACGAGGATTTGGATAACAAAAATTTGGATCATTCAAAAACATAAAAGGGAACACATAAGCACATAATCACATAATTGTTTAATTTGACCTTTAATTTGTTATCTTTGGACGCGGATACTTAAAGCACACCAGGAATCCAATCCGTGGATTTCATTTGGCACTTTTAATCATTTTCAAGAATCTATCTATGAAGATAGGATGATCTTCCAAAAATTCGATTTTGTTTTCAAAGAAACATAATATTCGAATTAAGGTACACAACAATTTAGGATTTACGAAAATACCCTTAGGTACCCTATTTAAGGATTTATAGTGGCACTTTGGGTATTCGTCCAGAGTTGTAACTTGCGCCTTGTACTTTGTTTCCTTGGAAGAAACGGGTACTTAGGATTTTCGTGGAAAACGCAAGAGATCATAAAATGGAAGAATTTTGGGGGTAGTCTATTCTTCAAGGAAAACGCAAGCTCTGATACCAACTTTTCTGTCACACCCCGACCACGTAAAACAACAAAACATGGCGGAAACGTCGGGGAGTGTTGTAACAGAATCATTGTTTCACAACCATGGATCAAATAGTTTCGTTCTATTGAATTAATTGTATTACATTACATTGGAATCAGAAACATAACATAAACAAATAGACTTTCATTGTTATTAAGTCACTAAGGCCTCGTCCAATCCTATGTGAGAGTACACAAATATCATCAGCAAGCATCATCAACTATCGTACCTGAAACACATGTGAAAATACGTCAGCATAAAAATGCCGGCGAGTACATAGGTTTTGTTTGAGTGTCGGATTCATGGCTAGTTTACATGTTGCAATACTTATTTAAAAACCTTGTTTTGAAAAGTATAGTATTGCGACATAATTAACCAACTCAAATCAAGTTGGTTATAATTTATAAAATCTCATAGCCATGATTCTTAACTCCAAAACATTTGTTTAGTTAAACCCAGATTGTAAATCGTTTTTGAAATAAAAACTCGAGTAGTATATATATATATCGTTAGAAAAACCTTGTAATATAACTTTGTTTCGATAACCTTGCCCAAGTGATCTAGATAACGCAGCGATATATAATGTATTAAAAGCACTTATATATAGGAAGTACCAGCGGCGTATCCACCATGCTTTTAACACATTACACCCGCCTCGTTACCTAATCACTTCCCTAACCCAACGGTTCAAACAGATTTCAAACGGTTCATGTCAATCAAATGGTTACAAACGATTCACATAGTCAAGTAGTCACAAACAGTTCACATAATCAACGGTTACAAACGGTTCACAAAATCAACGGTTACAAACGGTTCACATAGTCAAGTGGTTACAAACAGTTACATAAATCAAACAGTTACAAACGGTTCAAAACGAAAAACAATGCGTTCATATACTGGATAAGCATATGCAACAAAATGTAATATACGAAAAATCTATGTTCTAGCATGTTAAGTGAACATACATAGCAAAACATAATGAAATCATGTACTATATATGTACTAATGAACATAGCAAGTATATGATATAAAAACATGAAAAACATGAAAGTAACAAGTAGGCACATGTGTTCCACCCCAAAACAGTTTGAAAACAGTAAAAGAGGGGGGGGGGGCTATGTACTCACTTGAGATTGCTCAATAGACCTAGGATAACCACCAAGCAAAGCTAGAAGATCACGGGATCAAACGACACCTAATATAGGTAACTACGTTAATAACCGGACCTAAATCGGGAGATCGGATAGAATGAGGTTTCGTAAACCAAATGAGTGTTGGAACTCATATGATATGGTTCAACAAAGCCTACATACTAAAATGAAACCTAACTTAAGTGCTTTCGACCCATTACGACCCGTTTAGGTAGCTTATGCTACTTTAACGCGTCGTTCGCGTAAAACGCGTTCAGATCGCCTAACTAGTCCTATGACAAGTAATATATGCCTTAACATGTCTAATATTGTTGTCTAATCAGTTTAGATATCCAAAGTTATGTTACATATGCTTAAAATGAATTTTGGCTCAAAAAGGGCATTTTGGTAATTTTCCTAAGGCATATAAACTACCTATCATACAACTACTTAAACGACGTGACCATAAGGTATAACCTCGGAAGGTTATTCCCTATACAACTAAGGTCACCTGATGTGTTTGGTCGGATCTTAATGATTGACCAAACGGGTCGGGTTCGAAAGTATAAGCGATTGTTTAGATCGCTTACCTTACGAACCTACATAAGCACTAAACCTAAAGTGACGAGCTAAACATGTTAAAACATGTTTAACGAGGTTAGAAAACAGGTTTGGTATCAAAACAAACAGTTTTGATACCTAAAAGTAGTTTGGTTACAAAATACGCAAGATTACACATTTTGGCCAAAACTACGACTCGTCACTAAGCCTAGATAACGTGGTAATCAGTAGGTATAGTCACTAGGGACTATAACCATCATGATTACGCTCATGTTATGAAGTTCAAACGAACTTCGCATTGACCATAAACTGGTCAATGCAGAAAGTCAAACAAAGTTTGACTTTAACGCTAAAAACGCATAAAAAGAAAGAAGGAATACTTACAAAGGGTCCCCGCATGCAAATCTTGATCCAAATAGCTCAGGTATGAAGCAAAGGCTTCAACTTAGAGCACATTATATCAGATTTGTGTGAGTTGCAACAATGAAGCTTGGGGGTATTTATAGAATTCCTTGAACCGTTAAGATCGTTTATCAAAAATCAAGCTTCAATCTCAACCATCCACTTGGGCACATGGTATAGAATACAAGGGGCACTCAAATACCAATCCATAGATTCAAGAAAAACCATTTGCAAGTGGGAAAAACAGGTAGAACAACTGGAAACAGGCTGGAAATGATTCTGCGCAGATCTGGTGATCTCACGCGGGCCGCGTAGCCCATAGCACCAGCTTACGCGGGCCGCCTGGCCAACTGTTACAGAATTACAGTTTTGGTCCCTGTACTTCAGAATCATGCATTTCGGCTCATTTTTTGGCACGTTT
The DNA here is from genome assembly GCA_030545235.1 of Helianthus tuberosus. Lineage (NCBI taxonomy): Eukaryota > Viridiplantae > Streptophyta > Magnoliopsida > Asterales > Asteraceae > Helianthus > Helianthus tuberosus. Next base: position 102,182,941 of record CM060418.1, read on the forward strand.
AAGCCCCGTTAACCTCATTTCAAGGCTCTAAAATGAAGTTAAAGTATAGGGAACTCAAAACATAATCAAAAATATCTCAGATGTCGGTTCGTTTGGTCGTACGGTTGCGTTGTTCAGTTAATTACGACGGGAGTCGTAACGAACGCAAAAACGATCCAAATTAAGCGACGAATGGATTTTTATTATGCCAAACACTAAAATAAAATATTTTAATGCTTACATAAATTTTTGGATGTCCGGATGTATTCAGAACATAAGATATGCGCGAAAATGCAAACTTATGCAATTTTTGACGCTTTTAGTCCCTGAATGAGCATAAAGTTTATTTTTGCGCACCAAACACCTCAAATCCTATTTATAAGCTATGTAAAGTATATTGAGGGCATATTTAACTTATGATCAAGTTCCAGAATGTTCGTTACAGTATAAATCGGCATACTTTCGCAGTTTGTCGAATTTAGTCCCTATAAGCGAACAACCTTGATTTCGGCATACCAAACCATCCAAAACTTATTTCTAAGTTATGTAAAGGTTATTTAAGGTATGTTAAGCCTATGTCACTATTCCAGAGTGTTTGTTGCATTGAACTGGTTATATTTATGCATCAGATCGCGTATAACCTTCCAGAAAGCGATTTAAAGCCCGAAATCGAACAAGAATTGATATGGGCAAACGATACACATATTTTTACAAATCCCAAGTATGAAACACAATATTTCATTGGTTTGGTATTTGTTTGATGGCCGCAGTGACACAGGTGTCACACTACCCTTGACAAACAAGGCGAGAATGTCATAGCCATCAACTCTTCCATACAGGGTAAAACGATTCAAATTACTCCACAATCCATCTCAGAAGTCTTTAAACTCGATGATCAGCAAGGTAAAATTTCTTTTCTTAAAAGCGAGTTGAAAACTGATTTTCTGAAAAGGGGGTATGCAGAACAAACAAAAAGAGATACCTTACAAAAAGGTCTCTTCCCTTCTGCACCTAGGTTTTTATTTCACACTCTTTTGATGTGTGTTTCAAATAAAACAACTGCTTTTAATGAAATACCATTAAAAATTCAATGCCTGGGTTATGCCATTTTACATAATGAAAATTATAACTTTTCCCAGGAGATCTTTAATGATTTGGTGAAAAATGTTGACAGCAAAGCATTTATGCTTTTTCCAAGGTTTCTAAGCTACTATTTTGAACAAAAAATTGGAAAAGAAAATGAAAATCTGCTCAAACAAGGTGTTTATTTTCAAATAAATGGTTTAACACCTGAAACATTCACTAGAATGTTAACATCTTCAAAAACAAAAGCAGAGGTGCCTGAGCAGAATTTAGCAGCTACCACTGCTCCTCAGGTATCAGCTGCTGAGCCCACTGCTCCAGGTGATCATAGCAGCACAACCACTGCTTTGAAACCCACAACTGCCATTACCAAAAAGACCAAAAAGAAAACATCCAGAAAGCCCCCCAAACCCAAAACAAAGGCAACTCTGGAAGATGAGATCCCAGAGCCACTGCCAGTGACAACACAAATGTCACCTACAACCACTGCTGCTACCTCCTCACTGCAGATGGAAGAAAGATCTCCACCTTTGCCTTAAACTCCTCCTGCATCCTCACAAAAGGATCAGGTTGTAATCACAAGGACCCCACATTATGAAGCTCTGGATTCAATTGGATCCATCTTCCTCAGTCCTGATCCCAAGGATGTCTCTTTCATCACCTATATCTTCACCCCTCACATTACCATAATCAATAATACCCTTGTTGCATGCAGTTGCTATAGCTCAGACACAAACCAGTTCCTCTCTATCACCTATCACTGAGAGTACACTCCCACAAGTGACTGGGTCTAATGCTTATACCTCTGCTATCCCAGCAACAACTGAGGAGGTTACACTGCAGGAGTTACAAGTAACTATTGACAGTAGTTCAAGTGGAGCAGCAACTACAAATGCTGGATCAACAGATCTACATTTGGCCAGTTGTTACATCAATCAGACTCCCTTGAAGGCAATTTCTTCTATAGCACCTCTGAGAACCACTAGTGAGGCTGTTTCGACCACTGGTTCTATCAAAAGATTATCAAGTGCTGAAGAAAGAAGTCCCCAGTACCAAGAACAAGGGGCATCAATGAATGATTTTTGGGCTTCGTGTCCTAAGTCACACACTGATACAACCACTGCTGGTGGGGAATCAGATGATCCCATTAACTTGGGTGATGATTTACAATATCAGGAATTAACGGGGAGAATTGACAACCTTGAAACATCTGTTGCTGAAATAAAGGATATGGTGCAACAGCTGTTAAAAGCTCAAAATGCACAATCCACTGCTGTTCCAGCTCAAGCACCTGCACAACCTGCACCTGCTGCAAATGAGCTATGGAATTTATTTCAACCCTTGCTCGAAAAACAAAGACAAATGGCAGATCAGCAACATGCAATATACGTGCAAGAACTAAGAAACATGATTGAGTCAAGGTTTAGAAACACACAAGCAGACATCAAGGCTATAAAAGCCCAAATGTTGAATACCCCTGGCACTGCTCCTTCCAATGTTCTTTTCATCGATCAAATTCCTCCAGATAATGACAAAAAGGGGGAGAAAATTAAGGAATTAAAGAAAAAGGGAATAAATGATGGCCTTTATGTTGAACTAGAAAAAGAAAAGCAGGCTTCTAAACCATATACCCAAACAACTGATGTAACTTCTGCTGTCTCAACAACTGTTGGTACATCAGTAGTTTCAGCAGTTGTTAAAACCATCATTTCAACACACACCACTACCACTGCCCTACCTTCACCTAAAATCACCTCTCCACCAGAAGCCATCACTTCAACTACATCACCACCCATCAAACCACCACCTGCTCAAAAGCAGAAGACATCTACTGACACATTAGTAGTTGTAATGACAACAGAGGTTGAAACACCAGTTGTTTCAACAGCTGTTTGCCAGCCATCCACCACTGCTCTCATCAATGTCACATCACAACCAAAACCTCCTTCACCCAAAAAGCTTTACACAAGAGAAAGGAAATTTCAAAAGAATAATGGTGATATACCAGCACCCACTCAAATATCTTCCACTAGAATTGAATCTGATGCTGAAAAATATCCACTGGAATTGGAAGTTGTAAAGGATGAAATGAAACAATTCTATACGATAGATGATCCTTGGGAAAGAAGATTTCCTTCTCTCATTGGCTTCAAGAATCCATTAAACATAAGTGAGTATCTAAAACTCAAAGCCAGGCAAGCAGATATAAGAGCTAGAATTGAGTGCAAAGATCAAGGTGATAAAGCCATTTCTGAGAGAATGGAGTTTTTACTCACTAAGGTCAAACAAATGGAAGATTATGCAAAAGACCTGAGCAAAGACATGTCAAATATGCCACCTGATGCCGCCCTACAAAAGGTAATGAGGAAGGAGTTTCTTGAATTCATCATGAAAGAAAAGTTCTATTCAGCCAAAGAGGAACAATTCAGTGAATGGCCACTTATTGCACTAAAGCATGAGGTAAACAAGATCAAGAGAATCAAGAATGATCCTAGTAAGAAAAGAACATCTCCAAACTGGAGCAAATACAAGCAGGCCATTGATAAACTTACTTCAGAATACAAAAGAAAGAAGGAGGAGTTGGTGGATGCAAAGGTGGATACTGCTAAAGCCATAGCAAAATGGACAAAACAGTATATAGATGAGGCCTATGAAAGGCTGAAAAGAAGGAAAATGACAGATTCTAATTTACCAAAGAAGCCTGAACATAAAGAGCCAATACAGGTCATTGATCCTAAATCACTGTTCACTTCAGCAGATACCTCCATTATTATGATAAACCAAGAAAAGAGGAAACTGCTGACTAATGAAGAAGAAAAGGAAAAGGAAGCTGAGTACTTTACAGAAGCCATCAAGAAAATGGCTTTAAATGAAGATAGCTCAGCAAAACTTCAAAACCTTGTCAAAAAGGTAATACACAAATCAGCATCAACAAACACTTCAGCAGATATGATAGCCATTGAGCTAGATCAAAAGAAAAGGCAAGAGCAAATTGAACAAGAAACTGCAGAAGACATAGCTGCAGCAAATGAAATAATAAAATTGGCCTTCAAACAAATGTCATCTGAAAACTCTGAAGCAGCAAAAGTTCAGAGTACTGATCATGCTGAAAACTCTGAACTATCAAAAGCTCAGAGTATTGATTAGGCTGAAAACTCTGAACTAGCAAAAGCACAGAGTACTAATCAACAAATTTTCAGAAGGCCACAATCCCCCAACTCATCAGTTAATAAATCTCTCCCAAGAAACCCATTGGGTTCAAAAGTACTAAAATGGATGTCTGATCAAAAGACCCATGTACTGACCATGTTCAGATCCAAGGGTGAAGTACATATCAAGGAAAGAAGCACTAGGCCTGGGTGTTGAAGATCTGCAAGATCTCCTTGAACTTACACTGTGCAGGGATGAGGATGACACAAGTTCCATGGATTTTGAGTTGCAGTTTAAAGGACAAGTTAGGGAACTTCTGATAAGACAATAAAGATCCAGAATAATGAAGGGTTTTGGCATTATCTGTTCCAGGGGGAGATTGTTGGGATTGAACCCTACCAGAGGAACAGATAATGAAAGCCAAAACTGGTTCACAACAGTGGATTCATAATAATCAGCTGTTTGCATTAAACTTTCCCCTTGACAGTGGTTATCTAGCAACTGACAGACTTCAAAGCACTGCTCAATAAGACAACTGTTACTAAAGTACTGATGAAGATTAAAGACTGAAGCTCAATCTACTGACGGAATCCAAGCACTGCTGAAGAGTTAAAGCACTGCCCATTCAAGGTCTGATCACCCTTTGAAGAAAGCACTGATGCTCAACATCAGTGGTTGACTACATCAGTGGAATGAAGAATCAGTGTTTATACATCAGTGCTTAGAATGTAATCAGTGTCTGTATGGTCAGTAGTTATAGATTAGTGGATAGAGTTTGTTAGGTTGTTAGATGTCGCTTTCATGGTGACGTCAGTTGAGATGCTTCAGTGGTTTGAATTGTCTATAAATGGAACAGTACCCTATACTGTTACATTTGATTGACTGAGTGAGTTCTTCTCCTCTAGTCCAATCCTTTCATCTTGTGCAATCAACCATGAAGTATCAGGCTGAGGGGGAGTTTAGTTTGTAAGCATGCTTTGTAATCTTTTGATTTGTATTGTAATCATTTGACTCAATGAAAAGCATGTATTTATCAAAACTATTTTACTCTTTGATTGTGTTTACAAGGTTTGTTGTTCATTTCCGCTGCACTTAAACTCTGTTCATTTCTATTGATTATACAAACAAACACAATCATAAGGAGCCTCAGATCCTAACAGATTTCCTGTTTATAACATCTTCATCTCATTGTTCTTTTGTTCTTTTTTTGTTAATTTCTTATATATCATTTGATTTGGTATGTTTATGTAATCTGTGTTTGTAGGTTTTCAATATGACACATACTTCATCAAGGTAATTTAGGTTTATCGTCTTCCTGAGATTTTTCTTATATCGTTGAAGTCTTGTGGTTAATTAGTAGATTCTGTATTAGTTATGTTAATTATGTTAATTTTTAGGATTCTTAAGATTTGTTTATTAGATTTCCTGTTTATAACATAATCATCTTATTGTTATTTTTTTCCTTTTTTTTACATTTTCTTATATAACATCTGATTTGGTATGTTTATATAATCTGTATTAGTTTATCATCTGATTTGGTATGTTTATGTAATCCGTCTTTGTATTCGTTGTTTGTATATTCTTTATGCTTATCGTCTTCCTGAGATTTTTCTTATTTCGTAAAAGTCCTTTGGTTAATTTTTAGATTATGTATTCGTTATCTTAGTTTTTAGGATTTGTTTATTGGATTTCCTGTTTATAACATCTTCATCTCATTGTTCTTTTGTTCGTTTTTTGTTATTTTCTTATATATCATCTGATTTTGTATGTTTATATAATCTGTATTCGTTTATCATCTGATTTGGTATGTTTATGTAATCCGTGTTTGTATTCGTTGTCTTTATATTCTTTATGTTTATAGTCTTCCTGAGATTTTTCTTATTTCGTAAAACTCTAGTGGTTAATTTGTAGAATCTGTATTCTTTATCTTAATTTTAGGTTTTGTTTATTAGATTTCCTGTTTATAATATCTTCGTCTCATTGTTCTTTTCTTCGTTATTTGTTACTTTCTTATATAACATCTTATTTGGCATGTTTATCTAATATGTATTCGTTTATCATCTGATTTGGTATGTGTACGTAATCTGTCTTTGTATTTGTATTTGTTGTTTGTATATTATTTGTTATTCATGTATGTTTTATTCTTTACCGATAACGTGTTGTTAAGTTCAAGGTTTTGTATGTGTTCATTCGTGTTAGGGTTTATAAATTGTCTGTCTACTGATTCTTTGTTATTGTTTAACATACCTTTTGTGACATCTGTGTATTTTAATCCTTGTACTGTTCCGAACAACTTTGTATTTAATGAAATATGGTGTTTTAATTTCAATATTTGTTTAATTATTTGTGACATTAGTACGTTTTCAATCATTGTTCAATTCTGAACTCTCAAACCCGTTCTGGAAGTGAAATCGTAAACCGTTACGTGAACGTAATCAGTTTAATGCGACGTACACTCCGGAATAATAACATAAGCCAAACATACCCTAAATACCCTTTACATAACTTAGAAATAAGTTTCGAAGGATTCGATATGGCCAAAACATGTTTGTTCGAACTTAAGAACTAAGTGCGACAAAACTGCGAAACGAACGTTGGTGACCGCCCGGATAATATTTAAATCCTAAAAATATTCTGTTATGATTAAAATTTTATTTTTAATCATGTTCGTGTTGAAAAATAAATTAAAATGCTTAAAAACGTTATTTTTCAAGTTTAAGCGCGTACCGCGTGTTACTGCGTAACACAGTGTTTCTACTGCAAAACGCAGACAACGCAGCCAGTCTCGGCAACTGATATTTATTTCAGTAATATTTTGGCGAGTTTATTTTTATAGAATAATAAAAATAATTTAAAACGATATAAACCGGGATTAAAACACTAGATAAAATACCCGGTATCCAGTTAAACACCAGTTTTAGCCTACATATAATATATCTATATAAAAATGCATGTATATATGAGAGTGTGTGTAGGTGGCGGCCTAAGATGCCACCATTTTACCTCTTTCTTACACTATAACAAGTGTTGTGCATGCAATCCCATCATATCCTCCATATATTCTCTAAATCTCTACAAATCCAAGACAAAATCTTTCACCATCTAAACAATCTTCCTCTCTCTCTCTCTCCCCCATAACCGTACACACCACCACCACTCCCATTTTCAATTTTTCAATCTTGTTCTTGAAGATTTAACTCCATTCCAGGCTAGTTTCAAGTTGGTGTGAAGATCCAAAGGAGTTTCCAAGGTGTTTTCAAGTGATTTCAAGCTCCATATCATCAAAATCTCATCAAAAACTCATTTGAATCTTGAAGGTATAAAGTTTATGTTTAAATCATACACTTGATTCTTGGTTGTTCTTGATGATTGGAAGTTTCTCTTAAATCTTGGAATTTTTCACAAACTTGAAATCTAAAAAAAGAAATGGGTCTTGATACAAAATAAAAATGGAAGTATATGTGTGTGTATGTATAACCGTATGTATGTGTATGTGTATGTGTATGTATTTGAGATTTAGTTTGATTTTTGATAAATACTTGTTTAGGATGTTTGCTTGCATGAACAAGATTATGTGCCAAAATGTCAGACATATAAAGGAATGATTGAATCATGAGTTATAATTTGAAATAATGTTAGTATTTTGACATGTAAATGGCCGAAAATTTATTAGACATATTTGAGAATTTTTAAGTTGTTGCATGATCTTGAATGATAGTTAAAATGCAAGTGTTTGATGATTTGTGCATGATGTGATGAATGTTCAATCAAATCAGTAAGTAAACATGAATAAATTACATGTTTGATGCATTTAAATTCATATGAAATGATGATATGATAAGTGTGCTTTAGATACTTGTACATAAGCATGCATGTTGATTTAAAGCTCAAGAAATGATAAAACATGATTGTATGACAAAAATGTTTTAGAACAAATTATAAACACTGAAAATAACATTATTTGGTATATTATAATGGCATGAAACTTTGTCATAGGTTTGGTAGCTTCGCATGTTGTACATATAGCTTATAAATTGTAAAATATGTGAAATTTGCATGATTTATGTGGTTTATGTGAACCTGCACTATCATGAGAATAACCACTAATTTATTCAGTAAATAACATGGGTTATGTTAAAATATCAAGTCGTTACGATTTGGGATGGTTAGGGTAACGTTTGATGCAAAACTATGCGGTAAAACGGTTAAAAATCGGCTTTTTGGAGGATTTTTATAAAACTGTTTTAGATCAGTAAGTAAACTGATTTTTTTGATATAAAAATAAGTATTTTAACTTATATTAAGTTTACTTGGTGTTTGGTTAGTCATACGTGACTTCCGGCGCCCAAAAACGTTACCGAATCGCTAAAGTACGTGTTTTTCAACATACACTATAATGGGTTGTTCATGGGTAAATTTTATGTGTTACAATGTGTTATGTGTTTTATAATATGTGTATGATGACATGTTAATACTTGACAAGATTATGTGTATTACGCTATTATTAGTATGTTACATTTGAGTATATATATTACGACACGCAAATCGTAGATATATTGCTTATAACATGATGAGGGTTACCAATAAAATCGTTCAAGTCACAAAGTTTTTAAAATATATATGAACTCATATATATATATATATATATAAATACACCAATATAATAAAAATTAATAACTTTTCAAGAAATCTCAAAGTTATATGAAAATTCTAAGTATCGGAGAAACTTATGTGTTTTTGTGGGTTTTTGATTATTAAATCGTTCTTACTTAATTTAGGACGAATAAACAATTTGGGAAATTGTGTTAACACATAAAAACGCACCCAAATGTGAGTACAGAGTTCCCCTATTTTACGTTTTCAAATGTCTTGGGGTTAAGCATATGTGCATAACTTTACTTTTCGTTTTCATGACATTATACATGTTCTGTTACATATTACATATAATACATTATTTCAAAGACATTTTACTTGGCATATTGACTTAGTATGCATATTACATGGTTTTACAAAGACATTTTCATTACATTCTTACATTGAAAAAGACATTTGGTATGTTTAACGGAGTAGTACATTCATTAACATTGATCACGCCGCTCGGTAGTATGTAATAGCGCTATAGGACATGACAAATCCCGTTCCCGCTTTCTAGGAATTTCGGAAGGGGAATGACAGAATCCGAATACATTTTTGATAAGCCTTGATCCTGATAAGGGTTTATCCGATAGTCTCAAGGCTTGAGTGTATGCGATAGACAAACCACATAAATGTTCATATCGATAAAAGCAATGGTTTTCAAAACATAACTTTTGATTTTATCTTCTGGTTATCCAAAGACCTTGTTTTGTACATGACATTGGATTTCAAAAGACATTTGTTTATACTTGACATTTGACATTGTTTACACATGACATTTGACATTGGACATTGACATTTAAACAAGACATTATTTCATAGTTATTAATAAGTGATTTAAGTAACGAGACGTGTGTAATATGATAAAAGCATGGTGGATACGCCGCTGGTACTTCCTATATATAAGTGCTTTTATTGTATTGCATATCGTGGCATTATCTAAACCACTTCAACAAAGACAAGGCATGGCATATTTTATACATATTATTTTCATTTGGTTATTCAAAGCATGGTGGATACGCCGCTGGTACTTCCTATATATAAGTGCTTTTATTGTATTGCATATCGTGGCGTTATCTAAACCACTTCAACAAAGACAAGGCATGACATATTTTATACATATTATTTTCATTTGGTTATTCACTTAACCATACATCATTCTTTTATATCATTTGATTTTTCATATGATTTTATAAAAGAAAATATTTTATAAGGTTCATGACCACTTTTCATTAAACATTTCTTTTAACATTCAAGGTCATGAATCTTCAACACTAAACCTATGTTACTCACATTTATTTTTATGCTGACGTATTTACTTTCACATATGTTTTAGGAGCGAATATTTGATGTGAGCAAGCTACACTTAGGGCGACTTGGGCCTTAGCAATCTAAAATCAAGAAAGTTATCATCTTTTATGTTATGTGTTTTGTTTGTACTAAGACAATGTAATAATTTAAGCTTGTAAAACTTAACTTTAATTATCATGTGTTTTGGAACAATAATTCTGCCACACGACTCCCCGATGTTTCTGCCGCGGTTTGTTGTTTTACGCGGTCGGGGTGTGACAGAAGGGTTGGTATCAGAGCTCATGGTTATAGGGAATTAGGTTATTAGTAAAATTTTGACCTAGACTATAACCTTTCCAGGACCCTAACACAAGTTACCTTTTGTTTAGATCTTAAAACAATACCATCACCTATCCTTAGGTGATTACCAAAACAAGTACACAAATCTCAATTCCATTTGAAAATCAATCATCTATCCTTAGATGATTTATTTTTAGGCTTTACGCCTTTAAAGTTTTCAAATCTCGTCAAAGTTTGAGTCTTAATAATGTGACCACGTGCAATCCGAAAGGGTGGGTGCCTGTACCCTGAGTTTTCTGTCTAAGGCTAGAGTGTTCGTACAAATCCACATAATCGGACCAGTCACTCTTACCTGGGAACTCTTGGGGTGAGTGTCCACTTATAGGCTAAATCATGTCTTCATTATGCATTATATAGACCCATTTACTTTGATTAGTCACTGTGTGTCGTTTGATTGTTTGAAGTAACGAACAAATAACCACCTTCCTTTGTTTTGTCGATATTTTCAATACTCCTTTTGATTGTCTTATGTCAATCTCACACATTTCCTTGTGTTCCTTTTCTTTTAGATGCCTCCTCGACGTGATCAAACTCAAGACGATGCAATGGCAGCCTTGATCGCTCAGCAAATTGCTGCTGTACTCCCGAACCTAGTAACTCAGTTAAACCAAGCAAACAACAATAACAACGCACCTGTTCTGTGACACGTTAAGACTTTCAATTCGGCTAAACAACTTCAGTTTTCTGGGTCAGAAGGAGCAACTGGGCTCCTACAGTGGTTCGAGAGTCTCGAGAGTACGTTTCGTCACGTTCAATGCCCGAATGAGCGAAAGGTTGAGTTTGCGTCAATTGTGTTTCAGAAAAAGGGCGCTTACTTGGTGGAATGGTGTGATGAGGGACAGAGGTGCCAACGTGGCAATGGCTCAAACATGGGAAGAGCTTCGCGCACTTATGATGAAGGAGTTTTGTCCTCGTCATGAACTGAGGGCACTGGAAAATGAATTCCACGATCTCAAGCAAGATAGTGGAGAGCACCGTGCCTACACAAACCGATACGAAGAACTGAGCCTACTGTGTCCCACCATGGTCACGCCTTTGGACAAGGCGATTGAAAAGTACATAGATGGTCTTCCTGATCCCGTTCAGGTTATTGTCACCGGCAGCAGCCCTACCACGGTGAGACAAGCCATTGAGCTAGCTGCGACCTTGACTGAGTCTCAAGTCAAGAAGGGTAAACTCCACCGCAAGGGTGACAAGAAACCATCTAACAAGACAGAGAAGAAGAAGGGAAAGAAAGCTGAAACCTCGAAGAAATCTAGGAAGTGTAAGGCTTCCAAGAACTTTGCCGTTGTTGCATAGACCAATCAAGCTGCCCCTACCCAGCCAGCACAACTACCTGCCAAGAAACAGTATGTTGGTACTGCACCTCTTTGTAACAAGTGCAATTGTCATCATCAACCACATCTTCAGTGTCGTCTTTGCAACAACTGTGGAAGATATGGCCATTTGGCTAACACATGTCGCTCTCCTCCTGATCCGAATCAAGCGGCACAAAACCCTGCCCAACAGCCACTAAATCCTGCACGACCTCCTTTTCCGCCTGGGTCTTGCTACAATTGTGGAGATTTGACTAAGTACAGGAACAAGTGCCCGAAGTTGGATAATGCGAACCCGGCTCATGAACGAGCATACAACATCAATGCCCATGAAGCACGTGCCGACAATGAGGTGGTGAACGGTATGTTCTATGTTAACAACCAACTTGCTTCTATTCTTTTTGATTCGGGTGCCGACAAGAGTTTTTGTTATCCCTAGCTTTTGAACCTTTGCTTGCAAAGCCTATAACAAAACTAGGAAAACCCTTAACATTAGAGTTAGCCAGTGGTGAATCCCTTGTACTTGATTTCGTCATTCGAAATTGCCAGTTGAACCTTAACGATCATCTCTTTCCCATTGACCTCACGCCAATGCAACTTGGGAGTTTCGACGTTATAGTAGGGATGGATTGGTTGACCAAATACCGTGCAGAAGTGGTTTGTTTTGACAAGATTGTTCGTGTACCTCTTTCGTCTGGTGAAGTCTTAGAAGTTCGTGGAGAAAAACCCGCTAGTAGCCTTAAACTAATGTCTAGCACCCAAGCTCATAGAAATCTACGAAAGAATTATGTGGCTTTCTTGGCACGTGTCGTAGAGGAGAAAGACAGGGGTAAAACTGTACAAGACATCCCCGTCGTTCGGGATTATCCTGAGGTTTTTCCTGAAGACTTACCTGGTTTACCCCCAACACGTCAAATCGAGTTCCGTATTGACCTTGTACCTGGTGCTAACCCGATTGCCAAATCTCCATACCGTCTTGCACCATCTGAGATGCAAGAGTTATCGAAGCAGCTGCAGGAGTTATCAGACAAAGGATTTATTCGTCCAAGCTTTTCCCCTTGGGGAGCGTCTGTTCTTTTTGTAAAGAAGAAGGATGGATCTTTCCGAATGTGTATCGATTACCGTGAGCTTAACAAACTCACCATAAAAAATCGATATCCACTACCTCGCATTGATGACCTCTTTAATCAGCTTCAGGGTTCTACCTGCTTTTCGAAGATTGATCTACATTCTGGGTATCATCAGCTTCGCGTATCCGAAGAAGATATTCCCAATACTGCTTTCCGCACACGATACGGCCACTATGAGTTCACTGTTATGCCTTTCGGTTTAACGAATGCTCCTGCCGTCTTCATGGATTTAATGAATAGGGTTTGTAAGCCTTATTTAGATAAGTTCATCATCGTCTTCATCGATGACATTTTGATCTATTCCAAGACACGAGCTGACCATGAACAACATCTTCGTCTAACAATGGAGCTCCTAAAGAAGGAACAACTTTTCGCTAAATTCTTCAAGTGTGAATTTTGGCTTAAGGAAGTTCAATTTTTAGGACACATTGTCAACGAACAAGGTATACACGTAGATCCCGCCAAAATCAGTGCGATTAAGGATTGGGATATACCTACTACTCCTACCAAGGTTCGTTCATTTCTGGGTCTCGCGGGTTATTACCGCCGCTTTATTTCAAACTTCTCCAAGATTGCGGTTCCTCTCACAGCCTTAACTCAAAAGAATAAACCTTTTGAGTGGGGACCCAAACAAGAAGAAGCTTTTCAGACCTTGAAACAAAAACTCTGCGATGCTCCTGTGTTGTCTTTACCTGAGGGAAATGACGACTTTGTCGTATATTGTGACGCATCGAATCTAGGCCTTGGTTGCGTTCTCATGCAGAGAAACAAAGTCATAGCTTACGCGTCAAGACAATTGAAAATCCATGAGAAAAACTACACGACTCACGATCTTGAGTTAGGCGCTGTGGTTTTTGCTCTCAAAATTTGGAGGCACTACCTTTATGGAACAAAATTTGTGGTTTTCACTGACCACAAAAGTCTCTAACACATCTTCAGTCAGAAAGAACTAAACATGAGACAACGACGTTGGGTGGAACTTCTAAACGACTACGACTGCAATATTCGCTACCATCCTGGTAAGGCGAATGTCGTAGCCGATGCGTTAAGTTGAAAAGAAAGATTCAAGCTTCATTGTGTTCAAGTTCGATCTGATATTCAAACCCGCATTTCTCAAGCTCAACGTACTTGTGTTTCACAGAACTTGATGGGTAAGGAATTACCGTATCATCTTACGCCTCATCTTGAACTAAAGAACGATGGATTATATTATTTCATGGACCGTTTGTGGGTTCTAATTCAAGACAATCTCCGCACCTTGTTGATGGATGAAGCTCATAAGTCTTGTTATTCAATTCATCCTGGTGCAGACAAAATGTATAAGGATCTTCGAACCCAGTATTGGTGGCCGGGAATGAAGAAAGACATTGCCTTATATGTATCCAAATGCCTTACTTGTCTGAAGGTTAAGGCGGAACATCATCATCCCTCTGGATTATTGGAACAACCAGAGATACCAGTTTGGAAATGGGAAAACATTGCCATGGATCTCATTACCAAACTACCGCGCACTAATAGAGGTCATGATGCCATTTGGGTAGTAGTTGATCGTTTGACAAAATCAGCGCACTTCTTGCCAATCCGTGAGGATTTATCTGCTGACAAGCTTGCCAAGATCTACGTAGATGAGATTGTATCCCGACATGGTGTTCCCTTGAGCATCATATCTGACCGAGACGTTCGATTCTCATCTCACTTTTGGAGAACCATGCAATCTGCTATGGGAACCCAACTCAATTTGAGCACAGCTTATCATCCTCAAATGGATGGACAATCTGACAGAACAATCCAGACATTGGAGGATATGTTTAGAGCTTGTGTGATCGATTTTGGTGGTAGTTGGGATTCACATCTTCCATTGATCGAATTCTCCTACAATAATAGTTATCACTCCAGCATCAACATGGCTCCTTTCGAAGCTTTATACGGTCGACAATGTCATTCGCCGGTCTGCTGGAATGAGATTGGTGAAGCTCAGCTCACTGCACCTGAACTCATTTTAGAGACTACAGACAAAGTCAAGAAAATTCGCGACAACCTCTTAACAGCTAGAAGCTGTCAAAAGAGTTACGCGGATAGACGACGCAAGCCTTTGGAATTCCAAGTCGGTGATCTCGTCCTACTCAAGGTATCTCCTTGGAAAGGTGTAATCAGATTTGTGAAGAAAGGAAAACTTGCACCACGATATGTTGGACCATTCAAGATCGTTGAAAGAATCGGAAAAGTAGCCTACAGACTTGAGCTGCCTCCTGAACTTGGAAATGTTCATCCAACTTTCCACGTGTCCAATCTGAAAAAAGTGTTTGGCTGATGAAAACCTCCACATCCCCCTTGATGAAATTCGTGTCGACAACACGATGCACTTCGTCGAGAAACCTGTGGAAATATTGGACCATCAAGTCAAGAAGCGCAAGCGCATACGGATAGTCAAAGTTCACTGGGAATCCAAACGTGGCCCAGAGTTTACTTGGGAACGAGAGGATCAAATGAAGGCGAAATATCCACACTTTTTCCCACAAGTTTCCTCTAATTAAATTTCGGGACGAAATTTCCAAAAGTAGGGGAGACTGTGACATCTGTGTATTTTAATCCTTGTACTATTCCGAACAACTTTGTATTTAATGAAATATGGTGTTTTAATTTCAATATTTTTTTAATTATTTGTGACATTAGTACGTTTTCAATCATTGTTCAATTCCGAACTCTCAAACCTGTTCTGGAAGTGAAATCGTAAACCGTTACGTGAATGTAATCAGTTTAACGGGACGTACACTCTGGAACAATAACATAAGCCAAACATACCCTAAATACCCTTTACATAACTTAGAAATAAGTTTCAAAGGATTCGGTATGGCAAAAACATGTTTGTTCGAACTTAAGAACTAATTGCGACAAAACTGCGAAACGAACGTTGGTGACCGCCCGGATAATATTTAAATCCCAAAAATATTCTGTTTTGATTAAAATTTTATTTTTAATCATGTTCGTGTTGAAAAATAAATTAAAACGCTTAAAAACGTTATTTTTCAAGAGCGCGTACCGCGTGTTTCTGCGTAACACAGTGTTTCTATTGCAAAATGCAGACAACGCAGCCAGTCTCGGCAACTGATATTTATTTCAGTAATATTTTGGAGAGTTTATTTTTATAGAATAATAAAAATAATTTAAAACGATATAAACCGGGATTAAAACGCTAGATAAAATACCCGGTATCCAGTTAAACACCAGTTTTAGCCTATATATAATATATCTATATAAAATTGCATGTATATATGAGTGTGTGTGTAGGTGGCGGCCTAAGATGCCACCATTTTACCTCCTTCTTACACTATAACAAGTGTTGTGCATGCAATCCCATCATATCCTCCATATATTCTCTAAATCTCTACAAATCCAAGACAAAATCTTTCACCATCTAAACAATCTTCCTCTCTCTCTCTCCCCCATAACCGTACACACCACCCCCATCCCATTTTCAATTTTTCAATCTTGTTCTTGAAGATTTAACTCCATTCCAAGCTAGTTTCAAGTTGGTGTGAAGATCCAAAGGAGTTTCCAAGGTGTTTTCAAGTGATTTCAAGCTCCATATCATCAAAATCTCATCAAAAAACTCACTTGAATCTTGAAGGTATAAAGTTTATGTTTAAATCATACACTTGATTCTTGGTTGTTCTTGATGATTGGAAGTTTCTGTTGAATCTTGGAATTTTTCACAAACTTGAAATCTAAAAAAGAAATGGGTCTTGATACAAAATAAAAAGGGAAGTATATGTGTGTGTATATATAACCGTATGTATGTGTATGTATTTGAGATTTAGTTTGATTTTTGATAAATACTTGTTTAGGATGTTTGCTTGCATGAATAAGATTATGTGCCAAAATGTTAGAGATATAAAGGAATGATTGAATCATGAGTTATAATTTGAAATAATGTTAGTATTTTGACATGTAAATGGCCGAAAATTTATTAGACATATTTGAGAATTTTTAAGTTGTTGCATGATCTTGAATGATAGTTAAAATGCAAGTGTTTGATGATTTGTGCATGATGTGATGAATGTTCAATCAAATCAGTAAGTAAACATGAATAAATTACATGTTTGATGCATTTAAATTCATATGAAATGATGATATGATAAGTGTGCTTTAGATACTTGTACATAAGCATGCATGTTGATTTAAAGCTCAAGAAATGATAAAAAATGATTGTATGAAAAAAATGTTTTAGAACAGATTATAAACACTGAAAATAACATTATTTGGTATATTATAATGGCATGAAACTTTGTCATAGGTTTGGTAACTTCGCATGTTGTACATATAGCTTAGAAAGTTGTAAAATATGTGAAATTTGCATGATTTATGTGGTTTATGTGAGACCTGCACTATCATGAGTATAACCACTATTTATTCAGTAAATAACATGGGTTATGTTAAAATATCAATTCGTTACGATTTGGGATGGTTAGGGTAACGTTTGATGCAAAACTATGCGGTAAAACGGTTAAAAATCGGCTTTTCGGAGGATTTTTATAAAACTGTTTTAGATCAGTAAGTAAACTGATATTTTTGATATAAAAATAAGTATTTTAACTTATATTAAGTTTACTTGGTGTTTGGTTAGTCATACGTGACTTCCGACGCCCAAAAACGTTACCGAATCGCTAAAATACGTGTTTTTCAGCATACACTATAATGGGTTGTTCATTGGTAAATTTTATGTGTTACAATGTGTTATGTGTTTTATAATATGTGTATGATGACATGTTAATACTTGACAAGATTATGTGTATTACGCTATTATTAGTATGTTACATTTAAGTATATATATTACGACGCGCAAATCGTAGATATATTGCTTATAACATGATGAGGGTCACCAATAAAATCGTTCAAGTCGCAAAGTTTTTAAAATATATATGAACTCATATATATATAAATACACCAATATAATAAAAAATAATAACCTTTCGAGAAATCTCAAAGTTATGTGAAAATTCTAAGTATCGGAGAAACTTATGTATTTTGTGGGTTTTTGATTATTAAATCGTTCTTACTTAATTTAGGACGAATAAACAATTTGGGAAATTGTGTTAACACATAAAAACGCACCCAAAGGTGAGTACATAGTTCCCCTATTTTACGTTTTCAAATGTCTTGGGGTGAAGCATATGTGCATAACTTTACTTTTCGTTTTCATGACATTATACATGTTCTGTTACATATTACATATAATACATTATTTCAAAGACATTTTACTTGGCATATTGACTTAGTATGCCTATTACATGGTTTTACAAAGACATTTTCATGACATGCTTACATTGAAAAATACATTTGGTATGTTTAACGGAGTAGTACATTCATTAACATTGATCACGCCGCTCGGTAGTATGTAATAGCGCTATAGGACTTGACAAATCCCGTTCCCGCTTTCTAGGAATTTCGGAAGGGGAATGACAGAATCCGAATACATTTTTGATAAGCCTTGATCCTGATAAGGGTTTATCCGACAGTCTCAAGGCTTGAGTGTATGCGATAGACTAACCACATAAATGTTCATATCGATAAAAGCAATGGTTTTCAAAACATAACTTTTGATTTTAATTTTTGGTTATCCAAAGACCTTGTTTTGTACATGACATTGGATTTCAAAATACATTTGTTTATACTTGACATTTGACATTGTTTACACATGACATTGGACTTTGACATTTAAACAAGACATTATTTCATAGTTATTAATAAGTGATTTAAGTAACGAGACGTGTGTAATATGATAAAAGCATGGTGGATACGCCGCTGGTACTTCCTATATATAAGTGCTTTTATTGTATTGCATATCGTGGCGTTATCTAAACCCCTTCAACAAAGACAAGACATGACATATTTTATACATATTATTTTCATTTGGTTATTCACTTAACCATACATCATTCTTTTATATCATTTGATTTTTCATATGATTTTATAAAAGAAAAAATTTTATAAGGTTCATGACCACTTTTCATTAAACATTTCTTTTAACATTCAAGGTCATGAATTTTCAACACTAAACCTATGTTACTCACAGGCATTTTTATGCTGACGTATTTACTTTCACATATGTTTCAGGAGCGAATATTTAATGTGAGCAAGCTACACTTAGGGCGACTTGGGCCTTAGCAATCTAAAATCAAGAAAGTTATCATCTTTTATGTTATGTGTTTTGTTTGAACTAAGACAATGTAATAATTTAAGCTTGTAAAACTTAACTTTAATTATCATGTGTTTTGGAACAATAATTCTGCCACACGACTCCCTGACGTTTCCGCCGCGGTTTGTTGTTTTACGCGGTCGGGGTGTGACACCTTTCTTCTTTCAATGGATCTTAATATGTTTAATATTGTTATTTTTTGAAAATGTTAAAAAAATTGTCACACATGATTGTTTGGTATGCAACAGTAGGATTAACATGTTATGGTTAATTATTTTCTTCTTATTTGAAACAGTATCAGACATCCTACTTTCTGTAGACATATGACACGAGCGGATGAAGTTCTTATGGTAAGTGAGAAATTGTTAAATGAATTATACTTTTGGTTATTTGCTATACTGAAAGACCATTTATTATTCTTACCCGTTTATATTACAATTCATTTTTACTTATTTTTTATAAGGCTATTCCATTTAATGCCGCGTATAGATTGTGGGGTACTGTAACAACCCGACTTTTGAAGTCAAAGTACAAGTCAAAGTCAAAGTCAAAGGAAGAAAAGACTGCTAATTCGATCTGTCATTCCTTGCTTAGTTATTACTTGTACTTCCCGACTCGTTAATCGATATTTGAATTTATGTTAACTTAGTTGTATTATGTGGAATTATTATGCAATAATCGCAGTTAATCGCTAAATGAATTAACGCTATCACATCGCTGTCGCATCGCAAATCGAATTACAGGTTATGGATATTGTTTTACGTGTGTGTGCCTTTATGTGTTACTTGTGCATTTTTATATTGTTTGAGGTGATTATTCGCAAATGCAATCGCAACTATATCGCAACGCAATCACATCGCAGACTCGAATAATAAGTTTTACTTCTATGGTAGTTAGTAGTTATGTTATTGGTGTAACTAATGTGTAATACTATCGCATTGCTTACTCGCACCACATCGCAATGCTCAACGCGCGAAACGAAAAGTCAAAAACCAACGCGCAAAACCCATCCGATCGGATGGCCATCCGATCGAACTGCCTTCCGATCCATCACCGTACACCGCCTTTCTCCTCTCTTGCCTATAAATAGCACCTGTCACATCAATGTTCATGTAATGTGACAGCTCTTGTTCGACCAGCACGTTCCAGCCCTATTTTCTCTCGATTCCTCGCGATTCTTGTAAGTTTCTACCTCAAATCTTATACTTCTATCATCTACACACACTTCTTCATCATTTTCACCATCAAATCTCATCATTTCACCATGGAATCTG
This sequence comes from Helianthus tuberosus, assembly GCA_030545235.1. NCBI lineage: Eukaryota > Viridiplantae > Streptophyta > Magnoliopsida > Asterales > Asteraceae > Helianthus > Helianthus tuberosus. Next base: position 102,203,354 of record CM060418.1, read on the forward strand.
CTGATTTGGGGTGTTCAAGGGTGATGCCATCATGAAGTTCTTATGAACCTTGAAGTGTGACATCATCTTACAAAGAACAACTCAGATCTACAAGATTTCAACATATTTAAACACTGATTTCTCCTAAATCTAAACATAATCAAAGTGTTTCAAACTTTTCTTCAATAATCTCAACTTTGCACATAAAACCGATAGGATCCAAGCTCATTCAGTCCTTCTACTCATTCACTAGTGAAGTGTCGATCTGAGAACGGATTACTACCGGAGAGATGACCGACTAAACGGGTTGAACATGAAATACCATCAAGAACAGTTACTGAATGGACGGGGTGATTCCCATCCGCTCGGATGACTTGGACTTGACAGGGTTTCTGTTGTTTAACGCGTTGTTATACCATCTCGGTTCAAAGCGCAAAGGTTTAACTTAGCAAAGTTTTACAAGTTACGAAACGAGCAGGTTACCAAACGAATCACCATCTGATCAGACGGCCATCCGTCTGGATGACCATCCGGCCGGATGACCTGATTGGTAGAAACACTTCTTGTTTTATAAAATGCTACAACGAAAACTTCAAAGTTCCATCATAAACAAACACATCCATCCCAAACGAATGACAGTCCGACCGAATGGCCATCCAACCGGATGACCATCCGTCCGGATTGTCATCCGATCAGATGACCTTCCGTCATTCTGTTTACTCGCATCGTTTTACACACCGTTTAACGCTTATACTATCATACTGTGTTCAGGCTAATCTCTCAGCGCTCCCTTCAATCCAAGAGAGTGTTTATTTACTAAACACAATCTGTGAGTATACTCGATCCCTTTTTGCTCTAAGCACTTTTGGGTGTTACATACGTTACTTATATCAAATCACATCGATCACACAACGCAAACACTTTTATACGCTAACCGATCTCGCATGTTATACGTGTTACTCGATGAATGCTTGTATGTTATGTTTACACAGTGATTGTTTCCTGACACCTTAGCAACGATAGTACTATAGTTTGGACTCAGCACCTATCGTGGACGGGGGTTGCTAAGGGTATTTCTTCACGTGTCATGGTGGTGATATGTGTTGCGCACTCTACAACTCGCCGTCACATCTGTGCATATTTCATTGTTGATAACCTACTAGCTTCACATTATTACGTGTTACATGCTGGTTATGCGTTAATCGCTTTCACTGCTATTATACTATTAAACTTGTGTGCTATTACGTGTATTGACCTTTATTTTAACGTATTTGGCAGGTGTTTAAGATGCTAGGATTTGCTTTGCTTTGCTTTGCCTTGCCTTGTGGGATCAAGTCTAGGGGAGTCTAGAAACAAATCTAACAAAATCTGAGTTGTCGGAACATTTTATCTGTCTTTGAGAAAACAATGTCTGTAATAACTGCTTTTATTTGATATATTATGGTATGGGACATAATGTTAAATATCCGGTAATTTTAGTTGTTATGGATTTCTCTTGGACAATCTGTTTCGCTCAGTGCCGCGCCCCGATGTTTCCGCCATCGGTTGGGGTGTGACAGATTGGTATCAGAGCCATAACTATAGGGAATTAGGCAAGACTCGACCTAGTCCGGGTCGATGTCTTAGAATTGACCTAGTCTATAGTCTAAGTACCAACAGATCAACTTGTGCAAACCCGGTAGGGGTTATGTACGAGCTTGCTTGATGTTCTCGCTCGAATTTGCTGAACACTACACTTTTGCGCAAATATCGCATACTACTGTTTCGCGCAAGGTCAGCCTTTCCTAAGGCTGGAAAAACACACACAAACGAATGATCTGGTTGAGATTAGGTGTGAAAGCCGCAAACTCTCAATCAAATCGCTCGTTCGATGCGCTTTTTACTATAAACACGAGAATTTGCGTTGAATCAGGAGTGAAATCCATACTTCGACGCAAATCTCTCTTTATCTCATGATTTTATCACACAAACAGGAATGAAGTTATTAAGTTAGGGGTGAAACTCGCACCTTAATGACTTATTCTACTCCATAATTGGGTTTTACAAAACTCTCGATGGATTCCAACGACATGACCCTCGTAACGGCCAAAAGGATGCGTGCCGATCGCCCGAATTAAGGCAAGAACATAGTCTACTAAGCCAATGTGTGTACTCAAAGTCCTTGAGAATAGTTTTTGGATCGTCGTGTGACCCTAACGAGTCAATATGAGTAGTTCATCATCAAGAACAAAGGCGGAATCAATGTAAATGATGTCAACACAGCTTGTTCCTTTCTAATCTTTATCTATTACTGATTTCCTGAGCTTTTATAAGTTCAAATGACAAACGGACAGCACCTCGGCTCAGAACATATGATCTAATCCCGTTTGAAATGACACCAGCACATGGGTATATATAGATGGAGTGATTTCGCTTGAAGATGTCACTGCCCTGTTCAAGCGAAATTACACTTGTTAATTTCGCTTGAACTGGTCTTCGACACTTTCAAGCGGAATTACCCACTTTAACAAATTCTAACCCTAATTTCAACCCTGTTGTGTGCTCGTTTATCCTATCTAGACATAAGACTTGATTAAGACGAAGTTAACAGACATTAAACGCACCAACAGACTCCCCCTTGGATGTTGACGAAGTCTTCACCGTCAAGTCTTTAGTCTTTGTCTCGATTGAACGTTCTCTTGCTCCAAATTGTTTTTACATTGTAAAGCTCCCTCCAATTCTTCAATCAACAGCTAGCATGAATCACAGAATCTGAATCTTTAACAATCTTCAAGCTCCCCCTTGAATGTAGATCCAAGAACTGCATCTGACTTTAAGTCTTCAGACTCCCCCTATCAGTAGGCTGGGATTTTGCTTAGCTGCTTTCTCAAATTCATATCTGTTACCTGCACAATCTCTACCAAAATATAAGATATATGACAATAACAGTTTCAATTCAAACTTATCATTCAAACTCATTCAATGATCTTATCAGTGTTTAGAAATCCACTTAAGTATTCAAGTCCAAATTAATGACCCTGATTACTCAATTTGTCTACCAAGTCCAACTTAATGACCTTGGTTGACCTGAGATAAAACAAACTGATTTTTGTTTAATATATTCAAACAATTTTCTGAAAATTTACAAGTTTCAACTTAATGAACTTGTTTATATTTTTTTTTTCAATTTCTCAAGTTTAACATGATTAGCTCCAAACTCATCCTCCAGCCCAGAAACTTCCTGCATCTGCTTCAATTTGAATCTGAAGATCAACTCTCCACTTTGGTTTGTCGTAAAATAAAGCAGAAATGTAAAATCTGTTTGGATTTTTAATAAAGTTTCTAAACTAGAAAAGAAATACAGAAATAAAATGCAGTAAAAGTAAACTATTTACAAACATATTTTTGATGAGCGTGTTAGGGAATCATATCAGCTATTCGACAAGTCACAAGTACCGTTAAGCTTTAATTTCATACTCAGAATTAAACAATTCACTTAGATTGTCGATATACTGATCCACTTAAATTCTCACACAATTTTCAATCTGTCCAGGATACTGATTAAGTGTTTTAGAGACTTAAACTTATACATGTGTCCCACCTCTTGAATATACTCCCGTATCCAGATCCCAATATTCAGTCTTACAGGTGAGTATACCACAGATGATATCTGTAAGGGGTTAATTGCGAAACCGTGAGAGCTCAGGTCAGAACTTCCGTTCAGCAGAGAGATGACAGTTCGAATTTAGTGGGTCCCCTTTAGAGGATCTTTTTTACAACAACATTGATTAGCAATTTTATTGTCTCATCATTTTATGCTGAGGACGGCGCTATATTTCAAGCAAGCAGTAAAGTATTCTCCGGGGACTAGGCCATTGTGTTGGTGCATTTAATGTCTGTTAACTTCGTCTTAATCGAGTCTTATGTCTAGATAGGATAAACGAGCACATAACAGGGTTAGAAATTAGGGTTTTATATGTGAAAGTGGGTGATTCCGCTTGAAAGTGACACAGATCAGTTCAAGCGAAATCAACATGTTGATTCCGCTTGAAATGGAATGTGAAATCTTCAAGCGAAATCAGAACAACTATATATATGTGTGTGCTGGTGTCATTTCAAACGGAATTAGGTCATATGTTCTGAGCCGAGGTACTTGAAAGATGGATGATTTCATGAATCCTTTTTGTGATGTGTTTGCATTTACCGGTGGTTCGGGAGATGGCACTTCAGATAACACAAATGAAACTACACTAACACCGAGTGCAAAGAAGACTATTTCTGATACATTAAGTGTTGAAAGTGCTTATGGGACGTACAACAAACCTCCAAAGTTGATGGCGATTGAAGATTATAATAGGTGGGCTACAAGGTTCGATGAGTGGCTTCAAGCCTTTGCATATCCAAGCTGGAAAAGTTTAAAGATTGGTTACATTAGAGGAGGTCATTTTGGTGAAAGTTTGACAGATACTGATGATATTGAAAGATATGTTGCTGAACAAAAGTGCATCGCGTTGATTCATCAGTCTATGAGAGATGATATAATTTCATTGATTGAATATGAAAATTCAAAAGATCTTTGGGAGAAACTGAGGGTAAAATGTGTAGGCAGTGCTGAGATAGTTAAAAAAAAAGAAACTGTTAAGAAAAGAGTTTGATTTATTTGGTTGTTTAAAGAACGAGTCTGTTTCCAAGATGATTGAGAGATTCGGGCATCTGAAATTGGAGCTGGCAAGACACCAAATTGTATATACTCAAGAAGAGTTGGTTGACAAACTGTTCGACTCGCTGCCGAATGAACAAGATTGGCAGTACTTTGCATTAATGCTGAAGAATACAATCAAGGCTGAAGAGTTGACAGTGGATCTGCTTATCGAAAGACTGGAGAGTCACGAGTTGGAGATCAAGAAATCTAGCAAAGTCAACAACTCATCTTATCAGCAGAATGTAGAGTTGTACTATAGAGGAAATCTACCAAAGACTGGTTCTCCAAGAACAACATTTTCTGCAGAGAATTCAAATAATGTGAATCAAGAAACTCCTCACAGTGGTTTTCATAGTGGATCTTCTTCAACAACTCCAAGCCAATCTGCATCAAAGAATCTGTTCCAATGTAACATTGCTGTGGATCTGAAGAACGCTCAAAATTTCAGTGAAGAGTCAGTAAAACAACAGATGGTGTTCTTAGCGTCGGTGTTAGAATCGTACGAGAGCCTCGTGGCGGGCAAGATTGGAAACACCAACCTGACTAAAGAGGACTATGATCAAATAGATCCTGAAGAGATGGAGCTAATAGATATCAGGTGGTGTATGACCAGTGCAGTCCGGAGAGCACAACGCTTCATGGAGATTACTGGGAGACATTCTATCGGTGGGCCGTCCACAAAACTTTGCTTTGATAAATCAAAAGTCACGTGCTTCAGGTGTAAACAAAAAGGACATTTTAAACATGAGTGTCGAAACGCTCCAGCTGATGATACTGCAAATCCATTTCGTGAAGATTACTACAAAAGAGCAATCTACCATCAAAACAAATCTGAACCCCGTAGAATGAAGCAGCTTGAAGATACCCCCAAAGAAAAATCAAGAGCTCTTGCTGTTATTCATGATGATGATGGATACGATTGGAGTGATGCGTTACCGGAGGAAGATGCAGTAGGCTATGTGTTTGTAGCCAAGGAAGTTCCTTTCAAAGACACAAGAAATGAAGAAGAAAAATACTAAAGCAGAAAGCAGAAAGCAGAATTCAAGATGATGAGATTATCTAAGGTGTTCAGTGAAGCCAAGAGAGCAAAGTGATGGGATGCTGATAGAGAATGTTACCTTGATCCTCAAGGAAACATTGCTATTGATACGAAAACTCTTAGTATTGAAGCTTTCATTGAGGAATTTGCTGAAGAAGAAGAAGCCTTACAGAGAGAACGGTGGAGAGGTGGAGAAGAGAAAGAAAAAGAAAAAGAGAAAGAGAACGAGTCACAGTCTAAGAAGATTGATGATGGGATTATTGATACTTCACAAGAATTCACCGCTGAAAATTTCGGGAAGATGGCTGACAAAGTGCTTGCTGCAAAGGAACTTGAGGTAGACTCTAAGTCTGAAACTGAGTCTAAAAGCAAGGTCAGTCCAAACATTTCAACAAGTAAGACAGGTAAGAAAGTCAAAGGTGATAGTGACTACAAAAGTTGCATGAAAAACTGCAAGTTTTGTAGTACACTCACTTATCTTAGTGATACAAAGGTTGAAGAACTGACAACAAGAGTCAGAAAGGTTGAAGATCAGATTTTAGACCGTGATAAAATGCTAAAAGCTTCAAATGATCGTGCTAAAAATTTAACTGAGAAAATTGAAAATGATAAAATTGAAGTAGAAAGAATTAGGAAAGAGAATGAAAAGCTAATTCAAGAAAATCGTCAACTCTTAGAAAATTTTGATAAACTAAAATGAACGGTCAAAGATTCTGATGAAAGAAACGGTAAAACCAATAAATAAAATGAGCATTTAACTATAGTTCTTCGACACAAAGAAGAGCAAATCAATCAACAACTGGATGAGATTGCTAAATTGAAGCTTCAGTTTGAAGAAGCTAAGATTGAGAATGAGCATATCAATCTGAAATTAACCAGTTACAACTCTGCAAGCTTTATTTTACAACACATTGTTCCTAAACCCATCGGGAAAAACAAAGCAGGTGAAGATGTTTATTCGGATGGAACTGGGGTTGGGTATCATCAGGTTCCACTGCCAGTGTTAAATAATTTTTCTAAGAAAACATCAGGGTTGGTTAATGATGAAGATGAAACAAATGAAATAAAACTTCCAGAGTCAATTGATGTTACATTTTCTTCATCTGATGATAGTGTTCAAACTGAGATTGTGAAAGGCATGGCTGAAAGTGTTTTGAAGTCTGATAGTGATTCAGTTGAGGATGAAGAGTGTTTTCTGGACAAATATATTTCAAAATCAAAGTCCAAAAACAACTTACATGAAGAACCACATCTTGTGATGTACAAGATGGCAGGATCGGATAAGTTGTATTCGGATTCTGAGTTTTCACTGGAAAATGTTAATGTTGCTAAATTGAAAAATGTGTTCAAACTGGTTGAAATTGATCTGTCTGAGACTGAAGGTCTAAAACAGATGAAGAGGCAAATGAATTTTGAAAAAGATAAAGCTTACTACAAAAAACCTGTTGTTCCATTGCGTTTTTATAACAACAATCGAAACAGATGGTCGGGTGGTTATCAGGGTGGTAAGAATTATCAGAAAAAGAATGTTCAAAACAAGAAGTTTGCTGAGAAAAAGGTGTCTGTGAACAGTTCAAGTTCACTTTCTGATGAAGAATCTGAGATTTTTTCAAAATCAAACAAATAGTTCTTTGAGAAGAAAGCATCGCAACCTCAGTCCGAAGGCACAAGTCGGGTAGTTGACACCCGAACATGCTTCAAATGCAATCAAGTTGGACATATTGCACGAAAGTGTAACAACTTGAAGCCTAAAACTGAAGTTGTGATGAATTGAAGAAAGAAAGATGATGTGAAGGGAAAAGCTCCATTGGTTGTTGAGAAAAAGGTTTTGAAAAATGATAACACCAAGATAAAAAATGAACCTGTTAAGAATATGGTAACTAAAAATGACAAATTTTACAAACGGGTTGCTTCATCTCAACAAACATGGAAGCCAAAAAGTTCTCCAAAACCAAAGGTTTCAGAGTCAGAAAAACAATCGTCTTCTACCACTTCGGTAAAGATGGATGTTCCTTTGGATTATTATGAACAATTGGAGAAACAATCTTCTACTCCACCAGAGAAGAAGAATGTTCAAAAGAAAGATCAACCAATTGGTCAACCTAAGACAGATGAGTTTTTCTTATACAAAAAGGTTGAGGTTGGGTCTGAGGAGAGCTTAAAGATGAATGACAAGAATTTTCCGCCACTTTACATTGCAAAATCTCACATTAATGTCAAGTTACCCGAGTCAAAAGAGGCTTGGGTGGCATCAAAATCTCACTAAATGTTTGTGAAATGTGCAGGAGCTTCCAAGATCCGTTTCACGACGGATTATGGATAGTGGAGCTTCTCGGCACATGACAGGGAAGAAGACACTATTGTACGTGTTAGAGGGTTTAATGGAGGTTATGTAGGTTTTGCAGGCAATCAAGGTGGTAGAATAATTGGAGAAGGAACGTTATCCAATAGGATTGTTACGTTTGAAAGAGTGAATTACATCGCTGAGCTTGAGAACAATCTTCTGAGCATATCTCAGATTTGTGATCGCATGTATACGACGCACTTTACAGACAAAGAATGTTTGATCTTGAAACAAGGATTTGTTGTTCCTGAAGAGTGGGTTATCATGAGGGCACCTAGAGTGAATGATTTGTACATGTTGGACATGAGCGTAGCTACTACAACCACGGGTCAGGCTCACTGTTTTGTGTCAAGAGCAACGAAGAAGGAATCGCAATTGTGGCACCGGAAGATGGGTCATATACATCTTACAAAAATGAATCACTTGGTGCATAATAACTTAGTTACTGGTGTTCATGTGAAAGGTTTTCATCTGGAAGGGGAGTGTATTAGCTGCATCAAAGGCAAGTAAAAGAAGAAATCACATCCTCAAAAGAAAGTCAACTCAGTCTCAAGACCGTTAGAGAGACTCCATATGGATCTGTTTGGTCCACTAAACGTCAAAAGTATTACCGGGGATCTCTACTGTCTAGTAGTAACTGATGATTATTCCAGATTTTCGTGGGTTTCATTTCTGAAGTCGAAAGATGAGACGTTTGATAGTTTGATGGCGTTGTTCAGAAAAATTGAAAACTTGTACCAAAGGCGTATCAGAAGAATCAGAAGTGATAATGGTACTGAGTTCAAGAACAACAAAATGGAAGAATATTGTGATGAGAGAGATATATTGCATGAATTTAGTGCTCCTTACACTCCGCAGCAGAATGGAGTAGCTGAAAGAAAGAACAGGACACTAATCAAAACAGCCAGGACGATGCTTGCGGATTCTAAACTTCCTGTTAACTTTTGGGCAGAAACAGTCTCAGCTGCATGCTATACGCTCAACCGGGTTCTCACTGTAAAGAAATTCAACAAGACATGTTTCGAGCTGATCAATAACCGCAAACCGAACCTGAAGTATTTAGAACCGTTTGGGTCTCCCTGCACTGTTCTAGAGCCTTTTGGAAAATTTGGTGCATAGAGCATTGAAGGAATTTTTGTGGGTTATGCTAGTCCACAAAAACGAGTCTTTGTTCCAAGCTTGAAGCGGATCATCGAAGCACAACATGTTGAGTGTCAGGGGTATACTATGCCGCCTCAAAATCCCGGTGACTCATGGCGTTTTAATTACGATTCTTTGTGGGATTCGTTTGACATGGAAGAAGAAAAGGAAGAAGAAGAAGATTTCTTTGACGAGTTGGATATTTTGAGAGAGTATGAAGATTCGCAGGAAAGGTTCCTAGCAGAGTATTCAAGTTGACCACGACGAGCTTCAAACGATGATGAAGCAGGTCCAAGCAATGCTGGAGAACATGATGATATTCAACAAAATGAAGTTGCTCCTGATAATCAGACGACAGACAATGATAATCAAGAATCTAATAACATGCCAGTCTTTGATCATGGTGATTCAGATTCTGAGGGGGAGCAAATCCAGATTTCAAGTCAAACAAACCCAGTCAGTGAACAAGGTGCAAATCAAAATGTCACAAATTTGGAAGGCGAGGTAGATGTTCCAGGCGAGGTGATGCCACGAACTCTTTCATACCATCCAGAGGAGTTGATCATTGGAGAATTGCAGACAGGCGTTCGCACTAGACGACAAATTGACCAAGGCCTTACTTGTTTTTATTCTACAGTTGCTCCTTTACAAACTGAGTTTTCACTAAGTTGTTTTATTTCGCAGATCGAACCGCGAACTTACAAAGAGGCGCTAACTGAAGATTCTTGGGTCAATGCCATGCAAGAAGAGTTGAGTCAGTTTGAGAAGTTAGGTGTGTGGAAGTTAGTAGACTTGCCTGATGGTCAGAGGAAGATAAACACCAAGTGGGTGTTTAAGTGCAAGAGGGATGATCGTGGGGTTGTTGTTCGTAACAAAGCTCGACTCGTAGTCCAGGGCTTTAGTCAGCAAGAGGGAATAGATTTCACTGAAGTATATGCTCCTGTGGCTAGACTAGAAGCGATCAGAATCTTCCTAGCATTTGCATCTTGGAAAAATTTCAAAGTATATCAGCTAGATGTGAAATCGGCGTTTCTCTATGGGAGGGAAGGTAAAAGAGGAGGTATATGTCGGACAGCCACCGGGCTTCACTGATCCAATCCACAAAGACAAGGTCTATTTGCTAGAAAAAGCGCTGTATGGTTTACACCAGGCCCCGAGAGCTTGGTACGAGACATTGTCTCAACACCTGCTAGCCAACAGCTTCATTCGTGGAAAAGTGGATGCCACTCTCTTCACCAAAGAGGTCGACAGACATCTTCTGATAGTTCAAATATACGTGGATGACATCATATTTGGGTCAACAAATGAAAATCTGTGCAAAGATTTTGAAAGAGTTATGAAGCAGAAATTCAAAATGTCATCAATGGGTGAGATGAAATTCTTTTTGGGACTACAGGTTGATCAACTATCCAAAGGAATTTTCATACATCAAACGAAGTACGTTCATGATATCTTGGAGAAATTTGGGATGTCAGGTTCTACTCCAGCTTCTACCCCATTAGCGACGAATCATGGGATAAACCCTGATCTCACCGGAGAGAAGGTAGATGAAACGATGTATCGTTCTATGATCGGTTCGTTAATGTATTTGACAGCTTCAAGACCCTATATTATGTATCCAACCTGCCTCGCAGCGCGGTTTCAGTCTAATCCTAGAGCTTCGCATATGGTGATTGTGAAAAGGATATTACGCTACCTGAAAGGAACTCCATCACTGGGGTTGTGGTATCCAAGAGAAGGCGATTTCACACTCGAAGGGTATTCTGATTCTGATTTTGGATGCTGCAAAGTTAACGCTAAATCAACAACAGCGGGGTGCCAGTTTTTCGGACCATGATTGGTCACCTGGCAATGCAAGAAGCAGACCTCTGTAGCTTTATCCACATGTGAAGCGGAGTATGTATCTGCTAGCAGTTGCTGCTCTTAGATCTTGTGGATCCAGCAACAGATGCGCGACTACGGTTTGCAATTTCTTAACACCCCTATCTTTGTTGATAATGAGGCAGCGATAAACATTACTAAAAATCCTGTTCATCACGCTAAAACGAAACACATTGAAATTCGTCATCACTTCATTCGCGATTGTTTCGAGAAGAAGTTGATACAAATTGAGAAAATCCACACTGATGATCAAAAAGCTGATTTACATACCAAAGCGTTTGATAAAACTCGTTTTCAATACTTGTTAAAATTAAACGGTATGAAGCTTTTATCGGTGTTGGAGGAAATTATTGGCGTTGATGAAGGAGACATTGTAGATGATGTTGAGAAGCAATCTGCAATGGTTTGTCGATTTTTTACATGTTTTGGTATTTAGGGGGAGAGTAGGGTAATATTTTCAGAAAATACAAAAATAGTAAAAATTTCAAAAATACAAAAACATGAGATATTTCAAAATCCTAAAACAATAGAAAACTCAAAAAGAGCTTGTGTAAAAAGGGAAAATGATAGTACATCGGCTTGACGGTTACGGTTTGCTAAAGAATTGTAATGTTTAAAAAGTTTTAAACAGTCTCGCTGATGATGTGCCGATAGGTTTTTACACATTTAGTAGGTTTGTTCGGGATATAAACCTAAATCTTTACTTACTTATTTCGTTGGGAACACTACTTGGATATATAGGTAACCCCTGAAATCTTGTTTGAAAGATCCCTCTTTCTGAGATACTAGGTCTTTATGCTCAGTGATATCTGGGGTATTATCCCGGGACTTCTGATAATGCGGAAGCAATGGCCTAGTCTCCGGAGAATACTTTACCGCTTGCTTGTAATATAGCGCCGCCCTCAGCAAAAATGATGAAACAATAAAATTGATAATCATTGCTGTTGTAAAAAAAGATCCTCTAAAGGGGACCCGCTAAAGTCGAACCGTCATCTCTCTGCTGAACGGAAGTTCTGACCTGAGCTCTCACGGTTTCGCAATTAACCTCTTACAGATATCATCTGTGGTATACTCACCTGTAAGACAGAATATTGGGATCTGGATACGGGAGTATATTCAAGAGGTGGGACACATGAATAAGTTTAAGTCTCTAAAATACTTAATCCGTATCCTGGACAGATTGAAATTTGTGTGAGAATTTAAGTGGATCAGTATATCGACATTTTAAGTGATTTGTTTAATTCTGAGTATGAAATTAAAGCTTAACGGTACTTGTGACTTGTCAAATAGCTGATATGATTCCCTAACACGCTCACCAAAAATATGTTTGTAAATAGTTTACTTTTACTGCATTTTATTTCTGTATTTTATTTCTAGTTTAGAAACTTTATTAAAAATCCAAAAAGATTTTACATTTCTGCTTTATTTTCCGACAAACCAAAGTGGAGAGTTGATCTTCTGATTCAAATTGAAGCAGATGCAGGAAGTTTTTGGACTGGAGGATGAGTTTGGAGCTAATCATATTAAACTTGTGAAATTGAAAAGTCAAAACAAGTTCATTAACTAGAAACTTGTAAATTTTCAGAAAATTGTTTGAATATAATGAACAAATGTCAGTGTGATTTATCTCAGGTCAACCAAGGTCATTAAGTTGGACTTGGTAGACAAATTGAGTAATCAGGGTCATTAATTTGGACCTGAATACTTAAGTGGATTTCTAAACACTGAAGTCAAATGGTAAGTATTGGATTGAAACTGTTATTGTCATATATCTTATATTTAGGTAGAGATTATGCAGATAACAGGTTTGTGAGTAAAAACAGCTTAGTAAAATCCCAGCCTACTGATAGGGGGAGTCTGAAGACTTAAAGTTAAATGCAGTTCCTGGATCTACATTCAAGGAGGAGCCTGTAGATTGTTGAAGATTCAGATTCTGTGACTTATGCTAGCTGTTGATGGAAGATAAAAGATTGAAGGAAGCTTTTACAGTGTCAAGACAATTTGGAAAGAGACAAAGACTAAAGACTCGACGCCGAAGACTTCGTCAACATCCAAGGGGGAGTCTGTTGGTGCATTTAATGTCTGTTAACTTCGTCTTAATCGAGTCTTATGTCTAGATAGGATAAACGAGCACATAACATGGTTAGAAATTAGGGTTTTATATGTGAAAGTGGGTGATTCCGCTTGAAAGTGACACAGATCAGTTCAAGCGAAATCAACATGTTGATTCCGCTTGAAATGGAATGTGACATCTTCAAGCGAAATCAGAACAACTATATATATGTGTGTGCTGGTGTCATTTCAAACGGAATTAGGTCATATGTTCTGAGCCGAGGTGCTGTCCGTTTGTCATTTGAACTTGTAAAAGCTCAGGAAATCAGTAATATATAAAGATTAGAAAGGAACAAGCTCTGTTGACATCTTTTACATTGATTCCGCCTTTGTACTTGATGATGAACTACTCAGATTGACTCGTTAGGGTCACACGACGATCCAACACATTGCTTCCGCATTATCAGAAGTCCTGGGATAATACCCCAGATATCACTGAGTATAAAGACCTAGTATCTCAGAAAGAGGGATCTTTCAAACAAGATTTCAAGGGTTACCTATATATCCAAGTAGTGTTCCCCACGAAATAAGTAAGTAAAGATTTAGGTTTATATCCCGAACAAACCTACTAAATGTGTAAAAACCTATCGGCACATCATCAGCGAGACTGTTTAAAACTTTTTAAACATTACAATTCTTTAGCATACCGTAACCGTCAAGCTGATGTACTATCATTTTCCCTTTTTACACAAGCTCTTTGCGGTTTTCTATTGTTTTTGGATTTTGAAATATCTCATGTTTTTGTATTTATGAAATTTTTTTACTGTTTTTGTATTTTCTGAAAATATTACCCTATACTCTCCCCCTAAATACCATAACAGGTAAAAAATCGACAAACCATTGCAGATTGCTTCTCAACATCATCTACAATGTCTCCTTCATCAACGCCAAGAATCTCCTCCAACACCGATAAAAACTTCATACCATTTAATTTTAACAAGTATTGAAAACGTGTTTTATCAAATGCTTTGGTATGTAAATCAGCTTTTTGATTATCAGTGTGGATTTTCTCAATTCGTATCAACTTCTTCTCGAAACAATCTCGGATGAAGTGATGACGAATTTCAATGTGTTTGGTTTTAGCGTGATGAACAGGATTTTTAGTAATATTTATCGCTGCCTCATTATCAACAAAGATAGGGGTGTTTAAAAATTGCAAACCGTAGTCGCGCATCTATTGCTGGATCCACAAAATCTGAGAACAGCAATTGCTCGCATATACATATTTAGCTTCACATGTGGATAAAGCTACAGAGGTCTGCTTCTTGCATTGCCAGGTGACCAATCGTCGTCCGAAAAACTTGCACCCTGCTGTTGTTGATTTAGCGTTAACTTTGCAGCATCCGAAATCAGAATCAGAATACCCTTCGAGCGTGAAATCGCCTTCTCTTGGATACCACAACCCCAATGATGGAGTTCCTTTCAGGTAGCGTAATATCCTTTTCACAATCACCATATGCGAAGCTCTAGGATTAGACTGAAACCGCGCTGCGAGGCAGGTTGGATACATAATATCGGGTCTTGAAGCTGTCAAATACATCAGCGATCCGATCATGGAAGGATACATTGTTTCATCTACCTTCTCTCCGGTGAGATCAGGGTTTATCCCATGGTTCGTCGCTAATGGGGTGAAGGCTGGAGTAGAACCTGACATCCCAAATTTCTCTAAGATATCATGAACGTACTTCGTTTGATGTATGAATATTCCTTTGGGTAGTTGATCAACCTGCAGTCCCAAAAAGAATTTCATCTCACCCATCGATGACATTTCGAATTTCTGCTTCATAACTTGTTCAAAATCTTTGCACAGATTTTCATTCGTTGACCCAAATATGATGTCGTCCACATATATTTGAACGATCAGAAGATGTCCGTCGACCTCTTTGGTGAAGAGAGTGGCATCCACTTTTCCACAGATGAAGCTGTTGGCTAGCGGATGTTGAGACAATGTCTCGTACCAAGCTCTCGGGGCCTGGTGTAAACCATACAGCGCTTTGTCTAGCAAGTAGACCTTGTCTTTGTGGATTGGATCAGTGAAGCCCGGTGGCTGTCCGACATATACCTCCTCTTTTACCTTCCCATAGAGAAACGCCGATTTAACATCTAACTGATAAACTTTGAAGTTTTTCCAAGATGCAAATGCTAGGAAGATTCTGATCGCTTCTAGTCTCGCAACTGGAGCATACACTTCAGTGAAATCTATTCCCTCCTGCTGACTAAAGCCCTGGACTACGAGTCGAGCTTTGTTACGAACAACAACCTCACGATCATCCCTCTTACACTTAAACACCCACTTGGTGTTTATCTTCCTTTGACCATCAGGCAAGTCTACTAACTTCCACACACCTAACTTCTCAAACTGACTCAACTCTTCTTGCATGGCATTGACCCAAGAATCTTCAGTTAGCGCCTCTTTATAAGTTCGCGGTTCGATCTGCGAAATAAAACAACTTAGTGAAAACTCAGTTTGTAAAGGAGCAACTGTAGAATAAAAACAAGTAAGGCCTTGGTCAATTTGTCGTCTAGTGCGAACGCCTGTCTGCAATTCTCCAATGATCAACTCCTCTGGATGGTATGAAAGAGTTCGTGGCATCACCTCGCCTAGAACATCTACCTCGCCTTCCAAATTTGTGACATTTTGATTTGCACCTTGTTCACTGACTGGGTTTGTTTGACTTGAGATCTGAATTTGCTCCCCCTCAGAATCTGATTCACCATGATCGAATATCGGCATATTATCAGATTCCAGAATATCATTGACTGCCGTCTGATTATCATGAGCAAAATCATTTTGTTGAATATCATCATGTTCTCCAGCATTGCTTGGACCTGCTTCATCATCGTTCGAAGCTCGTCGTGGTCGACTTGAATACTCTGCTGGGAACCTTTCCTGCAAATCTTCATACTCTCTCAAAATATCCAACTCGTCAAAGAAATCTTCTTCATCTTCTTCTTTCTTGTCAAACGAATCCCATAAAGTATCGTAATGAAAACGCCATGAATCGCAGGGATTTTGAGGCGGCATAGTATACCCCTGACACTCAACATGTTGTGCTTCGATGATCCGCTTCAAGCTTGGAACAAAAACTCTCTTTTGTGGACTTGAGAAACCCACGAATATTCCCTCAATGCTCTTTGCACCAAATTTACCAAAAGGCTCTAGAACTGTGCAGGGAGACCTAAACGGTTCTAAATACTTCAGGTTCGGTTTGCGGTTATTGATCATCTCGAAACATGTCTTGTTGAATTTCTTTACAGTGAGAACCCGGTTGAGTGTATAGCACGCAGCTGAGACTGCTTCTGCCCAAAAGTTAACAGGTAGTTTAGAATCAGCAAGCATCGTCCTAGCCATTTCGATTAGTATCCTGTTCTTTCTTTCAGCTACTCCATTCTGCTGCGGAGTACAAGGAGCACTAAATTCATGCAATATACCTCTCTCATCACAATATACTTCCATCTTGTTGTTCTTGAACTCAGTACCATTATCACTTCTGATTCTTCTGATATGCCTTTGGTACAAGTTTTCAATTTTTCTGAACAACGCCATCAAACTATCATATGTCTCATCTTTAGATTTCAGAAATGAAACCCATGAAAACCTTGAAAAATCATCCGTGACAACCAAACAATAGTAATCACCAGTGATGCTTTTGACGTTCACTGGACCAAAAAGATCCATATGAAGTCTCTCTAAAGGTCTTGAGACTGAGTTAACTTTCTTTTGAGGATGTGATTTTTTTTTCTTCTTGCATTTGATGCAGCTAATGCACTCCCCTTCAAGATGAAAACCTTTCACATGAACACCAGTTACTAAGTCGTTATGTACCAGGTGATTCATTTTTCTCAAGTGAATATGGCCCATCTTTCGATGCCATAACTTTGACTCTTTTTCTGTTGCTCTTGACACAAAACAGTGAGCCTGACCCGTGGTTGTAGTAGCTACGCTCATGTCCAACACGTACAGATCATTCACTCTAGGTGCCCTCATGATAATCCATTCTTCGGGAACAACAAATCCTGGTTTCAAGATCAAACATTCTTTGTCTGTAAAGTGCGTTGTATACATACGATCACAGATTTGAGATATGCTCAGAAGATTGTTCTCAAGCTCAGTGATGTAATTCACTCTTTCAAACGTAACAATCCCATTGGATAACGTTCCTTCTCCAATTATTCTACCACCTTGATTTCCTGTAAAACCTACATAACCTCCATTAAACCCTCTAACATCGTACAATAGGGTCTTCTTCCCTGTCATGTGCCGAGAAGCTCCACTATCCATAATCCATCGTGAAACGGATCTTGGAAGCTCCTGCACATTTCAAAAACAATTTAGTTAGAAGTTGATGCCACCCAAGCCTCTTTTGACTCGGGTAACTTGACATTTAAGTGAGTTTTTGCAATGTAAAGTGGCAGAAATTTTTTGTCATTCATCTTCAAGCTATCTTCAGATCCAACCTCAACCTTTTTGTATAAGAAAAACTCATCTTTCTTAGGTTGACCGGTTGGTTGATCTTTCCTTTGTACATTCTTCTTCTCTGGTGGAGTAGAAGATTGTTTCTCCAATTGTTCATAATAATCCAAAGGAACATTCATCTTTACCGGAGTGGTAGAAGACGATTGTGTTTCTGACTCTGAAACCTTTGGTTTTGGAACACTTGATTTCTTTTCAACCACTTTTGGCTTCCATGTTTGTTGAGACGATGCAACCCGTTTGTAAAATTTGTCATTTTTAGTTACCATATTCTTAACATGTTCAGTTTTGATCTTAGTGTTGTCATTTTTCAAAACCTTTTTCTCAACAACCAATGGAGCCTTTCCCTTCACATCATCTTTTTTTCTTGAATTCATCACAACTTCAGTCTTAGGCTTCAAGTTGGTACACTTTCGTGCAATATGTCCAACTTGATTGCATTTGAAGCATGTTCGGGTGTCAACTACCCGACTTGTGCCTTCAGACTGAGGCTGCGATGCTTTCTTCTCAAAGAACTCTTTGTTTGATTTTGAAAAAATCTCAGATTCTTCATCAGAAAGTGAACTTGAACTATTTACAAACACCTTTTTCTCAGCAAACTTATTGTTTTGAACATTCCTTTTCTGATAATTCTTACCACCCTGATAACCACACGACCATCTGTTTTGATTGTTGTTATAAAAACGCGGTGGAACAACATGTTTCTTGTAGTAAGCTTTATCTTTTTCAAATTTCATTTGCCTCTTCGTCTGTTTTAGACCTTCAATCTCAGACAGATCAATTTCAACCAGTTTGAACACATTTGTCAATTTAGCAACATTAAAATTTTCCAGTGAAAACTCAGAATCCGAATACAACTTATCCGATCCTACTATCTTGTACATCACAAGATGTGGTTCTTCATGTAAGTTGTTTTTGGACTTTGATTTTGAAATATATTTGTCCTATTAACACTCTTCATCCTCAACTGAATCACTATCAGACTTCAAAACACTTTCAGCCATGCCTTTAACAATCTCAGTTTGAACACTATCATCAGATGAAGAAAATGTAACATCAATTGACTCTGGAAGTTTTATTTCATTTATTTCATCTTCATCATTAACCAACCCAGATGTTTTCTTTGAAAAATTATTTAACACTGGCGGTGGAACCTGATGATACCCAACCCCAGTTCCATCCGAATAAACATCTTCGCCTGCTTTGTTTTTCCCGATGGGTTTGGGAACAATGTGTTGTAAAACAAAGCTTGCAGAGTTGTAACTGTTCAGTTTCAAATTGATACGCTCATTCTCAATCTTAGCTTCTTCAAACTGAAGCTTCAATTTAGCAATCTCATCCAGTTGTTGGTTGATTTGCTCTTCCTTGTATCTAAGAACTACAGTTAAATGCTCATTTTCTTTATTGGTTTTACCATTTCTTTCATCAGAATCTTTTACCGTTCGTTTTAGTTTGTCAAAATTTTCTGAGAGTTGACGATTTTCAAGAATTAGCTTTTCATTCTCTTTCCTAATTCTTTCTACTTCAATTTTATCATTTTCAATTTTCTCAGTTAAATTTTTAGCTCGATCATTTGAAGATTTGAGCATTTTATCACGGTCTAGAATCTGATCTTCAACCTTTCTGACTCTTGTTGTCAGTTCTTCAACCTTTGTATCACTAAGGTAAGTGAGTGTACTACAAAACTTGCAGTTTTTCATGCAACTTTTGCAGTCACTATCACCTTTGACTTTCTTACCTGTCTTACTTGTTGAAATGTTTGGACTGACCTTGCTTTTAGACTCAGTTTCAGACTTAGAGTCTACCTCAAGTTCTTTTGCAGCAAGCACTTTGTCAGCCATCTTCCCGAAATTTTCAGCGGTGAATTCTTGTGAAGTATCAATAATCCCTTCATCAATCTTCTTAGGCTGCGACTCATTCTCTTTCTCTTTTTCTTTCTCTTCTCCACCTCCCCACCATTCTCTCTGTAATGCTTCTTCTTCTTCAGCAAATTCCTCAATGAAAGCTTATATACTAAGAGTTTTCGCATCAATAGCAATGTTTCCTTGAGGATCAAGGTAACATTCTCTATCAGCATCCCATCTCTTTGCTCTCCTGGCTTCACTGAACACCTTAGATAATCTCATCATCTTGAATTCTGCTCTACCCTTTCTACTGAGGTATTTTTCTTCTTCAGTTCTGGTGTCTTTGTAAGGAGTAATCTTTTCTGCTACGAAAGCGTATCCTACTGCATCTTCCTCTGGTAGCAGTTCACTCCAATCATAACCTTCATCATCATGAATAACAGCAAGAGCTCTTGATTTTTCTTTGGAGGCATCCTCAAGCTGCTTCATTCTGGGCGGTTCTGATCTATTCTGATGATAGATCGCTCTTTTGTAGTAATCCTCACGGAATGGATTTGCAGTATCATCAGCAGGAGCGTTACGACATTCACGTTTGAAATGTCCTTTTTATTTACACCTGAAACACGTGACTTTTGATTTGTCAAAACCAAGTTTTGTGGACGGCCCGCCGATAGAATGTCTACCAGTAATCTCCATGAATCGTTGTGCTCGTCGGACTGCACTGGGCATACACCACCTGATATCGATCAGTTCCATCTCTTCAGGATCTATTTGATCATAGTCCTCCTTAGTCAGGTTGGTGTTTCCAATCTTGCCTGCCACGAGGCTCTCGTACGATTCTAACACCGATGCTAAGAACACCATCTGTTGTTTTGCTGACTCTTCACTGAAATTTTAAGCGTTCTTCAGATCCACAGCAATGTTACATTGGAATAGATTCTTTGATGCAGATTGACTTGGAGTTGTTGAAGAAGATCCACTATGAAAACCACTGTGAGGAATTTCTTGATTCACATTATTTGAACTCTCTGCAGAAAATGCTGTTCTTGGAGAACCAGTCTTTGGTAGATTTCCTCTGTAGTATAACTCTACATTCTGCTGATAAGATGAGTTGTTGACTTTGCTAGATTTCTTGATCTCCAACTCGTGACTCTCCAGTCTTTCGATAAGCAGATCCACTGTCAACTCTTCAGACTTGATTGTATTCTTCAGCATTAATGCAAAATACTGCCAATCTTGTTCATTCGGCAATGAGTCGAACAGTTTGTCAACCAACTCTTCTTGAGTATATACAATTTTGTGTCTTGCCAGCTCCAATTTCAGATGTCCGAATCTCTCAATCATCTTGGAAACAGACTCGTTCTTTAAACAACCAAATAAATCAAACTCTTTTCTTAACGGTTTCTTTTTGTTTTTGACTATCTCAGCACTACCTACACAATTTACCCTCAGTTTCTCCCAAAGATCTTTTGAATTTTCATATTCAATCAATGAAATTATATCATCTCTCACAGACTGATGAATCAACGCGATGCACTTTTGTTCAGCAACATATCTTTCAATCTCATCAATATCTGTCAAACTTTCACCAAACCGTCCTCTAACGTAACCATTCTTTAAACTTTTCCAGCTTGGATATGCAAAAGCTTGAAGCCACTCGTCAAATCTTGTAGCCCACCTATTGTAATCTTCAATAGCCATCGATTTTGGAGGTTTGTTGTAAGTTCCATAGGCACTCTCTACACTCAAAGCATCATTGAGAGTTTTCTTTGCACTTGATGTCGGTGTGGTTTCATTCGTGTTATTTGATGTGCCGTCTCCCGAACCACCGGTAAATGCAAACACATCACAGAAAGGATTCATGAAATCATCCATCTTTCAAGTACCTGAAACAGTCAACAACCACTTAGAAATTTTTTTGAAATTTTGATAACAACAATTTCAAGCGGAATCAGTTGAAGCGAAATAACTTTAAGCGAAATTATGGCTTTTCAAACGAAATATCTTTCAAGAGAAATAGCAGTTCAAGCGAAATCAGGTCACTTGAAGCGAAATATGTTATTTCGTTTGAACTCAACAGTAGTTTCAAGCGGAATTAGTAATTCCGTATGAAACAGTCAACAATCTCAAGCGGAATTAAGGCAATTTCAAGCGAGATCAGTGATTTCATTTGAAATTGAAACAATACAGACAATTTCAAGCGGGATTAACGTGACGATAGCAAGTCCGATACGTTTTTCAAACGGAATTATGTGTTTTTATCTAATTTAGATCGAATTATGGTCCAATACTTTCAAGGATTAGTTAAAACTATGTTTCGCTTGATATGTGTGAGTTTTAAGCCATTTCAACCATTAAAATTTGTTCAAATCAGAAAAGGAGTAGAAGTGTGAGAATCCGATGAAATCAAGCTGAATTGGTATGAACTCCTCGTCCTGAGCTCTGATACCACTTGTTGGATCTTCATGTGACCCTAACGAGTCAATCTGAGTAGTTCATCATCAAGAACAAAGGCGGAATCAATGTAAATGATGTCAACACAGCTTGTTCCTTTCTAATCTTTATCTATTACTGATTTCCTGAGGTTTTATAAGTTCAAATGACAAACGGACAGCACCTCGGCTCAGAACATATGATCTAATCCCGTTTGAAATGACACCAGCACATGGGTATATATAGATGGAGTGATTTCGCTTGAAGATGTCACTGCCCTGTTCAAGCGAAATTACACTTGTTAATTTCGCTTGAACTGGTCTTGTTGGTGCATCTAGTGTCTGTTAACTTCGTCTTAATCGAGTCTTATGTCTAGATAGAATGATCAAGTGCACAACATGATAGAAGTTAGGGTTTGTACATGTGTAACTAGGTAATTTCGCTTGAACAAGGCTGTGACATCTTCAAGCGAAATCTCAATGTCTATATATAGGTGTGTGCCGTGTCATTTCAAACGGAATCTGGTTGTGTTGTGAGTCGAGGTGCTGCCGGATTTTTGTCAGAAATCTTTGTAAAGGCTCAGAATTTCAATGATAGAAAAGAATTGAAAGGAAACAAGCTATTTGACATTGTTTGCATTGATTCCGCCTTTGTAAATGATGATGAACTACTCAGCTTGACTGTTTAGGGTCACCAGAACGATCCAACAAGTGGTATCAGAGCACAGGACGAGGAGTTCATACCAATTCAGCTTGATTTTACCGGATTCTCTTACTTCTACTCATTCTTTTCTGATTTGAGCATAATTCAACGGTGGAAATGGCCTGATTTTGACATATATCAAGCGAAACATAGTGTTAACTAATCCCTGAAAGTTTTGGATTAAAATTCGGATTAAAACTTGATCAAACCTTTAATTCTGCTTGAAACTGTTCGAAAAAATGATGACATCATACTGATTTCGCTTGAAAGTTTTGAGTGATTTCGCTTGAAAGATACACATATTTTTGATTTCGCTTGAAAAAGGTTGTCTGATTTCGCTTGAATACAGGTTCCGCTTGAAATTTCAAGCGAAATAAGAAATTTCGCTTCAACTGACCTGATTTCGCTTAAATTTGATTTGCTATTCCGCTTGAAAAGCATATTTCGCTTGAAAAAGCTATCTTGCTTAAAAAGCTGATTTCGCTTGAAGCTATTCCACTTCAAACTGATTCCGCTTGGATTTGCTGTTTTTCAAAACATAAAAATTTTCTAAGTGTTTGCCGATTTTTCAGGTACGTGCAAGATGGATGATCTATTCATGAATCCATTTAGTGATATGTATGCCTTTGCTGGAAACTCTGGAGATGATATTTCTAACAACACCAATGAGAACACATCGAATGCAAAGAAAACTTTGTCGGATGCTTTAGGAGTTGAAAGTGCTTTTGGAACATATAACAAACCCCCGAAGTTGATGGCTATCGAAGAGTACAGTCGGTGGGCCAAGAAGTTTGAAGAATGGTTGAAGGCCTTTGCGTATCCTAGCTGGAAGAGTCTAAAGAATGGATACATTGATGGAGGCAAAACTGGTGAAAGCTTGACATCAGCTGAAGAAATAGAATCGTTTGTTGCTGAGCAAAAATGCATCGCACTGCTGTTTCAGTCTGTTCGAGAAGATATAATATCTTTGATCGAGTACAAAAATTCTACAGATCTTTGGCAAAAGTTGAAAGTTAAATGTTTGGGAAGTGCAGAAATAGTGAAAAACAAAAAGAAACTACTAAGAACAGAGTTTGATTTATTTGGGTGTTTAAAGAATGAATCAGTTTGTAAAATGATTGAGAGATTTGGGCATCTGAAGCTGGAACTGGCAAGACATGAAATTTTCTATTCTCAAGAAGAGCTAATCGACAAATTGTTTGATTCATTGCCAGATGAGATGGATTGGCAATATTATGCTTTGATGTTGAAGAATACGATCAAGTCTGAGGAGCTTACAGTGGATTTGTTGATTGAAAGACTAGAGAGTCACGAGCTGGAGATAAAGAAAACACACAAAGTCAATCACTCGCCATATCAACAGAATTTGGATTTGTATTATCCAAAAAGCATGATGCCAAAGAATACACCTCCCAAGACAGCTTTTCTGCTGAGAATTCCAACACTTCTAGCAAAGAGAGTCAAAGCAGTGGATTTCACAGTGGTTCTTCGTCACATTCAAGTAAATCAGATGCAAAGAACCTATTTCAATGCAATATAGCTGTAGACTTAAAGAACGCTCAAAACTTCAGCGAGGAGTCGGCAAAGCAACATATGGTTTTCCTAGCTTCTGTGCTAGAATCATAAGAAAGCCTAGTGGTAGGGAAGATTGGCAACACCAATCTAACAAAAGAAGATTACGATCAGATAGATCCTAAGGAGATGGAATTGATCGACATAAGGTGGTGCATGGCCAGTGCAGTTCGTCGGGCACACCGTATCATGGAGATAACTGGAAGAAAGTCTATTGGTGGACCATCTACCAAGTTGGGCTTTGACAAGTCTAAAGTGACATGCTTCAAGTGTAAACAGAAAGGTCACTTTAAGCGTGAATGCCGAAATGCTTATGCTGATGAGTCTGAAAACCCGTTCAGAGAAGATTACTACAAGAAAGCGATTTATCATCAGAATAAATCAGAACCGCCAAGAATGAAGCAGCTTGAGGATAACAAAGAGAAATCCAGAGCTCTTGCTGTGATTCATGACGATGAAGGTTTCGACTGGAGCGAGTTGTTACCTGAAGAGGATGCGGTTGGATATGCTTTCATGGCAAAATCTGGTGAACCTGTTCCTTTTAAAGACAACAGAAATGAAGAATAGAAGTATGGTTACAGAAAGATGACAGCTCAGAACAAATTGATCAGAATATCTGGCATCTATCTTGAAGCAAAAAGAGCGAGGAGATGGGATCCAGACAGAGAATGTTATCTTGACCCCATGGGAAACATTGCTATTGACGATAAGACTCTCGATCTTGAAACCATAATTCAACAAATTGCTGATGAAGAAGAGTTTTGGCAAAGAAAATGGTGGGGAAGTGGTGAAGAGAAAGAAGAGAAAGAGAAAGAAGAGAAAGAAGAAAAGCTAAAGAAGGTTGATAATGGGATCATTGACACGACTCAAGAATTGAATGCTGAAAACATGGGAAAGATGGCTGACAAGGTGCTGGCTGTTAAGGCACTTGAGGTAGACTCTAAGTCTGTATCTGAGTCTAAAAGCCAGGTCAGTACAAATGCGTCAACGACTGAGTCAGGTAAGAAAGTCAATGGTGATGTTGACTGCAAAAATTGCATCAAAGAATGCAAAGTTTGTAGTACAATCACCTATCTCAATGGAAAGAAGGTTGATGATCTGACTGATAGAGTCAGAAGTGTTGAGGACCAGATCTTGAACCGTGACAAAATGCTGAAAGCTTCAACTGATAGAATAACAGAACTGAATGAAAAAATCGAAACTGATAAAATTAACGTAGAAAGAGTTAGGAAAGAAAATGAAAAACTAATTCTTGAAAATCGTCAAATTTCTGAAAGTTTTGAGAAGCTAAAACGCACGGTGAAAGATTCTGATGATAGAAATGGTAGAACATACAAAGAAAATTGTCATTTGCAAGGTGTTTTGAGGGTTAAAGAAGAATTAATCAACCAACAACTGGATGAGATTGCTAAGTTGAAGCTTCAATTTCAAGAAGCCAAAATTGAAAATGAACGTATCCAGTTGAAGCTGAACAGTTACAGCTCCGCAAGCTTTGTTTTACAACACATTGTTCCTAAATCTATTGGGAAAAACAAAGCGGGCGAAGATGTTTACTCGGATGGAACTGGGGTTGGGTTTCATCAGGTTCCACCGCCAGTTTTAAACAATTATTCAAAGAAAAAGTCCGGGTTGGTTAATGATGAAGATGAAAATGAGGTTAAACTTCCAGAGTCAATTGATGTGACATTTTCTTCATCATCATCTGATGATAGTGTTCAAACTGATATTGTTAAAAGCATGGCTGAAAGTGTTTTGAAGCCTGATAGTGATTCAGCTGATGATGATGAGTGTTTTCTGGACAAATACATTCCGAAACCAAAGTCCAAAAACAACTTAAATGAAGAACCTACTCTTGTCATGTACAAGATGTCTAGATCGGATAAGTTGTATTCGGATTCTGAGTTTCCACTTGAGAATGTTAATGTTGCAAAGTTGACAAATGTGTTCAAATTGATTGAAATTGATCTGTCTGAAGTAAAAGGATTAAATTAAACAAAAAGGCAAATGAATTTTGAAAAAGATAAAGCTTACTACAAGAAACCTATTGTTCTACCACGTTTTTATAACAACAATCGAAACAAATGGTCGGGTGGATATCAGGGTGGTAAGAACTATCAAAGAAAGAATTTTCAGAACAAGAAGTTTGCTGAGAAGAAAGTGTTTGTGAACAGTTTGAGTTCACTATCTGATGAGGAGTCTGAGATTTTTTCAAAGATAAATGAAGAGTTTTTTGAGAAAAGGGCCTCACAGCCTCAGACTGAAGGCACAAGTCCAGTAGTTGATACTCGTTTTTGCTTTAGATACAACAAAGTTGGTCACATTGCAAGAAATTGCACCAACTTTAAGTCTAAGTCTGAAGTTGTTGAGAGTCAAAAGAAGAAGGTTGATGTAAAAGGAAAATCTCCAATGGTTGTTGAGAAAATTTTGAAAAATGAGAAAACAAAAGTCAAAATTGAACCTGTTAAGAATGTGGTAACTAAAAATGACAAATTCTATAAATGGGTTGCTTTATCTCAACAAACATGGAAGCTAAAAATTGTTGACAAGAAAGAAAGTTCATTTAAACCAAAGGTTTCAGAGTTAAAAAACAATCGTCTTCTACCACTCCGGTAAAGATGGATGTTCCTTTGGATTATTATGAACAATTGGAGAAACAATCTTCTACTCCACCAGAGAAGAAGAATGTTCAAAAGAAAGATCAACCAACCGGTCAACTTAAGATAGATAAGTTTTTCTTATACAAAAAGGTTGAGGTTGGATCAGAAGAAAACTTGAAGATGAATGATAAAAATTTTCCACCACTTTACATTGGAAAATCTCACATTAATGTCAAGTTACCCGAGTCAAAAGAGGCTTGGGTGGCATCAAAATCTCATTAAATGTTTGTGATATGTGCAGGAGCTTCCAAGATCCGTTTCACGGTGGATTATGGATAGTGGAGCTTCTCGGCACATGACGGGGAAGACAGTGTTGTTGTATGATGTTAGAAATTTCAATGGAGGTTATGTAGGGTTCGCAGGCAATCAAGGTGGTAGAATAGTGGGTGAAGGAACGTTATCCAATGGGATTGTAACGTTTGAAAGAGTTAAGTACATCGCCGAGCTTGAAAACAATCTTCTGAGTATCTCTCAGATTTGTGATCATATGTATACAACGCACTTTACAGACAAAGAATGTTTGATCTTGAAACCAGGATTTGTTGTTCCTGAAGAGTGTATTATTATGAGGGTACCCAGAGTGAATGATCTGTACGTGTTGGACATGAGTGTAGCAACTACTACCACGGGTCAGGCACACTGTTTCATGTCAAAAGCAACGGAAAAAGAGTCACGGTTATGGCATAGAAAGATGGGGCATATTCACCTAAGAAAAATGAATCACTTGGTACACAACGACTTAATAACTGGTGTTCAGGTGAAAGGTTTTCATCTGGAAGGGGAGTGCATTAGCTGTATCAAAGGCAAGTAAAAGAAGAAGTCACATCCTAAAAAGCAAGTCAATTCAGTTTCAAGACCTCTGGAGAGACTTCACATGGATTTGTTTGGTCCTGTGAATGTCAAAAGTATTACAGGAGATCTCTACTGTCTTGTGGTTACTGATGATTATTCTAGATTTTCGTGGGTATCATTTTTGAAGATGAAAGATGAGATGTTTGACAGTTTGATGGCGTTGTTCAGGAAAATTGAAAATTTGTACCAACGGCGTATTAAACGAATCAGAAGTGATAATGGTACTGAGTTCAAGAACAACAAGATGGAAGAATTTTGTGATGAAAGAGGTATATTGCATGAATTTAGCGCGCCTTACACTCCACAGCAGAATGGAGTAGCAGAAAGAAAGAACAGGACGCTAATTGAAACGGCTAGGACAATGCTTGCTGATTCAAAGCTACCGGTAAATTTTTGGGCAGAAGCAGTATTCGCCGCATGCTATACACTCAATCGGGTTTTAACAGTGAAGAAATTCAACAAGACATGCTTTGAGTTGATCAATAACCGCAAACCAAACCTGAAGTATTTAGAACCGTTTGGGTCTCCCTGTACAGTTCTAGAGCCTTTTGGAAAATTTGGTGCAAAGAGCATTGAAGGATTGTTTGTGGGATACTCAAGTCCTCAAAAACGAGTCTTTGTTCCAAGCTTGAAGCGGATTATTGAAGCACACAATGTTGAGTGTCAAGGTTACACAATGCCACCGCAGAATCCTGGAGATTCGTGGCGTTTTCATTATGACACTTTGTGGGATTCGTTTGACATGGAAGAAGAAAAGGAAGAAGAAGAAGATTTCTTTGATGAGTTGGATATTCTAAGAGAGTATGAAGAATCGCAGGAAAGGTTCCCAGCTGAGTATTCAAGAAGACCGTGACAAACTTCAAATGATGATGAAGTAGGTCCAAGCAATGCTGGAGAACATGATGATATTCAACAAAATGAAGTTGCTCCTGATAATCAGACGACACAGAATGATAATCAAGAATCTGATAATATGCCTGTATTTGATTATGGTGATTCAGATTCTGAGGGGGAGCAAATTCAGATTTCAAGTCAAACAAACCCAGTCAGTGAAGAAGGTGCAAATCATAATGTTACTAATCTGGAAGGCGAGGTAGATGTTTCAGGCGTGGTGATGCCGAGAACTCTTTCATACCATCCAGAAGAATTGATCATTGGAGAATTGCAGACAGGCGTTCGCACTAGACGTCAAATTGACCAAGGCCTTACTTGTTTTTATTCTACAGTTGCTTCTTTACAAACTGAGTTTTCACTTAGTTGTTTTATTTCGCATATTGAACCGCGAACATACAAAGAGGCGCTAACTGAAGATTCTTGGGTCAATGCCATGCAAGAAGAGTTGAGTCAGTTTGAAAAGTTAGGTGTGTGGAAGTTAGTAGACTTTCCTGATGGTCAGAGGAAGATCAACACCAAGTGGGTGTTCAAGTGTAAGAGAGATGATAGAGGAGTTGTTGTTCGTAACAAAGCTCGACTCGTAGTTCAAGGTTTCAGTCAACAGGAGGGTATAGATTTCACTGAAGTATATGCTCCGGTTGCTAGACTAGAAGCTATCAGAATCTTCCTAGCATTTGCATCTTGGAAAAATTTCAAAGTATATCAGTTAGATGTTAAATCGGCGTTTCTCTATGGGAAGGTAAAAGAGGAGGTATATGTCGGTCAGCCACAGGGCTTCACCGATCCAATCCACAAAGACAAGCTCTATTTGCTGGACAAAGCACTGTATGGTTTACACCAGGCCCCGAGAGCTTGGTACGAGACATTGTCTCAACACCTGCTAGCCAACAGCTTCATCCGTGGAAAAGTGGATGCCACTCTCTTCACCGAAGAGGTCAACGGTCATCTTCTGATAATTCAAATATATGTGGACGACATCATATTTGGGTCAACAAATGAGAATTTGTGCAAAGATTTTGAACGAGTTATGAAGCAGAAATTCGAAATGTCATCGATGGGTGAGATGAAATTCTTTTTGGGAGAGCAGGTTGATCAACTTCCCAAAGGAATTTTCATACATCAAACGAAGTACGTTCATGATATCTTGGAGAAATTCGGGATGTCAGGTTCTACTACAGCTTCCACCCCATTAGCGACGAATCATGGGATAAATCCTGATCTCACCGGAGAGAAGGTAGATGAAACGATGTATTGTTCTATGATCGGTTCGTTAATGTATTTGACAGCTTCAAGACCTGATATTATGTATCCAACCTGCCTCGCAGCAAGATTTCAATCTAACCCGAGAGCTTCGCATATGGTGATTGTGAAAAGGATATTACGCTACCTGAAAGGAACTTCATCATTGGGGTTGTGGTATCCAACAGAAGGCGATTTCACACTCGAAGGGTATTCCGATTGCGATTTCGGATGCTGCAAAGTTAACGCTAAATCAACAACAGCGGGGTGCCAGTTTTTTGGACCACGATTGGTCACCTGGCAATGCAAAAAGCAGACCTCTGTGGCTTTATCCACATGTGAAGCGGAGTATGTATCAGCTAGCAGTTGCTGCTCTCAGATCTTGTAGATCCAGCAACAGATGCGCGATTACGGTTTGCAATTTCTAAACACCCCTATCTTTGTTGAGAATGAGGCAGCGATTAATATTACTAAAAATCCAGTTCATCACGCTAAAACCAAACACATTGAAATTCGTCATCATTTCATTCGTGATTGTTCTGAGAAGAAGTTGATACGAATTGAGAAAATCCACACTGACGAGCAAAAAGCTGATTTACATACCAAAGCATTTGATAAAACACGTTTTCAATATTTGCTAAAACTGAATGGTATGAAGCTTTTATCGGTGTTGGAGGAGATTCTTGGCGTTGATGAAGGAGACATTGTAGATGATGTTGAGAAGCAATCTGCAATGGTTTGTCGATTTTTTACTTGTTTTGGTATTTAGGGGGAAAGTATAGGGTAATATTTTCAGAAAATACAAAAACAATAAAAAATGTCAAAAATACAAAAACATGAGATATTTTCAAAATCCATGAGATATTTTTAAAATCCAAAAACAATAGAAAATTGGAAAAGAGCTTGTGTAAAAAGGGAAAATGATAGTACATCGGTTTGACAGTTACGGGATGCTAAAGATATGTAAAGTTTAAAAGGTTAAACAGTCTCGCTGGTGATGTGCCGACAGGTTTTTGCACATTTAGTAGGTTTGTTCGGGATATAAACCTAAAATTCTTACTTGCTTATTTCTTGGGGAACACTACTTGGATATATAGGTAACCCCTGAAATCTTGTTTGAAAGATCCCTCTTTCTGAGATACTAGGTCTTTATACTCAGTGATATCTGGGGTATTATCCCGGGACTTCTGATTTTGCGGAAGCAATGGCCTAGTCCCCGGAGAATACTTTACCGCATGCTTGAAAAATAGCGCCGCCCCAGCATAAATGATGAGACAATAAAATTGCTAATCAATGCTGTTGTAAAAAAGATCCTCTAAAGGGGACCCACTAAAGTCGAACCGTCATCTCTCTGCTGAACGGAAGTTCTGACCTGAGCTCTCACGGTTTCGTATTTTAACCCTTTACAGATATCATCTGTGGTATACTCACCTATAAGACTGAATATTGGGATCTGGATACAGGAGTATATTCAAGAGGTGGGACACACGTATAAGTTTAAGTCTCTAAAAACACTTAATTCGTATCCTGGACAGATTGAAAATTGTGTGAAAATTTAAGTGGATCAGTATATCGACAATCTAAGCGAATTGTTTAATTCTGAGTATGAAATTAAAGCTTAACGGTACTTGTAACTTGTCGAATAGCTGATATGATTCCTTAACACGCTCAACCAAAAATTATGTTTATAAATAGTTTATTTTTACTACATTTTAGTTCTGTATTTCATTTTCTAGTTTAGAAGTTTTATTAAAAATCCAAAAAGATTTTTCATTTCTGCTTTATTTTCTGACAAACCAAAGTGGAGAGTTGATCTTCAGATTCGAATTGAAGCAGATGCAGGTAGTTTCTGGGCTGGAGGATGAGTTTGGAGCTAAAACATGATAAGTTTGAGAAAGTTGGAAAGTTAAAGCAAGTTCATTAATTTGAAACTTGTAATTTTCAGAAATGTTTGAACTAATTTGTTTTCAAATGTCAGTGTGATTTGTCTCAGATCAACCAAGGTCATTAAGTTGGACTTGGTAGATAAATTGAGTAATCAGGGTCATTAACTTGGATCTGAATACTTAAGTAGATTTCTAACACTGATAATCAAAAGGTAAGTTTGAATTGAAACTGTTATTGTCATATATCTTATATTTAGGTAGAGATTGTGCAGGTAACAGGAATCCTCATGGCAATGAAACTATAAAAAGTTTGAACCAGAATTTAAGCCCTAGCTGATCGAGAGGGGGAGTCTGCGAAAGGGGGAGTCAGAATTCTGGATCAACAATCAAAGGGGAGCTTGTAGATTAAAGTTTGAAGATAAAAATTGATGGGAGCTTTTTCAATGACAAATCAATTTGGAGAGAGACAAAGACAAAAGACTCGACGCCGAAGACTTCGTCAACATCCAAGGGAGAGTCTGTTGGTGCATCTAGTGTCTGTTAACTTCGTCTTAATCGAGTCTTATGTCTAGAAAGAATGATCAAGTGCACAAGAGGATAGAAATTAGGGTTTGTACATGTGTAACTAGGTAATTTCGCTTGAGAGTGACATAGACATGTTCAAGCGAAATCTCAGTGTCTATATATAGGTGTGTGCCGTGTCATTTCAAACGGAATCTGGTTGTGTTGTGAGTCGAGGTGCTGCCGGATTTTTGTCAGAAATCTTTGTAAAGGCTCAGAATTTCAGTAATAGAAAAGAATTGAAAGGAAACAAGCTGTTTGACATTGTTTGCATTGATTCCGCCTTTGTAAATGATGATGAACTACTCAACTTGACTGTTTAGGGTCACCGGAACGATCCAACAGGTCTTCGACACTTTCAAGCGGAATTACCCCCTTTAACAAATTCTAACCCTAATTTCAACCCTGTTGTGTGCTCGTTTATCCTATCTAGACATAAGACTCGATTAAGACGAAGTTAACAGACATTAAATGCACCAACAATAGTCGAATCACTTTGGGAAGTCACAGGCTTGCACACCCAATACATTCCGATTTTCACTGATTTTACGCTTATCGCTTTTATGAGTTTCGACTCTGAAGATCGCCACTGCTGACTCTGTGAATTATCGCTTTTATGTGGGATTTTACTTGTTTTATGTGTTATTTATATTTCGGTTTTGGTGATTTACTCTCTTTTTGCTCATCGCTTTGATAAACGCGCACGACACGCACAACTATTCACATCTCAAAACACTAACAAATCGTACACACACTACAAGCTAATCGCAACGCTACTCGGTATTTATGCTACTCGCTATCGCTACTCACATTCTCAACCCTCGATCGCTTTTCGCAGCCTTGAATGATAGGTGAATATGTGCAATATATATAGGTGAATACGTGCGAAATATAGTTTAATATGTGCTTCTGTGCTTACGTGGACTATGTGCCTGAATGATTGTTGTGTTCCTGAGCTTTATATATATATAAGAGTAGTTTTGGTAATACTCTAGACTATACTCGATTTAACCGCGTCTGAGTCCTATGACGATGTCTGCTGTAGACAATGTCGTCATTTGGATCGCATACTGCTCGCGCTTCTCGCCGAAACAACGCTGACAAGCGTATCGCTTCTCTAGTCGCAAAGCAAATGGCTAAGGTCATTCCGCAGATTGTCAGCAAGCTTAACGAAAACGCTAGAAAGTCCTCTGAAGAATCAAGGACCGACACCCCTCGCGCTACTTTTAGCTTCAAGCAGTTTAAGGCCTGCGGCCCTAAAGTATTCACCGGAGAAGACGGGTCTACTGCCATGTTTCAATGGTTCGATTCAATCGAAGTCACCCTGTGCCAGAGCGGCTGTCCTGATAACCTTCGCACTGTCAATGCAATTGGCGTTTTCCAGTCTAGGGCTCTGGACTGGTGGACTGCCAAAAGAAACAAGCGAGGGAATGATGCAGCCTATGGGCTTACTTGGGAGGAGTTGAAGGAGATCATGATGAAGGAATTCTGCCCTCCCCATGAGCTTCAGAAGCCGGAGGATGAGTTTTGGCACATCAAGTAAGAGGGTGGCGACACCGCCGGTCTTACTGCCCGCTTTAAGCAGCTAAGCATAACCTGTCCTGGTCAAGTCTCTACTCCAGATGTCACCATCAAGAAATACATCCGTGCTTTACCGGATTGTGTTACTGACTTTGTGCAAGCCGCCAAGACTACCACAATTGAGGAGACCGTCCTGCTCGCTGCTGAGATTAACGACAAGCGAGTCAGGACTGGTTATTTTGATAAAACCACCAAGAGTCTTCATCAAGTTACCGTTGCTCCCACTGCTGAAACCGCCGCACCGCAATCTTCAAAGTCTTCACATCGCAAGCGCAAGAATAACAACAATAACAAGAACTGTGTTGTCACCAACGCTCCACTCAATGTAGTCCCTGCTCAACAACAGAACCAGAACCGCCAAGTAGCGGCACCTGCAACCAATGCACCACTGGCCAAACGTGCATATACTGGTCCACACCCTCTCTTCCCTACTTGTACTTATCATCATCCTGTTGGGATCGCATGTCGGTTTTGTATTCACTACAACCTGTACGGCTACTATACTGCCAACTGCCGTACTGGTCCCCGCCAAGCTCAAGCTCAAGTTCAAGCTCCTGCCCCGCCAGCTCTACTTCCCGCTCCACAGGGACAACAAGCAGCTCCTGCTCCCACTGCTCACGCAAGAGCCTTCTATGCGTGTGGTGATCCCAACCACTTCGCTAATGTCTGCCCGAATAGAGTGGTGAAGCAAGAGCCACAACGGCAACCAGCGCAACAACAACACCAACAGCAGCAGCAGCAGCCAGCTCAGCCCGCGGGAGAGTCTTCAACATCAACGCCCATCAGGCCCAAGCGGACAACAACGTGGTTAATGGTACGTTTCTCGTAAATGGTATATATGCTTCGTGTTTATTTGATACTGGAGCCGATAACTATTTTGTAACGTTCGAATTCGAAAGGCTCCAAAACCGTAAACGTGTTAATCTCCCATCGACATTCGACGTAGAAGTTGCCACTGGAAGAACCGTCACTTTTAGTTCCGTTCTACGTGATTGTACACTTGAGCTCAACAATCACATTTTTCCGATCAATCTTATTCCGATGTAACTCGGAAGTTTCGATGTTATCATAGGCATGGATTTTCTTCATGAAAATCATGCTGAAATTGTTTGTTTCAATAAGATGATTCGCTTTTCTCTCGCAAACGATGACCAATTGTGTATTTATGGAGAAATCGCTTCGAAGAAGTTACAACTCATGTCGTGTGTCCAAGCAAGCAAGTATCTCTGCAAGGAATACAGAGCTTTCTTGGCACACATCGTAGTAGCGGAGAAGGAAAAGAAAGTGAAGACAATGGAAGAAGTACCTGTGGTTCGTGATTTTCCTAACGTCTTTCCTGATGACTTACCTGGCTTACCGCCATCTCGTGATATCGATTTTCGAATTGACCTCATTCCTGGAGCTAATCCTGTTGCTAAAGCTCCCTATCGACTCGCTCCATCTAAAATGCGCGAACTCTCGAGTCAACTCCAGGAATTGATTGATAAAGATTTCATTCGCCCTAGCACCTCTCCATGGGGCGCACCTGTCCTTTTCGTCAAAAAGAAGGACGGATCGGTCCGGATGTGCATCGACTACAGGGAATTGAATAAGCTTACTATCAAGAATCGCTATCCTTTGCCTAGAATCGATGATTTGTTTGATCAATTACAAGGTGCTACATGTTTCTCCAAGATCGATCTATATTCGGGCTATCACCAGTTACGGATTCAAGGGGAAGATATACCCAAAACCGCTTTTCGAACCCAATATGGCCACTACGAGTTTGTTGTTATGCCCTTTGGTCTTATTAATGCCCCCGCAGTCTTTATGAATCTAATGAATCGTGTGTGTAAACCCTATCTCGACCGCTTCATCATCGTGTTTATCGATGATATCCTGATCTATTCCAAGTCAAAATCCGAACACGCGTGACATCTCAGTTTGGTTCTTGAACTACTCCAAGGAAACCGCCTTTATGCCAAGTTCTCCAAGTGCGAATTCTGGCTCGAGGAGGTTCAATTCCTCAGTCACATTGTAAATAGTCAAGGTATTCATGTCGATCCTATGAAGATTGAAGCAGTTAAGAGTTGGGTTACACCAAAGAACCCGTCCGAAGTTCGTTCTTTCCTTGGATTGGCGGGTTATTATCGCCGATTCATCGCTGATTCTTCGAAGTTCGCTGTCCCGCTTACTTCTCTCACTCATAAAGACAAGCCTTTTGTTTGGGGAACCGAACAAGAGCAAGCCTTTCAAACACTCAAACTTATGCTTTACAACACTCCTGTACTCACTCTACCCGACGGAAACAACGACTTCATAGTCTATTGCGATGCCTCTAACCTCGGTCTCGGTTGTGTTCTTATGTAATGGGACAAGGTTATCGCGTACGCCTCTCGTCAGCTCAAGATTCACGAGAAGAACTATACGACCCACGATCTCGATCTTGGTGCAGTTGTTTTTGAGTTAAAGATTTGGCGACACTACCTATACGGTACTAAGTGTACGATCTTCACAGATCATAAGAGCCTACAACACATCTTGAGCCAAAAGGAACTGAACATGCGCCAGTGCCGATGGGTTGAACTTCTCAACGATTACGACTGTGAGATTCGTTACCATCCAGGCAAAGAAAACGTCATTTCCGATGCTCTTAGTCGACGAAGTTATTTGCATAACATTCGAAATACTCAAGCCCAGCACAATCTCTAAGCTCTTATCCGCGAAGCTCAACATGCTTGTTTTACCGAACACACCTTGAAGAAAGAAAGGATCATCAATAACGGCGAACAACTGGTGAATAAATCGAATGGTATATTCCATTATCTAGACAGAATTTGGATTCCCAAACGCACCAATTTACGAGAGATTCTGCTAAACGAAGCCCACAAGTCTCGATATTCTATTCATCCCGGTGCCGATAAGATGTACCAGGACCTTCGCTACAAGTACTGGTGGCTGGGCATGAAGAAGGATATCACCATCTATGTTTCAAAATACCTAACCAGCTCGAGGGTCAAGGCTGAACATCAACGCCCCTCTGGCTTACTCGTACAACCTGAGATCCCTATGTGGAAATGGGAGAGTATAGCTATGGACTTCATAACAAAACTTCCGCACACGCCATCAGGTCACGATAGCATTTGGGTTATCGTTGATCGTCTTACTAAATCTGCTCATTTTCTGCCGATACCAGAAGACTTTAAGGTAGAACGATTAGCCCGGATCTACACCGACGAGATCATCTGTCGACATGGGACGCCTCATGATATCATCTCTAACCGCGATGGTCGGTTTACCTCCCGCCTTTGGGAAATGTTTCAATCCGCTCTCGATACTACTCTTAATCTAAGTACCGCTTTCCATCCCCAAACCGACGGTCAGACTGAACGCACGATCCGCACCCTTAAAGACATGCTCTACTCATGTGTCATAGATTTCGGTGATAATTGGGATTCACATTTACCCTTAGTCGAATTCTCGTATAATAACAGTTATCACTCTAGCATTCAAATGGCACCATTTGAGGCATTATACGGAAGAAAATGCCGATCGCCTATTGTATGGCACGAGATCGGGGACGTGTAAATTACCGGTCCTGAGCTGTTGCAAGAAACGACTGAGAAGATCCTCCAAATCCGAGATAATCTCTTAAAAGCTCGGAGTCGTCAAAAGAGTTACGCTGATAGACGCCGCAAGCCCCTTGAATTTGACGTTGGCGATCACGTACTCCTAAAGGTATCACTTTAGAAGGGGGTGATCAGATTCGGCAAGAAAGGAAACCTCGCGCCTCGATATGTTGGACCCTTTAAGATTCTGGAAAGGATTGGGAAAGTGGCCTACAGACTCGAACTACCGGAGGAACTCAGCAACGTTCATCCGACTATCCACGTCTCAAACCTCAGAAAGTGCCTAGCCGAGCAGAATTTACAAGTCCCTCTTGAGGATCTACA
The DNA here is from genome assembly GCA_030545235.1 of Helianthus tuberosus. Lineage (NCBI taxonomy): Eukaryota > Viridiplantae > Streptophyta > Magnoliopsida > Asterales > Asteraceae > Helianthus > Helianthus tuberosus. The sequence goes on from CM060418.1 coordinate 102,241,157, forward strand.
AGTGGACGAAACATTACACTTCGTGGAAAAGCCTGTCGAGATCATGGACTGAGAAACCAAGACACTTCGACGCTCACGCATTCCCATTGTGAAGGTTTGCTGGGAAGGCAAACGCGGAGCCGAGTTCACTTGGGAACTCGAAAGTGACATGAAGGCTAAGTATCCACAGCTCTTCGTTACGCCCACTACTTAAATTTCGGGACGAAATTTCCTAAAGTAGGGGAGGCTGTAACAACCCGACTTTTGAAGTCAAAGTCAAAGTCAGAGGAAGAAAAGATTGCTAATTCGATCTGTCAATCCTTGCTTAATTATTATTGTACTTCCCGAATCGTTAATTGATATTTGAATTTATGTTAACTTAGTTGTATTATGTGGAGTTATTATGCAATAATCGCAGTTAATCTCTAAATGACTTAACGCTATCACATCGCTATCGCATCGCAACTCAATTACAGGTTATGGATATTGTTTTACGTGTGTGTGCCTTTATGTGTTACTTGTGCATGTTTATATTGTTTGAGGTGATTGTTCGCAAACGCAACCGCAACTCTATCGCAACGTAATCACATCGCAGACTCGAATAATAAGTTTTACTTCTATGGTAGTTAGTAGTTATGTTATTGGTGTAACTAATGTGTAATACTATCGCATCGCTTACTCGCACCACATCGCAACGCTCAACGCGCGAGCGAAAAGTCGAAAACCAACGCGCAAAACCCATCTGATCGAATGAGCATTCGATCGAATGGTCATCCGCCCGGATGACCATCCGATCGGATGGCCATCCGATCGAACTGCCTTCCGATCCATCACTATACACCGCATTTATCCTCTCTTGCCTATAAATAGCACCTGTCACATAACTGTTCATGTGATGTGACAGCTCTCGTTCGACCAGCACGTTCCAGCCCTATTTTCTCTCGATTCCTCGCGATTCGTGTAAGTTTCTACCTCAAATCTTGTACTTCTATCATCTACACACACTTCTTCATCATTTTCACCATCAAATCTCATTATTTCACCATGGAATCTGCTGATTTGGAGTGTTCAAGGGTGATGTCATCATGAAGTTCTTATGAACCTTGAAGTGTGACATCATCTTACCAAGAACAACTCAGATATACAAGATTTCAACATATTTAAACACTGATTTCTCCTAAATCTAAACATAATCAAAGTGTTTCAAACTTTTCTTCAATAATCTCAACTTTTCACATAAAACCGATAGGATCCAAGCTCATTCAGGCCTTCTACTCATTCACTAGTTAAGTGTCGGTCTGAGAACGGATTACTATCGGAGAGTTGACCGACTAAACGGGTTGAATATGAAATACCGTCAAGAACAGTTACTGATTGGATGGGGTGATTCCCATCCGCTCGGATGACTTGGACTTAATAGGGTTTCCGTTGTTTAACGCGTTGTCATACCGTCTCGGTTCAAAGCGCAAAGGTTTAACTTAGCAAAGTTTTAGAAGTTACAAAACGAGCAGGTTACCAAACGAATCGCCATCCGATCGGACGGCCATCTGTCAGGATGACCATCCGGTCGGATGACCTGATTGGTAGAAACACTTCTTGTTTTATAAAATGCTACAACGAAAACTTCAAAGTTCCATCATACACAAACACATCCATCCTAAACGAATGACAGTCCGACCGAATGGCCATCCGACTGGATGACCATCCGTTCGGATTATCATCCGATCGGATGCCCTTCCGTCATTCTGTTCACTCGCATCGTTTTACGCACTGTTCAACGCTTATACTATCGTACTGTGTTCAGGCTAATCTCTCAGCGCTCCCTTCAATCCAAGAGAGTGTTTATTTACTAAACACAATCTGTGAGTATACTCGATCCCTTTTTGCTCTAAGCACTTTTGGGTGTTACATACGTTACTTATATCAAATCACATCGATCACACAACGCAAACACTTTTGTACGCTAACCGCTCTCGCATGTTATACGTGTTTGGACTCAGCACCTGTCGTGGACGGGGGTTGCTAAGGGTATTTCTTCATGTGTCACGGTGGTGATATGTGTTGCTCAATCTACAACTCGCAGTCACGTCTGTGCATATTTCATTGTCGATAACCTACTAGCTTCGCATTATTACGTGTTACATGCTGGTTATGCGTAAATCGCTTTCGCACTATTATACTATTAAACTTGTATGCTCACATTTACACTATGTGTATTGACTTTTATTTTAACATACGTGGCAGGTGTTTAAGATGCTTGGATTTGCTTTGCTTTGCCTTGCCTTGCCTTGTGGGATCAAGTCTAGGGGAGTCTAGAAACAAATCTAACAAAATCTGAATTGTCGGAACACTTTATCTGTCTTTGAGAAAACAATGTATGTAATAACTGCTTTTATTTGATATATTATGGTATGGGACATAATGTAAAATATCTGGTAATTTTAGTTGTTATGGATTTCTCTTGGACAATCTGTTTCCCTCAGTGCCGCGCCCCGATGTTTCCGCCATCGGTTGGGGCGTGACAGGTACGTATAAAGTGCCTACTAATGTTCTGCTACACACTGACGATGGCCGATCCTATAGTGTTTTTGTAAACGAAGCAAAATGAAAACTTTTCCTTTTTCATGGTTGGTCCAAAGTTGTCGTTCATTTAGGACTAAAAAAAGAAACTTTGGTAGTGTTCAACCCTGTTGATTCGACTACCTTCAAATTATCATATTTCATTGATGGTGTAATTGGTAGCTCTTTCTGGACATCTCTAGCGTCTACATCATGTCACTTTAGTGTAAGATTTTTTTTACATTCAGTTGATTTTTTTTATATATTTACATTTATTTTCTGAATTGATTAGAAAAATAACTTTTATTTTTATTTTTTGCTTATCACTTTCACAGGTCTTTCCTGATTCTATTCTTCCGAAGTGCTATGATTATACATCAAATGATGAAAATTCAATTATATATATTGGTAATAAAATGTTTGACATTAAGATTGAAACAGTTGGTGGTAAAGTTTGTTTTATCAATGGTATTGATGTAGTTGTTCATGAGTTTCATTTGGACGCCGGATGTTATTTGATATTTATAAAATTTTTTGGTAATTTTTGCCATTTAAGAATTTTTGGTAAAAATTGTGTTGAAATGAATTTTGATGACTTAGATGTCCCGAAGGTAAGTATACATTTTTCTGCTATTTTATATTATTAAATATGATTAAACTATGGATATAATAAATTTTTATATTTAATTTGCAGGCTATAATTGAACCGTTTGAAACTTTACATGATGTTTCTCCGATTTCAATAGCAGCACCTGTTGTTACTGAACAACCAAATGGTCATCCTTATGAGTTTGTTCGTATGGCTGCTAAATCTTTTGTAAGTTTTTCTTTGATTTTAGTAACTATTAAATATTAGATATTGTATATTTACATAATACATAATTGTTTTTAGATTCATGTTCTTATTAGTTTTATTTTTAAAACAATACAGAGGCTCCCTGATGCTGTTTCCAGGATGACTAAACTTCATTTGTATTTAAAACCTATCACCATCAGACTTCTGCATCAGCAGCCTCAAAGGCTGCTTTTTATGGGTACTAGACCTGAATGGAACGGAAATGGTTTTCGTTATGCGTTAACCGGTTGGTCGAGATTCATGAAATATGTTGGAATTCAGGTGGGTGACACAGTTTACTATTCTTTTGATGAAATTGAGCAAGTTTTGAGTGTTCAATTGGTTGTACCTCACATGAGGCGTACTGATTAGTTTTTTGACATTTAGGTTTGGTTTTTTGGTTTTTCGTATGCTAGATATTAACTTTTTGATGGTTATGAATAGTTACCATGGTTTATGGTTTTGATGTTAAAGTTAGTACATATTATATGCAAGTAAAATTTTAGACCTTATTGTTTTGCTTTACGTTTACACATTAAATTCTGAAGAAATATTATGTCTTGCATTACAAAAAACCATATGGAAAAAAATTGTTATATAATGATTTAGAACAGATTTAGTATACTGTTATATAGTTAGTCACACGATAAATTTGGTAGTTATATATCTTAGTTGTGCTTTATATCACGATAATCTGTATATAATTGTGAAACCCGCCATGTCTAAAAAGTTAAATCTATGTGTTAAGTACTTTGTATCCCCATTCACATATCATCAAGTATGATAATATCATAAATAGTGAAGCATCTGAATTATTAGAATCACTTGAAACAAAAAATATATAAAAAAAAGTTTTAAAATACTTTACCTCATTCTATTTTCTGATATGAGATGATAATTATGTACTTCACACTTATAGTTGTTTCATTCTATTACAGGTTGTAGTGAATGCTTTTAATAAAATGATCACAATTTATAATACAATATATAACAATCACTTAAGAATGGAGATATTAAGAATTAAGATATTAAGATACTAAGATAGCTATTTATGTTAAAAAAAATATTAACATGGCTGTTTATGTACAAATATTAAAATTATAATAGTTAGTACCCTATCTATTATGTCCTTCTCAATCTGTATTAATATAAAATTGAAGATTTAAGATTGTAACAATATTTATATATATATATATGTATTATATAAAATATATATTTACTTAAATATTAAAGGAATTCCAATCATATATTTGTATAATTGATATTATTACTTAAAATACATAAGTAACTTAAAATAGGTTAACCTATTTTTTGAAAGAACATTGTAATTGATTCGAATTTTATTTGACTGTTTTTCTTTTTTTATAATTTCCGTAAATATGTTTATGATATGAATGATATGAATAAGTAAATAAGTAATTGTTGTATTATTGGTATTATGATATTATTGATATTGATATTATTGATTTGTTATTTTTGCTAATGGTATGGTTTTCCTTATATAAGTTCTTATATCTACCTATTATACTAAAAAAATACACTTAATGCCACATGTCCTTTTCTTAAGCAATCATTTATTGATGTGGCATGTCTCTTTGAGCAGAGAATTGGTACATGGGCGGCAATTTGTTTTCCCCTCTTTCTCCTTATTCTCCTTATTACAACACGCGAATTTCAGAACACCCAATCTTCAAATTTCGCCATCTTCTTCGAGCAGATTCTCTTTCGTTGCTAATCATCCACCGCTACAATCCTTTCGATTTGAATCCGGATTTGATTAATCTCATACTGGTAAGTTTTTGAAGTTCATGTTTCTTTCATAGATCTGTAGTCCCAGATTAGGGTTTAAAACTAAACGTTGCTCTTTGAATCCGGTTTTGATTTATCGCGCAGATTCTCTTTCGTTGCTAATCATCCACCGCTACAATCCTTTCTATTTGAATCCAGATTTGATTAATCTCATACTGGTAAGTTTTTGAAGTTCATGTTTCATTCATAGATCTGTAGTCCCAGATTAGGGTTTAAAACTAAACGTTGCTCTTTGAATCCGGTTTTGATTTATCGCGTTTATTTACATGTTGGATTTGATGGACTAAAATGAACTGTAACCCTAATCCGGATTTGGTTGATTTGATTTGAAACCGGACTTGAAGGTGGCTCCGTGATATATATTCCAGAATAGGTTTGATTCAATGATTTTTTACTGAAAATTGGCCAGTACATCCCTCTATGTGATACCATTTGATACCCTAGGTTCGAAGAGCAACGATTTGTTATCAACTTATAATTTTATTTGATAATCTTGGCCTCTTAGACTAACAAATTATGTATGTACATTTCCAACCTTTTCCTTTGATAATTAGATAGCCACTGAATTGGCACCGACAGAGCTGGATCCCGAAGAACTTTTCGAAGATACCAGAGATGACCCGAAAGAGTTTGGAAAGTTCAACAAAGCCACAAATGTTAGTTAAGTTTCTTATTAATTCTTATAAAATTTTAGTTAATAAAATAATCATTTGTATATATTCACGATTGCGATATCATGGGTAAAACGACCATGAATTTTAGCTAAAGAAATGAAATTGATGATATCAGATTTTTGTTTTGTGCAAGAAAGATGCAACATTCTTAAGGAGAAAAATCCACAGCTTTGAGACAGGTTGTTAGGGGAATTTCACCCGAGGAAGATGGTTTGGTATGTTTAATTCAACATACATACCCTGCAAATATGAAGTATCATGTCTTTTAAAACTGTTAGTGTAGTTAGGTGACTATATGGGTTAGATGGGATCGGTAGCAGGTCCGTGTTTAAACAGGTCATTTTCTATGCGAGTCAAACAAACAAGTTGGGTTGCAAACATGTTTTTGTTCTTTTTCATTGTTGCAAAAATAATCTAAATGTCTTAAAAAATTAGGAGGTAGCTAAACGAAGGGTAAGGCGGTCAAAATGGTAAGACTGTGAAATATTATCCAGATGCTGCTGAGATGGGGTGGGTAAGCGTAGCGGGTTCAGTTTAAATAGGCCACTCCATGTATGAGTCAAAGCGAGTTAGGTAGCATACATATTTTTTTTAGTATTATATAAGAGATCTAAATCCTTAAATAATTTTTTTTAATAAGTAGCCAAATAATCGGCCAGTGCGAGTTGCCATGCCAAGTGAGTTTGGGTTTAAACAGTGAAATCTTTTCTTAGATGGCCAGGTAGGGCGGGTTTAGAACGATCTTTGAATTTAAATAGGTCACCATTTGTATTAGTCAAAACAAGTTGGGTAGCAAACATATCATTTTTTTTAATCCTTTGTTAAAAATGAAGTAAGGGGTATCCCAAATGCACTAGCGCACAGTGAAGGTTGGCAATTGGGTTCAGGTTTAAACAGCGAATCTACGTCCATCTTAATAGATAATTAACGTATTAATCATGATTTATAAAACAACACTATTTCAATAATAATACGAGTCTTTGTATTTAATATTGATTCGGGAGGGTTGGAATGATTAACAAATGATTAAATCTTGAATGGTTGAATTACAGGTTTTGGCATCTGAAATCCTCTTGATTTATGTTTGAAAGTTCTAAATTATGCATTTATTTTGGTTTTTACTATATGTTATGGTAAATTTTATAGTGGGATCAAAATACACAAGAAAACACTTTGTTTAGCATCTTTAAAATTAAAATAAGGGGTTAACCGAATTTTTGATTTACGTTTCAGGTTGGGTCATAATGCGGACAAAAGGGTTTTGAGAAACCATGTTAGGGAGTGAGTTAAGGAGTGCAGAATGATGATGGCATATTCACTGTGTTGTTTCCACTTTTGCATTGGAATTTGATGGAGCTAAGAAGTTATGTCAAATGGCTCTTGACACTCACAAAGCAAATGCTTCAACTACTTCTATAGAAGCAGCATCAGTTCAAAGACTTATGGGTATTGTTTGTGATGCCAAGGGTGAATATGAGCCTTCACTTGAACATTATGCATTAGCTAGCTCATCATGTTTACAGCAGGTCAAGATATGATGTTGCAGCCATTAATGTTTGTATTGGTGATGCTTACCTATCATTGGCTGGTTTTTTACATACCCGAAAGCTTTAAACGTGTTCCAGGCAACAAAAGGAGACAATCGTCCTTTTTTTGCTTTAGTTTTCGCCCGTTTGGCTGAACTTCATTACAAAATGGGGAAATTTCGTGAATCAGAGTCGTATTGCTTAAACGAACTGAGAATCAAAGTCTGTTGCTGCAGTTCTCATCCATTTTGAAAGTTTTGTATGTTTTGAGAATTGTTGATGATTGCTGAAACATTGGAAATCTAACTTGGCTTGTGTGCTTATTAAAAAAATCCTAATAAATAAACGTTTTAATAATATAATTAACACTATATTAATCTCACATTTTGGTTTCTTAGGACATTATTGATGATCCGGAGAAGAGACACCTAAGGAGATATTGATAAAACAAACGATGTCTGTGGATCTAGAGAAGGTGATGAGTACATTGAACAAAAAGGAGCAAAAGGTGATTAGGTGGCGATTCAGGCTAAAAGATGGTAAAAGCTAGACATTGCAAAAGATTGTGGATGTAATGGGTGTGAACCACGAATGGGTCAAACAAATTGAGCTATGTACATTTCACAAGTTAAGAAACACACATAGATAATTATTTTATGCCAATACTTGCCTCAGTAAATCACACTTTTAAGGATCACTACATGTATGAAAGGTAGATTATATATACATATATGGAAATGTGTAATGGGGATAGTTAAGCACTAAGGTGTCTAGGATGGGTTGATTGGTTAAATAATGGTGTTTGCTTGACTTAAACCATGATCTTTGCCAGATAAGTAACTATACAGGTTTACAGACTTGGCTTGGTCTTTTTGCTCTTTTTTTTAGTTTTTTATATTATTGCCTTTTCTTTTTAGCCATGTCACTGTATCATATCTCTTGATGTTTGGTTCTTTATTCATGCATACAAGCGAAATGATTTAATTAAGTCTTCTCCTAATCAACTTTCGTAATTTGTTATAGTTTATGTATTGTTATTATTATTAAAACCAATTTCACCGCCACAGTAATCATTCTATTGTTTAGCTTTTGGGCACCATGTTTTATAAGTTTTCTGAATTAAGCACCAGTACTTTTATTTTTTTTGCAAACTGTCATTCAGCTTTTTTGTTCTTTTTACAGTTTGGTGTGAACCCGATTGCTAGAGCTGAAAAGTCACAATGGGACCCCAAGGTACTTCTTCATTCATCATTTTCTTTTGTGTTTGTTGTGTTTATATTTTTTAAGGGTTTGAATTTGACTTAAAAAAAGTCAAAGTTGGTACTTCAAAATGCTGATCATGGGTTGTGGGTTTTAACACATAGATTTTTATGAGTAATTGACTTTGAACTAATTGTCATCAATAATGAGAATGGAGGGTGTACCAATTGCTATATGGATACCGTACACCACCTGAACCTGAACCGGAGAGAAAAGCAAACTATTCATTTGGAGTGTGTTTCTAAATCTGCTAAAGGTGAATGCTAGACTAAGCATGTTCAATGAACGGGTCAAAGGGCATGCGCAAGCTACAAGTCTTATAGCATAAGCATGGATTGAAATTCCGATACCCAGGTGAGTTAGTCATATGTATTATTTTGACTAAAAAGTCAACTTCTTTATATGGTTATGTATAGGTCGTAATGATTGGGTCATCTGGAAGATGTGGGCTGGGGTCCTATGGTCAAATAAGCCAGAATTAAAACTGAAGAACTTGGGCCGTAGGTACAACTGTATATAAATATGGTACAACTTTTTAGCAGTCGCAAGAAGTAGACAAGATTTTACACATGGCAAAATTTACACATGGCGAAAAATGTTTATATGGAGTTTCTACCTTTTTGTCTCTAATACTTTAAATTCATTTACATTTATTCAATTATTTGATCGTCGGGTTTAATATGTTTTTATTGCAATGGTTATGGATAATTATGTGTTTTTTGGCTCTTTGAATGTTAAAGGCATGTGTTACAGTTACAACTTTGAAACGCTTTTGGCTATGCTGCCTATATCAATTCATTTGTGTATTTAGGTGCTAACTATAAGTTTGTAGAATAAAATGTCATAAAAGAAAGCACAAAAAATAAAATGTAAAAGGACAAACTCATATTTGGTTTTGTGAGTTCATTGTAAATCAATCATAACAAAAGTAGTGGAACGTTTATTTCATTTTAAATTTTATGTCAACGGCAGTCACTTTCTAGAGTTGGTTTATACTTGAAACAACCCGTCTTCTCTCATGGTCAATTGTGTGTTGCTTAATCAAGGATAAAAACGCGAGATGGAGTCAAACTACTAATACTTGACAACAAAGGAAAACCTACAGATAAAACAACGAATGTGGTTTATAAAGAGAATTTCAACGAATTGTGATCATTGCATATTCATGTATTTCAATTTGTCGTACTCTATTCTATTCGTTTGTGTTTTAACGTGTATAAAATCATAATATTTATATCAATGGTAATGGTGATACTGAAGATATTTTCTTTTACCAACCCGTGAAATTCGCGGGTTCTTAAACTAGTTGCTCCTATAAGTATTTTGCATTACTCCATTGTTTTTCACATTGTTTCATTCATATTACCGCATTGTTTTGGTTAGGTGTTAATTTTACTCTTCTTATATACTCTTCTTATATTTGTCATTCCTTACTTCTTTATAGTAATAGGTTAATAGGTTAATGTTTTTGCAATAAAACAGTCGTTTGTTAAACTCTGTTTTCATCCATAATGTTTCTGCAGATTGTTTTTTTAATATCTTGCATTGGTCTTTGGTTTTTCTAATTAGTATATTGAAATATGTTTTGCGACATGTCATAGATATTACGGAGAACCAGAACATAACCATGTTAAGAGCTGTTGATGCTTTTCAAGAACAGTTTGCAGTTAAGGTTAGGGTGATCAGGATTTGGGAACACCCTGAGAGGAGAAATCCCAGTCAACTTTACTCAATGGACATGATCCTAATTGATGAAAAGGTTTTTGTTTTTGTTTTTTCGTATATTTTCATATTTGTATTTTATTATACTATAAATTAAATAATTATATGATTTATTTTATTATATTCTAAATTATATAATTATATAATGTCTAATCTTTTAATAACATATTATTTTTTTATGCATGAAACAGGGTACAAAGATGGAGGCTACCTGCTTAAATCGTGTATTACCACAGTTTCTTCTAGCATTAGTAGAAAAGTAATGTTTGATTGTTAGAAATCCAACACTTGGTTTTAATAACTCTACACACAAGTATGTTGACAATCAAAACAGGCTTTGTTTCCAGAGTACAACCCAAGCTATTGAATGTGAAGATTTTGGTGGATCTCCATACGGTTTTGATTTTGTGAACTTTGCGGACATCTTGAACAGTGCTAATATTTCAAATATTACAGTCGGTATGTATATGAAATATTGTTTGCTAAATATAAATTTTTTTCATGTATTTTTTACCTAACTACCCACATCTTATTGATCAATATTGTATTGTTGTAGATGTTATTGGTTATTTGACTCGCTCATTTCCAAAAGAGACAGTGACTAACAGAGCAACTGGGAAGCAATCTGTGAAAGTTACTATAGAGATTTCTGATCTAGAGTAGCATCCTAATAATTATCTTAGAATACAATATACATATTATAGTTACAAATAATAGTAATTATAGTAATAGTGTTTTACGACAGTTACACAATGTCACATATGAAACTTATAATGTACTATTTATTATGAAATATTCAGGCGCCGGACAATATTTCTTACTCTGTGGGATCAGTACTGTGATCAAGTTTTGTCGTTTTTTGAAAGTATCAAAGAAAAAAATGTTCATGCCATCATTATATTGCAGTTTGGAAAGGTCAAGTGGTGGAATGGTTTGTATTATGTTCTTATTAAATATTAATTTATATTGTTTAATGTCTAAATGTACTTAAATTCTTCGAGTTTAAAGTTTTTATTTACATTTATTTTATTTTAATGTTTCACTGTTTATTACTGCGTGTCGCATACGTTAACAATTCATAAATGGTTAGTCGGCTTTTTGCAATCATGATTGTCCTGAAGTCGATGAGTTCAAAACAAGGTTCCCTAAAAACATTCCATTTATTATTTCTTATTTAATTTTTTATATTTACTCATTTTCTGATGTCCGTATACTTTAGTATAATATATGTTTTAATTAATATTTTTTCAACAGTCTGATTGCAAACTCTGTTGAGGCTAGTGAATCCACGAGCCTTGGTTCCATGGCGAAATCTGTTGAAGAGGAATTCTTGGAGGGCAAAGATTTTTTCAACATTTGTGATGTGTTTTCAATTACGACGGTATATTTTGAATTAATACTAAAGTGCTGTTACATGTTAACTGTATAAATTAATATCTTATTAAATATTTATGCAGGTTTGCAAGGTCATTGTTGTTGGAAATATAATGGGTATTTATAAAAATGAAGGATGGTTCTATGAGGGTTGCAATAGATGTAACAAAAAGATCAACAAAGTTGTTCATATGAATGATGACACACAGGAATTAGGTTCTGGTGTAACAAAGGGGGTTCTTACCTGTCTCTCTGATCGTTGTGCTTTTAAAACTATAACTTCTTCTCTCAAGTTAGAGAATATACCTTGCAAACCTTTTTTTATATTCACGAACTATTTTTATTAGGTTTTAATATGAACATACCAACATTCACTAGGTATAACATTCAACTTAGGGTTCAAGACCCTTCTGCCTCTGTTACACTTACTTTGTTTTTTCGGGAAGCATGGAAGTTGGTAGGAAAGTCTGTGGAAGATATTCTTAGTGCCAACCCTGAGTTTGCATGTTTACATTTAGTAGCCCTATTGGTTATATTCTATTTTACTTAAAACTTAATATTTGTTGATAAATTTATATTTTCTCAGCGTTCTGATGCTTTGGACATTCCTGATGAAGTAGATGCATTGGTTGGCCAGGCTGTTGCTTTTAAAATAGACGTGATGTGACATCTGTGCCTCCACGGCCATCAAACAAATACCAAATCAATGAAATATTGTGTTTCATACTTGGGATTTGTATAAATATGTGTATCCTTTGCACATATCAATTCTCGTTCGATTTCGAGCCCTAAATCGCTTTCTGGAAAGTTATATGCGAACTGATGCGTAAACGTAACCAGTTTAACGCGAAAAACACCCCGGAACAGTGACATGGGCTTAACATACGTTAAATAACCTTTACATAACTTAGAAATAAGTTTTGGATGGTTTGGTGTGTCGAAATCAAGTTTATTCGATCGCAGGGACTAATTTCGACAAACTGCGAAAGTATGCCGATTCATACTGTAACGAACATTCCGGAACTTGATCATAAGTTAAAAATGCCCTAAATATCCTTTACATAGCTTAGAAATAGGCTTTGAGGTGTTTGGTGCGCAAAAAAATAAACTTATTTGATCAACAGGGACTAAAAGCGTCAAAAAGTGCATAAGTTTGCATTTTCGCGCATATCTTACGTTCTGAATATATCCGGACATCCAAAAATTTATGTAATCATTAAAATACTTTATTTTAGTGATTGGCATGATAAAATTCCATTCATCGCGTAATTTGGATCGTTTTTCGCGTCCGTTCGTGTTTCGTCGTAATTAACCGAATAACGTGATCGTACGATCAAACGAACCGACATCCGACATATTTTCAAGCATGTTTCATGTACCCTATACTTAGGCATCATTGTAGAGCCTTGAAAATGGCATAACGGGCCTTAAACATGTCAGAAATGATCTTAAACACTTGCAGGGACCAAAGTTGTAAATAACAAAACTTAAATCTGAACAACAGGCGGACACGGGCCGCGTAAGCCAGCCTTGGCTCATACGCGGGGCGCAACAGAATATCAGGTCTGCAGAAAGTTGTTTCCAGCCATTTCCAGCTGTTCCCTTGCTTTGCAAATGGGTTTTATCAGTCTATGGGCCTGTTTTGGGGCACCTATGGTATTACAAAACAGGGGGTACACATGTAAGACTCGGATTAAAGCTCGTTTATCGAGGAACGATCCAAACGGTGGCCTGAAAACTATAAATACCCCCATGTTTTTCATTTGCAAACTCACCTTGATCTGATTATTTCTCTAAGTTGAAGTTTGTACACTTCATACCTGAGAATTTTTATATCAAATCTTCATCGCTTGGACCTCTTGTAAGTATTCTTTCGTGCTTTTACGCGTTTTTAGCACGAAAGTCAAACAATGTTTGACTTTCAGTTTTGACCAGTCTATGGTCAACACGAAGTTCATTTGAACTTCCCAACGTGAGCATAATCACGATGGTCATAGTCCTTTGTTACTATACCTACCGATTACCACGTTATTTAGGCATAGTGACGAGTCATAGTTTCGGTCAAAATGCGCGTTTATGCGTATTTTGCAACCAAACTATTCTTGGGTATCAAAACCCTTTGTTTTGATATCAAACCTGTTTTCTAACTTCGTTAAACATGTTTTTAACATGTTTAACTCGTCACTTTTAGTTTAGTGCTTATATAGGGTCGTAAGAAAAGCGGTCTAAACAATCGCTTAGACTTTCGAACCCGACCCGTTTGGTTGATCATTAGGATCCGACCAAACATATTTCGTGACCATAGTTGTATAGGGAATAACCTTCCGAGGTTATATGTGACAACCCGAGTTTTCACAGGTCTTTTTTCAACACGTTACTTGTTACAATTCTGTTTCGTAGTTTGTTGTGTTGTATCATGTGAATAATTAATTAAGTTAGTGTATATGTGGTTGATGTATATAAACCTGAGGATTAGTCCTTATTTCATAAAACCCTACTCGACATAATACTGGGTTTCGTCCTCAACCTTGTCCGACGAAACCTCCGACGAAACCTTGATGTTTCGTCATCACCCTGCACGGCGAAACACCAGTTGGGCTGTCGGCCCAAGTAAAGCCCGTACACGACTTAGGTAGATGTTATTTGGGTTGCTTGGGTATGCGGCAGTTATCATTTTAGCAAACCCTAAACTTCATATCATCTCTCCTCTCCTCCTTCGAAACCGGCGGCGAACCTTTCTCGATTCGTATAACCCTTTGATTCCGTCTAACTAAGGTTAGCATATGTCTCTCAAAACGTTATGTAGATCTACTTGTTATACGTGATTGTGTGGCTTCTTTAGTGTGATTTTATGTAGCATGTTGTGTTGCATATGATGAACAAGAACTGATGTGAAGTATGATATACACCTAGGGTTTCTGCATGAAAGAATGTGATTGGGATGAGTTATTGATGATGATTAATCTGTAGTATGGACTTGTACGAATACATGTTAGTAATTAATTTGTTGGATGTGATACTCTGGGATAGATTACATGATCAAGAATGATAAACACATATAGAATCGAGTCATGTGGAAGTAATGAGAAACTGTTACGAATGTCATCCCTAAATCTAAATGAAAGGAGATAATATTGTTGAATTATTACTTTAATCGATGAACCGATGATTAGGGTTAATGATTGAGGATGATTGGAACTCTGCGTATTTCGGAGATAGTGTAACTGTTATGCATGTCGACGAAACGTACATGTTGACGAAACCCTTATGTTGGCGAAACTCTTGTTACGGCGAAACACTCAGGTCGACGAAACATGGGAGTTTCGTCGACATGGGTTATGGCGAATCATGGGGTTTCGTCGTTAGGGTAAACAGCATGGTGAACTAGGTTGACTTTCATTGATGAATGATTATGATTATGTTAATAAAACCACGATGTCTATTGTTAATGATATCTACTGTCCACTGTTAATGCTACCTACTGAATACTGTTAATGATGTCTGCTGTTAATGATGTCTACTAATGATTGAGTGACATAATCTAGTTCGTATACCTAGTATAGAACACACAACTGTTAAGCATTATTTCGGGACTTATACGTGAATTGTGGGATTATATGAGTGGTGTAACTGCTGTGATAGTTTGTCTGCACACTATGACTATACGTGAACGTAAACTGATTACGAGTGCTTGACTACCATAGGGTGTGACTGTTTAAGTGTGAACAAGTAACAAAACATATCGAGCAAACCAAGGTGAGTTCACTACTCTTTTTCCAAGCATGTATCCCAGGGAGGGATATCGGGTAACGTTCCGGGGAGGAATGTCAGGTTAATGGGATGTTTGTTATTACTCATTTCTATCATATAAGACCCCTTACATCTACCGATAGTTGCCGGGGAGGCAACGAGGTTATTAGTTGATAGCGCTATTAGGATTGGCACCCTCACACCGTACCGGGGAGGACGGGCGTGAACTAATTACCTTGACCACTTGACCAATGTTTTGATAGAGGCATTGGGGTTGGGCAAATACATCTTGTAGCCATTTGCGGTAATCGAGTTAATAACAACATCAAAACAAATCGTTGAACTGTTTTATACATATATCAGGTAACTAAACGCGTTAATAAAACTTTGAACTCACCAGCGTCGTCTGACACACCTGTCTGCATGCTTGCAGGTCGTTAGATTCTTGATATGGACTTGCTATCTGGGAGTGCTGGAGTGGTCATGGATCGAGACTCTTGGATATTTGATACATTGGTTTTAAACACTTATTTAGCAATAGTTGTTTAACAATTTACCTTATGCTTCCGCTGAATGTTTTCTTTGGTTTTAACTTATGACTTGGATTTAATTTATGCAATGAATCGAATGTTTTATTTAAATATTTATGATTGGTTCAATGTGATTGGTGGCTTGGATCCTGGTACGTCATACGTCCCGCGGTGTTCCCGCATATGGTATTTTGGGGGTGTGACAGTTTGGTATCAGAGCCACTGGTTATAGTGAACTAGGTTTTAAAATGTTTTTATAAAACCAGACTATAACCGAACAACTTCGAAAATCGACCATGACACTCAGCTCCAGATTGCAAGGTTCGTCTTCTGTTTACTTTATGCATTACTTGTTTAGTAGTCACACACTCACAGCTTGCATGAAATGACATACTAGATACTATGGTGATTGGATAGTATGACACTACTCTTCGACTTTTGTGATTCGTAATCCTGTAGTACCTTCTGTTTTGCTATCTGAATGTGGGGGAAACTTTTAGCAGCAGTTAAGAGGCACTGAGATGAGCATGCAAATTGCCTCATTATTATGGGTGCACACATAATAAAAACGTAAGGTGCATGTAAGTCCCAGTGAGGCTTAACGAGTGTGAGAAGGGTTCTGCCCAATTGTGTGTAAACTTGGTAGTTTGTAGATTTCAACTTGATACTTAACTCTTACCAACCGATGGCGGAAACATCGGGGCATGGCACTGAGCGAAACAGATTGTCCAGAAGTTTCCATAACAATTATCATTACCAATTAATTTAAAGTAACATATCCCATACCATGTCTCAAAAGGCGAACAAATTATTACAGACAAATCTAGGCAAATAGTTCTGTTCCGACAACTCATATTTCATTTGTACAGACAACTATTTGTTGGCCTCTAAGACCTTATTCTAGCCTCGATTTCCTAGCAGATAAGCATCCTAGGCACCTGTCACATACGTTAAAATAAAAGTCAATACACATAGTGTAAAGGTGAGCATACAAGTTTGATAATAGCATATAGAGTTCGAAAGAGTTACGCATAACCAGCACGTACACAGAGTGAAATGAGGCATGTTAGTTATCGACATGAACCTATCGATACCAATGACTGCGGGTTGACTGCCCAAGGCAGTTCGTAATACATGATCACCACTGTAATCCATGCAAATAATTGTCCTTAACAACTCCCGCGTGAGCGGGTGCTGAGTCCAAACTATAGTACTATCGTTGCTAAGGCAGGTAGACAGCATTCCATGTGTAAACATAACAAACAAGCATTCATTAAGCCACGTATAGCATGCGGTAACGGTTAGCGTTTAAATAGTATTAAGTAGTGTGTTCGATGTGATTTGAATATTCGTAACGTATGTAACACCCAAAAGTGCATAAAGCAAAAAGGGATCGAGTATACTCACAGCAATGGATGGATTGAAGGGAGCGCTAGAGAGTAGGGTTAGCCTGATCAGAACGATAGCAATACGATAAGCGACGCGTAAAACGATGCAAGGTGTAAGTGGCTCGGACAACAGTTCGGTCGGATGGTAATCCGATCAGACGGCCAGTTCGTGTGGATGACAATCCGTTCGGATGGTTATCCGGTCGGACGGTAGTCTGGTCGGATGACTATTCGAGTGGATTGTTTCCTCCTATGAGAAGGATGTGTTTGTGTATGATGGCTTGACCTTTGAAGTTTTCGTTGTAGCATTTTGAAAACATTGAAGTATCTCTACCTTTCAGGTCGGTCGGTCGGACGGTAGTCCGGTCGGACGGCAACCCGTTCGGTTGGGCACTTCAGTGAGAACAAGTTCACAGCAGGGTGGTCACTCGGTCGGACGGTTGTTCGACCGGGTGGCATCCTTAGTGCATTGAACATGTTGAAAATTGTTTAAATGTTAAAGTCCAAATGTTTCATGATTCGGATGGCTGTCCGTTCGGATGGTAGTCCGGTCGGACAACAACTCGTTCAACAACCAGACTTCAATCGTTGGAAAAATAGTTAAGTGTGGGACCCAAGGTGCAAGTCGTTCGGACAGCCGGTCGCTCGGATGGCTGTCCGTTCGGATGGTAGTCCGGTCGGACAACAACTCCGTCCTTGCCAATTCGTTCGTCTTACACTTGGCCATTTTGATTGTTTGTCGTGCTATCGAGATGTGTTGATATCGTGCTAACCAACAGAGTCCCATCCTAAGCTCTAGTGACCCGACTGAACAGGAACCACCCAAGTTCGGTCAGTCCGCCGGTTTAGGACAATAGTTCTTGGTTAACCCGAAATCGATAATCTCGTGGATAGAATACGGATCTTGAACCACTACAACCACAAGATTGAGTAGTGAGTCGGCACAAGCTCCGATTCTACCGGTTTCGAATGCATTGAGTGTAAAAGAGTTGAAAGAAAGTTGGAAAACCTTCTCTCAATCCTTTTCACTGTGAATATGTTTAGATCTATGAAAGATCTTCGTTTGTTTATGTGCAAATTGGTTAGATCTAAGTTGTTCTTGGTGGAATGAGGCCAAAACATGAAGTTCTTCAAGAACACATGATGACGTCATCCTAGAACACCTTGAATCTTGATGATTTCACGGTTAAAAGTTAAGATTTAAATGATAGAAAGGTGTAGGATTGATTGCGTGTAGATTAAGGAAGTACAAGATTTAGGACGAGATCTTACCGGGATTGCGAGAAATCAGAGAAAAAGCGAGGAAAACTAGCTGGTCGGACATCACTTGCCAAAAGTGGAAAGAATGAAAGTGACAAGGGGTATTTATAGGATACCCAAAGTGGAAAGGGGCGGGTCGGTCGGATGAGATCTCGCTCGGATGGCAATCCGGTCGGATGTTATCTCGGTCGGATGGCAGCCTGGCACCTCGATCAAGTGACAGCCCGGTCGGATGGCAATCCGGCCGGCTGGCACCTGGTTCGAGTGCTCGGCGCGATGATTTTTGCTGTTTCGAGTTCGATTGCGAGCGTTGCGATGCGATAGATTTTCCTAGTCAAATTACTTTGAATCCCAACTACTCATATCCCGCACTATCTCTTCTCCACCAATTAACATACCTTTTCGATTGCGTTTGAGTTTCGATTGCGATTCGATTGATTTCCACACATAACATAATCTAAAACATGCACAAGTAACACATAAGGCACACACACACACACGTATATAATAACCAAAATGCGTAATTCGAGTTGCGTGTGCGATTGCGATATCGATAAAGCGATTAAACACGCGATAAATAGCGATTACCATGCGATTATTAATAGATACTCCACATAATACAACTAAAGCGAAAATAAGATAGACTAATTACAAGTCAAAGAAGTCAAAACAGGGATTGAGCAAGGAGAGACAGATCGCAATTAGCAATCTTGTCTTCCTTTGACTTCAATCTTGACTTTGACTTTGACTTTCGAAACACGGGGTGTTACAGCCTCCCCTAGTTGAGGGAATTTCGTCCCAAAATTAGTCCGAAGCCATAACAAACAACTGCGGGTACTTCGCCTTCATGTCGCTTTCGAGTTCCCAGGTGAACTCTGCGCCTCGTTTGCCTTCCTATCGGACTTTCATGATAGGAATGCGTGAGCGTCTGAGCTGCTTGGTTTGGCGATCCATGATTTCGACAGGCTTCTCCACGAAGTGTAGTGTTTCGTTTACTTGTAGATCATCGAGAGGTACAATAAAATCATGCTCAGCCAGGCACTTTCGGAGGTTTGACACATGGAAAGTCGAGTGGACGTTACTAAGTTCCTCCGGTAGTTCAAGTCTGTAGGCGACTTTTCTGATCCTTTCCAGAATCTTAAAAGGTCCAACATATCGAGGCGCTAGTTTCCCTTTCTTGCTGAACCTGACCACACCCTTCCAAGGTGATACCTTTAGGAGTACGTAGTCGCCAATGTCAAATTCAAGGGGCTTGCGTCGTTTATCGGCATGACTTTTTTGTCGACTTTGAGCTTTCAACAAGTTGTCTCGAATTTGGAGGACTTTGTCAGTCGTTTCTTGCAATAGCTCAGGACCGGTTAATTGCGAGTGACCGATCTCGTGCCACACAATAGGCGATCGACATTTTCTTCTGTATATAGCCTCGAATGGTGCCATTTGAATGCTGGAATGATAACTGTTGTTATACGAGAATTCGACTAACGGCAGGTATGTATCCCAATTACCACTGAAGTCTATGACACACGAACGGAGCATGTCTTCAAGAGTACGGATCGTTCTTTCAGTCTGACCGTTGGTTTGAGGGTGGAATGCGGTACTTAGATTAAGCGATGTACCGAGAGCCGTTTGAAACGTTTCCCACAGTCGCGAGGTAAACCAAGCATCACGGTCAGAGATGATGTCGTGAGGCGTCCCATGATTACAAATGATCTCATTGGTGTAGATTCGGGCTAATCGTTCTACCTTGTAGTCTTCCCGTATGAGCAAAAAGTGAGCTGATTTGGTCAAACGGTCAACAACAACCCAGATGCTGTCGTGACCTGATGACATGTGCGGAAGCTTTGTTATGAAGTCCATAGCTATACTCTCCCACTTCTACATAGGGATCGGCGGTTGTTCGAGTAAGCCAGAGGGTCTTTGGTGTTCAGCCTTGACCCTTGCACAAGTCAGGCATTTTCCAACGTAGAGAGCAATATCCCTTTTCATGCCCAGCCACCAGTACTTGTAGCGAAGGTCCTGGTACATTTTGTCGGCACCGGGATGAATAGAATACCGGGATTTGTGGGCTTCGTCCATCAAAATCTTTCGCAATTCGGTCCGTTTAGGGATCCAAATTCGGTCCAGATAGTGGAATATCCCATTCGGTTTATTCACAAGATGAGTTCCATCGTGGTAGATTCGTTCCTTCTTTAGAGTGCGTTCATTAAAACAGGCATGTTGGGCTTCGTGGATGAGGGCTTCAAGATCGTATTGGGCTTGGACATTGCGAATGCTGAGCAAATAACTCCGTCTGCTGAGAGCGTCGGCAACAACATTTGCTTTGCCTGGGTGATAACGAATCTCACAGTCGTAATCGTTGAGAAGTTCCACCCATCGGCGTTGACGCATATTAAGTTCTTTCTGATCAAAGATATGTTGTAGGCTCATATGATCGGTGAAGATCGTACACTTTGTACCATACAGGTAGTGTCGCCAAATCTTTAACGAAAAAACAACTGCGCCTAGCTCGAGATCATGGGTTGTATAGTTCTTCTCGTGGATTTTGAGCTGACGAGATGCGTAAGCTATAACCTTGTCTCGCTGCATAAGGACACAACCAAGACCAATGTTGGAAGCATCACAATAGATAATGAATTCGTCGTTTTCGTCGGGCAATGTGAGAACAGGAGCATTGCAAAGCATGTGCTTGAGAGTTTGGAAAGCAGACTCTTGTTCAGTTCCCCAAACAAAAGCCTTGTCTTTATGCGTGAGAGCGGTAAGCGGCACAGCGATCTTTGAGAATCCTTCGATGAATCATCGATAATAGCCCGCTAATCCGAGAAAAGAACGGACTTCAGACGGGTTCTTAGGTGTAATCCAACTCTTAACAGCTTCAATCTTCGCGGGATCGACGTGAATACCTTGACTATTAACAATGTGACCCAGAAACTGAACTTCCTCCAGCCAGAATTCGCACTTGGAGAATTTGGCATAGAGTTGATTCCCCTGGAGTAGCTCGAGAACCAAACGTAGAAATTGCGCGTGTTCGGCTTTCGATTTGGAATAGATCAAGACATCGTCGATGAATATGATGACGAAACGGTCGAGATAAGGTTTACACACGCGATTCATCAGATCCATGAAAACCGCGGGTGCGTTGGTTAAACTAAAAAGCATAACAACGAATTCGTAGTGGCCATAACGAGTGCGAAACGCGGTTTTGGGTATATCCTCCTCTTGAATGCGTAGTTGGTGATAGCCTGAGCGTAGATCGACCTTCGAGAAACACGTAGCACCTTGTAGCTGATCAAACAAATCATCAATGCTAGGAAGAGGATAGCGGTTCATAATAGTTAACTTATTAAATTCCCGATAGTCGATGCACATCCGGAACGACCCGTCCTTCTTTTTGACGAAAAGGACTGGTGCGCCCCAAGGAGAGGTGCTCAGGAGAATGAAGCCTTTCTCAAGTATTTCTTGGAGTTGGTTCGAGAGTTCACGCATTTCGGATGGCGCGAGTCGGTAAGGAGCTTTGGCAATAGGGTTGGCTCCAGGAATGAGGTCGATATGAAAATCGATGTCACAACTTGGCGGAAGTCCGGGAAGATCGTCAGGGAACACATTAGGAAATTCACAAACGACAGGAACGTCTTTCACTTCTGTCTTTCCTTTCTTTTCCTTCTCCGCTACTACAATGTTAGCCAAGAAATCTCTGTATTCCTTGCAGAGATACTTGCTAGCTTGGACACATGACATGAGTTTGAGACCCTTCGAGGCAGTTTCACCGTACACACACAATAAATCACCATTCGCGAGCGAGAATCGAATCATCTTATCGAAACACACAACTTCAGCATGGTTTTAGCGAAGAAAGTCCATGCCTACTATGACGTCAAAGCTTCCGAGTTGCATCGGGATAAGGTCGATTGGGAAGATGTGATTGTTGAGCTCAAGAGTACAATCACGAAGAACATAATTAACGGCGACAGTTCTTCTAGGGGCGACTTCAACATCGAACGTCGAGGGGAGATGGGAGCGTTTACGACTAAGGAGTTTCTCAAATTCGAATAACACAAAGCAATTATCGGCTCCAGTATCAAACAAACACGAAGCATAAATACCATTCACAAGGAACGTACCATTCACCACGTTGTTGTCCACATGGGCTTGGCGCACGTTGATGTTGAAAGTCCTGGCGCGTGCGGCTTGTTGCTGTTGCTGAGGCTGCTGGTGTTGCTGCTGCTGCTGGGGCTCTTGTTTCACAACCCTGTTCGGGCACATGTTCGCAAAGTGGTTGGGATCACCACATGCGAAACAGACTCTGGCGTTGATCGCGGGTGCCGGAGCTGCTTGTTGGCCTTGCGGGGATGGGAGCAGAGTTTGATGAGCAGTGGCTTGAACTGGGGCTTGACGTGGACCAGTACGGCAGTTAGCAGTGAAGAGGCCGTACATGTTGCAGTGAGCACAGAAACGACGGGCGAGACCCACCGGGTGATGATAAGAACATGTTGGGCAAGCCGGGTGGGGGCCTGTGTATGAACGCTTTGCTGGTGGTGCATAGGTAACTTGTGCTGGTAGGTGATGGTGCTGCTGCTGGGCTGGTACGGCCTGAAGAGGAGCAGCAGTGGTAGTGACACCACAGTTCTTGTTGCTGGAGCTGCTGTTGTTCTTCTTCTTGCGGCGTGAGGGCTTTGACGGTTGAGCGGTGGCGGTTTCAGCGGTTGGTGCGGTGGTGACTTGGTGCAGGCTCTTTGAAGCTTTATCCCAAAAACCAGATTGTACCCGCTTGTCATTGATTTCAGCGGCAAGCAAGTAAGTTTCTTCGATCGTTGTGGTCTTTGCGGCATGCATAAAATCCGCAACACAGTCGGGTAGAGCTCGAATGTATTTCTTGATGGCCATGTCAGACATCTTCACTTGATCGGGACAGATGATGCTGAGCTGCTTAAAGCGAGCAGTCAGGACAGCGTTGTCTCCATCCTTCTGCTTTATGTTCCAAAACTCGTCCTCCAGCTTTTGGCGTTCATGGGGAGGGTAGAATTCGTCCATCATGATGGCTTTCAGCTCTTCCCAAGTCAGCTCATAAGCTGCATCATTCCCGCGTTTGTTTCTCTCGGCCGTCCACCAGTCTAATACGCGGGACTGGAAGACGCCGGTAGCGTTTAGGGTACGGAGATTTTCAGGACAGCCGCTTTGGCGCAGAGTGACTTCGATGGAATCGAACCATTGAAACATAGCCGTTGGGCCATCTTCTCCAGTGAATTCCTTTGGACCGCATGCCTTGAACTGTTTGAAGTTGAAAGCAGTAGCAGCTTTAGGAGCTTCGGTTCTAGACTCCTCAGACGATTTGCTAACATTCTCGTAAATCTCACACACGATCTGAGGCATAACCTTGGCCACTTGTTTCGCGAGGATGGCAGCAAGGCATTTGTCCCTCTGTTCTTGATGAGAGAGTCGTGGGTGAGGGGATCCTGATGATGGTCTAGTTGACATTGTCTGCAACAGACATCGTCATAGGTCTCAGACACGTCAAAATCGAATCTCACCTCACACGTCTAGTACTTACTAAAGCTTAGGAACACAGTGAAACATGTATCTTATAAACACATAGGCACATAAGCACAGATTCACATAAACACAGAAACACGTAATCACGTAGAGCACAGAAGCATGTAATCACAAGATGCAGTCAGAATACAGAAACCTATCATTCAAAGTCCGTGCGTATTCGAATGTAGTGATCGCGTTTAGTATATCAAGTAGTGTAGTATAAGCGTGTAACGTAGCATAAGGCCGTCCAAAATTTAGCGATTTGTCAGCGTTTTGAGATAGAAATGCAATGCGAGTCGTGCGTATAGATCGAAGTGAAAGCAAAAATCAAGTAAGCCTCCAAATTTAAACATATAAACAGGCAATTTCACATAAAAGCACAAAAAATCAACGAATCATCAGAGTCAGCAGTTGCGGGCTCAGAATCGAAACACATAAAATCCGAGAAATAGATCGTCTGCGGCTATTAGACTTCGACTATCCAAAGTGATCCGACTATTCACAAGGACTTGTTGTACACATTTGGCCTTCAGGACTATACCTTTGCCTCGATTCTTGGGCGTTGGGCACGTATCCCGTTAGTCATATCGTGACTTCAGGTCGTTGGAGTCCGTCGAGGCTTTGGTGAGAGTTTTGTATAACCAAAATGAGTCAGAAATAGCCATCAAGGTTCGGGTTTCACCCCTGACTTAACAACTTTTGCTCCTGAGCTTTTAGTAAAATAAAGACGAAAATCCGCGCTAAAGTATGGATTTCACTCCTGGTTCAACGCGAATTCTTGCGTTTTATAGACAAATACAGATCAAATAAGCAATTTAGTCGAGAGTTTGCGGTTTTCACACCTATTCTTGACTTTATCGCTCGTTCCTATTTGAAAATTCGAGTGCAGTGATAGTGTAGCGTAGGCGAGAATAGCGAGAAATAGCAATACGCTCATACATAATCCCTAACGGATATGCACAAGTCGGTCTGTGGGTTCCTAACTATAGACTAGGTATCTAAGACATCGACCCAGACTAGGTCGAGTCTTGCCTAATTCCCTATAGTTATGGCTCTGATACCAATCTGTCACACCCCAACCGATGCCGGAAACATCGAGGCATGGCACTGAGCGAAACAGATTGTCCAGAAGTTTCCATAACAATTATCATTACCAATTAATTTAAAGTAACATGTCCCATACCATGTCTCAAAAGGCAAACAAATTATTATAGACAAATCTAGGCAAATAGTTCTGTTCCGACAACTCAGATTTCATTTGTACAGACAACTATTTGTTGGCCTCTAAGACCTTATTCTAGCCTCGATTTCCTAGAAGATAAGCATCCTAGGCACCTGTCACATACGTTAAAATAAAAGTCAATACACATAGTGTAAAGGTGAGCATACAAGTTTGATAATAGCATAAAGAGTTTGAAAGCGTTACGCATAACTAGCACGTACACAGAGTGAAATGAGGCATGTTAGTTATCGACATGAACCTATCGATACCAATGACTGCGGGTTGATTGCCCAAGGCAGTTTGTAATACATGATCACCACTGTAATCCATGCAAATAACTGTCCTTAACAACCCCCGCGTGAGCGGGTGCTGAGTCCAAACTATAGTACTATCGTTGCTAAGGTAGGTAGACAGCATTCCATGTGTAAACATAACAAATAAGCATTCATTAAGCCACGTATAGCATGCGGTAACGGTTAGCGTTTAAATAGTATTGAGTAGTGTGTTCGATGTGATTTGAATATTCGTAACGTATGTAACACCCAAAAGTGCATAAAGCAAAAAGGGATCGAGTATACTCACAGCGATGGATGGATTAAAGGGAGCGCTAAAGAGTAGGGTTAGCCTGATCAGAATGATAGCAATATGATAAGCGACGCGTAAAACGATGCAAGGTGTAAGTGGCTCGGACAGCAGTTCGGTCGGATGGTAATCCGATCGGACGGCCAGTTCGTGCGGATGACAATCCGTTCGGATGGTTATCCGGTCGGACGGTAGTCCGGTCGGATGACTATTCGAGTGGATTGTTTCCTCCTATGAGAAGGATATGTTTGTGTATGATGGCTTGACCTTTGAAGTTTTCGTTGTAGCATTTTGAAAACATTGAAGTATCTCTACCTTTCAGGTCGGTAGGTCGGACGGCAACCCGTTCAGTTGGGCACTTCAGTGAGAACAAGTTCACAGCAGGGTGGTCACTCGGTCGGACGGTTGTTGGACCGGGTGGCATCCTTAGTGCATTGAACATGTTGAAAATTGTTTAAATGTTAAAGTCCAAATGTTTCATGATTCGGATGGCTGTCCGTTCGGATGGTAGTCCGGTCGGACAACAACTCGTTCAACAACCAGACTTCAATCGTTGGAAAAATAGTTAAGTGTGGGACCCAAGATGCAAGTCGTTCGGAGAGCCGGTCGCTCGGATGGCTGTCCATTCGGATGGTAGTCCGGTCGGACAACAACTCCATCCTTGCCGTTCCGTTCGTCTTACACTAGGCCGTTTTGATTGTTTGTCGTGCTATCGAGATGCGTTGATATCGTGCTAACCAACAGAGTCCCATCCTAAGCTCTAGTGACCCGACTGAACAGGAACCACCCAAGTTCGGTCAGTCCGCCGGTTTAGGACAATAGTTCTTGGTTAACCCGAAATCGATAATCTCGTGGATAGAATACGGATCTTGAACCACTACAACCACAAGATTGAGTAGTGAGTCGGCACAAGCTCCGATTCTACCGGTTTTGAATGCATTGAGTGTAAAAGAGTTGAAAGAAAGTTGGAAAACCTTCTCTCAATTCTTTTCACTGTGAATATGTTTAGATCTATGAAAGATCTTCGTTTGTTTATGTGCAAATCGGTTAGATCTAAGTTGTTCTTGGTGGAATGAGGCCAAAACATGAAGTTCTTCAAGAACACATGAAGACGTCATCCTAGAACACCTTGAATCTTTAAAAGATAGAAAGGTGTAGGATTGCGTGTAGATTAAGGAAGTACAAGATTGAGGACGAGATCTTACCGGGATTGCAAGAAATCAGAGAAAAAGCGAGGAAAACGAGCTGGTCGGACGTCACTTGCCAAAAGTGGAAAGAATGAAAGTGACAAGGGGTATTTATAGGATACCCAAAGTGGAAAGGGGCGGGTCGGTCGGATGGCATCTCACCCGGATGGCAATCCGGTCAGATGTCATCTCGGTCGGATGGCAGCCTGGCACCTCGATCAAGTGACAGCCCGGTCGGATGGCAATCCGGCCGGCTGGCACCTGGTTCGAGTGCTCGGCGCGATGATTTTTGTTGTTTCAATTTCGATTGCGAGCATTGCGATGCGATAGATTTTCCTAGTCAAATTACTTTTAATCCCAACTACTCATATCTCGCACTATCTCTTCTCCACCAATTAACATACCTTTTTGATTGCGTTTGAGTTTCGATTGCGATTCGATTGATTACCACACATAACATAATTTAAAACATGCACAAGTAACACATAAGGCACACACACACACGTATATAATAACCAAAATGCGTAATTCGAGTTTCGTGTGCGATTGCGATAGCGATAAAGCAATTAAACACGTGATAAATAGCGATTACCATGCGATTATTAATAGATACTCCACATAATACAACTAAAGCGAAAATAAGATAGACTAATTACAAGTCAAAGAAGTCAAAACAGGGATTAAGCAAGGAGAGACAGATCGCAATTAGCAATCTTGTCTTCCTTTGACTTCAATCTTGACTTTGACTTTGACTTTCGAAACACGGGGTGTTACATGTTCCCTCTCCTTATATAGAATCCTGAGTGGACGAGGTCATGGACGTGGTCACATCGCGATGACCCAAGCTGAGCTGACAAACTTAATCAACACACGTGTGGCTGAGGCCTTGGCAGCCTACCAAGCTGGTACGAAATGTGCCAAACACTCTTTAATCTTGTGTCATGTACACAACTCTTACCCCTGTAATGTGTTTTCTTTCATCCATTAGGTCAGCAAGCGCAAAACCAAAACAATCCACCTGCTTGTACGTTCAAGATGTTCATGGACTGTAAGCCACAGACCTTCAGTGGGACTGAAGGGGCTGTAGGACTCCTGCGATGGTTTGAGAAGGCAGAATCAGTGTTTGCGATGTGCAACTGTCCTACTAGGGACAGAGTGAAGTATGCTACGGGCACACTCGAGGATGGTGCCCTGACATGGTGGAATGCCCAGGTTCAGATGTTGGGCATCGAGGTGGCGAATGCCACTACTTTGAATGATTTTAAGGAGTTGATAAGGGAGGAGTATTGTCCTCGCGATGATATCCAGAAACTGGAGAATGAGTATTATGATTTGAAGATGGTAGGATCCGAGATTGAGGAATACGTGAAACGGTCTCATGAGTTGGCTATCATGTGCCAGAACTTGTTACGACCTCCGCACCGAAGAATAGAACTGTTCATCAAAGGATTAGCTCCACGGGTGAAGGGTTTGGTTACTGCAGCGAACCTCAACAACTTACCTCAGATTGTCCGTTTGGCTCACAAGATCACCGATCAGGAGGTGGAGAGTGGTTCGCTACCACCTCGCGTTCCTGCCATTACTGCTGCCACAACCACAGCTACTACGCCTGCTAGTGATAACAAGCGGAAATGGAATGATGCTGACAAGGCAACCTGTGCCAGTCAATCTCAGAACAGGCCTGACAACAGCAACAACTGTAGCTTCAGTCAGTCGTCCTCAGTTAATCAAGGTCAGGGCAGCAATCAGAATCAGGGCTCCTATGCTGGGAAGTAGCCACAGTGCAACAAATGTGGCTATCATCACTATGGGCAGTGTGTCTGGGCTTGCCGTAGGTGCGAGAAAGTGGGCCATGAGGCCAAAGACTGTAGAGCCTCGCAGCCAAAGCAAAATCAGCAGTATCAGCGACATCAAAGACAACAACCCTATCAGAACCAGGGCTTTAAAAAGGGGTGTTTCCAGTGTGGGGATGAGGGCCACTTTAAGTGGGATTGCCCTCAATTGAATCAGAATGTTAACGACAACAACAACCACCAGAACAACAACAATGCAGGAAACAACCACAACAACAACGGAAACAATGGGGGCAATGGTGCTCGTGGAAGGGTATTCACGGTCGGTGCTGGTGATGCTAGGAACGACGGCAATGTCGTGACTGGTACGTTTTCTTTGAATAATCTTATTGCTTCTGTGTTATTTGATTCCGGTGCCGATTGGAGTTATGTGTCTCTAGAGTTTGGTTAACGATTAGGGTTAGCCCCAACACCTTTAGAGGTTAAGCATGCAGTAGAATTAGCCGATGGTAAAACGATAGAAGCTTCGCATGTTCTTTTTGGGTGTAAACTAGACCTCATGGGTCAAGTGTTTGATATTGACCTCCTTCCTGTTACCCTCGGTAGCTTTGATATAGTAGTTGGTATGGATTGGCTGTCTAAACACCAAGCTGAGATTCTGTGTAAGCAAAAGATTGTACGTATCCCTCTCCCTGATGGTGAGTCATTATCGGTTCAAGGGCATTGTAGTGGGACGATGGTTGATATTATCTCGGCTATGCAAGCGCAGAAGTGTCTACGAAAGGGGTATCCTACAATTTTGGCACTAGTTACTGATACTCCATCTGAAGAAAGAAAGATCGAGGATCTGCCGGTTGTACGTGAATTTGCCGATGTATTTCCTGAGGAACTTCCTGGTCTACCTCCTCACCGTCAAGTGGAATTTCAGATTGATCTTGCACCAGGAGCAGCCCCGATAGCTCGTGCTCCTTACCGTTTAGCACCTGGAGAGTTACAGGAGCTGTCTAATCAACTACAAGAGTTACTTGATAGGGGCTTTATTTGATCCAGCTCTTTGCCTTGGGGAGCCCCAGTTTTGTTTGTAAAGAAGAAAGACGGGTCCTTTCGCATGTGCATTGATTATCGGGAACTCAACAAGGTGACTATCAAGAACCGTTATCCATTGCCACGCATCGACGACTTGTTTGACCAGTTGCAAGGGTCAAGTTTTTATTTGAAGATCGACTTAAGATCAGGCCATCATCAGGTGAGAGTCCGAGAGGATGATGTTCCAAAAACGGCTTTTCGAATGCGGTATGGGCACTATGAGTTTTTAGTTATGCCGTTTGGGTTAACAAACGCGCCAGCGGTCTTCATGGATCTCATGAACCGTGTATGCAAACCGTATCTTGACGATTTCGTTATAGTATTCATCGACGACATTTTGATCTATTCGAAGAGCAAGGAAGATCACGAGCGGCACCTGCGTCTTATTTTGGAACTTCTAAGGAAGGAGCAGCTCTATGCAAAGTTTTCTAAGTGTGACTTCTGGATTCGGGAGGTACACTTTCTTGGGCACATTGTTAATGAATTGGGGATACACGTGGATCCTGCAAAGGTTGATGCTGTTAGAAATTGGGCGGCACCAAAGAATCCTTCGGAGGTGCGATAATTTCTTGGTCTCACTGGGTATTATCGAAGATTCATCAAAGACTTTTCGAAGATCGCTCAACCTCTTACCTCGTTGACACAGAAAGGTGTTGTGTATTCTTGGGGAACGAAGCAGGAGGATGCTTTGCAGTTACTGAAACAGAAACTCTGTAGTGCACCGATTTTGTCTCTACCTGAAAGGAATTATACGACGCACGACTTAGAGTTGGGAGCCGTGGTGTTTGCACTCAAAATCTGGAGGCATTACCTGTACGGTACTAAATGCACTATTTATACCGACCACAGGAGCCTTCAGCACATTTTCGACCAGAAGGATTTGAATATGCGACAGCGTCGCTGGGAAGAACTTTTAAACGATTATGATTGTGCAATCAAGTATCATCCAGGTAAAGCTAACGTCGTAGCAGACGCTCCCAGTCGAAAGGAATCGAAACCCAAATGTGTTCGCGCCTTGCAGCTCACCATACATTCCAACCTGCCTGACCAGATCCGTTCTGCACAAGCTAAAGCGTTGAAGAAAGAAAACTATGAAGCTGAGTATTTACGGGGTATGGAGAAACGAATTGAGAAGAGACCAGATGGCATTTACTATTTTATGGAGCGGATATGGATTCCGTTGTTTGGCAACCTTAGAGAACTTGTGATGGACGAAGCGCACAAGTCTCGATACTCTGTTCATCCAGGGTCGGATAAGATGTATCAGGACCTGAGAGTCATGTATTGGTGGCCGAAGATAAAAGCTCACATCGCGACTTATGTGAGTAAATGTTTAACCTACTCGAAAGTTAAGGTGGAATACCAGAAACCGTCTGGATGACTTCAGCAACCAGAAATACCCATGTGGAAATGGGAACAGATAGCAATGGATTTCGTCACGGGCTTGCCTAGAACTCAAAATAGGAATGACACCATTTGGGTGATCGTTGATCGTCTCACGAAGTCCGCACACTTTCTAGCAATCAAGGAAACGGATAAGTTCTCACAACTAGCTGCTGTCTATCTTAAGGAGGTAGTTTCTAGGCACGGGGTGCCAACTTCTATCATCTCTGACCGTGACCCACATTTCATCTCAGAATTGTGGCAGCCAATACACAAATCATTCGGCTCGCGTCTTGATATGAGCACAACTTATCACCCACAAATGAATGGTCAGAATGAACGAACCATCCAGACACTTGAAGACATGCTGCGGGCGTGTGTGATTGATTTTGGCAAGGGTTGGGAGAAACACTTGCCTCTGATAGAGTTTTCTTATAACAATAGCTACCACACCAATATTCAGGCAGCTCCATTCGAAGCATTGTACGGACGAAAGTGTTGTTCACCTCTCTGTTGGGCTGAGGTGGGTGACATCCAGGTCACAGGCCCTTAACTTGTGTTGGAAACTTCAGAAAAGATTGTTCAGATCAGGAATCGAATGGCAGCGGTGCGCGACCGCCAGAAAAGCTACGATGATAAGCGTAGGAAACCTTTGGAGTTCGAAGTTAATGACCGTGTTATGTTGAAGGTCTCACCCTGGAAGGGTGTAGTGCATTTTGGGAAACGCGGTAACTTAACCCTCGTTATGTAGGGCATTCAAAATTCTGGAGCGGATTGGTAAAGTGGCCTACAAGTTAGAGTTGCCTGCTGGGTTAGGTAACGTCCACGATGTGTTCCATGTGTCGCAATTAAAGAAGTGTTTGTCTGATGAAACACTGGTCGTACCATTTCAAGAGTTGAAATCCATGACAAGTTGCAGTTTATCGAAGAACCAATAGAAATTATGGACCGGGAGGTCAAGGTCCATAAGCATAGCCATATTCCGATAGTAAGTGTTCGTTGGAACTCAAGACGTGGACCGGAGTTCACGTGGGAACGTGAGGATCAGATGAAGCTCAAGTACCCACATTTATTCCCAGATGACAAGTCCAAGTCTGGTAAACCTAAATCTAATGCAACTAGCGAATTTCGGGACGAAATTCCCATTCAAGTTGGGGATGATGTGGCACCTGAGGAAAATCCACAGTCATCCTGATTTAACATCTTGTCTCTTTCGGAGTACTTATCAAATTTCGGGACGAAATTTCTTTCAAGTTGGGGATGATGTGACAACCTGAGTTTTCACAGGTCTTTTTCCGACACGTTACATGTTACAATTCTGTTTCGTAGTTTGTTGTGTTGTATCATGTGAATAATTAATTAAGTTAGTGTATATGTGGTTGATGTATATAAACATGAGGATTAGTCCTTATTGCATGAAACCCTACTCGACATAATACTAGGTTTCGTCCTCCACCTTTTCCGACGAAACCTCCAACGAAACCTTGATGTTTCGTCATCACCCTGCACGGCGAAACACCAGTTGGGTTGTCAGCCTAAGTAAAGCCCGTACATGACTTAGGTAGATGTTATCTGGGTTGCTTGGGTATGCGGCAGTTATCATTTTAGCAAACCATAAACTTCATATCATCTCTCCTCTCCTCCTTCGAAACCGGCGGCGAACCTTTCTCGATTCATATAACCCTTTGATTCCGTCTAACTAAGGTTAGCATATGTCTCTCAAAACGTTCTGTAGATCTACTTGTTATACGTGATTGTGTGGTTTCTCTAGTGTGATTTTGTGTAGCATGTTGTGTTGCATATGATGAACAAGAACTGATGTGAAGTATGATATGCACCTAGGGTTTCTACATGATAGAATGTGATTGGGATGAGTTATTGATGATGATTAATCTGTAGTATGGACTTGTAAGAATACATGTTAGTATCTGGGAGTGCTGGAGTTGTCATGGATCGAGATTCTTGGATATTATATACATTGGTTTTGAACACTTATTTAGCAACAGTTGTTTAACAATTTACCTTATGCTTCCGCTGAATGTTTTCTTTGGTTTTAACTTATGACTTGGATTTAATTTATGCAATGAATCGAATGTTTTATTTAAATATTTATGATTGGTTCAATGTGATTGGTGGCTTGGATCCTGGTACGTCATACGTCCCGCGATGTTCCCGCATGTGGTATTTTGGGGGTGTGACATTATACCTTATGGTCACTACGTTTAGTTAGTTGTATGATAGGTAGTTTATATGCCTTAGGAAAATGACCAAAATGCCCTTTTTACGCATAAATTCATTTTAAGCATATATAACCCAAATTTTTACATCTAAACTGATTAGGTAACATTATTAGACATGTTAAGACATATAATACTTGTCATCGGACTAGTTAGGCGGTCCAAACACGTTTTACGCGAACGACGCATTAAAGTAGCGTAAGCTACCTAAACGGGTCGTAATGGGTCGTAAGCACTTAGGTTAGGTTTCAATTTAGTATGTAGGCTTTGTTAAACCATATCGTATGAGTCCCAATACTCAATTGGTTTACGAAACCTCATCCAATCCGATCTTCCGATTTAGGTCCGATTATTTATGTAGTTACCTATATTAGGTGACGTTTGATTCCGTGATCACTCTAGCTTTTCTTGGTTGTTATTCAAGACTTCTAAGCATCCTCAAGTGAGTACATAGTCCCCTCTTTTACTGTTTTCAAATGTTTTGGGGTGAAACATGTGTGCCTATTTGTTATTTTCATGGTTTCAACTTTATGATTATACATGATAGTACTTATCTTTTGACAAATTGAATGATTATCAATAGTTTAAACATTAATTTTTCAAAGATTATAAAATTAATTGTTGGATTATACTTATTTTATACATTCACCAAGCCGATTGGTAGTATGATATAGCGCTATAGGACTAGACACCTCATTCATGTTGTATGGAATGTCAGAAACCAAATTTTTACAAAATAGAAATTGCATTTGTGGTATTTCTATAGTCTCTAAGGTGTAGTTTGATGCACTAAGGTTTGAATGAATACTAAATCACATTTTCTTTTGTATATTTTGATATACTACCAAAGTATAGTTTGATATGCTCCTATATGTGATATTATTTACCAAAGTATAATTTGATATACTATGTACAAATCCAACATATATTTTAATATACTACTGGCACTATTATTTACTAAAGCATAGTTGATATGTTATTTTCAAAACTAAAACATAGTTGATATGTTATTTTCAAACCAAAACATAGTTGATATGTTATTTTCAAAACCAAAGCATAGTTTGATATGTTATTTACAAAAACAAAGTATAAATTGATTATACATGAACATTTTTACATTGGTGGTTTGTTTGGGTAAGTGACTTAAATAACGAGGCATGTGTAATATGATAAAAGCATGGTGGATACGCCGCTGGTACTTCCTATATATAAGTGCTTTTATGATATTACATATCGTAGCGTTATTTAAACCATTTCAATTTTGACATATTACATTTTACACAATTATCATATCTTTACAAAACATTGTTTTACAAACAGGATATTTTATACAAACTCATTTTTACTTGATTATTTATTTAATCATGCATTATTCTTTCATATCATCTGTTTTCTTATCAATTTTCGTATAATTTCTAAAAGAAAATATTTTAAGGTTCATGACTATTTTTGTTAAACATTTTTCTTTAAACTTACAAGTCATGAATCCTATTTAAATAAAACCTATGTAACTCACATGCATTTTTATGCTGACGTTACCTATTTTCACATGTGTGTTTCAGGTGTTGTTATTAAATGATAATGATGCAAACATAGGATTAGACGAGGGCCTTAGTAACAATAAAAGATGTAAGACTAGTTAATTAAGTTGTGTTTCTTTGTTTATAAGACATTGTAACCTCTTTCAATTTAATAAAACAAAACTTCAATTTCCATGTGTTATGAAACAATGATTCTGTTACGACACTCCCCGACGTTTCCGCCGCGGTTTGTTGTTTTACGCGGTCGGGGTGTGACAGAAGAGTTGGTATCAGAGCTCATGGTTATAGGGAATTAGGTTATTAGTAATGTTTTGACCTAGACTATAACCTTCCTAGGACCCTAACGCGAGTTTACTTGCGTTTAGTCATAAAACAATACCGTTGCCTATCTTTAGGCGACAACCACAACGAGAACACAAATTTCAAATCCGCTTTGAAAACCAATCATTTGTTCTAGGATGATTTGTTATAAGGTTTTGAACCTTCAAAATTTTCAAAATCTCGTCAAAGTTTGGGTCTTATTAATGTGAACACGTGCAATCTGGAAGGGTGGGTACCTGTATCTTGAGTTTTCTGTCTAAGGCTAGAGTGTTCGTACAAATCCACATAATCGGACCAGTCACTCTTACCTGGGAACTCTTGGGGTGAGTGTCCACTTATAGGCTAAAGCATGTCTTCGCAATACATTATGAGAACCTATTTACTTTGATTCAGATTTTGTGCGTCGTTTGTTTGCTTCGTGGTTCGAACAAATGGCCATCATCTATGCCTTTTTGATCGGTAATTGCAACATTCTGTTCTTACCCAATTTCACTTCACTTGTTTTCTCTTATGTTTCCTTGTTCCTTTTAGAAAATGCCTCCTCGACGAGATGCACAACCTCTAACTAACGAAGAAGTCGCAGCCCTTGTCTCTCAGCAAATGGTTGCTATGCTTCCGGGCATAGTAACCCAGATCCATCAATTATACAACAACAATAACAATAATGCTCAGTGTAGTTTCAAGAATTTCAATTCGGCTAAACCGTTGAAGTTTTCTGGGTCTCAAGAAGCAACTGCGCTCCTGCAATGGTTTGAAAGTTTGGAGAGCACATTTAGACATGTCCAATGTCCGAATAAGCGTAAGGTTGAGTTTGCATCCAGTGTGTTCGAGAAGCGTGCTCTTACGTGGTGGAACGGTGTGATGCGTGATAGGGGTGCCGATGTGGCACTGGCTCAAACTTGGGAAGAGCTTCAAGCTCTTATGATGAAGGAGTTCTGTCCTCGTCATGAGCTTAGCGCGTTGGAAAGGGAATTCGACGATCTAAAGCAAGACAGCGGTGAACATCGAGCCTACACTGACTGCTATGAGGAACTGAGCCTGTTGTGTCCTGCCATGGTTACGCCTTTGGATAAGACGATCGAAAAATACATTGATGGTCTTCCTGATCTAGTTCAGGATATTGTTACTGGTAGCAACCCTACTACCGTCAGGCAGGCTATTGAATTATCTGCTACCCTGACTGAATCTCAGATCAGGAAAGGTAAGCTTTTCCGAAAGGGCGACCCGAAACCATCTGACAAGTCTGCACCAGAAGAATCAAGGGATAAACAAATTGAGACATCCAAGAAGAGGAAGCGGAAGGCTACACAAAACTGCGCAATAACTGCTCAGAACAATCAGGTTGCACCAAACAAGCCAGCACAACCTCGTGCTAGGAAAAACTACATTGGTACCGCACCTTTGTGCAACAAATGCAACCGTCATCATCTGGAGTAAACACAGTGTCACAAATGTACCCACTGTGGGCGATTGGGACATCTGGTCAATACCTGCCGTTATGCTAACCCGAACTAAGCTGCTGCAAATCCTGCTGCTGCTCAAGCACAGTTTCCACCTGAGTCGTGCTATAACTGTGGTGATCTTACCCACTACCGAAACAATTGCCCAAGAATTGTTAACGCAAATCCAGCGCGTGGACGAGTATTTAACATAAACGAGGCAAATGCAAATGATAATGCAGTAGTGAACAATTAGACCTTTGTATTTCCTTGTTTGTTATCTTTTGACGTTTGAGACAATTCAGCTGTTATATAAATAAAAATTTGTTGTTTCAATTTTTTTTTCGAAATTGATACGATTGTACGTATATCTGATATACCCCTATGATACCGACACCAAGGAACCGTGTTCTACTCGTGCGATTCTTTCATTTTATGATCACTTGTGATCTCCCCAAAAATCCTAAATACTCATTTCTTTAAAGAAACAAAGTACAATGTACAAGTTACAGATTCCTAAACAGATACTTGAAGTACCATTTCAAATCCTTGATTTGATATCTAAAGATACTATCGTGAGTCCTTAATTAAATTATTTGTATGCCTTAATACGTACATTACGATTCAATAAGGACAAAGCCGAATTCCTATTAATAATGATATAATGGTCACTTGTCAAAGAGTTTGGTTACATCATCTAAACACTATGTGTTAAAAGATGATTAATTTCATATGATTATGTTCATACGTTTTTAACCCTCAAATCTTTAATCCACCGTTATTCTCCAATACTCATATGCCTTTGTTTCTTCGTGTAGAAGGACTTGGTGTTCCAACCTCCCACAACAACTCACTCGTGGATTCATTAGTGGAAAGCTTGCAAAACCGTGAGTATACGATCGAAACCCCCATTTTTATGTTTACCACTTTTGGGGTGTAACATGTTAAATTATAAAGCTACACTTAAACTTTAATCTTTATGCTTGCACAAAACAATCCAAATACATGAATGCTATGTTGTGATACTTGATGCTTATACTTGGGTGATTCTTATGTGATACGATAGTCATTAGCTTATACGAGCCTCCATTTAACGTGTATAGCGCTATAGGAGTAACGCACCACCCTTGAACGAGAGGTCATGTTGATTTATATCATTTTTGCATAAACAGAGGGTTGACTAGAAATATTGCATGCCTTGTATGATGATCTTGTATTAACTAAGTTGCCATGTGGATTCGTTTTAAACTTTTAAACTTATACTTATTCTTAAACTTGTATACTCGACCTTGCTTTTGCACTGAACTTTATTTTAAACATGTTACTGGTTGAGGATTGATGATGCTATGAAACGGATTAGCAATGATGCCTAGATACTCACTTAGACGTTTAGGTTTAAAGTGTTGTATCAATTTTGTTATTGTTATGTTATGAACATGTTGTTATTTGAATTTTCCTTGTAATGTTTGACAATTTGATTATGAAATGAAAATGGTTGAATTAAATATTGTCACCAATAGTGTTATGAAGTCTCTTGCAATCTCGAACTAGTCCAACTCCGATGATTCCGCCATTGGTTGGGGTGTGACAGATTGGTATCAGAGCCATAACTATAGGGAATTAGGTAGAATTGCCATGTTCGACCTAGTCTATAGTAGGAACCACATTTTTTACCATTCTTGATTCATGCTTAAAATGTTATTCTTCCTACTTTGCTTCTTTCTCCTCTTTTTGGTCTTAATATTTACATAATGTCTTTCCTAAGACATTTTACATAATACACTTGAAGACACTCTTTATACAAAAGAGACGAGTTTACCAAAATAGGCGTGAAACCCACAATTTGGTGAACGACTCTCATTCTGCTTATTCTTATTTTGCACAAAATTTCTCCATTAAGCTAGGAGTGAAATCCACATCTTAATGGTAAATTTCCAATTCAAACTTTAGTGAACCCTCGTCAAAGTGTTGAAATTATATTTTGACCCGACGAGTACCAACCACATTAGAGTACGAAATCGTCAAGTTAGGGGTGAAACCCGCGTCTTGTCGATTAAGTCCCATTCCTCGATTTTTTATCTCGCCAAAGTTTCGACTGTTTCGATCGATTAGAGACGTGTAGTAACTGGAAGGGTAAGATACCGTTAATCGCTTCTCGACGAGAGTATCTTACCTATATGCCAAAGCACGTTTCTCTAATTTGAAAGGACTTTCGATTCACTTTGGAATAGTCGACGTTTCTCTACCCGAAACAATCCTATGTTTTATAAGCCTCTCTTTTATGTGATTCAATTTATATGTGATTTTATACTTGTTACCTCGTTCATTTCAAAACCGTTACACAATTCGCACGTCTCGCGCAATAAAAAACAATAATAATCTTCGTGAACAAACTAAATTTATACTCTTTTTACGCATTCATAGGTGTTTATACTTGTTGAATACTTGTTGAATTCGTGCTAATTATGTGAACCATACATGATACATCGTACTTACATACTTAAACTTGCAAATTTATTTTGAATTTATGATCAAGTCTCATCTTTTTTCCCTTATCTTTCGATTCTTAGACGTCGTCCAACGCCGCACCAAAGAGGACTAAGTCAAAGAAGGGTTCAACCTCCAACACCAAATCTGACTCCATGACAAAAAGGGATTGTATGAAATTCATGGCTAAGCAAATGGCTAAGGTCATATCCGACATTGTCAGCAGGATTCAGCCAAACACTGATTCACCGCATGGATCTGTCGATTCGAAGGCAGAAAAACCCAAGTCGACGTTCCAATTCAAGCAATTTATGGCTTGTAAACCTCTGGAGTTTACAGGCAAAGATGGCACCACCGCCATGATGAATTGGTTCAACGCGATCGAGCTTACCTTCCTGCAAAGTGGGTGTCCTGATGACCTACGAACCTTAAATGCAACTGGAGTTTTCCGTTCGAGGGCACTCGAATGGTGGACCACCGAACGCAACAAGAGGGGAAACGATGCTGCACATGCTTTACCTTGGGACGAGGTTAAGCAACTTATGAAAGACCACTTTTGTCCTCCTCATGAGCTCCAAAAGTTGGAGAATGAATTTTGGAACCTAACACAAAAGGGGAGCGACATGGATGGCCTGATTACGCGCTTCAAAAAGCTTAGTATGCTTTGCCCTGGACAGGTCGACTCCGTCCCCAAAACCATAGCCAAGTTCATTCGCTGTCTTGCACCATCCTTAGTCAACCATGTTGCCTCTGCTTGCCCCAAAACCATTGAAGATGCCTTTAGCATAGCCACTGAAATTAACAACAATTGCGTTCTTCATGGAACCTTTGACAAGGTTGCAACGAAGAGTGCGCAACAAGCCACAACCGATACCGTCGCTGTTGAATCCTCACCTTCTCAACCATCCAAGAAAAAGCGAGGCAAGGAACGGAAGGCTTCAAGCCAAAATTGTGCGGTCGTCACTCCGCCAAACCCACAACCTTTACAAGTAGTAGCCGTCGTTACCCCCGCAAACACC
Source organism: Helianthus tuberosus (assembly GCA_030545235.1). Classification (NCBI taxonomy): domain Eukaryota; kingdom Viridiplantae; phylum Streptophyta; class Magnoliopsida; order Asterales; family Asteraceae; genus Helianthus; species Helianthus tuberosus. The sequence goes on from CM060418.1 coordinate 102,281,649, forward strand.
GAACTACCAAAACGAGCCTACACTGGATCTCATCCCTAGTGTACTACCTGTTTGTACCACCATCCTACCAATGCACCATGCCGCAAATGCGTCAGTTGTCAAAGGTTTGGCATTTTTCCGACCAATGCCGCAACATCCCTCAACCTCAAAACAACCAACCTCAAGCTATTGTTGCAAACTCTGCTCCTAACCAGGTTCAACCTCAAGCTGCTCCTGTGCGAGCATGCTTCAAGTGTGGTGATACTAATCATTTAGCCAACGCGTGTCCTCAGTGTAATCAACCTCAACAGAAGCAGCAGCAATAGGCTCAACAACCCGCTAGAGGCCGAGCTTTTCTCCTTACCACCGCTCAGGCTCAAAATGCAAACCATGTCATTACTGGTACGTTTCTGGTGAACCATCTTTATGCTTCTTGTCTATTTGATACTGGCGCCAATAAAATTTTTGTGTCGTTGGAATCCAAACCTTTGCTTAAGTGTAAACGCTCTAAGTTGCCAAGATCTTTCATTGTCGAAGTCGCTGATGGTAAATCCGTCACTGTCGATTCCGTCCTTTCCCAGTGTTCTCTGATTCTTAACGATCAGACGTTCTCAATCAATCTTATACCTATGCAAATGGGTAGCTTTGACATCATAGTAGGCATGGACTTGATTAGGCGAGTTCGTGCTGAAGTTATTTGTTCTGAAAAGTTTATCCGCCTTCCTCTTCCAAACGATGATTCCTTGCACGTCTATGGTGAGAAACCTTCTCAAGGTCTCAAGCTCATGTCGTGTATTCAAGCGAACAAGTGCTTACGCAAGGGTACCTTCGCCTTTCTCGCTCACATTGTGGAATAGAAGGACAAAGGCCCGAGCATAAGCGACGTTCCCGCCGTACGTGATTTTCCCGATGTGTTTCCCGACGATCTTCCTGGTCTGCCTCCTACTTGTTCTGTCGACTTTCACATCGATTTAGTGCCTGGCGCTACGCTTGTCGCATAGTCTCCCTACCGTTTAGCACCCTATAAGATGCAAGAGCTCTCGAGTCAACTTCAAGAGCTTCTTGATAAAGGCTTTATACGCCCTAGTACTTCTCCTTGGGGCGCCCCCGTTTTGTTCGTAAAAAAGAAAGATAGGTCATTCCGAATGTGTATTGACTATCATGAGCTCAACAAGCTTACAATCAAGAACCGATACCCTCTTCCTCGCATTGATGACCTCTTCGATCAATTGCAAGGCGCGACCTGCTTTTCAAAGATCGATCTTCGTTCTGGGTATCATCAACTTCGAGTCCTCGAAGAAGATATACCTAAGATCGCCTTTCGTACGCGATATGGTCACTACGAGTTTGTGGTCATGCCCTTTGGTTTAACCAACGCACCTGCTGTCTTCATGGATTTGATGAACCACGTGTGTAAAGCGTACTTGGACCGTTTCGTGATCATCTTCATCGACGATATTCTCATCTATTCCAAGACACAAGGAGAGCATGAGCGACATTTGCGTCTTATCCTTCAACTTCTACGTACTAAATGTCTATACGCCAAATTCTCCAAGTGCGAATTTTGGTTAAAAGAGGTTCAATTTCTTGGTCATACTGTCAACGAGCTTGGTATTCACGTTGACCCCGCTAAAATCGAAGCTGTGAAGAATTGGATCGCACCAAAGTCTCCGTCTGAAATTCGTTCTTTCCTTGGTCTTGCTGGTTATTATCGTCGTTTTATCTCCAACTTTTCGAAGATCGCCGTTCCTTTGACCTCCTTGACTCAAAAAGAGAAACCTTTTGTTTGGGGTCCCGAACAAGAGGAATCCTTTCAAACTCTGAAGGAAATGCTTTGTAATGCTCCTATTCTCGCACTTTCCGATGGTAACGATGACTTCGTCGTGTAATGCGATGCCTCAAACCTTGGTCTGGGTTGTGTCCTTATGCAACGCGACAAGGTTATCGCTTACGCGTCGAGGAAACTCAAGATACATGAGAAAAACTACACTACTCACGACCTTGAACTTGGCGCAGTTGTTTTTGCGTTGAAGATTTGGCGACACTACCTTTATGGTACTAAGTGTGTGGTCTTCACCGATCATAAGAGCCTTCAACATATCTTCAACCAAAAGAAACTGAACATGCGTCAACGTCGTTGGGTGGAACTGTTAAACGACTACGACTGTGAAATTCGCTACCATCCAGGTAAAGCGAATGTAGTAGCCGACGCGCTTAGTCGTAAAACTCATGTCAAGGGTATTCGTTGTCTCCAACTCATAAACGATCTTCAGTGCCGCATTCGTGAAGCTCAATCCGCCACCATTAATGAGGGTAGCCTCTCTGTCGAAATACGAGGCGCTGTCGAATAAGATCTCATGTCCAAACTTGATGGTATTTTATACTATTGCAGCCGTATCTGGATCCCTAATCATGAAAACCTTCGAGACTTTCTAATGAAAGAGGCATACAAATCAAAGTATTCCATTCATCCTTGCGCTAACAAGATGTACCAAGATATGTGTACGTCTTTCTGGTGGCCCGGAATAAAGAGGGATATCGTCTCTTACGTTGCGAAATGTCTCACTTGTTCGAAGGTAAAAGCTGAACATCAACGTCCCTCTGGCTTACTAGAACAACCAGAGATTCCTGTCTGGAAATGGGAGAGCATTGCCATGGATTTTATCACTAAGCTCCCTCGTACTTTTTCTGGTCATGACAGTATTTGGGTGATCGTCGATTGATTGACCAAATCAGCTCATTTTCTCCCCATTTGTGAAGATTTCAAAGTCGAGAAATTGGCTAGAATCTACACTGATGAGATCATCTGTCATCATGGTATCCCCATTGACATCATTTCTGATCGTGATGCTCGTTTTACGTCTCGTCTTTGGCAAACCTTTCAATCTGCTATGGGTACAGTTCTTAACCTTAGCACCGCTTTTCACCCTCAATCAGACGGTCAAACCGAGCGTACTATCCAAACTTTAGAGGATATGCTTCGTTCCTGCGTAATAGATTTTGGTGGAAACTGGGATTCACACTTGCCTTTGGTCGAATTCTCGTACATTAACAGTTATCATGCGAGTAAACAAATGGCACCTTTCGAAGCATTGTATGGTCGCAAGTGTCGTTCGCCCATTTGTTGGCACGAGATTGGTGAATCTCAATTCACTGGCCCCGAGCTTATACAAGAAGCAACGGACAAGATTTTACAGGTTCAAGACAACTTACTGAAACCCAAAATCCGACAAAAGAGTTACGCTGGTAAGCATCGCAAACCCTTGGAATTCGAGACAGGTGACATCGTACTTCTCAAGGTATCTCCTTGGAAGGGCGTGGTTCGATTTGGCAAGAAAGGGAAACTCGCACCTCGCTACGTTGGTCCTTTCAAGATCCTCAAAAGGATTGGCAAGGTTGCGTATAGACTGGACCTGCCTGAAGAACTCAACAATGTACACCCTGTCTTTCACGTATCCAATCTAAAGAAGTGTCTAGCTGACGAAAGACTTCAAGTCCCACTCGAGGACCTCCAAGTCAACGAGACCTTGCATTTTGTGGAAAAACCCATCGAAATCATGGATCAAGGAGTCAAGATATTGAGGCGCAGTAAAATTCCTATCGTGAAGGTTCGATGGGAAGGAAAACGTGGCGCTGAATTCACTTGAGAACTCAAGAGTAACATGAAGATGAAGTATCCACATCTGTTCGTTACTTCTTCCTAAATTTTGGGATGAAATTCCCTAAAGGAGGGAAGACTTTAACGCCCTGCTCTTTCGTACTTTCCATAATTAGAAAGTCTTGTTTGTATTTCTATTTTTGGAAGTCTTGTGTTCTTGTAATCGTTCTTTCATTGTAATCGTTGTAAAATCCGAGACTTGGATCATAAATAAAACTTGTATTTCTTTAATATCGTGTTAAATATACTTTATACATGCTCATACATTTAATTTCGTGAAACATTTGATTTACATTCTTAATTCTTGGAAACTTTGTGCTAAACATGCAAATACGTGAAACTTATGCATAAAACGTCTTTTGAACATATACGGTACTTAAATACGACATTCATATGCTTAATTATACTTGGTTTATGTTCATCATACTTATTTTTACCTTATACCATGCTTACATGACGAAAAAGACCCTTAAAACACTTAAAAACCCCCAAATTATAAACTTAAGGGGCCTAAAGTGTCAAAAAGGAAAACTTGTCTGGAGGAGAGTCGCGGGCCGCGACCTGTCCCCCAGAAACTCTCACGAGCCGCGAGCCCATCCCCAGATCAGAATCCATTTTCAGCTCGCGATTTTGAGCGGGATTTTCATGTTTAGTTGATTTTAAACTTGGTTTTAGCATTTAATTCTTCACTAAACCCAACCCTAATCCTTCCCTGTAGAACACAAGTGTTGTCCAAGCTATTTTCACTTTGCAAACACTTCCAAATCACTCTCAACCAGCTGTAATTCGCGGCAACATCAGAAGCAAGACATATTCATACAACTTTACAAAAATGAGCATAACTCACTCGTTTCTTGTCCGATTCACTTGATTCTTTTTCCTACTTCTTTGGATTGATCTTAGCAACATTTCTAGAGGTTTTCCCTAGAAAACCAGAGCATTTAATGTCACCAAAAGGGCTCCAAAGTTGACTGATTTCTCTGTTCATGTTTCATACTTTGATAAACTTGATTAAACTTGAGGAAACTCATCTCAAACCTATGTCCTTATTCTTATAACCACATCTATGGTTAGTTAGGCTTAAAAAAAAGGTTGGGACATTCAAAATCAGAGGTATAAACCTCACAAACTTTCTGTTTTATTCAAGGGTTTAACCCACAAGTGATGTTCAAGCTTAAGACTTGATGAAAGGGTGATTTAGGATTATCTTGGGCTATCCTACTTAAAAATCCACACATTGCTTGATGATTTCTCATAGATTAGATGTTCATATTCTATTATTACTTGTAAGTTCAAGACCCTCCTTGAATGTTCATAACATCAAGTGTAGTGGTGAACACTAAAAGGTGCCTAAATGGAAGACTTGTTCTTCCTACCTACTACATGAATTCTATGATACTTAAGAGGTTCCTAAATGGAGGATTCATCCTCCTACCTCATGCTTGACATATTTGACATATTACATACTATATAACTTATATATATTACCTAAGTAATCAAACTTTGATAATGATATAATGGTCACTTGTCAAAGAGTTTGGTTACATCATCTAAACACTTTGTATTAAAAGATGATTAATTTCATATGATTATGTTCATACGGTTTTAACCTCCAAATCTTTAATCCATCGTTATTCTCCAATACTCATACGCCTTTGTTTCTTCGTGTAGAAGGACTTGGTGTTCCAACTTCCCACAACAACACACTCGCGGATTCACAAGTGGAAAGCTTGCAAAACCGTGAGTATACTCGAAACCCCCCTTTTTTATGTTTACCACTTTTGGGGTGTAACATGTTAAATTATAAAAGTACACTTAAACTTTAATCTTTATGCTTGCACAAAACAATCCAAATACATTAATGCTATGTTGTGATACTTGATTCTTATACTTGAGTGATTCTTATGTGATACAATAGTCATTAGCTTATACGAGCCTCCATTTAACATGTATAGAGCTATAGGAGTAACGCACCACCCGTGAACGAGAGGTCATGTTGAATTATATCATTTTTGCGTAAACAGAGTGTTGACTAGATATATTGCATGCCTTGTATGATGATCTTGTATAAACTAAGTTGCCATGTGGATTCGTTTTAAACTTTTAAACTTATACTTATTCTTAAACTTGTATACTCGCCCTTGCTTTTGCATTGAACTTTATTTTAAACATGTTACAGGTTGAGGATTGATGATGCTATGAAACGGATTAGCAATGATGCCTAGATACTCACTTAGACGTTTAGGTTTAAAGTGTAGCATCAATTTTGTTATTGTGATGTTATGAACATGTTATTATTTGAATTTTCCTTGTAATGTTTGACAATTTGATTATGAAATGAAAATGGTTGAATTAAATATTGTCACAAATAGTGTTATGAAGTCTCCTGCAATCTCAAACTAGTCCCACTCCGATGATTCCGCCATTGGTTGGGGTGTGACACGCAAGTTATGCGCTAGGGCTTTTGGACGATGACAACGAGTGCATTGAAGCCATTAAAGAAGCTAAAGTCTATGGAAGTGCTACTTATCTACGGACGTTATTTGGAACAATGCTGATGTCTGGTAGTTTGTCTAGACCAGATTTTGCATGGGAGAAGACTTGGAAGTATTTATCAGATGACATTTTATATAGACAAGAAAAATATTTACATGTTAACGGTATGTTTTTTTCTTATTTCATGTTATTTGTTTATTATTTTAATATATTTGTGAAATTAATTATTTTCTATTTTAAAATTTATTATCTGATTTCATAAAATAAAATTTCATTTATCCAAATAAAGTTGATGATTTATCTTGCAAATTCATTTGTATCAGATTTACTAATTTAAAATTTGATACTGAAATGTACACCTTCATATATTATTACATACATCTTCTATTTATTTTTTATGCAGATTTACATTACTCTGAAAATGAAATAAAGAATTTGGCTTTGATTGAGAAATTCTTACTTCATAATAACTCATCACTGAGGAACTATTCAACTATGCCTTATCCTGATGACGAGTATATTTCTTCCTCTAACAATCGATTGATTAACGAGGAGTTATCTTATGACCAAAATACTATGGAAGATGAGTTGAATAGTATGTTACTACTTTTAACAGATGAACAACGTCATGTTTTTGATCAGATAATGGAATATGTTAGAATGAACAAAGGCGGTGTGTTTTTTCTTTATGGATATGGTGGAACTGGCAAGACCTTTCTTTGGAAGACATTTTCGATAGCAATTCGGAGAAAATCTGAAATTGTTTTAAATGTTTCTTCAAGTGGTATAGCTTCTTTACTACTTTAGGTCGAACAGCACATTCTCGATTTTCCATCCCCCTGAATCTAAATGAGGATTCTTTTTGCCACATGAAGCCTGGAACCGAAGTTGCGTATCTTTTAAAAAAACACAACTTATTATATGGGATGAAGCTCCACTAATTCATAAACATGCCTTTGAAGCATTGGATAGAACCTTAAAAGACATATTGATGCCTGATTGTTCAAATAGCGAAGCTTTACCTTTCGGAGGAAAGGTAATTATATTTGGTGGTGACTTTAGACAAATTCTTCCTGTTGTTCCTAATGGCTCTAGACAAGATATCGTGAACGCTTCTTTGAGTTCATCATATATATGGAATAAATGCACGTCACTAAGGCTAACAAAGAACATGAGGCTGACTGTTGGCATGAATCATGGTGATATTGAGAAGACAAAAGAGTTTGCTAAATGGCTTTTGGATATTGGGGAGGGAAAATTTGGTGGTCGCAACGACGGGGAAGCTGTTATTGATATACCTCAAGAACTATTGATTACTGATTCCACCAATCCTATTGGTAGTCTGATCAACTCTGTGTATCCTTCGATACTTGAAAATTTTAATGATCAAAATTATTTTCAAGAAAGAGCCATACTTGCTCCTAAGAACGATATTGTTCATGAGATAAATGACACGTTACTAGCAATGTTTCCTGGTGATCATAAAGAGTATCTAAGTTCAGATTCAATCTGCCAATCCGAGAATGTAACTGACCATATTCGACACAATGTTTACACCCCCCCAGACGTACTAGACGGTCTAAAAGTTTCAGGTATGCTGAATCATAAGTTGGTATTAAAAGTTGGCGTTCCCGTAATGCTTTTACGTAACCTTGATTAGAAAAATGGTATGTGCAATGGTACAAGATTACAAGTCGTTACACTTGGTGATCGGATTATTGAAGCAAAAGTTCTTTCTGGTAATAATATTGGCGCTAGAACTTTTATACCAAGGATCAATTTGTCGCCCTTTGATAAACGAATACCTTTCAAGCTTCAAAGAAGACAATTCCCGATATCAGTTTGTTTCGCAATGACGATAAACAAAAGCCAGGGACAGTCTCTATCGAAGGTTGGTTTGTTTCTAAGGCAGCCTGTTTTCACTCACGGACAACTATATGTGGCACTATCAAGAGTCAAAAGTATGGATGGCTTAAAGATATTAATATTAGACAGTGATGGGAACATTACTAATAAAACTACCAATGTAGTCTACAAAGAGATATTCTCAAATTTATAGTTGCACTATTTTAATATTAATTTCGAACTTGTATTTTTCTTGATTGATTTTTTTATGATATTCATCTTTACTCTTTACTTGAGTTTTTAGCTTACATTAAAAGTTTAGTAAATCTGACTTACAACTTATATAATAATCCGAATAACATATAAACAACCACATCTTAATTTGTAAATATATATATTTGAACATTGATAATCAACAAGCATTTATAAATGATACCACTGTTACTTATATTCAAAATTATGGTATCTGTCATGATGATATACTAATAATTGTGTTTAAGCTTAAACTACCAACGACCAAAATAAAACATGATAACCAGTACTAGCATGTACAATAAAAACCATAAAAGCAGTACCACAAAAGTCATGATTTCGTCTACACAAATACCTTCACCATTAGGTTATAAGATTGCCTGTTAACCTTCATTAACTGCATCCACGTGTGATAAGATCAGTAGATTTCCTGAAGTTACAAATGTGAAATGATGTATGTCACTCGCATGAAGGCCATTTTCCTTCGTGAACATCGGCCAACCTTCGATTGCATACCTTACAGTCTGTCCGTTCTTCTACTGCCTAAGATTCTTGACGATGGTTTTTCCCTTCATTTTCTTCACATTCAACTCATGCACTTTATTTTTGAATCCGGCTCTTTTTACAACTTCAGCAGGCATTCTCTACATGTATACCATAATTAACAAGTAAAACAGCCATATGAATGTTATAATATTACTTTTTTTGATTAAGTAGCAGAAAAACCATTCCATGTGATTGACGAGGTATGACCCGGATCGGCAAACCCGACCCGGTCATCACCTATTATTTTTATCACAAATATTTAATTATAAACCTTTATTCTAGAATGTTCTATTCTGCATGGATAAACTACGTAACCAAATCCCTAACTTATCGGAGCCCATCCTAAGTTAAGGGAAACCCTAATGGTAAACTATGAATAGAGGTAAACATATAAGGTATAATCATCTTGTTCTCGTCTACTCTCTCTCTCTACATACACATTTACTTTCTCCCAAACCGAGACTTATTCTCACGCCGGAGGGTGGTTACAGGAATAACCCCATTCCTGTAACGAAGGAATAACCCCAGTCCTAACGGTGTTTTGTTTTGCAGCTAGCAGTTCGGATCGCCAAGAGTTGAAATCTCAGTCGGATACTATTGTAAAGGTTAGTGTTTCTTCATTGGCGCCATCCGTGGGACCTTTCGGTAACAACATCAAGACTGAACCCCATGGCAAGCGATCAGAACACGGCAGTAACACCAAGTCAGGCGATGATAACTAGCAACCTAAAGCTGGAAACGAACCCTGTTACCACCATGCTAGCCTCACCTGCTGTGACCAGGTCTCTCGACTCGGAATTCGAAGTGGAGGGACCACCACCAGGCTTTACAGGCACTTCTGCTGTCTCTTCTGGGACGATAGTGGCAGACCTTTTTACTTCTTTGTAATTCCGATCAGTGGAACCAACTGCCACAGACGCCAATGTCTTCACCCCAGCCTCAACCATGAGTACACAAACTATACGTCATAGTACTACGCCGGTTATCACATCTGCAAGCCCGAGTATTATCACGCCAACAGTGAGCGTGGCTCAATATTATAAACCCTCAGCCACATACGCCATGCCACCTCTCTACTTGGCGGCATTGACAGCGGCGTTGTCCACTCCACCGCACCAGCCAGTCGTCATGCCTGCGGGAGTTATGAATGCCCCAGTTACGCCGGGAAATCAAGCTTACTTCCCAGGGTATTACTATGCACCCCCATACGGGTATTTACCCCCACACAACAGCCAGTCATACACTCCCCAGATGTCGGCGCAAGGTTATGCTCAACCGTCGCCATACCCAGCTTATATGCCACCTTGGTGGACTTTTCCAGCATCCCAGCCGGTCTACAGCCAATCTCTGCCTACAGCGGAACCGGTTTACGACAGACGGAATGCATCCAGGCCTCGTTTCTCACCAAGCGGAGGCCCCAGCTCTACAGTAAACATCACTTCAGCTCAACCCCCTATTGCTCAGGGAACCAGCCAGGGCGGGGTAACCCCTCCAGTGCAACCCATTAACGTTGAAGAGGATGACCTCACCAGGCCTTAGAAACCAATGGACGCCACCTTCAAGTCCAAGTTCACCAGAAGGATAGCTGAAGCTCCAATTAAGGAAAAGCGCAAAATGCCTCAAACTGTGGGCAAATACGATGGTCTAGGTGACCCTGATGACCATCTCAACCTGTTTAAGAGCGCTGGGGAAGTAGCCTGTTGGCCTATGCCCCTATGGTGTAAGATTTTTGTCCAAACACTGGTGGGGGCAGCACATGTCTGGTGGGATAGTCTTCCCATCAGGGAAATCGATAGTTTCGAAGATCTAGAGGCCAAGTTCATCCTACAATTCAGTCAACAGAGAAGGCACACAAAGGATCAACACGAACTCTTACACATTCGTCGGCGAGACAATGAAACGGTGGAGAATTTCATCGTTAGATTCAACAAAGAAAGCCTGACAATCCCAGGTGTCACAAATGATCTAGCGTGTGGAGCTTTCCTGCAAGGAGTAAATGATGATGAACTATTAAGAACGCTGTATGGGAGGGATGGCGTACCTCCCACCATAGATGAAATCCTGAGGATAGCCAAGGTGTATGTTACACAAGAAAAAAACGTTGCAGCCAGTCATGCGGCTAACAGAAAGAAGGAGGCTCAGAAAAGCCAAGATGACTGGGAGCAACGGAGCTCTAAAGGCAAAGGTAGAAATGACCGATACCAAAGGAGTGATAGAACAGACTCGCGGTATGATAGGTCCAGAAACACCTACTCAAGAAACGAGTCCTCTTCTAAATCACGATCTAACTACCCTAACTTGAGCAAAACGCCAGCAGAGATCCAGGCCTCTGAAAACCTCAAGTTTAACCCTCCAAAGCCATTGAAGGACGCCCCCAACAAAGACACCAGTAAGTATTGTGAATACCACAAGGGGAGCGGCCACGATACCAATGACTGTTTTCAATTAAAGAAACAGATCGAGTACTTTGTAAATGCGTGTAAGTTGGCTCACCTGGTTCGAGACATAAAACAAGGTCCGCCTCCCATTAAAGAAGAAAATGATAAAGGGACGGGTAAGAGACAGCGAGAGCTAAACATGGTGTACACCGATAAGGGAAAGGGGGCAAAATGGAGTTTCTCCACGCTTAAACCCTGGATGCTGGCAACCATGACAATCGAGCCACGCGTAGAGGATTTGCACCTCACCACTGACCCCCTAATCATATCTGTCGTGGTAGGAGATTACAACATGAGAAGAATCCTGGTAGACACCTGGAGTTCTGAAGACATCATTTACGAGCATTGCTTTAACAGAATGCAACCAGAAAATAGGAAATTGCTCGAGTCAGTTCACGCCCCTATTAAAGCCTTCACCGGAGAAAAGGTTGATCCACTTGGCCATATCAGTTTCCCGGTTACATTCGGACAAACCCCCCGGGAAAGAACAATACTACTCACGTTTCTTGTGGTGCGTGCTGAGTCCTACAACAATTAATCATTGGAAGGTTTACCCTAGGGAAACTGGATGCCATAGTCTCCACGGCGCGCGGGTTCATGAAGTTTCCCACCCCGTGGGGTATCGCGATAGTATTTTGAGATAAGCTGGGAGAAGTATTGGACACCAAAAGATGCTGTCAAGGGCCTACTGGCGCCATCGGCCCGGAAAGGTGGGTTTTAAGCACACGCCATCCAGAGCAGACAGTAACAATAGGGGACAGCCTCTCCCCTGAGGTAAAAAACAACCTAAAACAGCTGCTGAGAAGGAACGCCGGCATTTTTTGCTTTTGAGCACTCTGACATGACTAGGATACCCCGGGATAAGGCAGAGCACAAGTTATCAACACTCCCGGGCACAAAACCCGTCGCACAGGGTAAACACAGCATGGCTCCGGATCGAAAAGCAGCACTAGTCAAAGAAGTATGAAAATTGGTTGAAGCTGGAATCCTCAGGGAAACAAAGTATCACACATGGGTATCAAACCCTGTGATGGTCAAGAAACCAGACGGCACATGGCGGATGTGCATTGACTTTAAAGATCTGAATAAAGCATGCCCCAAAGATGCCTACCCACTGCCTGAGATGGACTTTAAGGTTGACTCTTTGGTCCCTTATAGGTATAAGTGCTTCTTAAATGCTTATAAGGGTTACCACCAGATCAAGATGTCCAGAGAAGATGAAGAAAAAACGGCATTTCATACCGATGTCGGCATCTTTTGTTATACCAAAATGTCTTTTGGCCTGCGAAACGTCAAAGCCACATATCAGCGGCTCATGGACAAGGCTTTCGAAAAACAAATCGGCAGAAACTTGGAAGTATATGTCGACAATTTGGTAATCAAGAGCATAGAAGAAAAACAAATGCTTGAAGACATTGAAGAAACTTTCCAAAAGCTCAGAGAATACAATATTAAGCTCAACCCCAAGAAATTTTCATTCGGGGTTGAAGAAGGAAAGTTCTTGGGGGTGGTAGTCACCCGAGACGACTTTAAGGCTAACCCATAAAAGGTAGCCGCTATAACGCGGATGCCTTCCCCCAAAACTTTGAAAGAGGCGCAAGCGTTAAATGGGCGTCTAGTGGCTATAAACAGATTTATGGCAAGACATGCCGAGAGATCTCTACCATTCATAAAGACGTTGAAAGATTGCCTTAACAAGAAAAACTTCAAATGAACCAGTGAAGCGGAAGAAGCCCTGCAAGACATGAAGCGTTTCATCGAGAAACTGCCCATGTTGACAGCGCCATACCCAGAAGAACTACTCAAAATGTACCTGGCGGCAGCTCATAACGCGGTAAGCGCGGTACTCATGGTGGAAAGAGATGGGAAACAAACACCTATATATTACATCAGCCGAGTTCTGGCGGGACCCGAAACACGGTATCCAACACTCGAAAAGTTGGTCCTAGCACTAGTTCACACTACCCGGCGACTTAGAAGATATTTTCAAGGGCATCGCGTGCAGGTCTTAACAAACTACCCGCTACAGAAAATTTTGCACAAGCCAGAGATCTCTGGAAGATTGGCTAAGTGGGCGATCGAGTTGGGAGCCCTGGATATCGAATATCGAAAGCGAACAGCAATCAAGGGGCAAGTGATCGCCGATTTCTTGGCTGAAATTCCTGATGTTGAAATAATACAGGATCCCGCAATCCAGGACATCCCGGAATACAACACAGCCAGGCAAACCTGGAAGCTCTAAACTGACGGATCATCCAGCGGAAAAGGTTCCGGTGCAGGTCTAATGTTGTAAGCACAGATGAAATAAGGCTGATGTACGCCTTACGTTTTGATTTTGAATGCTCCAATAATGAAGAAGAGTATGAGGCACTACTCGCGGGCTTGGGGATGGCCCAATCTATGGGAGCCACAAGGGTCGACGCATATGTTGACTCTTTGCTGGTTAATAACCAAGTAAACGAGACTTACGAGGCCAAGAACGAATCAATGGCAAAGTATCTGGCTAAAACCAAGGAGCTCATAGTTTCCTTTGATAGTGTCACGCTTAACCACGTCCACAGGGGAAAAAACCAAATAACAGACGCCTTGAGCAAATTAGCCACCTCGGGTATGGAAAAAGAAATAAAGGTAGAAACATTGCAAACACCTTCCATTGAACCTCGGGAAGTGTCCGCCATAACAGCAGAGGAACCCTGTTGGTACACTCCAGTACTAAAGTTCCTCACAAAGGGTGAATTACCTCCTGCCAGAGGTGAAGCCCAAAAGATCCAAACCAAGGCATTGCAATACGAAGTAAACAATGGCATCCTAGACAAGAAGTCATACTTGGGGCCATTGCTACGGAGCGTATCCCCAGCAGAGACGAAATATCTAATCCAAGAAATACACTCTGGCATATGTGACATTCACGCCGGACCCTGGGCAGTTGTTGCCAAAATCCACAGCGCTGGGTACTATTAGCCCAGGATGCATGAAGACGCGGTAGATGAACTCAGAAGGTGCCGCAGTTGCCAAAAATTTGCTCCTTAAATACTCCGTCCCAAGAACAACGTAATCCCTGTCACAGCGGCCTGGCCTTTTCAGAAATGGGCGGTCGACATCGTGGGGCCATTCCCGCTGGCCCCTGGTAAGCTAAAATACCTTATCGTGGCAATCGACTATTTCACCAAGTGGGTCGAAGCCAAACCTTTGGCTAAAATAACCGCTGAAAATGCCAAAAAGTTCCTATGGGAGCACATAGTGTGTCGATTTGGATTGTCTCTATACTTGGTGAGTGATAATGGAACGCAATTCACCGATATGGTCTTGCAAGATTGGTGTGCAGAACTGCAGATCCAACAAATCTTCACATCGGTAGCACATCCCCAAGGAAATGGCCAGGTGGAGCGGGCAAACAGGAGTTTGCTGGATGGCATAAAAAGAAGGCTAGGTTATGAAGGAAGCTCCTGGGTGGAAGAACTGCCAAATATCCTCTGGGCGCATCGAACAATGCCCAAGACAAGTAACAATGAAACTCATTTCAGCCTAACCTACGGCGCGGAAGCTATGATACCAGCAGAAGTCGGATTGCCCTCGCTACGACGTCTCACTACCAATGATGACAATGACAGGCTCCTGAGGGAGGGCCTAGATCTGCTAGAAGAAAGGCGTGAGGCAGCCGCCATCAGCGAGGCAAAGTACAAGAAAACTATGGAAAAATACTATAATCAGCGCGTGGCTCAACATACTTTCAAGGAAGGCGAATACGTCATGCGTGATAATGAAGCCAGTAGAGAGGAACCCTCAGGCAAATTGGGACCCAACTGGGAAGGCCCCTATGTCATCCAAGAAGACTTAGGCAAAGGGGCCTATGACCTATCAAGGCTAGATGGTACCGCGGTTCCTCGTAGTTGGAACACAGCTCAATTAAAGCATTGTTACATGTAAGGCCCTACCCCTAACGGCGGGTTTGATTGTTTTTCCTTTTTCTTACAAGCAAGTGTAATCCATCTCCAACGATGTCTCTTTGTTCTTTTTAAGTCATTGAGTTAATAAAAGTTCTTTACTTTTTATTCTTATCTCTCATTACTTATATGCACAATAACATTTATCATCGCGTCCATATTGCACTTTACGGTACAAACAATTACCATCGCATTTACACTGCACATAACGGTAAAAAAGGAATCCTTGACACGAAATATTTTTCATACACAAGTAAAAGGATTACAAATATATAGCGCTAAGATTGGGTATCTTGGTAGTAGATACATTAACCACTGCAAAAAGATAGGTATTTTGGTAATAAATACATACAACTAGCTTGCAAAACCAAGTACTTATCCCCGTTGCTAAATACCAACAAACAGGAACCAAAAAACGAACATGTTCTAAAATATCTACTTCTTGGAAAGTATTGCCCTCACCTCTGTAGGGGTGTACATTGCCACACCATAGTATTCCAACGGATGAGGATCAACGATCAGGTCATCAACGTTCTCCTCATCCACCGGAAGAGTCACCACCTCCCGATCATCAACGGCATTTGTACAGGAACGGCTACAATGATGACTCTCGTACACCTGTCAGCATCGTTGAACATGGTCAGGAGGAAGGGTTTCCATCAAATTGTCAGCTGATAGTAATATCACACCTGCGTCAGCTTTTGGAGGATCCTCATATATGACACTCTTGCAGGATCGGCTAACCCGGGGTAAGACATTATCAAAGGTCACTCCTCTTCCTCTGATCTTCTCCTCCGTTACCAGAATTTGGAGATAAACTAAACCGTCGGCCGCATCCAGTCGTCGGAAAATTTTGGAAAGTCGCTGTTTATAGCACCTCCGACTCATCTTTTCGAATTACCAAATTTGGAAAAAAGTAACTTAATTTATAAAAGTTGAAACAGTGTGACAGTGATGACGATAGCAAAATTAATGAAAAGTAATCATCACACGTCAAATCACCACATTTCAGATAAACGGCGGTGTCGTCTATCATGACATTAGCATTAAATGTCTGACACAAAATCTAGTGTTTGAACATAACCCAAGCGTAACAGTGTTTATACAAAATATCCAAGGAATAGTGTACATAACAAACAAAATAAAAACACTCATTCCTCCCCCGACTCCTCCGCAGGGTCCAACATTAGGCGTAAGGAATCTATGCCATCTTCGTTCACCTTGTCCATCAAATCGGCATACGCGGGCAGCGGTTCGTTGCACGCCGCTTCAATAGCATCCGCCATATCACCCTGAAATTTGCGCCTCGCCGTGTGGAACTCGGGTAATCTTCTCTGATTGTTGGCACTCAAAGTAGCCCTCGTAAACACCATCATAATGGCCGGATTGATAAGCTGCGGCAGAAAGGCGGTCCAACAACGCCGTAAAAGACTCCGACTGACGGAGATACTCAAAAGCCCCAACCAGGCCATTGGTTATCAGCCAATTCCTGTCACCCCGTAGTTCAGCCAGCTGGCTAGTCAGGCTGTCCACCTCGGCGTTTGTTTGTTCCAAAACATCTTCCGCTTTCTTAAGGCGCGCCTGATGGGTGGCGGAAGACTCAACCAATTTGTTTCTCCCGGAAACAAGGGAATCACACTGTTGTTGAATTTCCCTAAGTTGTGCTTCCCGCTCCTCCAACTCAACCTGTTTAGCCTGAACCTTAGCGTTGGACGTTTCTACCTCAATAGTTAAAGCTTCGTACCTCTCCTGTACTTGAGACACAAAGTCAACATCAATTCGGAACTTTTCCATTTGAGCAGACATTTCTGATCTCACCTTTTGGGCCTCGGTAATAGCTTTACGCTCCAATTCTTCTTGAACGGTTTTGGCATGAGCAAGGACCCGATCCTTCTCAGCTATATCACGAGCCCATAAAATCCTCTCCTCAGCAAGATTGGTAGTCACCCGCTTCAAGTCATCTTCCGCCTTATTCTTCTTCGATAAAAACCTGCTCTCCCTCAACCCAACGGCTTGCAGTTGACTCTCCAAACGGTACTTCTCATCTTTCAGTTCCTGAATGGCAGCCCGCGCTTGGTGAAGCTCGTTGTTGTCTTGCATCCACCTACGCCGAATCTCTGCAAGCCTCCGGGGCTGAATAACGGAATCCCCCATGGTAGCATTCATCAGGTTTTCATTGTTTAACCCCTCCACATACGCGGATTCAGCTGGGGGTATGCCTGCTCAACCCAGTGTTGAATCACCGGGGGAAAAATCAGTATCGAAGACTCAGCAATTTTCCACCGGGGTTGGTAGCGTTTATCTTGCATGTTAGGATCCCAGTTGATGGTAGGTAAATAAAGATCATCACCCAGACAGGCCCCATCGTCAGCAATCCCGCTACTGGACCCCCCGGCATCGCTCACAGCGGTATCTCAGACACTGGTTGCCTCGTGAGCAGCGAACACCGTAGGCATCTCCTTTTCAGTCACAGAAAAAACACTGAAAGGAGAATCAAACAAGGAGGTGGGAGTAGTACCAGAAGGCAGGGATGTAGATACCGGACTAGTGGTCACTGCCACAGCAACAGTGGGCAGGGGAGATGGAATGGAGCAACTGACATTAGCGGTAACACTTGCCTGAAATATAAGCTCTGAAAGGTTTGGTCCGCCGGCGCCGGAAGGCATAGTATCCACCGACGTCAAGGGGCAGAGGACACACCTTCAACTCGAACCCCAGCAGTAGAACCTGTATCAAATTAGACTTTCAACAGAATGGAACACAAAGCCCATCATAACACCCACAGACAAAATTACTTACCAAGAGGTAAGGCATAAGCGGCCTGAATAGCCTCGAAAGCAGTCAGGGCAGGCGCAGTAAAGGTCTTGCGTTTTTTCGACATGTGGGTCGGACTTGTCAACTCAGTAGTAGCAGCAGCACCCCCAGCGGGTACAGTCACGCCAACCGAGGAAGCACCAGCCCCCGCGGCCATGTACTTCCTTCCGGTGACTTTCACCTGGAATGATTTCTTCTCTATGGCAGCAACAGTTCTCCCTCCGCTCAGGGGAGGCTGAGAAATATAAGCAGCCAGGTCCGCCGGTACGGCTGGCAACAAAAACTGCTCCAAGTGAATCTTTAGAACATCTGGTTCTGGTTCGCCAAGCACGCGGTCTGTAGCCCTTAAAGCAGCGTTTCGCGGAGGATCCACAAAATCAAACAAGCTCCATTTACCAGTGACATGTACACATGTCAGTTTATGCAGTTGGAAAAACATATGCAAAGCCAAAAGCTACATACCTTCATCATCCCTCCGAAAAGAAGGGTACAGCTTTATATCACGCTATAACAGGCTCATTCCCGCCATCACCAAAGCTCTCTCCGGAATCACCGTGCACTCGGAGGGGTGCCCACATAGTTTCATATAAAGAGCGTTGGCCACATAGGCATCCTTTGGAGGAGCTTCATCTTTAACTTTTTCCTTAGGTCCCATCTCCCTCCAATGTATCTCTCCGGGAATGACACCGGCATCGATATAGAAGAATTTTTTCTTCCAGTCCTTATCCTTGGAACTGGTAGGAATGTCTCTCAAGCAAGATACATCGGTGTCCCTTCTATCGAAGGTAAAGAAGGGGGATTTCCACACAAGGATGAAAAAAGCCCTAAAAACGAGGAGTTCAGGGATATGCCCTAAGGCGATGTAGGCAAACTCAAACTGTCGGAGTTTCACCAACCCTAACGAGTGCAGTTGGGAAATATGGATGGGATAATGGTCAAGAACCAACTTACAAAACTTCGTGATCGGCAATCGAAAGTTGCAAAACTTGAAAAAATCACTAAACAGAGTGATTTTATCTTTCTTCAATGGAAATGTCGTGTCTGTCTTCGTCGGCAACACCGGATTCCACTCAGCCCTAATATTGTAATCTTGAATAAGATTGTTTAACGAAGTCTGCCCCCATTTGACATACAAGGCATCTGAGCTTGCTGGGGCAGATGAAGAGGATTCACCGGTTTTTTAGGCCATTTTTTCGATTCAAGAAATTGAAAGAAGTGGTTGTGAACAAGGTAAGAAATGAAACTCAAAACCTTGAATAGGAACTCTATTTATACGGAAGGGCAACTTTTCGAATTCGAAAAGACAAACGGACGGGAACACGCGTCAGAACAGGGTGGGTACAGTTGTCATCCTAATGATGATTTAATTGTCACATCCTTTCCCATCGCTGCGATTTTTTCAAAAAAACATAACGGTACCCCACTCGAGAAACTTACACTCAAAGGGGGAAATTTTTTACTTTTCCTTTTTTTAGTCCGATTTCATGAACTTCGCTTCATACCTTCAGACTGGGGGGACATGACGAGGTATGACCCGGATCGGCTAACCCGACCCGGTCATCACCTATTATTTTTATCACAAATTTTTAATTATAAACGTTTATTCTAGAATGTTCTATTCTGCATGGATAAACTACGTAACCCAATCCCCAACTTTTTGGGTAGATCATGCAAATCCCTAACTTATCGGAGCCCATCCTAAGTTAAGGGAAACCCTAATGGTAAACTATAAATAGAGGTAAACATCTAAGGTATAATTATCTTGTTCTCGTCTACTCTCTCTCTCTCTCTCTACATACACATTTACTTTCTCCTAAACCGAGACTTATTCTCACGCCGGAGGGTGGTTACAAGAATAACCGCATTCCTGTAATGAGTCCTAACGGTGTTCTGTTTTGCAGCTAGTAGTTTGGATCGCCAAGAGTTGAAATCTCAGTCGGATACTACTGTAAAGGTTAGTGTTTCTTCAGCGATATTCTCCCTTCTTTGTGAATTCATAATTACCAGTTTCTTCAACATCATTTGTCCTTGCAACACGTTTTCGTTCAACATCGCATATCTTCAATGCATTACCATATCTCTTTCCATTTTCGTTAACCTTATTAGTACATATACACATTATATTTAGACTAATATACTTTCCAGTAATGTATAACAAATATTTATCCGGAAATGTTGTTAACTTATGCTAGACATACCAAACAGCTACGAGTTCTCCGTCCAAATGTTGAAACGTCTGGAACTTCCACTTTTGCACCGCATATCAGCCTTTTACTGTCGTCCGAATTACAATATGACGCAATCTGTTGTCCTTTCTTTTTAACCTGTTAATACAACGAGTAACATTAAATCACATTAACAAACAATCATTAACTAAATATGTCTACAAATATGAATGAAATTATTGATCCATTATTATGTTTGAAATAATTACATCTTCTTTTCTTGGGTAGTTTCTTTCTTCACTCAAAAAACTCTTTCTTCCTAGCTTCGACTTTTGTTTTCCACCATTGTTCTTATTCACCTCTTCTTTGTCAGCAGCTTCATGCATCTGTGTATGATAATTAATAAAATCCACAAAATCTTATTGTAATGTATTCCAATCTATATATATATATATATATATATATATATAGGGTCAGGATTTAGAGAGAACGGTGAAAAGTGTTAGAACGGTGAGAACGATTTTGGTGGTGACATGTGGCATTGATGCTAAATTACACTAAGGGGTAATATTGTCAAAAAAAACCCCACTCACATGAACTGGCTGTTCAAATAAAACGCCATAAAACACTCAGTTCAGAAAAATGCCATGAAAATACCTAGTTAAAACGCCATAAAAACACC
The DNA here is from genome assembly GCA_030545235.1 of Helianthus tuberosus. Taxonomy (NCBI): domain Eukaryota; kingdom Viridiplantae; phylum Streptophyta; class Magnoliopsida; order Asterales; family Asteraceae; genus Helianthus; species Helianthus tuberosus. The sequence continues at coordinate 102,302,468 of CM060418.1, forward strand.
TAGTTCAGAAAAACGCCATGAAAAAACTCAGTTGAAAACGACATAAAACACTCAGTTCAGAAAAACGCCATGAAAATACCTAGTTAAAACGCCATAAAAACACCTAGTTCAGAAAAACGCCATGAAAAAACTCAGTTGAAAACGACATAAAACACTCAGTTCAGAAAAACGCAATGAAAATACCTAGTTAAAACGCCATAAAAACACCTAGTTCAGAAAAACATTGTTAGAAATATAGGCTTAGAAAACAAATGCAGTATGCAAGCAATGCAGAATAGAGCAGCAGCAGATGCTCTATTGTTATGCGCTAATCAGATAATAGATGCTCTAATACTAGATGCTCTAATCAGATGCTCTAGTACTAGATGCTCTAATAGATGCTCTAGTACTAGATGCTCTAACAGATGCTCTAATATGTGGCATGCGTTATTATGTGGGATGCGCTATTATGGAGCAAGTTCAGAAAAACGACATGAAAATACCTAGTCTAAAACGCCATAAAACACTCAGTTCAGAAAAACGCCATAAAACCCAGTAAATTTTTTTTTTGAAAAGTATATCAATAGTTTACTCATTGGAAAGATAAAAAAACGTTGAGTTTTATGGTGTATTTTTTTCGAAAAATAATCACGTATAAAAAAGTTATTGTCGTTTAAATATGATGGGGGGAAATGGCATGTGATTAGCATTTGCACATTTGCTTGGATCTTCCTATTTTACCCCTCATGGTAGTTCCAAGACCCCTATTATTTACAAAAATGTCACCGCATCAATCTAAGCCACAAACCACTAAGATCTTGTGGCTGAGAATCGTTCTCACCGTTCTCACACTTTGAGGCGTTCTCTCCTGATCCTGTTCCTATATATGTAAACTTATTACCTCAGAAATTAACTGATCTATTGAATCTCCGACTTCAGAGAAGGTCTGTTATACAATAACATGCGTAAATAAGTCATATTTTGAAGTAAATTATGATACTTTAATTCAAAATAATTACAAAGTTAACGTTTTCATAGTATGTTTCTTTAGGTATTTCTACAAGTGAGTCATCTTCAATTGTTTCCTTCTTTCTCAAAACTACCTCAACTCCTCTATGATAAATTGTTAACTCAAATGTAACGCTATCCACCTTCATCAACAACAGTATATCCTCCTCTTCTATTGTAAGGTCATCAAATAACTTCAGACAACCTTTTGTAAAAACATAATTATCATTAATTTTATCTGTCTCAACTTTCCAAGACCGACCTGCTGCATCTATTTTATAACAATCGTTTACTGGGGAGTAAGAGTAGCAGTTTCTGATATAATCTTCTGGAATCACCTGAAAAGTTATGGAACATTTTACTGTTAGATATATATTTATACCATTTAGTTGACAGGTATAACAAAATAAATATTGATTCAAACATATTATTGTACTTACTATTATTTTTAAAACTTCGTAACGGTTAACTGTCAAGAATGATTCACTACATATGTTTTCTACGAAACAATCGATTTCTATACTTTTCTCTTCGATTATCCTTAACAGCAATAAGATGTTCTTTGTCAACCCAAGATCCCTTACGATATTTACCCATCTGTCAGTGATAACGGATTCTCCACTTACACTTTGTTGATGTATCATTATTTTTGTCCTTTGCCAATAATCTCCATATACATTCTTAACAAACTCAAGTGGCAGCACCTGCAGTTATATTTACGTGTTACATGTTCTCTAATACAAGATATATATGCCTTTTGTAAGCATTATAGCATACCAGTTTTAATGATGCTGGCTCTTCTAACACAGACACACATGACGGAATCATTTTTGTATACCTGTAATATACCAAGATTTGTTATTAACATTTACTATTGAACTTGAATGCATACATATTTATTCATAGCGATAAAAAAATTATATGTTAAGTACTATTAGACAAACAGTTTTTTTATAAATATGCTTTTATCATTCTTATATTTTGAAAATGTATACTGATATAATGTCAATACTATTTCCATTATTAATAATCTACATCAAATATCTTCTATACAGACTTTCAATAATACAATATACATATATACAATACTAAAGGAACTGTTATAACATCATCCTATTTGAATACAACTAAAGAAAGATTCGTTGTAATCAATAAATTTATAACAACATTATCTGTTTTTCTTCCTTTTATGATTCATTACAATATCCGCATATATCATATTCATTAAACATTTAATCCACAACGTACATCACACGAAATAGGTACAATAGCTGTCAACATACCAGATTTTTCAAAGCTTGAAGATGATTTAACCCTAAAATCGGATTTCATGTCTAACACCGATTTAGTCGCCTATAAAACACCGTATGTTATGTATCTACTAAGTAAAACATATGTACTTGCTGAATTTCACAAAAAATCGAACGTTAACTGATCGGATTTAGGATGGAAGTTTACCTTTTTGGAAGAAATCTAACCGGCGAAGAAGAGAAGGAAGTTTTTTCGTCAACGGAGATGATAAAGATTTGATAGTTGATGGATATGTTGATAACTGGATATGGTAATGATGTTCAATATCTATAACCTATAAACCTATAAAGTTAACATATATATATTTATTTTATAATTTTATAATACATACGTTTGCAGGATTGTTTTTATTATTTTTTATTGTTTTTTAATTATAGTATTCATTTACATTTACTTATTAATTATAATTCCATGATAGATTTGTATCTTTATGTTTCTTATTCTTATTCTTATATGTTTATGTATATAAAGTTGGAAATATTGGTTTATATATGGAAAAAAACAACCAATGTTTTACATAGTATTTGTAAAATATTTCTCAACTTTCTCAACATTTAATGTATAACTCTTTTTATAAGTATGATTTTACAACCTTCTTTTATAAATACATATTCTATACATTTTCCTCTCGTTGTATGAAACTCCTGCTAGAAGAAGTATTACAGTAATAGGCTTTCAATTTATATGTCAAACCAGAAAAAACGTATTTCTTTCATTACAGCTTTCATTATTGACATAATACCATATGAACTTCACGTAACTAATCCGAATAACAACTTTCATTTTGTTTATCTTTTTTATTTTGTTACATATAGAATTCGATGCTTCGCTTTATTTTAATATTCAACCTCAGATTTCCATAATAAGTTCACGTGTATAGTTTCTTTATGATCAGTAACGTAATTTCTTTTGTAAAACTAAGAAATTAAAAGGATAGATAAGTGATGGTTGGCACAACCTAAGAAATTAGATCACACAATTTTCATATTACTTGAGAATATCCATTTATGGATTATACTACATTTCACAAAATGTCATTTATTTATATATTAAATGTCTTTAAAAGATACGCAAAATGTCCTTTATTTGTAAAATTTAAACGTTCTTTGTCTTTTAACCAAACTGATATTAACTTTTCAATTAACTTGTAAAATGATCATTTTGTCCAAAAGAAAATTTATTTATAAAAGACATAATTTGTAATTAACTTAAGTTTTTATTTTATTTTATTTTTACTTTATTAAAGAGTGAATTGGAAGTTTTGTTCTTTATCTTTATACCTAATTTTAGGCCGTGTCCTTTGTCTCTAAAATTGATGAGTTTTGTACTTAATGTTTAAAAATCGTGTACGGTTTGTCCTTTGACCCTAACCTAGTTAATTTTTTTGTTAAATCAGATGATACAAGAGTAGTTTAGTCTTTGTACCTATTTATTTAAAAATATTTTAACAAATACAATAAAAATAAATTTAAGAAAACAATATATTATTTATTTTTATAATATGTATACGTATTTATGTGCGCTCTTTCTCTCTCTTTACCTCTCTTGACCACCATTAACCACCACCCCAATCAACCACTAACAACCACCACCCTCCCCAACTCTCAACAACCATCACCGCCACCACTAGCCAACAACTCCCTCGCCTGCCACCACAACCATAAAACAGTCACCACCACGAACATCCACCGCCACTAACCCCCCTCGTTGCCATCATCCAGCCATCTGGTTTCTATAAACCTAATTTCAAATCCAGCCATCTAATTTCAGATCCAACCATCTACTTTTAATAACCATATCATCAACCATCTAAATATCTAATTTCAATAACCCTAAATTTCATATCCATAACCATAGAGTGATAAAGTATAAAGAGAGAGAAAGGGAAAAAGGCAGGTTGTTGTGTTGTGCGGCGTATAGCGTCATTGTTGTCACACCCCAACCGATGGCGGAAACATCGGGGCCCGGAACTGAGCGAAACAGATTGTCCAGGAGAATCCATAACAACTATTTGTTATAATATATTAAAGGTTCATGTCCCATACCACAAACATATAAAATAAAAACAGTTATTACATACATTGTTCTCAAAGACAAATATCCATTCCGACAACTCAGATTTGATTTAGATTGTTTCTAGACTCTATCCTACTTGATTCCACAAAAGCAGGCAAAGCATCCTAAACACCTGTCATATACGTTAAAATAGAGGTCAATACACATAGTGTAAAGGTGAGCATACAAGTTTAGTAGTAATAGTAGAGGTCGAAAGCATTTACGCATAACCAGCATGTACAACGTATAATGTGAAGCATGTAAGTTATCGATAAAGATCCTATCAATACCAATGACTGCGATTTGACTGCGAGTAGCGAGTGCGCAACACATGTTCACCACAGCGAACACGTGAAGTAATATCCTTAACAACCCCTGAATGAATAGGTGCTGAGTCCAAACTATAGTACTATCGTTGCTAAGGCAGGTAGACATCGATCAATGTGTAAACATAACAAATATGCATTCATCGAGTCACGTATAACATGCAGTAGCTGTTAGCGTTAAAAGTGTTTGCGTTGTGTGTTGATCGTGATTTGAATATAAGTAATGTATGTAACACCCAAAAGTGCGTTAAGCAAAAAGGGGTCGAGTATACTCACAGCGATGGTAGTTAATGGATTGAAGGGAGCGCTAGAGTGAGTGAGCCTGATCAGAGCGATAGCGTAAGCGATGAGCGGCACGTTAAACGATGCAAGTGAAGCAAGTGACGGATGGTCATTCGATCGGATGTCAATCCGATCGGATGTCAATCCGATCGGATGTCAATCCGATCGGATGTCAATCCGTTCGGATGGTCATCCGTTCGGATGGCCATTCGATCAGATTGACACTCATTTGGGATGGATGTGTTTGTGTACGATGGCTTTGAAGTTTTCGTTGTAGCATTTTGAAAACAGAGAAGTATCTCTACCTTTCAGGTCATCCGATCGGATCGTCCTTCGATCGGATGGCAATCCGATCGGACGGCAATCCGTTTGGGTGACTGGTTCGTTTTGAAATTCGTTAAGTTTGAAAGTTGAGGTTTGACTGAGACGATATGACAACGTGTTTAACAACGGGAACTTCATCAGAACCAGGTTATCCGATCGAACGGGAACCACCCCAATTCGTTTAGTTAACTGTTCATGACGGTTGTTCATGTTTAACCCGAAATCAGTTGTCTCATTGATAGGAATCAGATCTCAAACCGACACACCACTAGAGAAGAGTGAAAGGCCTGAGTGAGCACCGATTCTATCGGTTCTGAATGCATTGAGTGTAAAAGAGTTGAAAGGAAGTTACCAAAACCATCCTTCAATTCTTTTAACCTCCAGAAGGTTTAGATCTATGCGAAAATAGTGTTAAATCGTGTGGAAATCACTTGGATCTGAGTTATTCTTGGTGGAATGAGGCCAAAACTTGAAGTTCATAAGAACTCCATGATGACATCACCCTAGAACACCTCCAACCACTGATTTCTCAGTTAAAAGTTAAGATTCAAAGGTGAAAATGATGTAGAAGTGCGTGTAGATCATAGAAGTACAAGATTTGAGGTAGAAACTTACAAGAATCGCGAGAAATCGAGAGAAAAGTGAGCTTGAGTGTTCTGTTTGGACGAGAGTGCTGTCACATCAATGAATGTTGATGTGAAAGGGTATTTATAGGGTTTCCAAAAGAGGTAAGGGCGCACCAAGTGACGGATCGGATGACTATCCGATCGGATGGCCGTCCGATCGAAGGGCCGTCCAATGGCCGTCCGATCGGATGGCCGTCCATTCGATCGAATGGTCATTCGATTGAGGTGGCTTGGAGAGTTAGATTTTCATGTTTTCGTTTCGTGCTTTGAGCGTTGCGATGCGTTTCAAGCGAGCGATGCGATAGTATTACCCATTAGTTACACAAATAACCTAACTACTATATCTAACATACAATCACTATAAATAACTTGCGTTTCGCGTTTGCGATTAGATTGCGATGCGATAGAGTTGCGATTGCGATTAAACACCTCATCAGAAACATAACATGCACAATTATCACATAATAGCACACACACGTAAAACAATATCCAGAACACATAATTCGAGTTGCGAATGCGATAGCGATGCGATTAGCGATAGGTCGAGTAGCGATTAAGATGCGACTAAATGGCGATTTATTAACTTGTACTCCACATAATACAACTAAAGCGATTAAATAAAGAATTCAATTACAAGTCAAGAAGCACAATTCAGTTGTTAAGCAAGGAATGACAGATCGCAATTAGCAATCTTTTCTTCCTTTGACTTTGAATTTTACTTGTACTTTGACTTTCGAAATGCGGGTTGTTACAGCCTCCCCTACTTTAGGAAATTTTGTCCCGAAATTTAAGACGTCGGGATAACAAACAGTTGCGGGTACTTCGCCTTCATGTCACTTTCGAGCTCCCAGGTGAACTTGGCGCTGCGTTTGCCTTCCCAGCGGACCTTCACGATGGGAATGCGTGAGCGTCGGAGCACCTTGGTTTCTCGGCCCATGTTCTCGACAGGCTTTTCCACGAACTGTAATGTTTCGTCCACTTGTAAATCCTCAAGAGGGACATAAAATTCCTGGTCGGCTAGACACTTTCTGAGGTTCGAAACGTGGAAAGTCGGGTGGATATTACTCAGTTCCTCCGGTAGTTCGAGTCTGTAGGCCACTTTACCAATCCTCTCCAGAATTTTAAAGGGTCCAACATATCGAGGCGCGAGCTTTCCTTTCTTGCCGAATCTGATCACTCCCTTCCAAGGTGCAACCTTTAGGAGTACGTGATCGCCAACGTCAAATTCAAGGGGCTTGCGGCGTCTATCGGCTTAACTTTTCTGATGGCTCCGAGCTTACAGCAGATTGTCTCGAATTTGGAGGATTTTGTCAGTCGTATCTTGCAATAGCTCAGGACCGGTAATTTGCGTGTCTCCGATCTCGTGCCATACAATAGGCGATCGACATTTTCTTCCGTATAATGCCTCAAATGGTGCCATTTGAATGCTAGAGTGATAAATGTTATTGTACGAGAATTCAACTAAAGGTAAGTGTGTGTCCCAATTACCACCGAATCTATGACACACGAGCAAAGCATGTCTTCAAGTGTACGAATCGTTCGCTCAGTCTGACCGTCGGTATGGGGATGGAAAGCGGTACTTAGATTAAGCGTAGTACCGAGAGCAGATTGGAATGTTTCCCAAAGATGCGAGGTAAACCGACCATCGCGGTCAGAGATGATGTCACGAGGCATCCCGTGTCGACAAATGATTTTATCGGTGTAGATTTGGGCTAATTTCTCCACCTTAAAGTCTTCTCGTATCGGCAAGAAATGGGCTGATTTAGTCAAACGGTCAACGACAACCCAAATGCTGTCATGACCTGATGGCATGCGCGGGAGTTTCATTACAAAATCCATGGCTATACTTTCCCATTTCCATATAGGGATTTCGGGCTGTACGAGTAAGCCAGAGGGTCTTTGATGCTCAGCCTTGAACTTGGAACAAGTCAGGCATTTTGAAACATAGAGAGCGATATCATTCTTCATACCCGGCCACCAGTACTTGTAGCGCATGTCCTGGTACATCTTGTCAGCACCGGGATGAATAAATTATCGGGATTTGTGGGCTTCGTCCATCAGAAGTTGTCGTAAATTGGTGCGTTTGGGAATCCAAATTCGGTCTAAGTAATGAAAGATACCATTTGATTTGTTCTCGAGTTGAGTGCCGTTATTAAGAATTCTTTCCTTCTTCAAGGTTCGTTCGGTAAAACAAGCATGTTGAGCATCACGTTTTAGAGTTTCGAAATTATGCTGTGCTTGGATATTACGAACGCTATGCAAATAGCTTCATCGACTGAGAGCATCGGCGATGACGTTTGCTTTTCCTGGATGGTAGCGGATCTCACAGTCGTAATCGTTGAGGAGTTCTACCCACCGGCGTTGGCGCATGTTTAGTTCTTTCTGGTCAAAGACGTGTTGTAGGCTCCTATGATCGGTGAAGATCGTACACTTGGTACCATAAAGGTAGTGTCGCCAAATCTTTAACGCAAAAACAACTGCACCAAGCTCGAGGTCGTGTGTGGTATAGTTCTTCTCGTGGATCTTGAGCTGTCGAGAGGCGTACGCGATAACCTTGTCTCGTTGCATGAGGACACAACCAAGACCAAGGTTAAAGGCATCGCAGTAGACTACGAAATCGTCGTTTTCGTCGGGAAGTGAGAGCACGGGAGCATTGCAAAGCATAGCTTTAAGCGTTTGAAAGGCCTCCTCTTATTTGGTTCCCCAAACAAAAGGTTTTTCCTTGTGTGTAAGAGAAGTAAGCGGTACAGCGATCGTGGAGAATCCTTCGATAAATCGGCGATAATAGCCCGCCAATCCGAGAAAAGAACGAACTTCGAACGGGTTCTTGGGTGTAACCCAACTCTTAACAGCTTCGATCTTCGCATGATCGACATGAATACCTTGACTATTGACAATGTGACCCAAGAATTGGACCTCCTCTAGCCAAAATTCGCACTTGGAGAACTTGGCATAGAGACGGTTTGTGGCACCCGCAGAAAATCCGCAGTCATCCTAATCTATCACTTCACTCCTCTGAGTTTGCTTATCAAATTTCGGGATGAAATCTCTTTCAAGTTGGGGATGATGTGACAACCCAAACTTTCAAGGTTGGTATTTCTTGATTTCTTGACTAACGGCTTGCATGGTTGCATTTCATGTCTTACTACATACTAACCGAGTGTGTGTTACGTTAAACACTTAATGGCTTTATGGAATTATACTATCGTATGTTGTCAACGGTTCATTAAGCCTAATCACACACTACTTGTATCACTTAGGCCATCACTAGGCCAAACTTAAGCCCAACCCGAGCCCGGATCCCCTTCATTAGCGACACAAACAAAATAATAAGTTGATTACCATTGGTTATTATTTACACAAATTTCAAGAAACCCTAATTCCCTCTACTTAAGACGACAACCTTTTTCATTGTGAAACTCTCCTCTTCCATCGATCTTAATATCCTCAACATTCTGCATCATGTGGTAAGTGTGATTATTGGTTTAGTATAGGCACTCCATTATTATTGATTTGCTTAGTTAATACACAGTCTAATAGTAATGATAGAACTTGGTTGAATAGATATGCGCAACAACCTAGGGCCGATAGACCTAAACTGTTATGATAATCTGGATGTTGAGTGATGATCGGATGTTATTATGAATGCTACTTGATTAATACCGATGAATGCTACGTGATTAATATACCATAATGGTCATCGTGAATCTAACCCTGTTTAGTATAGATCACGGTTCTGAACGAAGCCATGATTCGATGATGCTAGTATAATATATTCATACATGGAAACGGTTATGTGATTGTAGGATAGATGATTTATCATGATATTATGAAGGATCTGTTTGTGTGTGATAAAATAACAATTCATAACAAGAATTAGCTCATGATTGCAATATCACTCGATGATGATTATGTGTTAGATCTAACTGAATAATGATTAGAATGATTATGGCAATGGTTGATAAACTTGATCCATGGAATGTTGGCTGATCGGGTAAATGGGAGGGTGGTTAGGGTAATTTCCATGCATTACGGTACCGTGTAACCGACACCGTGCAAACAAGTAATCGCTCACTTATTTGGGCAAATTCGTGTGATAACTATCGAACGCACGGTGTGGGCCGCACACTTTCTCCGGAGTCGCACACAAACACGTGATGCGCCCTTAAACCGACTCGACTACATCGTTTAATTAGGTCGCACACTTGTTCGAATCGGACCCATTATGGGCGCACACTCGGAACCTAGACACACACTGCTCAAACGAGTGATATATATGGGCTGCACACCACAAGGTTAGGCCGAGAACATAAGGGATTGCACACTTGTTGGGCCCTTCTGATTGTCATGTTGAACATGTAATATATCACCATGCAACGTATTGAAAAGCTAGATTTCATGCATAGGGTATTGAATGTGAATACATGTATTTTTGCACATTATTTACACATATGTGTGAAGAACTGTGTGCCGAATTTGAATACAAACTAATTGTGAAACTGATTGGCATTGATAACCATGCTAGGATTTGATTGATCAACTTGAACACGTAACTGGATATTCCGAGCAAAACAAAGGTGAGTTCATTTCCTCCTGAGCATGCGTCCCGGTGGGTGGGACAATCAATGGGTATCCCTGAGAGGGAAAAGTCTTTTGGGTAACACTGGAATGTTAGATAATACACTCTTCCTATCACTTTAAGTCCCATCATATACCGAATTGTTACCTAAGAGGTAACGGGGTATTAGTTGATAGCGCTATTAGGCTTGGCAACCTCACACCGTACCTGAGAGGACGGGCATGAACTAATGACCTTAAATCATGACCAATGTTTGGATAGGGGCATTGGGAAAGGCCAAAACAATCTGGTAGCCATCTTGTACGGTACTCGAGTTATTATCAACATATTTATCAATGAACTGAACTAAACACTTGGTAACTAACATTTGTACAAAACTATGAACTCGCCAGCTTTGTCTGATACACTTGTTTCATGCTCGCAGGTCGTTAGATTTCATGGATTTGGAACTTGCTGTCTGGAGTAGCTGGAGTGGTCATGGGTCGTACTGATTGAATACACATGACGGGATTATTGATTTCACACATTTGCTTTGAAACATTTAAACTATGGTTTACTTATTGCTTCCGCTGAACTTATTGGATTTTTATTAAACTTATTGATTGGTACATTTTATTTATAAATGGCAAATCCATTTCAAAACTTGTTATGAGTTCAACATGATTAGTGGCTAGATCCTGGTACGTCACACGCCTAGCGGGGTTTTCCTTATGTGGTATTTTGGGGGTGTGATAGTTTGGTATCAGAGCCACTGGTTGTAGTGAACTAGGTTTTAAAACGTTTTTATAAAACCAGACTATAGCCGAATAGTTCAAAAATCGACCATGACACTCAGCTCCAGATTGCAAGGTTCGTCTCTTGTTTACTTATTGCATAGCATATCTAGTGTACGCTTATGTATGATGATGCATGTGATTGCACACTTAGCACTACAGACTGAATTCATGTGTTACTTGCCTATGTTAGGTGGATGATAGAGTCACAATGCGACATTCCTCTAGACTTTCGTGGCCCATGTTTTGTGATGTCTTTTGTCTCGTTACTTAAATTTGAGGAACATTTTAGCATGCGTTGGGAGGAACTGAGATGAACATGCAAATTGCATTATCATTATGGGTGCACACATAATAATAATGTGGGGTGCAAGTGAGTCCCAATGATGTTTAACGAGTGTGAAAGGGGTTCCGCTCTGTTGTCTGATGTAAACTTGGTAGTCTATAGAAGTCATCGTGATGTTTGACTCCTACTCAAGTCTGACCCTTAACCTTTTCCCCTTCTTTTATATAGAATCATGAGTGGACATAATGGTGGACGTGGTGGTGGCCGCGGCGGTGGACGTGGCAACATTGCTATGACTCAGGCCGAGTTAACCGATCTGATCAACACTCGTGTGGCTGAAGCCCTAGCGGCTTATCAGGCTGGTACGATATGTGCCAACCATTCCTTATCCCTATGCTGCGTACCCAAATTTTAACCGTGTGTTGTACTTTCTTTCGTTTTTAGGTCAACCTGTGAATCAAAACAATCCGCCTGTTTGTACGTTTAAGACGTGCATGGATTCTAAGCCACAGACATTCAGTGGGACTGAAGGAGCTGTGGGACTACTACGTTGGTTTAAAAAACCGGAGTCAGTTTTTGCCATGTGTAACTGTCCCGTGGGGGACCGGGTGAAGTATGCTACGGGCACATTGGAGGATGGTGCCTTGACTTGGTGGAATACCCAGGTGCAAATGTTGGGCATCGAAATGGCTAATGCAACTACTTAAGATGATTTCAAGGAGTTGATGCGAGAGGAGTACTGTCCTCGGGATGAGATTCAGAAGCTTGAGAACGAGTACTACAATTTGAAGATGGAAGGGTCTAAAATTGAAGCGTATACAAAAAGGTCACATGAGCTCGCGAATATGTGTCCTAACTTATCACGACCACCACCCCGAAGAATCGAATTGTACATCAAAGGTTTAGCACCTTCATTCAAGAGTTTGGTCACGGCTGCAAATCTTGACAACCTGCCTCGAATCATACGTCTAGCCCACAAGATCACGGATCAGGAGGTGGAGCGTGGCTCGCTACCACCACGTGTCTCTGCTACTACTGCTACTACTGCTACAGCTACTACTCCCGCTACTGACAGAAAGCGCAAATGGAATGAGGTGGTCAAGGCGTCTAACTCGACTCAGCCACAGAAGAAGCCAGACACTGGTAGCAACCGCAGTTTCAGTCAGTCATCTTCTGTTAATCAGAACCAGGGCAACAACTCGAATCAGAATTCCTATGCAGGGAAGCAGCCAAAGTGTAACAAGTACAACTTTCATCATCATGGGCCGTGCACCCGAGTATGTCATAGGTGCAACAAGGTGGGTCAAATGGCTAGAGATTGCAGGGCTCCACTCCCAAGACAGCAACAGCAGCAACCCCCACAGCAACAGCAGCCACAACAACAGGATAGGCAACAGCCATAGCAAAATCAGGGTAATCGCAAGGGCTGTTTTCAGTGTGGTGACGAGTGTCATTTCAGGTGGAATTGCCCTCAGCTGAATCAGAATACTGGTAATAATAACAACAACACTGGGAATAACAACAATGGGAACAATGGTGGGAACGGTGCACGTGGAAGAGTGTTTACCATTGGTGTTGGGGAAGCTAGGAATGATGGCAACATGGTGACCGGTACGTTTTCAGTAAACAATCTATTTGCTTCTATTTTATTTGACTCTGGTGCCGATTGGAGTTATGTATCTATGGGGTTCAGTCGTCAGCTAGGATTGAGTCCTACACCTCTAGTAAACAAACACGTAGTAGAACTAGCTGATGGTAAATCGATTGAAGCTTCACATGTTCTCGTTGGGTGTAAACTCGAACTTATAGGTCAAGTGTTCAACATTGACCTACTCCCCGTTACTCTTGGAAGTTTTGATGTGGTCGTTGGCATGGATTGGTTGTCTAAGAATCAGGCGGAAATTCTCTGTAAAGAGAAAATTGTGCGTATCCCTCTCCCTAGTGGAGAATCTTTGTCGGTTCAAGGTCATCGTAGTGGTGCAATGGTTGGTATCATCTCAGCTATGAAAGCCCAGAAGTGCTTACGAAATGGCTACCCTGCTATTCTAGCTCTTGTTACTGATTCTCAACCTGAAGAAAGGAAGATCGAAGACCTTCCAGTTGTTCGTGAGTTTCTTGATGTGTTCCCTGAGGAGCTTCCTGATTTACCTCCACACCGTCAGGTGGAATTTCAGATTGACCTCACACCAGGAGCAGCCCCGATTGCCCGTGCTCCTTATCATCTTGCACCAGGAGAATTGCAAGAGCTGTCAAATCAACTCCAAGAACTGTTGGATAGGGGTTTTATCCGACCCAGTTCTTCGCCTTTGGGAGCCCCAGTTTTGTTTGTGAAGAAGAAGGACGGATCTTTCCGTATGTGTATTGATTATCAGGAACTCAACAAGGTGACAGTCAAGAATCGTTATCCTTTGCCACGTATCGACGATCTGTTTGACAAGTTGCAAGGGTCAAGTTTTTATTCAAAGATCGACTTGAGATCGGGCTATCATCAAGTGCGAGTCCGAGAAGAGGATGTTCCAAGAACGGCTTTTCGAACGCGGTATGGCCACTATGAGTTTTTGGTTATGCCATTTGGGTTGAGTAATGCACCAGCGGTTTTCATGGATCTCATGAAGCGCGTGTGCAAACCGTATCTCGACGATTTTGTTATTGTGTTCATCGACGACATCTTGATCTACTCCAAGAGCAAGGATGACCACGAGCGACACTTACGTCTTATCTTGGAGCTCCTGAGGAAGGAGCAACAATACGCAAAGTTTTCTAAGTGTGACTTCTGGATACGAGAAGTGCACTTTCTTGGCCATATTATTAACGAAATGGGGATACACGTGGATCCTGTTAAGATTGATGCTATCAGAAATTGGACGACACCAAGGAATCCATCGGAGGTGTGACAATTTCTTGGTCTCGGTAGGTATTATCGCCGGTTTATTAAGGATTTCTCAAGGATCACTCAACCTCTTACATCATTGACGCAGAAGGGCGTTGTATACCCTTGGGGAACGAAGCAGGAGGATGCTTTCCAACTCTTGAAACATAAACTTTGCAGTGCACCAATCTTGTCTCTACCTGAAGGTACCGAGGATTTTGTGGTATATTGTGATGCTTCGATTCAGGGTCTCGATTACGTGCTGATGCAATGCGAGAAGGTAATAGCTTACGCTTCTCGTCAGTTGAAGGTTCATGAGAAGAACTACACGACTCACGAATTGGAGTTAGGGGCCGTTATTTTCGTGCTAAAGATTTGGAGGCATTATCTGTACGGTACCAAATGCACTATCTATACCGATCACAGGAGCCTTCAGCATATTTTCGATCAGAAAGAGTTGAACATGCGACAGCGTCGTTGGGTAGAACTTTTGAACGATTACGACTGTGCCATCAAATATCACCCAGGTAAAGCTAACGTCGTAGCTGATGCCCTTAGTTGAAAGGAGACGAAGCCTAAGCGTGTTCGCGCTCTGCAGCTCACTATTCATTCTAACTTACCTGATCAGATTAGTTCTGCTCAAACCGAGGCGTTAAAGGAAGAAAACTATAAAGCTGAGTATTTACGGGGAATGGAAAAACGACTTGTGGAGAGATCTGGCGGCATTCATTATTTTATGGAGCGGGTATGGGTTCCTTTGTATGGTAATCTTATAGAGCTTGTGATGGACGAAGCGCATAAGTCTCGGTATTCAGTCCACCCGGGTTCAGATAAAATGTATCAGGATCTCAAAGTCATGTATTGGTGGCCGAAGATGAAAGCTAACATAGCGACATATGTGAGTAAGTGTTTGACTTGTGCTAAAGTCAAAGTGGAGTACCAGAAACCCTCAGGCCTGCTTCAACAACCAGAGATACCCATGTGGAAATGGGAGCAGATTGCTTTGGATTTTGTCACTGGTTTGCCAAGAACTCAAAGCGGAAACGATACCATTTGGGTGATCGTTGACCGTCTCACGAAGTCGGCACATTTTCTAGCAATCAAGGAAACGGATAAGTTCTCATAACTTGCAGCTGTTTATCTTAGGGAAGTGGTTTCTAGGCACGGGGTGCCAACCTCCATTATCTCAGATCGAGATCCGCGTTTCATATCCGATTTATGGCAGTCGATGCATATGTCTTTCGGTTCACGTCTTGATATGAGTACTGCTTATCACCCACAGACGGATGGTCAGAGGGAGCGAACCATAAAGACACTTGAAGACATGCTGCGTGCATGTGTGATCGATTTTGGAAAAGGCTGGGAGAAACATTTGTCGTTGATAGAGTTCTCGTACAACAACAGCTACCATACCAGTATTCAGGCAGCTCCGTTCGAAGCATTGTATGGGCGAAAATGTCGTTCTCCTCTTTGTTGGGCTGAGGTAGGTGACAGTCAGATCACAGGTCCTGAACTTGTACTTGAAATTTCAGAAAAGATTGTTCAAAGCAGAAACCGCATGGCGGCAGCGCGCGACCGTCAGAAAAGCTATGCCGACAAGCGTAGGAAACCCTTGGAGTTCGCTGTAGGTGATCATGTTATGTTGAAAGTATCGCCGTGGAAGGGTGTAGTACGCTTTGGGAAATGCGGCAAGCTTAATCCACGCTATGTCGGACCATTCAAAATCCTAGAGCGAATCGGTAAAGTAGCTTACAAGCTTAAATTACCTGCTGAGTTGGGAAACGTTCATGATGTTTTCCATGTTTCGCAACTGAAGAAGTGTTTGTCTGATGAAACGTTGGTAGTGCCGTTTCAAGAGCTAAAGATTGACGACAAGTTGCAGTTTGTCGAAGAACCTATCGAAATTATGGATCGGGAGGTCAAGGTTCGTAAGCACAGTCGAATCCCAATTGTGAGAGTTCGTTGGAACTCAAGGCGGGGACCGGAGTTCACGTGGGAACGCGAAGATCAGATGAAGATCAAATATCCTCAACTTTTCCCCGATGACCAATCTAATTCTGGTGCAACTGGTGAATTTCAGGACGAAATTCCACTTCAAGTTGGGGATGATGTGGCACCCGCGGAAAATTCGCAGTCATCCTAATCTATCACTTCACTCCTCTGAGATTGCTTATCAAATTTCGAGATGAAATTTCTTTCAAGTTGGGGATGATGTGACAACCCGAACTTTCAAGGTTAGTATTTCTTGATTTCTTGACTAACGGCTTGCATGGTTGCATTTCATGTCTTACTACGTACTAACCGAGCGTGTGTTACGTTAAACACTTAATGGCTTTATGGAATTATACTATCTTATGTTGTCAACAGTTCGTTAAGCCTAATCACACACTACTTGTATCACTTGGGCCATCACTAGGCCAAACTTAAGCCCAACCCGAGCCCGGATCCCCTTCATTAGCGACACAAACAAAATAATAAGTTGATTACCATTGGTTATTATTTACACAAATTTCAAGAAACCCTAATTCCTTCTACTTGAGACGGCAACCTTTTTCATTGTGAAACTCTCCTTTTCCATCGATCTTAATATCCACAACATTCTGCATCCTGTGGTAAGTGTGATTATTGGTTTAGTATAGGCACTCCATTATTATTGATTTGCTTAGTTAATACACAGTCTAATAGTAATGATAGAACTTGGTGGAATATATATGCGCAACAACCTAGGGCCGATAGACATAAACTGTTATGATAATCTGGATGTTGAGTGATGATCGGATGTTATTATGAATGCTATGTGATTAATACCGATGTATGCTACGTGATTAATACCGATGAATGCTACGTGATTAATATACCATAATGGTCATCGTTAATCTAACCCTGTTTAGTATAGATCACGGTTCTGAACGAAGCCATGATTCGATGATGCTAGTATAATATATTCATACATGGAAACGGTTATGTGATTGTAGGATAGATAATTTATCATGATATTATGAAGGATCTGTTTGTGTGTGATTAAATAATAATTCATAACAAGAATTAGCTCATGATTGCAATTTGACTCGATGATGATTATGTGTTAGATTTAACTAAATAATGATTAGAATGATTATGGCAATGGCTGATAAACTTGATCCATGGAATGTTGGCTGATCGGGTAAATGGGAGGGTGGTTAGGGTAAATGCCATGCATTACGGTACCATGTAACCGACACCGCGCAAACAAGTAATCGCACACTTGTTTGGGAAAATTCGTGTGGTAACTATCGAACGCACGGTGTGGGCCGCACACTTTCACTGGAGTCGCACACAAACACGTGATGGGCCCTTAAACCGACTCGACTACATCATTTAATTGGGCCGCAAACTTGTTCGAATCGGACCCATTATGGGCGCACACTCAGAACCTAGACACACACTGCTCAAACGAGTCATATATATGGGCTGCACACCACAAGGTTTGGCCGAGAACATAAGGGATCGGACACTTGTTGGGCCCTTCTGATTGTCATGTTGAACATGTAATATATCACCATGCAACGTATTGAAATGCTAGATTTCATGCATAGGGTATTGAATGTGAATACATGTATTTTTGCACATTATTTACACATATCTGTGAAGAACTGTGTGCCGAATTTGAATACAAACTAATTGTGAAACTGATTGGCATTGATAACCATGCTAGGATTTGATTGATCAACTTGTACACGTAACTGGATATACTGAGCAAAACAATGGTGAGTTCATTTTCTCCTGAGCATGCGTCCCGGTGGGTGGGACAGTCAATGGGTATCCCTGAGAGGGAAAAATCTTTTGGGTAACACTGGAATGTTAGATAATACACTCTTCCTATCACTTTAAGTCCCATCAAATACTGAATAGTTACCTGAGAGGTAACGGGGTATTAGTTGATAGCGCTATTAGGCTTGGCAACCTCACACCGTACCTGAGAGGACGGGCGTGAACTAATGACCTTAAATCATGACCAATGTTTGGATAGGGGCATTGGGAAAGGCCAAAACAATCTGGTAGCCATCTTGTACGGTACTCGAGTTATTATCAACATATTTATAAATGAACTGAACTAAACACTTGGTAACTAACGTTTTTACAAAACTATGAACTCGCCAGCTTTGTCTGATACACTTGTTGCATGCTCGCAGGTCGTTAGATTTCTTGGATTTGGAACTTGCTGTCTGGAGTAGCTGGAGTGGTCATGGGCCGTACTGATTGAATACACATGACGGGATTATTGATTTCACACATTTGCTTTGAAACATTTAAACTATGGTTTACTTATTGCTTCCGCTGAACTTATTGGATTTTTATTAAACTTATTGATTGGTACATTTTATTTATAATTGGCAAATCCATTTCAAAACTTGTTATGAGTTCAACATGATTAGTGGCTAGATCCTGGTACGTCACACGCCTAGTGGGGTTTTCCGTATGTGGTATTTCGGGGGTGTGACACGGTTTCTCTGGAGTAACTCAAGAACCAAATGTAGATGTTGCGAGTGTTCGGCTTTTGACTTGGAATAGATCAAGATATCATCGATGAACACGATGATGAAGCGATCAAGAAAGGGTTTGCACACGCGATTCATTAGATCCATAAAAACTGCGGGAGCGTTGGTCAAACCAAAAGGCATGACAACAAACTCGTAGTGACCGTATCGGGTTCCAAAAGCAGTTTAAGGTATAGCATCCTCTTGAATGCGTAGTTGATGGTAGCCTGAGCGTAGATCGATCTTCGAGAAACACGTAGCACCTTGTAACTGATCAAACAAATCATTGATTCGGGGCAAGGGATATCGATTCTTGATAGTGAGCTTATTCAATTCCCTGTAGTCGATGCACATCCGGAACGATCCGTCCTTCTTTTTGATGAAAAGGACAGGCGCGCCCCAAGGAGAGGTGAGAGGCGAATGAAGCCTTTATCAAGTAGTTCCTGGAGCTGACTCGAGAGTTCGCGCATTTCAGAAGGGGTGAGACGATAAGGCGCTCTAGCAACAGGATTTGCTCCAGGAATGAGGTCGATTCGAAAGTTGATATCACGAGTGGGAGGTAAACCAGGTAAATCATCAGGAAAAACGTTAGGAAATTCACGAACAACCGGTACTTCTTCCATCATCTTACCTTTCTTTTCCTTCTCCGCTACTACTATGTGTGCCAAGAAAGCTTGGTATTCCTTGCGTAGATACTTGCTAGCTTGGACACACGACATGAGTTGTAATCTTTTCGAAGCGACTTCGCCATAAACACACAATTGATCACCCTTCGCGAGAGAAAAACGAATCAACTTATCGAAGCAAACAATTTCAGCATGATTCTCCCGAAGGAAATCCATGCCCACTATGACATCAAAGCTACCGAGTTGCATCGGAATGAGGTTAATTGGGAAAACGTGACCGTTGAGATCGAGAGTACAGTCACGCAGAATGGAACTGACGGTGACAGTCCTTCCAGTGGTAACTTCTACGTCGAAGGTTGATGGGAGGTTAACGCGCTTACGATTTAGGAGCCTTTCGAATTCGAACGATACAAAATAGTTATCGGCTCCAGTATCAAACAAACACGAAGCATATATACCATTTACGAGAAACGTACCATTAACCACATTGTTGTCTGCCTGAGCCTGGCGGGCGTTGATGTTGAAGGCTCGCCCATGGGCTGCTTGCTATGCTGGTTGTTGCTGCTGTTGCTGTGGTGCTGGCTGCTGCTGCTGCTGTGGCTCTTGCTTCAGCAGCGGGAGTAGGAGCTGCTTGTTGTCCTTGCGGAGCTGGTAGAGCAGGAGCTTGACCTTGAGTTGGAGCTGGAGCTTGTCGATGACCGGTATGACAGTTTGCGGTGAAGTGGCCGTACATGTTGCAATGAACACAGAACCGGCATGCGATACCAACCGGGTGATGATAAGTACAAGTAGGGCAAAGCAGATATGGGACAGTGTATGCACGCTTTGCTGGCTGTGCATTGGCCACAGGCGCCGCTACTTGGCGGTGTTGAGGTTGCGGTTGGGCTGGTACTGTTTGAAGTGGGGCAGCAGTAACTGCAAAGTTCTTGTTGCTAGAGCTGTTGTTCTTTCTCTTGCGGCGTGAAAA
This sequence comes from Helianthus tuberosus, assembly GCA_030545235.1. NCBI lineage: Eukaryota > Viridiplantae > Streptophyta > Magnoliopsida > Asterales > Asteraceae > Helianthus > Helianthus tuberosus. The sequence goes on from CM060418.1 coordinate 102,322,996, forward strand.
CTTTGATGATTGCGGTGCGGTGGCGGTGGTTTCAGCGGTGGGAGTAGCAGTGACTTGATGTAGACTCTTGGCAGCTTTATCAAAGTAACCAGCCTTGACTCGCTTGTCGTTTATCTCAGCAGCGAGTAAGAAGGTTTCCTCAATAGTTGTCGTCTTTGCAGCGTGAACAAAATCAGCAACGCAATCCGGAAGAGCACGGATATACTTCTTGATTGTAATCTTGGGGGTAGTAACTTGACCAGGGCAGATGATACTCAACTGCTTGAAGGGAGCAGTTAAACCAGCGTTATCTCCACCATCCTGCTTAATGTGCCAGAATTCAAACTCTAGTTTTTGGAGTTCAGGGGGAGGACAGAACTCTTGCATCATGATGTTCATCAACTCGTCCCATGACAATCCGAAAGCTGCATCGTTTCCTCGTTTGTTCCTCTCGGTCGTCCACCAATCAATAGCGTGGGATTGGAAGACGCCGGTAGCATTAACAGTGCGTAGGTCTTCTGGACAGCCACTCTGGCGCAGGGTGACTTCGATTGAATCAAACCATTGAAACATGGCCGTAGGCCCATCTTCGCCGGTAAATTCTTTTGGGCCGCAGGCTTTGAACTGCTTGAAGCTAAAAGTAGCTTTAGGAGATTCTGTCCTGGATTCTTCTAAGGACTTGCTAGCGTTTTCATTCAACTCGCTGACAATTTGCGGAATTACTTTAGCGATTTGACTTGCGACGAGAGAAGCGATTCGTTTGTCAGCATGTTTGCGTCTAGCAGCTCGGGAGTGTTGCGATCCGAATGACGACATTGTCTGCAACATATATCGTCGCAGGACTCAAACACAATTTCAATTAACCATTGACTATACTAGGGCCTAGTGTAGACTAGCGATTCACCATAAAGCTCAGGAACACGTACACACAAAATTCAGGTAGGCACATAGTCACAGAATCACGTAAGCACATAATCACATAAGCACATATGCACATTAGCAAACCTAAGCACGTATTTTGCACGTATTCACCTATCCTTCACAACAGTGTATAGTGATTAAGTATTGCGATTAGCGAGTAGCGATTGCGAATAACACTAGCGATTTGTTGACGTTTTGAGATAGATGTGCAGTGCGAGTCGTGCGTGTTGATCAAAGCGTACAGCGAAAGACGAGTAAATCACCAAAATCGAAACACATAAACACATAAAATCACAGAAAAGTTACATAAAAGCAATAATTCTCAGACTCAGTGGCGGCAAATTCTAGAATCGAAACACATAAAATCGAGAATAAACTGTCTGCGGCTGTTAGACGTTGACTAGCCAAAGTGATTCGACTATTCGCAAGGACTCGTAAATGCACACTAATTCCTTCTGGACTGTGCTCTTGCCTCAATATGGGCAATCGACACTCATCCTTACAGTTACAGTGCGACCCAAGTCGTTGGAGGCCGTCGAGACTTTGGTGAGAGTTTTGTAAAACCACAATAAAGGGCGGAATAAGTCATCAAGATTCGGGTTTCACCCCTAACTTAACGACTATGTTTCCTGTCTTGATGAAGTAGAAGGGAAAATTTGCGTTGAAGTATGGATTTCACTCCTAATTCAACGCAAACTCTCGTGTTTGTAGTAAAAAGGTCGCGTTGGCGAGTGATCTGATCGAGAGTTTGCGGCTTTCATACCTGGTCTCGACCAAATCACCTGCTTGAGCGAGAAATTTTGAAAATAGGGAGAGTTGCCAGCCTTAGGAAAGGCTGACCTTGCGTGAAGCAGTAATATGCGATGTCCGCGCAAGTGTGTAGTATTTAGCGAGTCCGAACGAGAATAGCAAGTGAACCTGTACAAGCCCCTACCGGGTTGCACAAGTCGGTCTGTCGCTACATAGACTATAGACTAGGTCGTTTCTAAGACATCAACCCGGACTAGGTTGAGTCTTGCCTAATTCCATATAGTTATGGCTCTGATACCAATCTGTCACACCCCAACCAATGGCGGAAACATCGGGGCGCGACACTGAGCGAAACAGATTGTCCAGGTGAATCCATAACAACTAATTGTTATAATATATTAAAGGTTCATGTCCCATACCACAAACATATAAAATAAAAACAGTTATTACAGACATTGTTCTCAAGGATAAATATCCATTCCGACAACTCAGATTTTATTTAGTTTGTTTCTAGACTCCGTCCTAGCCTATTTCCATTAAATAGCAAGCAAGCATCCTAAACATCTGTCACATATGTTAAAATAAAGGTCAATACACATAGCGTAAAGGTGAGCATACAAGTTTAGTAGTAATAGTAGAGTTCAAAAGCGTTTACGCATAACCAGCATGTACAACGTATAATGTGAAGCATGTAAGTTATCGACAAAGATCCTATCAATACCAATGACTGCGATTTGACTGCGAGTAGCAAGTGCGCAACACATGTTCACCACTGCTGTCACACCCCGACCACGTGGAACATATAAAACGTGGCGGAAAACGTCGGGGAGTGTTGTAACAAAATCATTGTTTCATAACACATGGAAATTGAAATATTGTTTTATTGATTATAGTTACAATGTCTTGACAATCAAAGAAACATAACATATATAACTAGTCTTGCATCTTTTATTGTCGCTAAGGCCCAAGTCCGCCTAAGTGTATCTTGATAAATCATATGCATCATATCCTGAAACACATGTGAAAATAGGTACGTCAGCATAAAAATGCCAGTGAGATACATAGGTTTATGAAAATAGGATTCATGACTTATTGTTTAAGAAAATGTTTAGTCATGAACCTTGTAATTTGCTTTGTCTTGTAAATCATTTGAAAAGTGATAAATAAACCAAATGATATATGTGTATAAAAGAATAACACATGGTTAAGTGGATAACCATGTGAAATGAGTTTGTATAAATTAAGTTGTTTGTAAAACAATGAATTGTGAAAAGTATGTTATTTGTATAAAATGTTATATGTCCAAATTTAAATGATTCAAATAACGCTACGATATGTAATACCATACAATCACTTATATATAGGAAGTACCAGCGGCGTATCCACCATGCTTGTATCATATTACACACGCCTCGTTACTTAAATCACTTACTCAAACCAAACCAACAATGTAAGATGTCTATGTTTAAACCAATCGCCAAACGTATTGAATAATATGTCAAAATGTTTATGTCAAGATGTAAGTCATGTAATGTATAACCAATGTCAGTAATGTTTATGTATCAAATGTAAATCATGTAATGTGTAACGAAAATGATATGTATGGCTAGTGAAAAATATCAACTAAACCATATGCACAAAAACAAAGTATTGAAGTAAAACGTGGTTTAAATCAAAGCTAAGTTTTGTGGAACAAATGCATGCTATACTGATATAAATATCTATGCGGTATTGTGAGAATACATACATCCAAGCCTTGAGACTGTGGCGATAAACCCTTAAACAAATTAAAGGTTTATCTAAGTTATGTATATCGAATTCGGTCATTCCTTCCAATCCAAACAAACCCAGGATTTCAGGAACGTGAGTTGTCAATTCCTATGGTACCACTACCTACTAACGAACGACGTGATCGGTGTTAATGAATGTATATTGATCCATCAAAACAAACCAAATATCATATCAAAATGTAATCATGTGAATGAATAATAAATGTACTAAGTATGATGCACAAACATAGCATGTGATGTGAAACGAATGTACTAAGTATGATGAACAATGTAACGAATGGACATACATAGCATGTGAACTGTACTAAGTATGCAACAATAGACATACATAGCATGTGACGTGAAACAACTGTACTAAGTATGCAACAATAGACATACATAGCATGTGACGTGAAACAACTGTACTAAGTATGCAACAATAGACATACATAGCATGTGACGTGAAACAACTGTACTAAGTATGCAACAAATGGACATACATAGCATGTGAACTGTACTAAGTATGCAACAATAGACATACATAGCATGTGAACTGTACTAAGTATGCAACAATAGACATACATAGCATGTGACGTGAAACAACTGTACTAAGTATGCAACAATAGACATACATAGCATGTGACGTGAAACAACTGTACTAAGTATGCAACAATAGACATACATAGCATGTGACGTGAAACAACAGTACTAAGTATGCAACAAATGGACATACATAGCATGTGAACTGTACTAAGTATGCAACAAAGACATACATAGCATGTGGCGTGAAACAATTGTACTAAATATGCACACAATGGGCATACATAGCATGAAATGTAATGAAATCATGTACTATAAATGTACTAATGAACATAGCAGGTATATGATGTGAAAACTGGAAAGCATGAAAGTAACAAGTAGGCACATGTGTTTCACCCCAAAACAGTTTGGAAAACAGTAAAAGAGGGGTCTATGTACTCACATAAACACCTTGAAAACATTTAAAAGAGGGGGTTCTATGTACTCACTTGAGATTGCTTAGTAGTCCTTGAGTAACAACCAAACAATGCTAGAGATCTCGGAATCAAACGACACCTAATATAGGTAACTATGTTAATAAACCGGACCTAAATCGGAGGATCGGATAAAATGAGGGTTCGTAAACCAAACGAGTGTGGAGACTCGTGTAATATGGTTTAACAAAGCCTACATACTAAATGAAACCTAACATAAGTGCTTACGACCCATTACGACCCGTTTAGGTAGCTTATGCTACTTTAACGCGTCGTTCGCGTAAAACGCGTTCGCCTAACTAGTCCTATGACAAGTATTATATGCCTAAAATGTTTAATTATGTTACATAATCAGTTAAGTGATGAAAGTTTAGGTTACATATGCTTAATTACCAATTACTTATGAAAAGGGTATTCTGGTAATTTACCTAAGGCATATAAACTACCTATCATACAACTACTCAAACGATGTGACCATAGGGTATAACCTCGGAAGGTTATTCCCTATATACTATGGTCCTAAAGTATTTGGTCGGATCCTAATGATCGACCAAAATGGGTCGGGTTCGAAAGTATAAGCGATTTATTAGATCGCTTACCCTTACGACCCTAGACAAGCACAAAACTAAAAGTGACGAGCTAAGCATGTTAAAACATGCTTACCTAAGTTTGAAAACAAGTTTGGTATCAAAACAAACGGTTTTGATACCTAAGAGTAGTTTGGTTACAAAATACGCACGAATGCGCATTTTGACCGAAACTACGGCTCGTCACTGAGCCTAGACAACGTGGTAATCAGTAGGCATAGTCACAGGGGACTATAACCATCGTGATTACGCTCACGTTGCGAAGTTCAAACGAACTTCGCATTGACCATAAACTGGTCAATGCAGAAAGTCAAACAAAGTTTGACTTTCGGACTCGAAAAGCAATAAAAGAACGAAGGAACACTTACAAAGGGTCCCCGAATGCTAACCTCGATCCAAGTAGCTCAGGTATGAAACAAAGGTTTCAACTTAGAGCTTCTCAAATCAAGATTCTTGTGGGTTTTGTCAAATGAAGTCAAGGGGTATTTATAGGATTCGTAGAGCCGTTAAGATCGTTCCTCGTTAACCGTGCTTCAATCTCAACCCTCCACCTCAAAACCCTGGTTTTTGAAAACCATTAGAGCCCAAGGTATTGCCCCAAAACCATGTGCAAGGTGGAATGGACCAGATTCAAAGTTTCTGCAAGTTTCTGCTGTTTGGGGACTGCTTGCGCACCGTAACACTCATAGTGTGAGGTGCGCAAGGACCTATTTTGGCAGAATGGCAGATTTGGTCCCTGCTGTGTAATAAGCTCATTTCCGACACGTTCAAGGCCCGTTAACCCCATTTCAAAGCTCTAAAATGAAGTTAAAGTATAGGGAACTTAAAATGTGTTCAAAAATATCTTGGGTGTCGGTTCGTTTGGCCGTACGATCGCGATGTTCGCTTAATTACGACGGAATGCGCATAAGCGCGAAAAACGATCCAAATTGCGTGACGAATGGATTTTTCTTATGCCAAACACTAAAACAAAATGTTTTAGTGCTTACATAAATTTTTGGATGTCCGGATGTATTCTGAATGTAAGTTATGCGCGAAAATGCAAATTTGTGCACTTTTTGACGCTTTTAGTCCGTGAATGACCCAAAATTTATTTTAGCACACCGAACCCCTCAAAGCCTATTTATAAGCTATATAAAGGATATTTAAGGTGTGTTAACTTATGGTCATGTTCCAGAATGTTCGTTACAGTTCAAATTGGCATACTTTCGCAGTTTGTCAAGTTTAGTCCCTGTAAGCGAATTAACTTGTTTTTGCCATACCAAAGCCTTTAAAACTTATTTCTAAGTTATGTAAAGGTTATTTAGGGTATGTTAAGTATATGTTGATGTTCCGGAGTATTTTTCGCATTAAACTGATTACGTTTACGCACCAGTTTGCGTATAACTCTCCAGAAAGCGATATAGAGTTTGAAATTGAATAAAAGTCAGAACATGAAAAATGTAAAACACAACCAAACAAACATTGGGATCAAATAACATTCTTTTATTGATGAAAGAACCGTTCACAATGATTACAAGCACAGATGTTACAGTCTCCCCTACTTGTGGAAATTTCGTCCCGAAATTTATTTATAGGAAACTTGTGAGAGTTTAAAACATGAAGTTGAAAAGATTGAACAACATTGGTTAGGGTTCTGAACTTCTAGTAACTTTAATAACATCATGCTTGCAATGTAAGAGGGATACTTATATACAAGTATATGAAGTGTCATTGGTGCGTCCACCATACCTCCTGTACATTGTTCACATTTCGTTATTGTTGCCACTATCGGTTCTTACACATAATAAATCTTACTGTGGTTTCCGTGCACTGAATTTCATAATTATGTACGCGTCCATAATTAGATAATTCCTTGCATAGTTCACACAGTCTATTTTATAATGTGTAGGGGAAAACCAAATGAATAAACCTGTGATGAGTGTGACTAGACCACCATAGGGTCCCTTTTATTAAATCAATAAATGATTTTAATAGACAACCAAGGAGTCTTTTCAGCTTATATCATCACATGTCATTCTTAACCAGATTTTTGAATCAATCTTTTTTACTAGACCACTAAAAGGGTCTCTTATGAATCATGGAATAGTACTATATAATCCAAGGGTCTTAACTATTACATAGAAGCCCATTTAGGATTTAAGGTAGTACCTTTTTGAATATCCTACTACGAATCCCTCATATGAAGATATGAAAGATTCTACGAGGATTTGGATAACGAATACCCAGATTATAAAAATACAAAATGCATAAAAGAAAACATAAGATGCATAAACACATAGTCACATAACCACAAAATTGTTTAACTAGAAATTTGTTCTGCTAACAGAGCACATGTATTTAAAGCACACTAGGAATCCATTCCTTGGATTTCATTTGGTACTTTAAACATTATCAAGAATCTAACTATAAAGATAGAAAGATTTTTGAAGAGAAAATTCGATTTCGATTATAAGGAACCGAAACGTTCGAATTTAGGTACATAAGGAATCCAATTAAGGACTCTGATTTGAATGATAATCATCCACAAGGGTCTAATTGTGAAGATAAAAAGATCCCATATTGATTTTAGAAGTTGAAGATGTTTTGAAACCTTGCACTGGATATGCTTAAGTCAAAACATGAAGTAAAAATGCTTATGAAGTTGAGATGCTAGATATGCCAAGGTGACCTATGAAGCGAAATTTGAAGGTGAAGTCAATGTATGAAGAAAAATATTTTTGGAAAACTATGCATTGGGTTCTAAAAATGTGTTCAATGTTTTTGAAACCTTATATATAATACCTTTGAAATCATAGAGTAGGTGTATTAGGTAGGTATATATTTTTAAAAATTTGTTTTAAAATCATGCGAGATAAATTTTGAAATTATGTACAAGGTTTTTGAAAGACATAAATGATGCTTTTCGAAATCATGCACTTGATAAGAAAATGTATTGTGTTAATATTGTTTTCAGACTATATGAAACATTTTGAAATTATGAAGGTTGTTTTTGAAAACATAACCAATGTTTCTGAAATAACATAGACAATGCATTAGAAAAAAACATTGTTTTCAAACTATATGAAATGTTTTGAGATCATGAAGATTGTTTTTGAAATACTTGTACTGTGTATGTTGAAAAATCAAAACGTAATGGGTATGAGATTTGAAAATACCCTTAGTTATCTAACCAAGGATTCAAAGGCACAGATGTGCAGAAGCATGATTACTCATAATGTCACTTTATTTTCTGTACTTTGTTTCGTAGAGTGAAACGAGTACTTAAAATTTTTGAGGGAATCATAAGCGATCATTTGAAAGAGAGAATCACAAGAGTAGTTTGTAAGGAACATAGTTCCTTAATACAGGTATCATAGAGAATTTCCATTTACTCATGTAACTACACTTGTATATCAGAATTGTGAACAACAATTTATTTATAATCAAAACAGATTGTTTCACATTACAAGAAATAGAATAAAAAAAAGCATAAGACAACAACATCTTCTAATCAGCCAACTGCTCATCCGTGGGTTGGATTTGCATTAGCAAGCTTTGGGCATTTGTTCCTGAAATGGCTCGTCTCGCCACAGTTGTAGCACGATCCAGGCGGAAAGCGAGCTTGAGCAGGATTGGCTTGTGGTTGATTTGGACCACCTTGGTTCGAGTTACATCGACAAGCACTTGCTAGGTGACCAATTCGCCCACATGATGCACACAGACGACACTGTAAGTGAGCTTGGTGATGCCCATTACATTTGTCGCATAATGGCGCCGTTCCCTTGTATTGCTTCTTAGCAGGTGGTGTCGCTACCTGGCTAGGTCCCGCTTGATTAGGTGCGACTGCAGCGGGTTTCCTCGAAGCCTTACGCTTCCTTGATTTTGGTGCAGGCTTGACTTTTGCTTCCTTTGACGATTCTTGAGTGGTTTCATTCTGGAGTTGATACATGGTAATGCCTAAATCCACAGATTTCTGAATCACTTCGCCTATTTGCTGGGCAAATTTGGTTGTTCGCTCGGACATTTGACTGGTGCTGAGAGGAAGAGACATTCTAGAAGAAAATGAAAGACATAGGAAGAAACAAGTGAAAGGTTATCGGATAAACAAAACAGAATGGCAATGCATAAGAATTGGCGATCATTTGTTTGTTACCTAAGGCAAGCAAATGAGACGGTGACAAATCAAAGTAAGCGGATCATATTAATGTATCACTGAAGACATGCTCGCCTATAAGTGAACACTCACCCCAAGAGTTCCCAGGTAAGAGTGACTGGTCCGATACTGCGGATTTGTACGAACACTCTAGCCTTCGACAGAAAACTCAGCGTACAGGCATTCACTCTTCCAGTTTGCACGTGTTCACATTATATGACCCAAACTTTGACGAGATTTTGAAAATTCAAAGGGGTTCAAAACCTTATAACTTAGGGTTCAAAACCTAGTAATCAATCATCATACAACAGATGATTGGTTTTCAAAGCGGTTTTGAAATTTTATGTTCTTGTTGCGATCGTCGCCTAAGGATAGGTGACGGTATTGTTTTATGACTAAACGCAAGTAAACTCGCGTTAGGGTCCTAGGAAGGTTATAGACTAGGTCAAAGCATTACTAATAACCTAATTCCCTATAACCATGAGCTCTGATACCAACTTTTCTGTCACACCCCGACCACGTGGAACATATAAAACGTGGCGGAAAACGTCGGGGAGTGTTGTAACAGAATCATTGTTTCATAACACATGGAAATTGAAATATTGTTTTATTGATTAAAGTAGTTACAATGTCTTGACAATCAAAGAAACATAACATATATAACTAGTCTTGCATCTTTTATTGTCGCTAAGGCCCAAGTCCGCCTAAGTGTATCTTGATAAATCCTATGCATCATATCCTGAAACACATGTGAAAATAGGTACGTCAGCATAAAAATGCCTGTGAGATACATAGGTTTATGAAAATAGGATTCATGACTTATTGTTTAAGAAAATGTTTAGTCATGAACCTTGTAATTTGCTTTGTCTTGTAAATCATTTGAAAAGTGATAAATAAACCAAACGATATATATGTATAAAAGAATAACACATGGTTAAGTGGATAACCATGTGAAATGAGTTTGTATAAATTAAGTTGTTTGTAAAACAATGTATTGTGAAAAGTATGTTATTTGTATAAAATGTTATATGTCCAAATTTAAATGATTCAAATAACGCTACGATATGTAATACCATACAATCACTTATATATAGGAAGTACCAGCGGCGTATCCACCATGCTTGTATCATATTACACACGCCTCGTTACTTAAATCACTTACTCAAACCAAACCAACAATGTAAGATGTCTATGTTTAAACCAATCGCCAAACGTATTGAATAATATGTCAAAATGTTTATGTCAAGATGTAAGTCATGTAATGTATAACCAATGTCAATAATGTTTATGTGTCAAATGTAAATCATGTAATGTGTAACCAAAATGATATGTATGGCTAGTGAAAAATATCAACTAAACCATATGCACAAAAACAAAGTATTGAAGTAAACATGGTTTAAATCAAAGCTAAGTTTTGTGGAACAAATGCATGCTATACTGATATAAATATCTATGCGGTATTGTGAGAATACATACATCCAAGCCTTGAGACTGTGGCGATAAACCCTTAAACAAATTAAAGGTTTATCTAAGTTATGTATATCGAATTCGGTCATTCCTTCCAATCCAAACAAACCCAGGATTTCAGGAACGGGAGTTGTCAATTCCTATGGTACCACTACCTACTAACGAACGGCGTGATCGGTGTTAATGAATGTATATTGATCCATCAAAACAAACCAAATAACATATCAAAATGTAAGCATGTGAATGAATAATAAATGTACTAAGTATGATGCACATACATAGCATGTGATGTGAAACGAATGTACTAAGTATGATGAACAATGCAACGAATGGACATACATAGCATGTGAACTGTACTAAGTATGCAACAATAGACATACATAGCATGTGACGTGAAACAACTGTACTAAGTATGCAACAATAGACATACATAGCATGTGACGTGAAACAACTGTACTAAGTATGCAACAATAGACATACATAGCATGTGACGTGAAACAACTGTACTAAGTATGCAACAAATGGACATACATAGCATGTGAACGGTACTAAGTATGCAACAATAGACATACATAGCATGTGAAATGTACTAAGTATGCAACAATAGACATACATAGCATGTGACGTGAAACAACTGTACTAAGTATGCAACAATAGACATACATAGCATGTGACGTGAAACAACTGTACTAAGTATGCAACAATAGACATACATAGCATGTGACGTGAAACAACAGTACTAAGTATGCAACAAATGGACATACATAGCATGTGAACTGTACTAAGTATGCAACAAAGACATACATAGCATGTGGCGTTAAACAATTGTACTAAATATGCACACAATGGGCATACATAGCATGAAATGTAATGAAATCATGTACTATAAATGTACTAATGAACATAGCAAGTATATGATGTGAAAACAGGAAAGCATGAAAGTAACAAGTAGGCACATGTGTTTCACCCCAAAACAGTTTGGAAAACAGTAAAAGAGGGGTCTATGTACTCACATAAACACCTTGAAAACATTTAAAAGAGGGGGTTCTATGTACTCACTTGAGATTGCTTAGTAGTCCTTGAGTAACAACCAAACAATGCTAGAGATCTCGGAATCAAACGGCACCTAATATAGGTAACTATGTTAATAAACCGGACCTAAATCGGAGGATCGGATAGAATTAGGGTTCGTAAACCAAACGAGTGTGGAGACTCGTGTAATATGGTTTAACAAAGCCTACATACTAAATGAAACCTAACATAAGTGCTTACGACCCATTACGACCCGTTTAGGTAGCTTATGCTACTTTAACGCGTCGTTCGCGTAAAACGCGTTCGCCTAACTAGTCCTATGACAAGTATTATATGCCTAAAATGTTTAATTATGTTACATAATCAGTTAAGTGATGAAAGTTTAGGTTACATATGCTTAATTACCAATTACTCATGAAAAGGGTATTCTGGTAATTTACCTAAGGCATATAAACTACCTATCATACAACTACTCAAACGACGTGACCATAGGGTATAACCTCGGAAGGTTATTCCCTATATACTATGGTCCTAAAGTATTTGGTCAGATCCTAATGATCGACCAAAATGGGTCGGGTTCGAAGGTATAAACGATTTATTAGATCGCTTACCCTTACGACCCTAGACAAGCACAAAACTAAAAGTGACGAGCTAAGCATGTTAAAACATGCGTAACTAAGTTTGAAAACAAGTTTGGTATCAAAACAAACGGTTTTGATACCTAAGAGTAGTTTGGTTACAAAATACGCACGAATGCGCATTTTGACTGAAACTACGGCTCGTCACTGAACCTAGACAACGTGGTAATCAGTAGGCATAGTCACAAGGGACTATAACCATCGTGATTACGCTCACGTTGCGAAGTTCAAACGAACTTCGCATTGACCATAAACTGGTCAATGCAGAAAGTCAAAAAAAGTTTGACTTTCAGACTCGAAAAGCAATAAAAGAACGAAGGAACACTTACAAAGGGTCCCCGAATGCTAACCTCGATCCAAGTAGCTCAGGTATGAAACAAAGGTTTCAACTTAGAGCTTCTCAAATCAAGATTCTTGTGGGTTTTGGCAAATGAAGGCAAGGGGTATTTATAGGATTCGTAGAGCCGTTAAGATCGTTCCTCGTTAACCGTGCTTCAATCTCAACCCTCCACCTCAAAACCCTGGTTTTTGAAAACCATTAGAGCCCAAGGTATTGCCCCAAAACCATGTGCAAGGTGGAATGGACCAGATTCAAAGTTTCTGCAAGTTTCTGCTGTCTGGGGACTGCTTGCGCACCGTAACACTCATAGTGTTGAGGTGCGCAAGGACCTATTTTGGCAGAATGGCAGATTTGGTCCCTGCTGTGTAATAAGCTCATTTCCGACACGTTCAAGGCCCGTTAACCCCATTTCAAAGCTCTAAAATGAAGTTAAAGTATAGGGAACTTAAAATGTGTTAAAAAATATCTCGGGTGTCGGTTCCTTTGGCCGTACGATCGCGATGTTCGCTTAATTACGACGGAATGCGCATAAGCGCGAAAAACGATCCAAATTGCGTGACGAATGGATTTTTCTTATGCCAAACACTAAAACAAAATGTTTTAGTGCTTACATAAATATTTGGATGTCCGGATGTATTCTGAACGTAAGTTATGCGTGAAAATGCAAACTTGTGCACTTTTTGACGCTTTTAGTCCCTGAATGACCCAAAAGTTTATTTTAGCACACCGAACCCCTCAAAGCCTATTTCTATGCTATATAAAGGATATTTAAGGTGTGTTTAACTTATGGTCATGTTCCGGAATATTCATTACAGTTCAAATTGGCATACTTTCGCAGTTTGTCAAGTTTAGTCCCTGTAAGCGAATTAACTTGTTTTTGCCATACCAAAGCCTTTAAAACTTATTTCTAAGTTATGTAAAGGTTATTTAGGGTATGTTAAGTATATGTTGATGTTCCGGAGTATTTTTCGCATTAAACTGATTACGTTTACGCACCAGTTTGCGTATAACTCTCCAGAAAACGATATAGAGTTTGAAATTGAATAAAAGTCAGAACATGAAAAATGTAAAACACAACCAAACAAACATTGGGATCAAATAACATTCTTTTATTGATGAAAGAACTGTTCACAATGATTACAAGCACAGATGTTACAACTGCGAACACGTGAAGTAATATCCTTAACAACCCCTGAATGAACAGGTGCTAAGTCCAAACTATAGTACTATCGTTGCTAAGGCAGGTAGACAGCAGTCAATGTGTAAACATAACAAACTGACATTCATTGAGTCACGTATAACATGCAGTAGCGGTTAGCGTTAAATGTGTTTGCGTTGTGTGTTGATCGTGATTTGAATATAAGTAACGTATGTAACACCCAAAAGTGCGTTAAGCAAAAAGGGGTCGAGTATACTCACAGCGATGGTAGTTAATGGATTGAAGGGAGCGCTAGAGTGAGTGATCCTGATCAGAACAATAGCATTCAATTGTTCTGGCGGTGTTTGGCATTATTCAGGTTGCAGCGTTTGGTAATGTTCGGGTGGTGGCGTCGTTGGTCGTGGTGATGGACAGAGTTAGAAAGAGGGGAGATATAGGTAGATAGAGAGATATCGGGTGGTGGTGGTCTGTATGTTAGATAGCTGTAGGTTAAAGAGAAAGGGAGAGAAAGAGTAGGTTAGAGAGAGAGACAATGCAAATTAAATATATTTTTTTTCAATACAAAACTCATCATTTTTAAAGACAAATGAAACCGCCTGAAATTGGGTATAAAGATAAAAGACAAAATTTGCAATTCACTCTTTATTAAATTTATAACTATTATTCAATCGATTACTTTAAAATTTTCTTAATTCATTAAGTAACATATTTTTTTTAATAAAAATATGTGTTTTTAGATAATTTATTTATTTTCATTTGTTTAATTAAATTATTTACTTTTCATATTTTACAAATAATGTATTTTTATACTATGTATTTACATAAACTGTTGGTGTGATCGAGTTATTTTTTATCACTTACACAGTTATTATATGTTCTTCTAACGAAATTTACACCAAAATGTGGATAAAAATAAGCAAGCCAGTCGTTCATTACAATAGACTGATTTAAACATAGATAAAAATACATGCCGCAATGTTGTATTTTAAATGATCGTCAGACATTTTATATCGCATCTAAAATAATCAGTTGCTTTAAAAATGGCGTTACAAAAAATTTAAGATTTTATAGAAAATCATAATCTAAATAACCCCGCCGTCAATGGAGGGTTAGGTGCAACCACCTCCGACGTGGCACAAAATTCTCTGGTTGTTGAACCTACGAATCCTCCATTTGCGGCGTGGTTATTTAAACTATGATTTTCTATAAAATTTTGAATTTTTGTAACGTCATTTTTAAAGCAACTGATTTATTTTACCATGTTATAAAATGCCTAACGCTCATCTCAAAATACAACATTGCCGGATGTTTTTTTTTATCTATGTTCAAACCAACCATCGTAACGCACCACCGGTTTGCTTATTTTTATCCACATTTTAGTGTAAATTTCGTTCGAATAGTATATAATAATTGTGAAAGTGATAAAACAAAATAACTTGATCACACCAATGGTTTATGTAAACACATAGTATAAAAAAGTACGTTATTTGCAAAAATAAGAAAAGTAAATAGTTTAATCAAATAATTTAAAATAAAAAAAATTATATAAAAACATATATATTCTTATAAAAAATATAAATAAAACAATAGCGATAAATTAAATAAAATAAAAAGAAAGAAAATAAAATAAAAGAAACACGCATCAAGTAAATTACAAATTGTGTTTTTTATAAATAAATACCAAACTACGTCATTTGGGAAAAAAAAATGTTATTTTACCTTAAAGTTAACTGAAAAGTTAAGATCAATTAGTTTAAGGAACAAAGACGTATAAAATTTAGAAATAAAGGACATTATACGCACCATTTAAAGACAAATAACAAAATATGTAATGTAATATATAAATAAAGAACATTTTGTTTTGTGTAATGTACTCTATAAATTATAAAGCACCAAACAACCTAACATGATATCCATTTAATTGAGAGAATATAAACTTTATATAAAATATTCGATCTAACTCATTGTAACATATATAAGCATTGCGGCTACGGCATACAATGATGGACATTAATGTGTGGTGCATGCATGTGACATTACGCATTTTTGACTTTGTCACCATCGTTACGTTTGTGACATTAACATCGTTAGACATAGATAAACAGAGTATGTTTCGTTCGTTGCGGTGTAGAGTTATGAAAGTAATTTAAATAACGATGTAAAGTCTTAAAAGTAATTTAGACATTAACATGGTTAGACATAAATAAAAAAGTATAATAATAATCCGTCCGACAATATGGTGTAAAGTCAAAAGTGATGTAACTTACTTAAAGAATAGGGGTGTAGGTTTCAATTTAGAAAATGTATGGACCAGCCTTTGTTTTTATGATATATTAAATAAATAAATTTAAAATTATGTGTAACTAATTAGTTTTTTAGCAAGTGAAATAAGAGTATCATCGAAAGGGGCCATGGATCGAACACCTGACCTCATCTTTATGACGTGACACGCAAACCATCAAAGCACTTTGCCATTTTGATTTTGTTTACGCAAAGATTAATTATATATAAACAAAAGGTGGTAAAACACACCGATTTTGTGCTTTAAGTTATATGATAATAAGAAAGAAACTTCAATTCAAAAAGCAAATTAAGATGAAACCAACAAGTTCATCTACACTTGAAAAGGCATACTCCATTCAACCACCAAGTAACAAGTTCCATCTCAACATAAAGCAATCAAACAATCCATACAAGTTAATCTAAATAACTTAATTAGTAATTAACTTTCAAACTTGAAAAGTTAAATAATCACTCTATACATTCAAGTAAAATAATCAATCTAAACATTCAAGTTACAACCCTTAACTATTAAATAATCAATCTAAACATTTGAGTAAAATAAATTAACATTCAAGAAAATTTTAGACAAGAAAAAAACATACATAAAATCAGGGCTCTTCAGACTTCCGGATGGTCTATAAATGAGGGGCTAGCAAGGGAACGATTGTGCAAGCTGAAGGAACGGTGTTTTGGAGCTAAAATCGATTGAGCAACCAAATGGGGGATGGGGGGAGTTAAAAATGGTAATTTGAATCATACTAGAAAGGGCTTCTTAAAACTTAATCCCACAATCATTTGAGTTTGTTTAGCTGTCAAACCGAAACACTAATTCACAAATCATTGTATCGTTTTATTCAAACAAGGTGTTGGTTTGTTACATATAAAATCGAGTCTTTGGTCTATTTGGTGTCTAAAACAAATCATAAACACACATATTCGTTTCTAGGCTTTCGAAATTATTTTATTAAGATTTCGAATAACCATGTCCATACTTTAATCTAAGAGCGATCTTATGCTCTAAAAGTATTATCAAGAGATAAATATTGTAAGTATTATCCAGAGACAAAGAGCATACAAATAATTGATTCTTTACCCTTTAAAACCACAAATACACTACGAAAGACAAACTAAATTGGATTATGTTTAATCTCTATCAAACGGAAAACACTAAATGCTTCTTCCTCTTTTCGTCGTTTGTTTCTTTGCCTAGTAACATATGGTTTTCAATGAATAAATGCAGAGCTAATCAACACATGGTTAACAAGAAAGCTTTGTTCTAAGTAAAAGAATTGATTTATTCAACCAAGTAACTTTTTTTTGAAAGTTAAAAAGAATTCAACCACTTAACTAGTTACTATTTTGCTTCTTTCTTTGCCTTTTGGATTTTTAAAACTTCAACGAGTTTCCAGAAATAAATGAGTTTCAAATAAATATGTTTTGTAAAGTGTGATCAAACTTGATACTTTGAATAATACCTGTCCCAATAATGTGTATCACCCTTTTTGCTTTTTCATATAATAAAGAAGAAATATATGAAGAGATCCTACATTAAAGACCCACATCTCCATCATGAAAGTTTGGGCTAGGTCAAATATTAATTTAGTGTGCGTTTTATCCGTATAAGATTAGAAATGAGTTTGAATTTAAAAGAAAAGGATGAAAAAGAAATAAAATGATTGTTTAAAAAAGTATTCATGTTATAAGTTGGAAATGATTGAAATTGGTATTTGAAAAAGCAAAAAAAATACAAATATAAAGACGGAGTGTGAGAGTGAGAGTGAGAGTGTCAACCAAACACAACACAAACTCAATATAAAGATACGTGGTTCATGTCTAATTCCTTTAATATACAAATACTGTTTGGGTTAAGATATGTATTGTGTTTTGTTTCTCATTAATTAAATACGTTGACCTGTCAACCATTTAAAATATAAAAATAAGAATTAATTTGTAAGATCAACCTGTTTACGACTGTTTATTCAATTTATCATTACGTATTATGATGTTTTTAACCCATTAACAAACTGTCAACATGTCTAAGCTAAATTTATAGGCGTGTCCTCGAGTTACAAAATTATAAGTGTGTTCATGTTAGGATTGATATATATTTAAAATAAACTAGTAAAATATCTCGCGCTTTGCGGCGGTACATCACGTCGTATATTAAATTTCGAGTAAAACCATGTAAATGTAGATAAAACACATGTTAGGGTATATTCACAAATCACGAAAAGTTACGTCCTAAATTAAACTCAAGTAAAACCGTAGCATATCCAAATTTATTACAATTAAATAAAAAATCTAGTAAAATGAATAAGATAAAACTATAATTATTATAAAAGTAAAAGAAAATACACAAATTGTTTGACATATTTAATACACAGAAAAAAAGTAATTTAAGTATAAAATTATAAATTATTTGTATTTCCTATTTGATTTTTAAGCATAAAATAAACGTACATAGGTTTCATGTGAAAATAAACTTTCAATGACTAAAATTAAGAAGAAACAACTTTACTGTAGGTAACGTGATGTAATTTAATTTAAAATTTATATGTATTATATATATATTATAATTATAATATAATTATATTATAGGGAGGGGCTCATGCGAGAACTCCATTTATTGCGAGAACCGCGAGAACCAATGTGAACACAACCTAAAATAGCTAAAAAAACCTAAAAAAACCTAACCCCCACCCCCCCCCCCCCCCCCCAAAAAAAAAACCTAACCCCCCCCCCCAAGCTAAAATGCTAAAAACTAAAACCCCAAAAAACCTAAAAAAATCTAAAAAAAATAAAAAAAAAATCTAAAATTTTTTTTTTAATATTTTTTATGCTCAAATCGCTACTTTTAGTGGAAAAAAAATTTAATTTTTTTTTTGCTTCGAAAAGTAGCGATTTTTATATAAAAAATATTAAAAAAAAATTTGTGTGATTTTTAGTTATTTTTAGGCATTTTTGGTTGTGTTCACATTGGTTCTCGCGGTTCTCGCAATAAGAGATGGTTCTCGCATGATCTTCTCCCTTGTATTATATTATATATGTGTGGTTTTCACAAAAACTATCCTTTTTAAAACAAACAATAGCTATCAATTTTATTTGATTCCCACCTTAAATCCTTAAACCAAACACGCTTACTTTGATCCAATCATTTTTTTATCTTTTTTTTTTTACCAATACCAAGTTTTTTGAATTGATAACCTAGAAAATCATTGTAGTAAAAATGTCTTCTTTGGTGATCTCTTGTAAATCTCAAAGGATACTACATCCAACAGTTCTAATTTGATGTGTTAAAATGATGAGCATCAAGGTCACCACACTTGCTTTATCCGAGTGGCATATTAATACCAGTCGGCAATTGACTTCACAACTTTTTCGAACATAGATGTTGATTGTGTTGTTGTTAAGAAACTTCGTTCGATGGGGAGGCTACCTAGGCACCACATCTGAATAAGATTAGAATCCAACCTAGTTTGTGACTTAGGCTTCAAACCGAAACGTCTTTAGATGAACTTGACTAACAAATCAGTACATTGCGTATTTGATGCTTAGTCAAATCAGTTTTAAAGCTCGAATGTAGTGTGTTTTGGCCATAGAAAGCGAGGAAACAAGAGTTTAGTGGTCGTTGATAAGTGAAAAAGCGATGCAATAAAAATATCTTAAAAACATGCGGACAACACTAATCGCTTCAGGTATCCTTCCTATTAGTTTTATCCTAAAATGTATAGTATTCAATCCGATATACACATACAATCATGTTTCATTGTAAAGTGAAGTACACGCTATCAGTTGAGATGTTTGGTGGCAAAATCATATCGATAACGTTTACAATATCATTACATTATGATAATACTATATATATTTTCTCCAAATGTTAGGCGTTTGAAAAGTAATTGATGAAGTTTAGATAGATATGAGTACGGGTATGGGTACGAGCATAGGTATATCTTTAAAATAAGCTTAGGGGGGAGGGGGTGGTCATCACTTGCAAAAATTACATCACTCACAACATCCAATCAAATTCCGTCATGTCATCAACCATTATTCCATCACTCACAATCTTTTTTAGTGGCAATGGTCATCACTCACAACACACAACAATAAACCCTCACACCCCCTCACATCCATTTATCACTCACAGCCCATCACTCATTGATTTTATCACGCCAAACCTTCCATCACTCATTGAATATGTTGGTGGCGGTGGGAATTTGTTGACTTCCACGTCTGTTATATTATCTTGATGAACTAATAGAGTAATTATGATACATTTATAGAGTAATTATGAACTAATAAAGTAAAATGATAGTTCTTTTTAACAATCAATAAAAGTCAGATCCCTGGGGCAAATATAATGGTAAAAGGCCGCCTACGATCGTGAACGTAGACATCGTTATCGATTAGACTCGCTACCATTCCAGAGGAAAAACACCACCCAAAGACCCATTACGGTAAAACCTCTACTATTTGCAAAATAAATTATTGTTATATACCGAAATCGATGGATTATCTATTTAAAGAAAGTCTTTTTAATCACGCTTGCAAAATAAAAATTTCTAATTACTCTAGAAAGGTCATATCGATTTTTATATCATTAACAACTAATAAAAATCTGGGTTGAATTCACTATCACTCTATCACGACCGTCTCGCAATATTTAAAACTTTATGCATCATATTTATTGTTATACATCTTTTTTTTCAAAAAAATGAAAAGGAAATAATGAAGATGATTGATGAAGTAAATAATGAAACCTTTTCAGGCCAAAAGGAAGCACTCTTGGTCCCCTTCTCGCATGCTCATTTCCTCTTCCTTTGGCACTTGATTTGAATTTCAATCTGGTAGCTTCATTGCATCATATTTAAGTAACATAAATTTTAAACTAAATGCGAATAAAAATGCAGTCTTAAAACTGAATTTAATGGATAATGTGCTCGACGTATTTGGGTATAAAAAACTATATAAAAGGTATCAGTAATTATTTGTTACATAATGATGAGCAAAAACACTATCCCGATTAAAAGGAGTTGGCAATGGGCAGGAGTGGTTCAATCTTTCCTGAGCCCAAAAACAGATCCTATTTTTTTTTTTTTAAAGAATACTAACATGTGGTAATATGATGGATGACACACCACACAATTCTAACAGGAAATTCAAGAGACTAAGGGTTAGGAGGCCCAAACTTCAACTTAGGGGTGTTTGGTGTTGCTTTTTCAAAATAGATTATGCGTTTTCAAAATAGATTTTGTTTTTTCAAAACTACGTTTTGAAAAAACATGTAGGTACATGCTTCTCCAAAACTGCGTTTTTGAGGCAGATAATCACTTTTTCATCCAACACTTTTTTAGATTATTTATGTTTTACAAACGCAATAATCAAATAATCACTTCAAAACATAATCCCAAACACCCTCTTAGTGTTTTTCTTTTGTATAGTGGAGCCCCCTGCCCCCCCCCCCTTCCGCGCGATTATTGCACGAACCTTATTTGTGTGGTTTTTCTTTCTTTTTTTTGTTTAACCATAGGCAGGGTAGTTGTAGAATTTTATGAATCAACCACAAATAACAAAGAACAACAGAAATAGTGACAAAACACGGTGACAAAATCTTATTAACCCAACCCAAAAGATTTGCCCTCTAAATAAACCCTAGATCTTACAATAGTAATATCTGTAAACAACACAAGATACAAAGAGTCTCGAGATGATCATTAACATAACCAGATGAATGTCTCAGATACAATTGATAGATTATCTATACACTTCAACAAATCTCAAACCCTAATACAATACAGAGAGAACAAGAGAGTATGCGTAAAGGTGAAGGAGAGTGAATGAATCTCAGAGAAGAAAGTGAACTCTTTTATATGTTGTAACTATGAAAGTTACACTCCAGTCCAAAATTATGGCACAAGATGATCGCTACCCCTGAAATCTTTCATATCACCCCCTCAACTATCCAACCTGTTTAAACACATTTTAACAAACTAACAAACTTAAAACAGAATAACAACCTGGGCCCATATGAGCAGCCCATCTTATAATCATCACCCCACCAGGCAACAAACAATAATAAGCCTATATGAATGACAAATATAACATTTTAACATCCCCCTTTCATTCATATGGCTTAAACAGACCTATTAATCCCAGTTTTTTACACATTATCTCATATTGAACAACATTATGACCTTTAGTAAAGACATCAGCAAGTTGACTATCTGAGTCAACCTTTTGAGGATTAATAATACCATTAACCACTTTTTCTCTTAAAAAATGCAAATCTAACTCAAAGTGTTTTGTTCTTTCATGAAACACAGGGTTAGCTGCTATAGACATAGCAACTTGACTATCTCAGTACAACTCAATAGGTAAGTGACATTCAACATTCAACTCTGTTAATAAATTCGTAAGCCACAGAATTTCACAAGTTGCAAAACACATTGCTCTATATTCTGCTTCTGCAGTTGACCTGGAAACAGTGCTTTGTTTCTTGCTTTTCCAAGATGTGACAACTGGCCAAAACCGGTAATTTATGTACTATTTGATTAATTATTTATTCCTGCAATTATATGCTTAAACGTCAACACTTAGTGCATACTTGCTTTACATATGAATTCATGCATGTTTTATACTTCTAATATCGCATTGTGCATTACATTAAGCGTTGCGTCAAAGAGACCAGTAAACTCACCGGTAAGACAAGTTGCGACAGCATGACTGCAGAATACAATTAGACAATAGATTTAGGGCCTAGATGTAGGTCCAACATCAAAAATATATTAAAACCCAAGTGTAGGAACAAGGGTTAACATAAACACTTTCCGGAAGCTAAAGTAAGCACTAAAAACTGTCTGAAACGCACTTTAAACAACGAATTCAGCATTATTCAGCAAAATTCAGCTTTTACAAGTCAAAATAACATTCGAAAATAGTGTTTAATCATCCATAATAACTTCTAAAGTGTTGGGAATGAAAATTGTCGCAAAAGGTACTTCATACCTTCTAAAATGCACATTTTAACACTTTAACGAACCGACAACCGAACAATTAACTGGACACCACCAGAAACATCAAAAATGAATTAAAAACATTGTTTTAGTGTTATCTAGCTAGTATTGGTCATAAAACACATTAAAATCCCTAAAAACCCTTAAACACATTTATTCTTACATAAAGCACCAAAGTTGCACCTTAACCCCTAAACTTTCAGAATTTACACTTTACCCCCATCCAAATTCGGCCCCATCTGGCCCCACACTCATTTCCCATTAAAATATTACAATGTATGCTTGATATTGGACATTTGATCTAATGGACAATTAAATGTTGGAAACTTTTTATAAATAACCACTAGTATGTAGAACTTGATCATTTTCACACTTCACCAACATCATCTTCATCCTTCCCTCTCTTCTTACCTACGGCCAACAACACACACATGTACACATCCATTTTCACTTCAAATCAAGGCAATCTAAGGTGATACAAGGGTGTTAGAAGGTGTATAAAGAAGGTGATTAACAACCACTTTTCTTCTTCATTTTCTAACTTGTTCATCCCTAGTCTTTGTGCTAGTAGTAAGCCCTCTTGATCTTGTTTTTACATCTTATTTAGTAGTTAAAGTTGATATGTAACAAGAAAATCTAAAGATCACACTAAAACAAGAACAAGAACATAAGAATAAAGCTTAAAATCATGAAGATCTAAGTTGTTTAATGTGTGTGATGAACTTGTTTGATGATTTCTTGCATGTATGGTGTAGATCACCACATAAAAGTTTGCTAGATGATGATTTAAAAATGATCTAGCAAGTATGTTGACGAATCTTAAAAGATCTATGTTGATCATCCTTTATGTTAAGTATGAACTTGAATATAAACTTGATTTTGTGAAGAATGATGATTCTTACAAGATGTAGGTTGTAAAAGTAAAGGATTTGAAACATAAAAGTTCAAGAAAAATAAAGTTTACTTCATGATTTACAAGATTTGGTTTTTAAAAGAAAATAAACATGTTTTATGTGTTAAAATGGAGCTAGTAAAGTATGGAAAACATGAAAAATCCATGAAGATGAATTTGTGTAAAAGTGAGTTACAAGTTGTAAAGATTGAAAATTTGTAAGAATGAGTTTTATGAAATAAAAACCATGGTTTTAGTGTTAGAAAATCATGTTAAACACCATGTTAAAATACTACAAGATTTTATAAAACTTCAAGTTCATACCATCTGGCTCATGGTAAGTTGTAGGATAATTGTTGATGATTGATGATCAATTTTTGAAAAAAAAAAATGATATGCTAATAAGCATGGAAACCTCCATTTTCAAGGGAAACTATGGCAAAAATTTTGTAAAAATTCAACACTTAGAAAAATATTTTTAAACAAGTGTTTACAAGTGATTTTTGATCATGGTTTTAAATATAAAATATGCCATAAATTTTTTTTATAAAAATTACAAGTATTAGAGGTTGATTTTCGATAATAAAAATGACTAAGTATATATTTAGAAAATTATATATTTAGAAGTCACAAAATTATGTGCTACATGTATATTGCTTGTATTAGTTATACTAAAATTAGGGACTTGACAATAATACATCACACCAAAATACTAAAAAAATTGTAAATTGAAATATTACAAAAATCACAAGAAAATAAATATATAACTTACACACAAATATCGGACGATTCGGACAATGGACAGTTGGACTATATATATATATATATATATATACACATTCCGGAAATTTAATTCGTATCTTGACAAATTTGGTGAACGGTATTTTTGAAACCAGACAAACGACAAAGTATGAATTTTTACAACTATTATAAAATATATCAAATTTTGTCAAAATTGAAAATATATTATTTTTGAAGTGGAAGAAAATATATATTTTCTTAAACAACTCAAAATATATCATTTTGGTGAAAAATTATATATTTTCTAACTTTGATCTTAAAAATAGATTATTTTTAAGATGTATGGATACATACATATTTTACCAAGTCGAATTATAGATATTTTTCTATAAAATTTTCTTAATATATATATATATTTTAAGCATATAAAAATGGTGATTTTAATGATGCAAAAACAATATTCTGGAAAACTACATGTAAATTAAGTATGAAATACTTAATAAATACAAGAAAATACGTATTCCTATACGTATAAATACATACCGACATACACTACCTACACTTGGTAAAATACCCATATACAAGTATTATACACAAGTATGAGAATACAAAACAACATACACATGATACAAGTATACCTATACTTGCAAATATATATGTGAGAACCATATGATAAAACAAGTTAAAAATATATTATTTTTAACAATACTTCGAATACTTGTATGGAAATAATTAAGTTAAAATATCCTTATTTTAACTAATAAATGTTAAATTGGAAATATATGATTTCATATACAACATACACCAAGCGTGTAACTCAAAGTATACCAAAATTGTTAGTGCATACGTCTGTCGACTCGACTTCGTCTTATATCGAGTCATGTATTACTATTGTTAGAATAGGGCACGTTGTACGAGAAAATTATAGAGTTTTGGGTGGATTGGAGTTAATTTCGTTTGAATGTGTCATGTGCAAGTTCAAACGAAATCAACATATGTAATTTCATTTGAACTGCACATGGTCACCTTCAAACGAAATTACAACTCCTATATATACCATCCATACGAAATCATTTGGAATTTTCTTGTTTCCGACGCCGAGGTGCTGTCGAAGTGTCTACGTGCTGTAATTTGTTCAGAGATCAATAAACGAGACAGTTAATAGTGAATTCAAGATAAACAAAGATAGAATCAATGAATTCCGCCTCTGATTTTGTCTGAGCACTCTTCTGATCGACTCGTTAGGTCGTTTCACGATCCTACATGTGGTATCAGAGCTCAGGAGGAAGAGTTCTTACCGTTTAGCTCATTTTCTCTGGAAAATTCTGATTTCTACACCTTCTTTTCAAAATTAATCAAGTTTTCACGGTTAAAAACGGCTGATTTTCACATATCATTTGCGTAATTGTGTTTTAACAAATCCTTGAGAGTTTCAGACCTTAAATCGGACAAAAACTTGATCAATTGGACAAAATTTGGACCGAATTGATGACATCATTCTGATTTCGTTTGAATTGACTTGCTGATTTCGTTTGAAATCATACATTCATCCTGATTTCGTTTGAATTTGCTTGATAATTTCGTTTGAGATTGCACATTGGGACTAATTCCGTTTGAAAGATCCTAGTTATTTCGCTTGAATTGAGTAATTTCATTTGAGGAGGTTCAAAGGAAATCAGATATTTCGTTTCAGAGAGGTATTTCGTTTGAAGGTGTGGTGTTTCAAACGAGATTGGTTATTTCGTTTGAAATCGTAATTTCGTTTGAAAGGGTTCCGTTTGAAATTAAGTATTTTGTTTAAAAGTGATATTCCGTTTGAAATTGGATTGCTGGTAATTTCATTTCAAACAGATAATTTTTCTTGAAAACTATAATTTCGTTTGAAAGTTGCTGTGCAGGTAATTTTGCTTGGAGAATTTTGTTTGAAGGGTTAATTTTTGTTTGAAAGTGACTGATTGTGGATTGGTTTGAAATATGACGAAAAAGTTTGATGAGATGGAAAATCATGATCTTGAAAGGTTAAATGATTGGTATATGGGGTGTTTGGAAAGTAGTTATAGAAGTGAAAATGTGGATATCTGGGTTAAACGATTTGAACATTTTTTGTGTCAAAAGAATGAAACATTAAACCAGTTGGGAGATCGATTTGAAAGTTTAATAGAAAATTTGTGGAGAAAGGGTATAAGAGTGCAAAAAGATGAACAAATATCAAAATTGGCAGATGCATTACCTGCTAAATGGGATGAATTCTTGATTGAACTAAAAAATAAACCTATTTTTCCAGAACTTCATCCAAGACAGTTCATCAATGAGGTTAATGTAGAGTTTCGAAAGGAATGTTTAAAAAAGAAGGAAGTGATAAATGAAATGGAAAAGAATTTACAAAAAATGGATTTGGATGTAATTTTTGAAATAAACAGAAGAGTTTGTGTATGTCTTGCAGCAAAAAGTGTCATGAAATACGACATTAAGAGAGGTTTTTATATCGATGAGAATGCGAATCCTCTTGATTTCGTTAAAATTTTTTGTGCAGGAAGATTCTGGACAGAGACAGAGAAAGTTTCAAAGAATGAAGAATCTAAAAAGCTTGGATCTTCAAATTCTGAATCTGTATGTTCTAAATGTGATAAATTTGAAGCCGACAATGACAAACTTTTGAAGGATGTGGAAAGATTGACATTGGAAATCAAAGATTTGAAGGAACAGGTTAAAGAAATTTCAGTTTTCAAAGATGAGAAGAAAGCTGATGATAAACAGATTCTTGAACTGCAGAAAAATTTTGAGATATTGAAATCTGAAAATGTCAAACTATTAAGTGGTTTGAACAGTTTGACATTAAATAAAATTTTAAAAGAAAAAGAAAAAGTTTTTGAAGATAAAATAAAAAGTTTTGAAAATGAAAAATTAAAAATTGAAAAAGAATTTCAAAGTCAAATAAATATTCTTGAAGATGGGAGATCTGTTTTTAGCAAAAATAACATTGAAAAGCAAAATGCAATAAATTCTCATCTTCAGACAATTATTCGACTTGAAAAAGAAGCTGAAAATGCTCGAAATAAGATCAAAGAGCTTAAAGAGAAATTGAAAGGTTTTGTGAATTCATCAGTACCAGATTATATCTGTCCAAAACCAATCAATTTTGTTCCAATAAGTGACAATGTCACAAACTTTGACAAAGTCAAAGTTGAAGATTGTGATGAGAAAACTGATGATGATGAGAAAAGAAAAATATTTTTGAAATTAAATGAAATGTTTCAAGAGACTGTTTTACATTCTACTGAGAAAGGTGAATGCTCTACGCAAAAACCTGTAAAGAAGAATGTGGAACAAAAACAAAAGGATAAAAAACTGAAAAATGTTCAAAAAGAAAATAAAAGCTCATCAGTTCAATCATTCAATCGTGA
Organism: Helianthus tuberosus; assembly: GCA_030545235.1. Lineage (NCBI taxonomy): Eukaryota > Viridiplantae > Streptophyta > Magnoliopsida > Asterales > Asteraceae > Helianthus > Helianthus tuberosus. The sequence continues at coordinate 102,351,116 of CM060418.1, forward strand.
TCAAAAATTACAAAAATTGGTAAATCAAAACTCAAAAATTGTTGGTAATAAGTGGTGCAGGTTTGACCACAGTGCTTCAAAGACAAATCCAGCTTTCAAGAGGAGTGATGATTACCACAAAGCCAAGCAATGCTATGACTTGAATGTTTGGGCTGTAGGTGGTGAATGGTACGATAACAGAATGTGTTACAACTGTGGGTTGAGAGGACACATTGCTGTTAACTGCCAGAACTGGAGTTATGAGATGAGAAGATGCTTTGAATGTAATATCAAAGGTCACATTGCCATAGATTGCCCAATGAGATCAAAGGGAAGATCGAGGGTTGATTCTCAGAAAGTGGCAAAGAAACCAGTCAATGTCAAGCTCAAAGAATAGAAAGTTCAAGAACCTAAAGTTCAAGAACAGAAAGTTCACGAACAGAAAGTGAAGCTTTCGCAAAGGCAGAAAGACAGACTGAGGAAGAAGAGAAAGAAGGCTAGAGAGTATCTCGAAAGAATTTTGTCCTCGGATACAGTTGTCAAAGCGAATAATAGTTCTGATAAATCGTCTTGCTCTCTAAAGAATGAAAAATCTAGCAAAACGGATTCATCAGATACAAATCTGAGGACGAAAGGGAAATCAAAGAAAGTGGAGAATTCACTTCCTGGTGATGAATTTGTTTCTTTGGAAACAAAGGAGCCAGATGTTGGCAATGAATCTGATTTATTAAAGTCAGACAAGCCACGTTCAGGCGATGAATCTGGTGTGGTAAAGCCAGAAGAGCCGTGTGTTGAGGTATAAAGTGATGATTCCGGTTTGACAATGAATGATGAAAATTTTCCATCATTGTCAAATGGAATTTCAAAAGCACCCAAGGACTGTCAGGCTTGGGTGAATCTGTTTAAATGAAAAACCTGACTTGCCGGAACTCCCAGGTTGGTAAGTGAGGAGTAGGAATCGGCATCTTGAGAATTCAATCTACATGTGGTATTGGTTGGTAAGCCATGTGGTTGAAAAAGGTTTTTACTTACAAGTGGTAAATCAAGGACATTAAGTTGTACTTGCATTTTCCTACAAGTGGTATGTGGTTGAAAAACAATGTGATGAGCTAAACCCCTAACCTACATTTGGTAAAATCAATCAACAAATCTAATTTTCTGGAAAAACCATTTGATTAAAACAAACTTAAGTGTTTTGAAATCAATGGGAAAATAGTTTGTTGTAAGGGGGAGTTCTGATTGTTTATGCCAAGTGAATGGCGAATTGAAGCGCTTTGATATCGGTTGTCACATTTATTGTACAGTTTGTGTTCAAATTTCCTTTAAATGTGTTTGCATTTTAGGGGGAGTAAGAAATTTCAGAAAATCCAAAAACATTTGAAAATTTGAAAAAGCCAAAAACATGATAAAATGAAAATGAGTTTTGTTGTAAAAAAGAGGAAATGATAGTACATCAGTGGACTATCACAGCATGCTAAAGAAATGAAAAGTTAAAATGTGATAAACGGTCTCACTAAAGATGTGACGGTAGGCTCAGCTAGACTAGTAGATTTGCGATAACGATACAAACTTAAATGCAAAAGCCTAATTCTAGTGGGAAACATGGTTGAAAGCATAGTACTTAGTTTTGTCCTTCTTGATTGTGTGCCTACTCGGTAATCACTGATTGTCGAAAGACATAAAACTGGTTAAGTTTGTGAACTTTCACAACTTTGCTGAAAAGTCGCTGTGATTGTGCATTTCATTTTGCAAAGATTTAAACTTGTTTTATTTCTTTATTTTGTTTAAGCATTGGACATCCTCTGCGTATACGTGAGTATCGACCTGGATGTTATTGCCTAAACGTTCTGCTTTATTTTCTTTGGTGTTTCGTTTAAGCTTTGGGCCTCCTCTGCGTATACGGAAGTATCGACCTGGTGGTTAAAGCCTAAACAACTTCAACTTGTTTTATTTTTTTTATTTTGTTTAAACATTGGACTTTCTCTGCGTATATGGAAGTATCGACCTGATTGTTAATGTTTAAACATTCTGCTTTGTTTTCGCACAAATCACAGTTGATAAAAGTTTAAAGGCATTACTTGAGTCAGTGTATTGCATGATGAGGGGATATGCTGAGATCATGGGGTCCATAAGAACTTAGTGCAAAATTAATATACATTAACGTATCAGTAAGCATTTCGAAAGTTTTTAGATTGAGTTTAAGTGGACAACAATATTGTCAATCAATGTGAATCGTTTAGAACTGAAAATGTTTAAAGCTTAACGGTGCTAGTGATTGGTCACATAAACTGATATGATCCTCTTACACAAACTCACAAAAATATTGTTTGTAAATATTTCTTTATTACATTCCTTTATTTCAAAAATTAAAAAAAAAAAGATTTTCGGAGTGTTTTAGCATAAACTTTTGAAAAAATACAAAAAGATTTTCGACAACTGATGTTGGAGAGCTGATATTCAAAATTTCAAGTGCTGAACATGATGAACAGGGTTGGGAGTGAGTGCTTAAATGAAGGAATTTATTTTGAGAAAGAAAGTTTGATTAGTTAATCGAGATCATTAATTTGAACTTGATGTAACTATTACTAGTAAGTTTTTCTTATTGATTTAAGTAAAAACTTATAAATTGTTGAGAATTATGTAGGTGATGAGCTGAACAGAACTAAAGCCAGTGTTTGATCTCAAGGTGATAGCTAATTCCAGACAGCGATCCCATCATGATGATAGGGGGAGTCTGACGAGGTTAGAGCCAAAGAGAAGACACTGGTACATGATAAGAAAGAAAGAAGACCGATCAAGATTGAAGAGTCGTCATGTTGAAGACTCTCACTGAAGATTCCGTCAACATTCAAGGGGGAGTCTGTTGGTGCAGTTGTCTGTCGACTTCATCTTCGTTCGAGTCTCAGATTGTGAAAGAGCCCGAAGACCGGTAAAGACTGAAGAATGAGAAGACTCGATACTTCAGACTCGTCAACATCCGAGGGGGAGTCTGTTAGTGCATACGTCTGTCGACTTCATCTTATATCGAGTCTTGTATTACTATTGTTAGAATAGGGCACGTTGTACGAGAAAATTATAGAGTTTTGGGTGGATTGGAGTTAATTTCGTTTGAATGTGTCATGTGCAAGTTCAAACGAAATCAACATATGTAATTTCGTTTGAACTGCACATGTTCACCTTCAAACGAAATTACAGCTCCTATATATACCATCCATACGAAATCATTTGGAATTTTCTTGTTTCCGACGCCGAGGTGCTGTCGAAGTGTCTACGTGCTGTAATTTGTTCAGAGATCAATAAACGAGACAATTAATAGTGAATTCAAACTAAACAAAGACATAATCAATGAATTCCGCCTCTGATTTTGTTTGAGCACTCTTCTGATCGACGGAGCTCCTAAGTTGGTAATAGCGGAGCATGAATCGGCATCATTCTTAAATTGTTTTTGAAAATTGAAAATTTTGATAAGTGTGACTTGCCGGAACTCCCAGGTTGGTAAGTGTGGAGTAGGAATCGGCATCTTGAGAATTCAACCTGCATGTGGTATTGGTTGGTAAGCCATTTGGTTGAAAAAGGTTTTTACCTACAAGTGGTAAATCAAGGACATTTAGTTGTACTTGCATTTTCCTACAAGTGATATTTGGTTGGAAGACAATGTGATGAACCAAACCCCTAACCTACAAATGGTAAAATCAATTAACAAAACTAATTTTCCGAAAAAACCATGTGATTAAAACAAACTTAAGTGTTTTGAAATCAATGGTAAAATAGTTTGTTGTATGGGGGAGTTCTGATTGTTTATGCCAAGTGGATGGCGATTTGAAGTGATTCGATATCAGTTGTCACGTTATTTGTACAGTTTGTGTTCAAATTTCCTTTAAATGTGTTTGCATTTTAAGGGGAGTAAGAAATTTCAAAAAATCCAAAAACATTTGAAAATTTGAAAAAGCCAAAAACATGATAAAATGAAAATGTGTTTTGTTGTAAAAAAGAGGAAATGATAGTACATCAGTGGACTATCACAACATGCTAAAGAAATGGAAAGTTAAAATGTGATAAATCAACATATGTAATTTCGTTTGAACTGCACATGGTCACCTTCAAACGAAATTACAGCTCCTATATATACCATCCATACGAAATCATTTGGAATTTTCTTGTTTCCGACGCCGAGGTGCTGTCGAAGTGTCTACGTGCTGTAATTTGTTCAGAGATGAATAAACGAGACAGTTAATAGTGAATTCAAGCTAAACAAAGACATAATCAATGAATTCCGCCTCTGATTTTGTCTGAGCACTCTTCTGATCGACTCGTTAGGTCGTTTCACGATCCTACAAAAATTCCAAAATAAGTCTTAATAAATAACTATGGCTAAGAGTCGTTACACGACCTAAGCGTCTAATAAAACTTAGCACGTGTGTAGGTAGTAGTACGGCTTGAGGATATCTACTTTGGGTACACGAGGTTATAGACGCAAATTTGTGAGTTCATGTCCTCCTTTTCTTTTAACTGTTTTCAGATTATAACCGTCGGGGCTGAAATACATGTCAACTTGGGTATGATTTAGCTAAGGAATGAGCTATTAGTTCATGTGACCATAGGCTGAACTGAAGTGCCATTAATTCTTTTAAGGACCATGGGACAAAGGTTAGATCTAATGGGTACGGTCGAGCCCCACTCACGGTCCATGCGTGACCACTTTAAGTGTTGTTGTGTCCTAGTCGAGGTGATTCGACACAGTCGAGGTGATTCGACACTTAAGATCGTCTATTCGGGTTGAGTACTCCCTATGTTGTCACATATATTAATGTCCTTGCAAAACATTAATTGATCTGTTCATAGACGCTTTACATACCGGTTATCAAAAGAATACTCTCAAATGTTTACAAGTTTATTTGGAACTCATACAAAAACACATGAACTCGCTCAACTTTTGTTGATGTTTATAAAATTACATGTATTTCAGGAAACAAGGTGGATCTTTGGCGCTGGTGTTGTTTTCAAGATGTAAATTTCAAGTTTAGATGTCATCCATTTTTGAAGGGCTGATTTGTATATCTTATCCTTGATGGGATATATGAAGCAAAGCCTTGTGAAACTAGTCTTTTGTCAAAGAAGTCCTTTTATGGAACTTCTTATCTTTTGATGGATTGTAACCTAAACTTAAACAACTTGTGTTTGTAATGTTTTAAACTTATGAATGGATGAACATCATTTTAATCATATAGTTGTTTATTATAATCGGATGCAATGAAAACAGATCATGTCACACGTACACGCTTCTGCAAAAGTCAGGGTGTGACAGGTTGATATCAGAGCTTCGATTGTAGTGAACTAGGATTACTTCTCGAGTCTAGATTGCAATCACTAGGATTCTCTCATGAAAACATTTTTACAAAAAGGTTTTTCACTGCATTTACGAAAGCACCAAGATCCATGAATCAAACATTTTTAAAGGAAGGACAAAGCAAGGACATTAGTAGGGAGGATAATACCCCAACTAATGTGCCAATGGAGGTATAGTCTATATGAGATAGACTTGCCGAAGACAAAATGACCCACGAAAGAACAAACTAGAGTTATATGTGACATGTTGCATTTATTTTCCTGTATATACTTAGTAACATTATTATTCATTAATATATATACATATATGTGTACGGAATAATTATTGACGGGAACGAGATGCCTTCGACTTCAAATTCTATTATTGTTCTTGACTCGCACAATGAGATTATCGACCTCGCGTACACTGCGGAGCTTATGGCTAATGTAATTTCCAAACGAGACCCTGAGCTTGATTCCGTAGAAGATGGCTGTTCTTCCCCCTCGAATGCGAAGGTGCCTGACTACAGCAGTGACGACGAGGTGGAGGTGGTAACCTTGGACAACAACCTTATCAGCGGGACGAGGTCCCTGTGGCTATTACGAGACATGATTGACGACACTCTAGACCCGACAAGGAAGATGAGGTACTCATCTTGAAGGTGCCCCTCCAACTACTATTGCTAGGAACTCTCTTTTTTCCTACTATGTCTAAGCATTGTGCTATTTCGCGCGTAACGACAACAGATGTTAGCGCGTGGACTGATGGAGAGGGTGAAACCCGAGCTTTAGAGTGTTTAAATATGATGTTTTAGTTGTATTTGATGTGTTTACTTGCTTAGAATGAGATAACTATGAGATTTTGGTGATTTCCAGGTAAAGCACGTAATTCGGTGCATTTACGATGGTTAAAGATGAAGTTGTGAGCATAGGATGGGTTATTGCAACTTGATGATGGATGTTAAAGCTTGTTCGGGTGATATAAAGGCTCACGAGTGGAAGAAGTGTGAAAAAGTGAAGTTTGGGGACTAATTCGGTAATTTATGAAAGTTGTGTGGAGCTTATATGTTCAAGAATCAAGGAGGTATAAAGTCCAGGGGGCTATTGGTACTTTATTGAAAGTTATGTTATGCCTAAATATGAAAGGAATGGGAAGACATAAAGTATAGGGGCCTAAATGACATTTGCTGAAAGTTGGTGTGAAGAAGGAAAGGTGGAGCATAAGTCACGATCGTAGGCTATGAGTTACAACTCGTAGCTTACGAGTTCTTTGTGTTGTGTGAAATGTGGACATAACTTTTGTTTCGTAGGCTACGAGTTACAACTCGTAGCTTACGAGTTGCTCATGTTTAGCAAAAAGGAGTCAAGGGAACACGACCGTAGCTTACAAGTGCCAACTCGTAGCTTACGGTTTGGGTTAAAGGTGCAACCAGAATTTTTAAAGTGTAAGCTATGGTTTTGAACTCGTAGCTTACGACCCGGGAAAGTCCAAAAATGCGAAAAAAGCCCTCCAAAGTATATATTAGGGTTTTAATGTTGGGATATCATTATCTATCATCGACGGTCGATCAAGGGCACTCGAAAACTCAAGATTCAAGGTATCTTTCATCCAAATGCATCAAGATTCTCCATTCAATCATCGAAGCAACCATGAACTCTTCATCAATTCAAGCTTTTGAAGATTTTTCGTGCGAGATGAGCGGCTAAACTTTCTTTGGTTTCCTCCGGATGGAGTGTTTTTGTAAGTTAATGGATATTATGTGTTTGATACAATCTTTTTAACCTGGTGATCTAAGCATTCGATGCTTTTCACCTTGATTTAATTTATTGGTTGTAAACAGTTACATTTATTTAAACCTTAATTTCTAAGCATCCAGTTCCCGAGAGTTCTAGTAATTGGGATATATTTGACATGGGGTTAGGGTTTGTAAATTGTAATTGATAATCATTCGATAACCTCCCGTTATGTATTGACCGGAGTACTTAATCATTGGTTATCACAATTAATTAATCAAAATTAACACCCATGTCTATGTAGGTAACGATTAAACACGTAGTTGAAGTTAACTGGAAAACCTGAAATCTGGAGGAACCATCTTTTCTCTTATTGATTTAAATCACAATTTTTATTCGCTAATTTAGTTCTTTCACATAATCAAACAAACTGATTTTTCAATCAAGTAATAACTAATCAATACTTAGCATAATAACACTTTCCACAATCCTCCTCTGGTTTGATATCCGACTTACTCTAGCTACTAGTTTATTTCGGTTTTTGCATGTCCATAACGACAGACATCAAAATGGCGACGTTGCCGGGGAGGCGTGCGCAAAGTGCTTAGTGTTAAGTTCTAGTTAGTTAAATATACAAAAATCCAAAAATAGTGTCTGTTTAGTTTGTTCTGTTTTGTTCGGATTTACGCGAGGTTTTCTTGTTTTTGTTTGTGTAGGTGATCTAGGAAGTGTATGCATCATACTCGAAATTCTGGGAGGTCATCACCACTAGTGTTCGACCCAGAGATCGACAGAACAGTGAAGCATACAAGGAGAGTGATACATCGTGAGAACAAGATTTTACAATCACCAACACTTAAGACAATGGAGAACTCAGCAACCCCAGAGAAACAACCGCAAGACCCACTTCCATAGCAACAATTCTCACCAACACCTACCCACCCTTCACCAAATACTACCATACCAGTTCCACCACCACCACCACCATCTACACAACCTACTTCTACCTCTCTAGTACCATCATTCTCGACCTTTTTCCCAAACGTTGATAACATTCAACCAACTTCCACCCAAGCAACATCTCTTCAATACCCAACTACAACCCAGACTGTCAATTTACAGCAGTCGTCTCCTTACGTTAGAATCACTCCTGATGACACTCCATCACCGAGTCATACTCAAGCACCTAATGCAACATCAATTCCGCCAGCCGCCCGACCAGTTATTTCACAGCAAAGTCAACCAATGCCACATCTTTACAGATCGACCATTTATGATCAAGGAAATAATTCGGGGGATTTTGACGATGGATTTGAGGAATATGATAATTACGTGGTTCAGAACAAGAGACAAGTGGTTAATACGGGTTGTTACGAGAGGCAACCTGTTGGGGTGGGTGGATTTGAAGGAGTTAATCAAGGGAACTTGGTCTATTAAACGTTTGTGCAGCAACATCAAGTACCACTTCAACAAGTTCCATATCAACAGCCGTAGGTGCAACCGATACCAATGCAGCAGCAATACCATCAACCTGAACCAATCAATCAGCATCCTGTTCCAAGAAGGCCGGTGGTGGATATTCCATTACCACCACTGTTACCTCAGATGCCGGGTCAGGTAAGACCGCTGCCACGAAACTTACACCGACCGGTGAATTTACCGGAAGGTATTCCACGGCGAAATAATCAGGGTCTAGTTTGAGGTATCGAGAGCCACTTCAGGCCTGCTATAGCTAACAACCCATCACCGGTTGTGATCCCGCAATTACAAGGAGGGCGGTCATTCGAAGTACGAACACAATCAATATCCAGTCTGCCTAAGTTTCATGGTCACGCACATGAAGAAACATATCTACACATTGCTGCATATGACGCACGTTGTAACACAATCAGCAGTCAAGGTTTCTCAGCTGATGATGTGAAATTGGTACTCTTCCAATTCACACTCGAAGACAAAGCGCAACAATGGTTCCATTCACTACCGTCAGCTTCGATTTTCACATGGGGCGAAATGCAGCAACAATTTTTAAATGAGTTTTATACTCATTTGCGTACTAACAACTCCAGGAAGCATATTCTGGGGTTTCGACAACAGCCCGGTGAGCTATTTCACGAAGCATTCAATCGCTTTAAAATGATGCTCAAAAACTGTCCACATCATGGTATATATTTGTGGGAGCTTATGAATACATTCCACGAAGGCCTAACAGATGAAGATGCAAGGGATGTAAATTCAATATCCAATGGTACTTTTGGAAAGAATTACGAAGAGGATGACTGGGAATATCTAGAAAGAACAGCAAGGGCGTCAAACGCAAAGCTCAATCTTCTAGAAGTGCACGACATTCAACAGTGAGAGCAGTAGAGAATCCACCGGAGGTAAATGGTCAGTTTCCGATGTGTGGACATTGTGGGGATTTAGGGCATATAGTGGATCAATGTCCGGCCATTCATGGTGAAAGTGAGGACGTGAATTTTGTGCAAGGTGGGGGCGGTGGAAGAAATTTCAACATGCAGTCCAACACATATCACCCTGGCCTTAGAAATCATCCGAATTTTAGTTACGGAAACACAAATAATCAGCTAAATCCGGGATTTCAAGGCAACAATCAATCTGGTGGTCAAAGGAACTTCAATCAGAACCGATTTCAAGGTAATAATTTCCAAGGTGGCTACCAAGGTAATCAAAGAGGGCCAACAGACTTTTCTATCACTTCGGGGAATAATGGTATGTTGGAAATGTTGAAAACAATTCAGCTTGATTTACAAAATCAAAGGCTTGAGTTACAAAATCGTGCTCAAAGGGATGAGGTACGAGATAAGGCCGTTCAATCGTTAACTACACAAATGGCCCAAGTTGCAACCGAGATGAAGGAGCTGAAGCAGAATAGTGGGAAATTACCAAGTGATACAACAACAAATCCCGCTCATCAAAAGAAAGGCAGTCCAGTCGGCCAGGTAAGTACTTTACGTAGTGGTAGGAATTATCAAAAGGTTGACACCTCACCACAGCCCGTTGATGGTGTGGTGGAGGATTTAGGTGAAAATGGTGAGAGTGACGATGAGTCAGAACCTAACATCGTTAAAAGTAATGGTAAAAACACCCGTGCTACAATTTCTGAGCCAACCAAGGCTAAGGAAGGGGAACCGATTCTACCTCCCTTTCCCGAAGCCTTGAAGGATCCGGGTAATACAAAGATAATCAATAAAAGGGGACCTCAACCGGAGGAAATTTTAGAGGTATTTAAACAAGTGAAAATCAACTTACCCATAATTGACGCCATTAAACAGGTTCCGGCTTACGCTAAGTATCTTAAGGATTTGTGCACTAAAAAACGGCAGCACAAAGTCCCTAAAAAAGTTGATCTAACTGATACAGTTAGTGCCGTATTGAATGGGATCCTTCCACCTAAGCTGCGAGATCCGGGGACGCCTTTAATTTCAATACAAGTTGGTGATTTTAAAATGAGTAGGACGTTGTTGGATCTTGGAGCTAGCGTGAGTATCCTTCCGGGAAGCTTGAACGACCAATATGATTTTGGTCCACTGCGTCGTGCTGACACAATGTTGTGTTGGCATATTTGACCCCTAAGCTTCCTCGAGGGATAGTTCGTGATGTGATAGTTAAGGTGGAAGAATTCTACTTTCCTGTTGACTTTTTGGTGCTTGACTATGTCTCTGCTGATCAAGTCAATCAACCAAATGTTATCTTGGGCCGACCTTTCTTAGATCGACTGTCGCACCGGCACTGTCGACATGACATTTGGCAATAGAAAGGTCCGATTGAATGTGTTTTATAACGTTTCTGACATATTTCAAAGTGATGAACGTTTCATGGTAGATATTATAGATGGATGCGATCCTCATGTCGAGGATGAGATTCCCGAGTGTTGTTTGTTTTGTGACAGGGTAGAATCAAATCACATGTGTGATTTGGAAGAGGAAGTTTGGAAGTTGGAGGCACAAGCGGTGCAAGAGAGAAGGCCTCCATGGTCCCATCAAGTGGAGAGCCTTCCAGCTGAGATTTCATCAGGGTTGAAACCGACACTAATCAGCCCCCAAAGGTAGAGCTGAAAAAGCTGCCCACGCATTTAAAGTATGCGTTCTTAGGAGAGGATCAGACTCTCCCGGTTATTATCGAAGCTAATTTGGAGAAAGAACAAGAAGAAGCACTACTGAAGGTGCTAAAGACCCATCGAGCAGCGATCGGGTGGACTCTCGCTAATTTAAAAGGTATAAGTCCTTCTGTTTGTATAAATAAAATTATTACTGATGCAGATGCGAAGCCTGCACGGGATACACAAATGAGGCTTAATCCTAACATGCGAGAAGTGGTAAACAAATAGGTAATCAAGTGGTTGGACCATGGGATCATATATCCCATTTCAGATAGCGCGTGGGTGAGTCCAACCCAAACGGTACCAAAGAAAGAAAGCATTCAAATTGTCAAGGGTGATAATGGCGAGCAGATAGCCACTCGGCCGGTAACCGGGTGGCGGGTATGCATTGACTACCGGAAGCTGAACGCTGCCACATCAAAGGATCACTTTCCTTTGCCCTTTATTGACCAGATTGTCGAGAAATTATTAGGTCAGAAATTTTACTACTTTCTTGATGGTTATTCAGGGTACAATCAGATTTCTATCACCCTGATGACCAAGAAAATACTACCTTCACATGCCCCTATGGCACATTCTCATTTAGGCGAATGCCATTTGGGTTGTGCAATGCCCCGACCACCTTTCAAAGGTGTATGATGAGCATATTCTCGGATATGGTCGGGGTTGCCCTAGAGATATTTATGGATGACTTTTCGGTCTTTGGGTCATCATTTGATACATGTTTAGATGAACTATGTAGGGTATTAGAGAGATATATCCAAACAAATCTAGTGCTCAGTTGGGAAAAGAGCCATTTTATGGTTCAAGAGGGTATAGTGTTAGGACATGTCGGGTCAAGTAAGGGGATAGAAGTTGATAGAGCAAAAGTGAAAGTCATTTCTACTTTACCTCCCCCGACTAAGTGAAGGGTGTTCGTTCCTTTTTAGGACACGCCGGATTTTACCGTAGGTTTATTAAGGGCTTTAGTGTTATAACAAAACCTTTATGTAACCTATTGTTAAAAGATGTTCCATTTGAATTCGATGATAAATGTTTAAATGCTTTTAATGTATTAAAGGAACAACTAGTACAAGCCCCAATCTTGCAATCATCCGATTGGACAAAACCATTTGATATAATGTGTGATGCAAGCGATTTCGCTATTGGGGCTGTACTTGGCTAACGAGTAGATAAGAAGCCGGTAGTTATCTACTACGCAAGCAAAACCCTCTCTGATGCTCAGTTGAATTATACCACAACGGAGAAGGAGTTGCTTGCCGTTGTTTATGCTTTGGATAAATTCCGATCTTATATTTGTGGAAGCAAGGTAATCGTTTACTCTGATCATAGTACAGTCAGGTATCTAATGGAGAAAAAGGACGCCAAACCGAGACTGATTCGGTGGGTCCTACTGTTGCACGAGTTTGATCTCGAAATCAGAGACAAGAAAGGGTGTGAAAATGTAGTTGCTGACCATCTGTCACGACTACCGGTTGAAGTGGAGGAGTTCACACCCGAGATCAATGAGCATTTTCCGGATGAGTTTACAATGGCTGCAAGTTCCGGACCTTGGTATGCTAACTTTGCAAATTATCTTGTTTCAGGTATGATATCGGATGCGTGGAATAAGCGTAGGAAGCAGCAATTCCTGTCGCAAGTGAAGAATTATATTTGGGATGAATTGGATTTGTTCTGAATTGGTGCTGATCAGATTATTCGAAGATGCGTGCCCGAAAGAGTTCTTGGAAGTGTTACAGCATGCTTACTCATCTGCATGTGGCGGTCACTTTAGCGGACAAAAGACCGGACATAAAGTTCTTGAAGCTGGTCTTTATTGGCCAACCATGTTCAAAGACGCTTTTGAGTTTGTTAAACATTGTCCTAATTGTCAAAAGATGGGTGGGATTTCAAAAAGGGATGATATGCCAATGCAACCAATTTTGGTTGTTGATATTTTTGACATTTGGGGGATTGACTTTATGGGACCGTTTCCCAATTCGAATGGTAATCTATACATTTTAGTGGCAGTTGATTACGTTTTAAAGTGGATTGAAGCAATTGCCACTAAGACAAACGACCATACCGTTGTTTGCAAGTTTGTCCATTCAAACATTTTTTCTAGGTTCGGGATCCCTCGGGTGATAATTAGTGATGGAGGATCCCACTTTAAAAACTTTAATTTTGGCAAACTTTTAAAACCGTATCGCGTTGACCATCGAATATCTACACCATATCATCCACAAACGAGTGAACAGGTTGAAGTGTCGAATAGGAAAATTAAAGAAATTTTGCAAAAGACGGTGCGAACTGACCGTAAGGATTGGTCATCTAAATTGGATGACGCTTTATGGGCATATCGCACCGCTTATAAAACTCTTATCGGCACTACACCCTATCGTTTGGTGTATGGAAAGGGTTGTCATTTACCCCTAGAGATTGCACATCCTGCATTGTGGGCTGTTAAACAAGTGAATACTGATTATTCTGATGCAGGTGCCCACAGGTTGTTGAAATTGAGTGAATTAGAGGAATTACGAAATGAGGCGTATGATACCGCAACCGCATACAAGGATAAGATGAAGGCGGTGCACGGCGCGAAGCTAAGGCGTTTGGCGTTTTCGGTAGGTCAAAGAGTTTGGTTATTTAACTCCCGTCTTAAATTGTTTCCAGGTAAATTAAGGAGTAAATGGACCGGACCGTTCGTTATTATACACGTCGGACAATATGGAGATGTGGAGATCGAGGATCTGAAGGACCAACGAAGATAAGTAGTTAATGGTCATCGGTTGAAACCGTATCTAGACGGTGATGATTTGAATCCGTTACCTGAAGAGGTGAGCTTTCTTGAAGGCGCACCGGAATACACGACCGACTGAGGGTGAAGAGAAGTCCGGCTGAAGACTAAAACTTAGCGCTACCGGGGGGCAACCCGGATGTTCGGTACATATTTCTTGTATTTTTATTTATTTTCGTATTTTTTTCATTGTTTTGATGGTTTGAAAAGGTTTTGTGAGTTACCTACAGCTTCGAACAAGTGTGGGGAAGTTGAGGATACCCAGGTATGTAGCTAATCTCAGTTGTGTGTCGAGGACGACACGATTTTCTTACGGGGGGTGGAGCGGGCATGTGAATGAGAAACCGAATTATTCGGTTTTATAAAAACATTTTGTCATGAAAAGGTCACATGGGTCTTTGAAACAAACAAAATCCTTAAAAACCATTCAAAAAATAAAATAAAATTTGAAACAGTAAACCGTAAGCTACGGTTTGGAACCGTAGCCTACGGGTGGGGGTCTCAAACACGACAGAATTTTTGAACCATAAGCTACGGTTTAGACCCGTAGCTTACGGTTTCCTTTACATAACTCAACAGAAATTTAAAACCGTAAGCTACGAGTTGTAACTCGTAGCCTACGGTCGCTAGTGGTGGTTCACGCGTGGGCCGGGTTAAGGTGGATCCGACCCGGATTTGCTATTAAATCCAATACCCAAACAAGTATTACCCAAACCCAACTCATATGGATCAGATTCTATCATTCGTTTCACCACAATTTCTCCAATCATCATCTCTCTTTATCATCTTCTTCCTTAAGAACCTTCAAACCTCCATAACCATCCATTATCTCTAACTTCTTCGTTTCTCCACCAAATCAAGCGATTCAAGAGCCTAACTTGGCTATTTTTTTGAGAGGAACAAAACCCTAGTCTCCGTTTTCACCGAAAACGCACATATTTGCATGAATAAGATCGAGCACGAAGAACCCTAAAATTCAAATTTGGGGCTTTTTGCTCAAACTTCATAAGCAAGCTATTTAAGTGTTCTCTAGCCCTTCTAAACTAAAAAGGTATGATTTTTCTTACAATTTTTCTCTGATTTGATGAAGCCAAGGTAGTTTTGTTCTATTCATGCTTTGTTCTTGTTTGCTTAGTCATTTAATGGTTGAATAGACATGTAATGATTCATGAAATTGTGATGTTTTCTTGGTTAATGAATTAAAACGGGAAAAATTGTTACATGAGGGGTTGGATTGATGTTATGGCTTAGGGGAATGTCTTTGAATCTGTTTTAAAGCTAGTTAATGAACCATATTCTTAATTTTATTTGAAGTTGTGAATTTTGGGGAATATCTTGGGTAATGATTTAACTAGTTAACAAGTTGAACCAGGGTTTAGAACAAGTGTGGGGAGGTTCATGGATTACACACTTGTTCTAGCGTATTACTATCAGCTGATTTGAACTAACTTGAGGTGTTTTGTTGTTTTTGTGTGATTGTAGATGGTTAAATCACGCAGAGGAAAAGAAAAAGAAACTGCATCGCAGGAGGATGTAGCCGTTGGGTCGAAAAGGGTGAGAGGAGGTACCGGAGTTGAGATCCGGGAAACGCCATTGGATGATTTTGTTCAAGCTCCACGGGGACACTGTGATGTTCCCTACCATCCTACGTGGAGAGATGGTCCTTTGTATAAGCAAGAAGCAGCATACCAGGCTGAACTCTTCTATGAAAAGATGGGTGATACGCACTCTATTTGATCAAATACTTGCTTTGAGAAGCGCATCCATAGACCCGATCTTAGGGCGTTGGGATTATATGAAAAATTTACTGAACTCGGTTGGGAAGAAGTGATTGAGTTTCGGGGTAATGAGAGTGGAGAGGTCTATCTTCGAAGTGTTACAGAATGGTTGAGTACGCTGACAAAGAATGACGGGAATGATCCGCCGAGAACCGTCACACTGACGGGAAAGGTTAACGGGAAACCGGCGACCATGTCTTTAGCTTCATTGAGTCAGATTGCAAAATTTGATTCTAAGGCGGATAGTTTCTGCACTTATATCAAAGAAGATGATTACTTCAGTGATCTGAAGAAGATTGTGGGTGAAAATGTGATGTACTCGGAATTGTTTTTGTTGGAGAAAGGGGTCGCACTGAAGCGAGACAACCTCAAGCCGATGGTGAGGGTTTTATTAAGTTTGGTGGTGTCGAATGTGGCTCCCAGGTTGGGGGATATGACGGGTATACGGAAATGGGAGTTGGTGGTGCTTTATGCTCTCATGCCTGGACAAATTCATTTGTCATTTCGGCAGTTGGTGATGCTTCATATATGGCAAAGCCAAAACAAAAGACAAAAGAAATTAATTCCGCATGCCCGTTTTATTAGTACCTTTCTTCGTAAATAGGGGGTGGTGCCGGTTTCTGAAAAGGCCTTTGAAAAGCCACATGCTACTTGGTCAATTGTTGAAATGTGCAATGGTGATAGAATAACACATGTGAAGACCAAGCTATGGCACAAAATCAAGTTTGGAGATGGTGCTAAATTGAAAGTGTTGTAGTGGGGGAAGCAACCACCAAGTCGAGGCGAAATGGATGACTTGGACTCTAGTGATGAGGAGATATTGCGGTTGAGACGAGAAGCGGGTGTTCAAGTAGGAGAAGGTGGAAGTAGGCAGCATGAGGGGCCAAGGCAGTCGGACTACTCCAGGGGAGTGTTCGATGATGAAATGCAGGCGAGGGTGCAAAGCAGTCAGCTGCCAGAATATGCGGACTGGGATTCATGGAAACAATCTTTGTATGATCAGAATTCGAGGTTGGAGATCAGCAGAGAGAGACAGCATGAGGACATGATGGGGTTCTTGAGGCGTACTAATCAAGTGTGTCACATCAGTGGTGAGATGGAACTGAATATGAGGGCGTATGATGAAAACCAGGCGCGACACTATTACAATTATTACAATGGAGTTCCATATTACGAGAATCCACCTCATGTGGATTTCAGTCAGTTGCCGCCATATGAATCAGGTATGCCCCGTCTCCCGATGCCCCAAGTTCATGGATCGATGTGGTTGCCAAGAGAATATTCGGAGCCGCATTTTCAAAGCTCCTACCCATATCGACCACCACCTTATGATTACTCGGCTCATAAAGGTCAACAGCATGCAGCTTAATCGTCTTCATCCCAGTCGCAGCAAGGTCCGCAAGGAGGTTTAGCGGACATTTTCGATATGAGCTCGTTTTACGAGCATTTGGGTGGATACTATGGTGGACCACCGGGTCCATCATATCAGTGAGCACTCTGTGACTCGTTCAGGTCCACGTGCTCTCTCCTTTCTGAACAATTAACTGTTTCTTTTTATTTTGTTTCATGTTTTTGTGTTTAGTGGTGTTTAAACTCTAATTGTCGTGTTATGGGATGTGTGTCGTTTGGTTTGTTTTTGATGAGTTAGCCGCTCATTTAGGATAGTTGGTTTGTTTTCCCGGGCTTATATTTTAAAAGCACCATACATTGGGGACAATGTATCCCAAGTGTGGGGATAGGGGAGCCCGGGGATGGATTTATGGATAAAGCTTGAAGAGATTGAAATCGATGAAATTTGGTAAAAATTGAAAATTTTGAAAATTTTTCATCGCCTTAAACAAGCTAATTGGATACGAATACCTAAAGTTTCAATCACTAATAGGCTTCTTACCGGTAGTAAACTAGATTAGTCCCTTGTCATGGTTGTCCCTTTAAGTTTCATGAGAGTAGGTTTGGCAAGTGTTTTATAGGAAATGAGTTGAAAAGAGATGTCTATCTAGGGGTAACATGTTTAATTGCATATGCTACATGTCGTCAACCTTTTTACCTTTTCTTGGTGAGATCTTGAGCCTGTAGAAGGATAGGATACATTATATGATGAATTCATTTGTTGAGTGCAGGCTACGTGTTATTCTGTGTTAGAACTTGTGTGATTCGATGCATGCTGAGACTGTGGGTTTGACATGTGCACATAGATGATAAAGGCATTAGGATTTTCCTGTTACACCCTTTTGTGTTTGTGTTTCTTTTGTGTTATTCACCAATTTCCCTTAGTAGCCCTGTTGAGCCTAATTACCTTTCCTTTGTTCACCCATTGTCTATTGTGAAAAACCGACCGTGATGACATTGCTATGAAAAAGAAAAAAAATGAGTAAAGAAGAAGAATAGAAAAATATGCGAAAGAAAGAAAAGAACAAAAAATAGAAGTATTGTGAATATTGTCTATGTTCTTGGGTAGAAACCAACCCAAAAAGTATAAGTTATGTTTGAATAAAGTTATCACGGTTTGGTTATTGTTTGTTAGCCAATTAGAAAAGAAAAGAACCTAAAAATATTTTCCTGCCTTTACCCTAAGCCCAAAACCGAAAGTCATTTTGGTATGTGCCATGTAGACGATACAGTGGAGGTGTGATTGCCATACAAGCCTATAATTATAGGATTTCATGTTGCTTTTTGAGTGTTTATATACTAGCACATTACACACTAGTCCAGATATTAACCCAAGAGGAGAGTACATTGTGAGGGGTGTATAGCATGTGATTAATTGTAAACATGTTAGTTTTAGATAGACAAGTCTTAAGTTTTTGAAATTGCATCATTTACTTGTCAGACTGTCAATCTCGATTGTGTCAGTCTATGGGATGGGTATTACTTGGGACTGAATAGGTTGAATCGGTTAAGAGGTTTAGAGGTTTTGTTGCTATGGTGACTAGTTCTGGTTAGTTTGCTTGGGGACAAGCAAAGGCAATTGTGGGAATGTGATGGAGAGGGTGAAACCCGAGCTTTTGAGTGTTTAAATATGATGTTTTAGTTGTATTTTATGTGTTTACTTGCTTAGAATGAGATACCTATGAGATTTTGGTGATTTGCAGGTAAAGCACGTAATTCGGTGCATTTACGATGGTTAAAGATGAAGTTGTGAGCATAGGATGGGTTATTGCAACTTGATGATGGATGTTAAAGCTTGTTCGGGTGATATAAAGGCTCATGAGTGGAAGAAGTGTGAAAAAGTGAAGTTTGGGGACTAATTCGGTAATTTATGAAAGTTGTGTGGAGCTTATATGTTCAAGAATCAAGGAGGTATAAAGTCCAGGGGGCTAATGGTACTTTATTGATTGTTATGTTATGCCTAAATATGAAAGGAATGGGAAGACATAAAGTACTGGGGCCTAAATGACATTTGCTGAAAGTTGGTGTGAAGAAGGAAAGGTGGAGCATAAGTCACGATCGTAGGCTACGAGTTACAACTCGTAGCTTACGAGTTCTTTATGTTATGTGAAATGTGGACAGAACTTTTGTTTCGTAGGCTACGAGTTACAACTCGTAGCTTACGAGTTGCTCATGTTCAGCAAAAAGGAGTCAAGGGAACATGACCGTAGCTTACGAGTTCCAACTCGTAGCATATGGTTTGGGTTAAAGGTGCAACCAGAATTTTTAAAGTGTAAGCTACTGAAGGGGTAAGGTCCCAAAAACCTCACTTCAAGTACTTGGGCCATACCACAATCTCATGCTTTTAACCTTCTTTAGACTTTGCGCGGCCGCGCACTGGTCCTACAAAGAGGGCTTGGAAGGAAAACAGCAAAGCAACACCTGCACGCCAAAAGGAAACTATCGAATCCTTGCGCCAATCTCCGTAAAAGATACAGGATAAAAATCCTGATAAGCACTCCCGCATAAATAATATCCAGACTTGGATATTATTTACTCCACTGATGCCATACAGTAAGGAGCCGCACAGGATTACAGCTGTGATCTTCTAGAAAGCTCCATCGTGCACCACCAGACGGTTATAACCGTCTGGCCACGTGTCATCATCCCAGGCTCTCCTAAAGTCACGATGATGGCATGGAATTGAGGAGAGATCTTCACTTGTCCACTTTCCACATGGCAATGCCCCAACCGTTGATCAAAGATCGCGATCCGTGTGCTCTCACATTTGTTAAGTGATTAACGGAGGGAAAAATAACCACCTACGGAGTTAGCACTTTCCGTCAATATTTCATCAACATGTTTTCCCACCCAAACTTCGGCTATAAATGGTAGGATAATTCAGGTATAATCCCCAAGTTACATTCACTTTACTTATACTTCTTCTTCATAAACCTGTACTTATTCTCACGCCAGAGGTGGTCATGGAGAGAACCCCCATTCTCCCCGTGGTGAGTCTAACGGTGGTTGTTTTGAAGTTACTGTGTTTCTTTTATGCACCTACCCTTTTATGCAGAACCGAACCCCTTGGTTTAGTTGATTTCGGTCAATTAACCAGTGTTTCTTCATTGGCGCCCAACGATTTCTCAGTTTCATTCATTTCTTCTCGTTTCGATTCATTTTTTCTTTATTCTCTGTTTTCATATGGCAGAGAATCCATCATTTCACCCATCAAGTCCTCGATCTGAAATCAAGGGTTCTGCAACCCGAGATATCCAGATCGACGGAATCATGGGCAATGAAGGAAGCAACAAAAGTCATCTGGAAGAAAATGGTCCCCTGACACAAATAGGAGTCCGTAACCGTCCAGATATACTCCTGGAGAAAACTCCAGAATACTGGTTCGCAAGGTTCCAGATCGCCATGAACCAAATTTTTACATGAAGCTTCAGATCTGAGTTGTCAAACAACAGATCTGATATTCAAGAAGGAAGTCAGGAAAAATTTGACACTACAGTATTGGACCCACAGTTAGCTCGTCAGTGGGACATCCAATCCAGTAGTCACAAAGAGACGGTACGAGAAACAGAAGATACCAATCACCAGAAGGCCAAACCAAGGCAGATAAATATGATACAAGGAGGTCCCTCACGAAGGACGAACAAACGAAGCCATAATCAGCATTGGCGAGAACAACAAGTGGTATTCCCTGTCGTCCCCGGAGGACCTCAGGAAGAACGGCCAGTAATTATCACAGGTATCTTCGGTCATTACCGAACCGACTATATGTTCATAGATCCAGGAAGTTCAATGGATATAATCTATGAACAATGTTTTAAGCAACTGGACCCAGAGGATAAAGCACGCCTAAAACCGATTGATTTCCATCTCCTCGGTTTCTGCAACGAAGCTGTTTTCCCGTTAGGCCAAATCGCTTTCCATGTGACTCTCTCAGACGGTGAGCACTCACGTACTGTCACAGTGAATTTCATGGTTATGCCTGCAATGTCACGTCACGATGTACTACTAGGGAGGCGCTCTCAGAGAGAATTCAGTATGATCACTTCTATACCACATGCTACTTGCGGTTTCCCAACGGAAACCGGAGTAGCAATTTTATATTCCAGCAAGGAAGTAATGTATGTCGATGACGAACTACCGGCAAAAGTTGCTAAACCCTCAACATCAAACGAACCAGAAAAATGGGTTCTCAACGAAAAATATCCGGAACAGACCATTTTATTGGGCCACGCCATTTCTCCGACAATCCGGATGCAGCTAAAGGAGTTACCCTTCAACAATATGGATATCTTCGCCTGGTCTCCAGCGGACATGACTGGAGTACCACGCGACATAGCGCAACATTGTTTAAACGTCCGACCCTCAGCGGAACCCGTTGCGCAAGGAAGGCGTAGTCTCAGCACAGAAAAGGCAGAAGCGATGAACGGGCAAGTAACAAAACTACTTAACGCTGGGATCTTGCGCGAAGTACAGTACCAAACCTGGGTTACCAACCCAGTAATGGTTCAAAAACACAGCGGCGGATGGCGCATGTGCCTCGACTTCAAAGACCTCAACAAAGCTTGCCTGAAAGATTGTTATGCGCTTCCGGAAATAGACAAGAAAGTCGATTCTTTAGCGTCTTTCCGATGGAAGTTTTTTCTAGACTGTTACAAATGCTACCATCAGGTACAGATGAAAGAGGAAGATGAAGACAAAACGGCTTTTCGTACAGACAAAGGCATCTTTTGCTATACAAAAATGCGTTTTGGTCTACGCAACGCCAGGGCTACTTACCAGTGCTTGATGGATCGAGTGTTCGGGGAAGACATTGGGAAAATAGGCAAAGTTTACATGGATGACCTAGTCATCATGAGCAAAGAAGAAGAGACCATGCTCGCAAACATTCAGCGCACGTTCGATTCTTTGCGCAATGTCAATTTGAAACTAAACCCAACGAAATGCTCTTTCGGGATGGAGGAGGGCAAGTTTCTAGGGTTCATAGTTACCAGAGATTGCTTTAAAGTCAATCCGGAAAAAGTACAAGCAATTCAATCAATGCCCTCACCAGCAACAATTAAGGAAATGCAACGTCTCGCGGGGCGATTAGCGGCACTAAACAGGTTTTTAGCAAACCATGCCGCGAAATCTTATCCGTTCATTAGCACATTGCGCAATTGCGCCAAAAAGACCCATTTCCAGTGGACGCCAGAAGCGGAGGTAGCCTTCAAACAAATGAAGGAATGTCTGATCCAGCTACCGACTTTAACAGCACCGCAAGAGGAGGAGCCGCTAATCCTTTATCTATCCGCAGCAGAAGTAGCGGTTGGCGGGGTATTAATGGTAGAGAGAGGTGGCATCAAAACTCCAATATACTACATTAGTAAGATGCTAACTGGCCCAGAGACGCGCTACTCTATGATAGAAAAACTAGTCCTCGCACTGTTGCATGCATCACGAAGACTACGCCGGTATTTCTCTGGTCATGTTATTTTAGTACTCACTAATTATCACTTGGGTCAAATACTCTCCAAACCCGATGTCGCGGGGCGTTTGGCCAAATGGGCCATTGAACTTGGAGGATACAATATCTTATACAAACCCCGACCGGCAATCAAAGGGCAAGTATTGGCAGATTTCGTCACCGAAGTTCTTGTTGAGAAGATACAAGAATGCGAGGCAATCCAAAAACCTATTCCAGTCTTCGACGATAGGGTTTGGACGTTACACACAGACGGAGCTTCTAACGATGACGGTGCAGGAGCAGGTCTTCGATTGGTCAGCCCAGATGATCATGAGCTTACATACGTAATACGCCTAGATTTCAATAGTACAAACAACGAGGCAGATTACGAAGCATTTTTTGCGGGCCTCCGTTTGGCACTTAAAATGGGAGAGAAAAACCTCGAAGCACAAGTCAATTCAAAGCTAGTGGCAGAATAAGTCAATGGTCATTACGACGCCAAGGGCGAAGCAATGGCTCTATACCTGGAGCAAGCACGAATGCTCAACTGCCAGTTTCAAACATTCAAGATCGTTTATATAAACAGGAGTGAAAATAAACATGCCGACGCACTGAGCAAACTAGCTGCCACCTGTTTCAAACATCTAGCAAAAGAGGTCTGCATAGAAATATTATCCAATCCGTCCGTTCCCCTAAGGCAGGTAAACATCATTGAGGTCAGCAACCCATCCTGGATGTCCCCGATCATAATGTACTTACAGCATGGCATACTCCCAGAAGGAAAAGCAGAAGCGAGGAAGATCCAAAACAAAGCGCTAAACTACGAAATGGCGAACGGTATCTTATATCGGAAGTCATTCATGGGTCCACTCCAATGCTGTGTCGATAAAACAGATGCGCAGTACTTAGTCAGAGGAATTCACGAAGGATTATGTGGAATTCACGCTGGGCCGCGCATGGTAGTAGCAAAGATAAGGAGCGCATGCTACTATTGGCCAGGGATACATGTGGACGCCGTGGAACTATTGCGCAAATGCGCAGCATGCCAGCGCCATGCGCCGAAAACCCTTCGTCCAAAAAATCCTCTCGTACCGGTCACCTCAGCCTGGCCTTTTCAACAATGGGGTATTGATCTCGTCGGTCCTTTCCCTGACGCGCCAGGCGCAGTTAAATTCATCATTGTGGCAGTCGACTACTTCACCAAGTGGGTAGAAGCTAAGGCGTTAGCATCAACCACAGCAATGGTAATCCGCAAATTCATTTGGGAACATATCCTATGTCATTTCCGGTTGCCATTGCGCATCATTTCGGATAACAGCACAAATTTTGCTTCAGAAGACCTCCAAAAGTGGTTTAAAGAAATGAAGATCGAGCACAGCTTTGCCTCTGTGGCACATCCACAAGCAAATGGGCAGGTCGAAAGTTTAAATAAACAAATAGTCGATGGTATCAAGGCACGATTGGGGACTGCGCGCAGAGGATGGGTAGATGAGCTCCCTAGCATCCTATGGGCCCATCGCACCATGCCAAAAACTAGCACAAGAGAAACCCAATTTAGCCTAGTGTATGGTTCGGAGGCAGTAATACCAGCAGAAATTGGTCTCCCATCACGGCGCATGATCGCCATGGAGAAGCAAGATAATAACAAAGAATGAAGGATGGATCTAGACCTTCTCGAGGAAAGGCGTGAAAACGCAGCCATCGCAGAAGCAAGGTATAAATCCAAATTAGAAAAATACTACAACGCACGCGTCCGCGTGTGTACCTTTGTCATAGGGGATTTCGTCCTGCGCGAAAAAGAAGCGTCCAACGCGGAGAAGCCAGGAAAATTAGCACCTAAATAGGAAGGACCGTACATTATCAATGAGGTCCTGGGCAAAGGGGCGTACACC
The DNA here is from genome assembly GCA_030545235.1 of Helianthus tuberosus. Lineage (NCBI taxonomy): Eukaryota > Viridiplantae > Streptophyta > Magnoliopsida > Asterales > Asteraceae > Helianthus > Helianthus tuberosus. Next base: position 102,375,549 of record CM060418.1, read on the forward strand.
CTGAAAAGACTGGATGGAACAACCGTCCCCCGCACCTGGAATGCGCAGCAGCTACGCAGGTGTTACATATGATCAAACCAAGATATTCGCTACAAAGGGCCAGACCCATACATGCAATGTATTTTTTTCTATTTTACTTTGTATCGTCGGCCTCGCGCCTTATTAATACAACGATTATCTTTACATATTTTACTGTTTATTACAAATTGCATGTAATTTCTTTTGGTAAGCGCGGAAACAATTTGGTGAAACATTGAAAACCTGATGAACGGTCTAACGGGCATAAATCCCGCACACAATCCGGACCTACGTTCACACATGAGTTTAATACCACTCTTATTCGCTTTACCTAAAAAAAGTAATTATACACATGCAACATATTGTTACTCAAACACAATTCAAACGCAAAAGCATATATGCATAACATTGCAGCAAAAAGAAAGTTACTAGTGCAACAAAAGCACTTTAACAACATTTACAGCACATAACAGTGCATCAAAACGATAGTTACAACATAAACAAAATAAGCACCAAGAAACATAGCTGAAACCTCAGCAGAGGTATACAATATTTTCTACCATCCTAACCGGAAGGATCAACAATCAGCTCATTCCCCCCATCAGCAGCTGCTGCCACCTGATTACCAGCAGGAGGTGAAGAACAGCACCTATTCCGATGCCGTCGGTACACTATCAAACATTGACTCCTCCGATCAGCCGGAAAATGTTGCATCAGGGCATCGGCAGACAACCGAATGACCCCTTCATCAACAACATCCGTAGACCGAAGGAAATCACAACCGGTGCCCACAGATGTATGAGGAACGCAACCAGAAGGTCCCTCATCTCCGGCGACCTCCTTCGGAGGCGAACCAGCAAGAAGAAGCAAACCTTCAGCAGCTTCATAAACCCTCAATACTTCCAGCAGTCTTCGAGAACGAGATGATCGTCTAGCTTTCATATCGCCAAATCTGTTAAAGGTTATAATTCCCACATGTATATATAAAAAAGTAACGCCAGCATCGATAAGAGGGAAAGCAGAGATTGTAATGATTAACTATCAAATCGTCTCCCTTTGAAACGGCGCTACCAGGGAAAACGTCATATCTCATTAAATGCATTCTGACAGTGTCTGCACATATCCCAAAGGAAGAAGATGAAAAGGTACTACATATATACATTTTTATTTACGAATGACATAATAAATGTCACATCATGATTAAGCAAGCTTCCCCTCAGATAAACAGTTCAGAGCAAAAACAAAAATACAAACTTCTCCACGAAGATTTCTATTTTTTGCTCAAAATCAAAAGTTTTCAAAATCAGAAATAATGAGTAAGAGTATCTTCTCCCAAAAGATTCTCCACTTTCATGCCAAAAACTATATAGAAAAAGCATCCCTCTCTCATAATCCAGTGCTCCACTTATTTGCATAAGAGCAACACTAGACTGGGGGACTTGAAGGGGTAAGGTCCCAAAAACCTCACTTCAAGTACTTTGGCCATACCACAATCTCATCCTTTTAACTTTCTTTAGACCTTACGCGGCCGCGCACTGGTCCTACAAAGAGGGCTTGGATGGAAAACAGCAAAGCAACACCTGCGCGCCAAAAGGAAACTATCGAATCCTTGCGCCAATCTCCATAAAAGATAAAGGATAAAAATCCTGATAATCACTCCCGCATAAATAATATCCAGACTTGGATATTATTTACTCCACTGATGCCATACAGTAAGGAGCCACACAAGATTACAGCTGTGATCTTCTAGAAAGCTCCATCGTGCACCACCAGACGGTTATAACCGCCTGGCCATGTGTCATCATCCCAGGCTCTCCTAAAGTCACGATGATGGCATGGAATTGAGGAGAGATCTTCACTTGTCCACTTTCCACGTGGCAATGCCCCAACCATTGACTAAAGATCGCGATCCGTGCTCTCACATTCGTTAAGTGATTAACGGAGGGAAAAATAACCGCCTACGGAGTTAGCACTTTCCGTCAATATTTCATCAACAGGTTTTCCTGCCTAAACTTTGGCTATAAATGGAAGGATAATTCGGGTATAATCCCCAAGTTACATTCACTTCACTTATACTTCTTCTTCTTCATAAACCTGTATTTATTCTCACGCCGGAGGGTGGTCACGGAGAGAACCCCCATTCTCCCCATGGCGAGTCTAACAGTGGTTGTTTTGCAGTTACTGTGAAGAGAAGGAGATCTGTCACCCACGAACCTGTTGGGATTAAACCCTATCAGAGGAACAGATAATTAAAGCCAAAACTGGATCAGGGCAGTTTATCCAGAATAAGCAGATGTTGTGTTACAAGTCTCTCCCCTTGAAAGTGGTTTTAACATCTGCTGACCTCCTATCTACTGATCAATACAAATGTTGGCCTACAACCGCTGATCAAGTCAAAGACTAAAGACCTGCTGTTCATATCTACTGCTTTGGGTCAAGCACTGTTGGCAGTTATCAAGTACTGCTGAAGTCACAACAGTGGAAGGACCAGCAGTAGTTTAGTTTAATTATGTAATGTATTGTATAGCAGTTGTTAGCTTAAGCAGTGCTTGTATAGATCAATTGTTAGAAGTTGTTAGGAGGTTAGATGTCACTTTCATGGTGACGTCAGCATTGATGCCTCAGTGGTTTGTCCGTGCCTATAAATAGAACAGTACCATGCACTGTTCTATTAGCTCTTCACAAATCTTCTTCCTACATGAACAAACACTGTGAGCTCAGGCTGGGGGGAGTTTGTATTCATACATGCATTGTAATCATTGTTGAAATAAATTCAATCTTTCGGTTCTCTGTTGAAAATGTTTGATTAAAGCAATTCTCCTGTTTGATTGTGTGCAAAGTTTGTTTCCATCTTAAATTCCGCTGTACTACTCATTCATCTTCATCTTATTTCAAACATAAAACACAATCAAAACCAAACTCAGATCCTAACAATTGGTATTAGAGCTTGGACAGTCAAATTTGTTTTAACAATCATTTTGACATAAATAGTTCAGCTCATAATCGTTGATATCGATAGTTTGTTCGTTTTGTTGAAAAACAGAGCAAGGTTTAATCACCATTAAAGTTGATTAATCAGTGCCTGTAAAACAACCAGGATGACGTCACAATCACAAGATGATAAGAATAACATTGGCTCTCTTTTCAAACCACCCATGCTTAAACGTAATGAATACAACATCTGGCAGAGAAGGATGGGTCACATCCTTGCTCAACAGAACACTGGATGTTGGAGGTCTGTTGTCTTTGGTCCCCATGTTCCTATGGTGCCAAGTGCTGAGGATGCAAAGAATTTCGTACCTAAACCATCTGAAAACTATACTGAAACTGATTTTCAAAAGTTCGAACTCGATGCCAAAGCATTTAGCATCATAGCATCTGCATTACCCAATGAGATCTATGCTGGACTGTTGCATTGTAACAGTGCCAAAGAGCTATGGGATGCACTGAAGGAACAGTTTGGGAGAACAGAAGAAGTTATTGAAAACAATAGGGAAATTCTGAATCAGCAGTATGAAACATTTTGTCACATCAAGGGTGTCACACCCCTTTCTGCGGCGGAAGCACGAGGTGTGATCATGAAAGGTTCTCATTGCATACGAAAGGTAAACATGCTATATGCTCGTAAAAACATCAAATACCATAATTTGAAAACATAAGTTTAGCGTTTACAACGCTAAGTCTCATAAAACATTGTCTTAAAAAGTTTACAACTTTATTTAAAGATAAACATAAGCGACATCCACAAGCATAAGCGAGACCGCGCGCACATCCATCCTAGTTACCTGAAATACATGTGAGTTTTGGAAAAACGTCAACATAATGTTGGTGTGAATTCATGCAGTTTTGTATTTCACGTTTGTATACTTTGTATGAAAACATAGTTTGTGAATAAATCAAGTTTTCATATATAAATCCAGTTTCATGTGTACACCACGTACTCATGTATAATTCAATTTCTTCTTGAGTACCCCACGTACTCAAGTATAATTCCCATTTTCTTGAGTACCCCACGTACTTCAAGTATAATTCAATCTTTTCTTGAGTACCCCACGTACTCAAGTATTCATCAATTTTTAGTATGGTATGACTTTTATGTAAATAAAGTATTCCTGTAAGTATCAGGATTGTTAATGGGTTGCAAAGCCATTAACATGTGACACGACATAGGAAGTCACCAAACCTTAGGCATTTAATTGGTATATTCTGAGACACAAAAGCACTACTCGATTCTCGCCCTCACCGAGAGTGTGGCAGCCCGGCACCCGTTAGATCTAACCTTTTGTTCTGCGGTCTAGGTATATTGTTGATTAATGGTGCTTATGTACCATATTCGTGACACGATTTCTCGTATCATTCCTCATAACGCCTCATACTTGGTTCTCGTTCTCACCAAGTGCGTTTCTCATATTCTATTCTTTCGTCACACTTGGTTCTCGTTCTCACCAAGTGTACTCCTTGTATTCTTATATTTCGTCACACTTGGTTCTCGTTCTCACCAAGTGTACTTCTTGTATTCTTATATTTCATCACACTTGGTTCGCGTTCTCACCAAGTGTGCTTCTTATATTTATATCATACCAATTATAAATATTGTACATTTGTACATGTATTTCACCCCCGAAGTTATAAAACTGAAAACGGTTAAAAGAAAAGGGGGAGCATGAACTCACAACTTTGGGTTCCTGTGCGTCGTAAACTTCACCGGATTTGCTTAATTAACGTCGTAACCTATACGCGTTTTCTTAACGTTAGTCAATAGACTTGCGTCGCACAAGTACAGTCACTCTCTTTTGTGTATATATTCTTGTGTTAAAAATATTTTATATTTTTAACTAAGTATCGCACTTATATTATTTTTCTCAAAAATTAATACAAGTATCTTGTGTTTTTGCACTTTGCACCCGAATTATGTATCTTGTATGTCGTATGTGTATTTTTGTGTTTATACTTCTCATGAGTATTTCCAAGACATATTATTTTTATTCTAAAAATAATATATACCTAGCTCACAAAATAATCACATAATCACACAAGCGATTTATTAGAAAATATATATTCTAAATATATATTTAACAAGTTTTACTTATGAAAATCCACCCCCGAATACATGGTCATTTGATAACAAAAATCATGGCGAAGTTTGTTTGGAAAACCAGTCGAACATATATTCATAACACTTGTCACCAAAAATATTCTAAGTGTTATTTTCTGGAAAAATTTCGCCAGAGTTTCCTCTGTAACTGGAGGTGGCCACGCTTACTAGCGTATCATTTTCTTTTAAAAATTCAACCAATCAATTTTCCGTCATCAAAATACCATCTTCAAATATCAAACTTGTCAAAATAAACATAAATCGCATACACATGAACTTGCAAGTTGTGTAAAATTATGTAGTAACTTTTCAACACATTTAGTGGGTCTTTCAATCTCTAAAAATAAAATCATTATCTCGAAAATTTTATTTTTAAAGAATATGAAGTTTTACAACTTCTAGTCGGTTTTTACGAAAATTATTTCTTTGTTAAAAATTTTGTTACACAAGTGTCCACACACTTGTTTGTTCACAAAAACGCCTCTAGTTCATGAAAGATCCGACTTAAAATAAGACTTGTATATATTTTACTTGGTCCTTCGAAAATACCACTTGTAGATCTTTAGATTTACTAGTTTAGAACTCCATTCCATAAGAAAAATCGTTTTTACACAAGTTCATATTTGTGAGTGAAAGGGTTCGTCATCTAGTTCTTTTTACACTAAATATAGTGCTAGTTCATGTTCCATGAACATGACCTAGCGTGGTTAGATGACGATCCGTTCCCCTACTAGCATCCAACAATAATAAATAATCATAACAAAACAAGTTCCATAAGTTTTACACTAATATTTACTCATTAACCACCATATTCATCATTCTAACAAGACTTTTAGTTTTGTTCTTAAGTGTTCATAATTTTTACCCGTTAAATTTCTTATTAACCACTTTAAATATGAACAAGAAGATGTTTTAGAATCACGTACAACTAGCTCAAGGTTAGGGAAGAAACTAGACGAAAAATGGGTGGTTAATAGCGTCGTAGAGAAGTCCTTGTGATTCCGTAAGCACCGGGCCTCCTTGTGTGTGACCCTTCACCCTTGTGTATATGTAAAATTACAAGAACCAACTTGAAAGTGATGGTGGGTGGGTGTTGGGTTTCGGCCGAACTCAACAAGAGGAGAAAGAGAGTTGAAGTTTGTTGTTTGGAATTGTGAAATGAAAAGTGTGGTCTTATGGTTTTATTTGTAAACCATGCATGTGTATTATCCCATATGTAATGTGCTACCAAGATCTTAATCATGGGAGATTAAAATACTCAAAATTGGTGGAAAGATGTCCCCCCTTGGGGAACCGTTCGGTTCAAGGGGGTGGGGCAATTGGTTTGTTTTCAACCATGCAATTAGGTGATTATTTTGTTTAGTTAGGCACTTTTAAATATTTTACTAGTGTGTAGTGTATTGTAACGGGTGTTAGGGTATTCGGGGACGCTAACTAGCTCAGTAAGGTATAAACAATGTCATTGACAATATTTTTATGTTCCGGGTTAAATCCGGTTGTTTGGTTAGACACCGGTTCGTTAAAGTGCTAAATTACACTTTTTAGTGTCTAATAAGTACCTTTTTGTAACACTTTCGATTCCCGACACTTAGGGAAACATTCTGACTGAAAAATTATATTTTCTGCATAATATTCGCGTGCTAAAAGCTGAATTATTGCTGAATTATACAAAATTCTGCACTTAAAGTGCGTTTCGGGTGCTTTTTAGTGCTTATTTTTGCTTTCGTATAGTATATATATTAAACCCTTGTATGTACTCTTGGGTTTTAATGTATTCTTGTCGTTGGACCTACACCTAGGCTCCACTTTTATTGTCTGACTGCTTTCTGCAGTTCTGTTGACACATTGTGTCCTACCGGTGAGTTTACTAATATTTTTGACGCAACGCTCTCGTTTATGCATAAAGCAATATTTTTTTTTTGTATACAACGTGCATGAATTCTCCTGTTTAATCATGTGTTCAAACATTTCTGACAATTAAGCACATAATTGCAGTCATTAAATAATAGTTAAAGTGTACGGAAATTACCGGTTTGGTGCCAATTGTCACAGTCTCCCCCCGTTAAAAGAATTTCGTCCCGAAATTCAGGCTGAACTAACTCTCGCATGAGTCTTCTTGAATAGGTGGGGATACTTTTCTTTAAACTGGTCTTCACGTTCCCATGTGTACTCAGGTCCGTGCTTAGAGCTCCAACGTACTTTGACAAGTTTTACGCTGCTCCTCCTGGTCTTATTGACTTTCCAGTCAGTAACCTCAACGGGTTGTTCTGTAAATCGGAGGGCGTCATCAATATGCACTTCATCCATCGGGATGATCACGTTTTCTTGTGTTGGACTCTTCTTCAGGTTGGATACATGAAACGTATCATGTACTCCATTAAGTTCTTCCGGTAACTCCAACTTGTATGCCACGGTACCAATTCTTTTCAATATTCTGAATGGTCCGATATATCGTGGATTCAGCTTTCCACGCTTTCCAAATCTGACTACGCCCTTCCAAGGTGAGACTTTTAACAACACTTTGTCTCCCACCTTGAATTCTACTGATTTTCTTTTTGGATCGGCGTAGCTCTTTTGTCGATCTCGAGCCGCCTTAATGCGCTCTCGGATCTGCGCAATCTTGTCGGTTGTCTCTTGTACAAGTTCAGGACCAACCATACGTTTATCTCCGGCATCTGCCCAACATAAGGGCGATCGGCACTTGCGGCCATACAGAGCTTCGAACGGCGCGGCTTTTATGCTCGTATGATAACTGTTATTGTAAGAAAACTCAACTAAAGGTAGATGAGTATCCCAGCTGTCGCCTAGATCCATGACACATGCGCGAAGCATATCTTCTAACGTTTGTATAGTCCGTTCGCTCTGGCCGTCTGTTTGCGGGTGGAATGCCGTGCTCAGATCTAACTGAGATCCAAAGGCTTCCTGAAATGATTGCCAGATTCTTGAGACAAAGCGTCCATCTCTGTCTGAGATGATTGAGATTGGCACTCCATGACGTGCCATAATTTCTCTTAAGTATATTTCAGCAAGCTTTCCAGTGCTGTCTTTTTCTCGGATCGGTAGGAAGTACGCAGACTTTGTTAACCGATCAACTATAACCCATATCATATCGTGCCCTCTCGGGGTCCTGGGTAATTTCGTTATGAAGTCCATCGAGATTTGTTCCCACTTCCACACGGGAATTTCTGGTTGTTGTAGTAGGCCAGACGGTTTCTGATATTCTGCCTTAACCTTAGCACAGGTTAGGCACTTTCCCACATAAACAGCAACATCGCTTTTGAGTCTCGGCCACCAATAATATTCTTTCAAGTCTTGATACATTTTGTCCGATCCTGGATGGATCGAGTATCTCGATTTGTGGGCTTCATTAAGGATGATTTCTCGTATGCCACCATAGAGTGGAACCCAAATACGCTTCTTGAAGTATAAGGCTCCCTCTTCGTTTGGCATCATGTACTTCAGCATACCCCGTAGGTATTCAGCTTTACGGTTCTCTCCTTTAAGGGCTTCTTGTTGTGCATCTCGAATGCGTGCAGCGAGGTTCGTTCGAACAGTCATTTCCAATGCTCGAACCCTTAGGGTCTTAACCCTTTCTTTTCGGCTCAACGCGTCCGCTACAACGTTTGCCTTTCCAGGATGGTACTTAATCTCACAGTCATAATCGTTTAGCAGCTCGACCCAACGTCGCTGGCGCATATTCAATTGCTTTTGATCAAATATGTGTTGTAAGCTTTTGTGATCTGTGAAAATTGTACATCGAGTACCATATAAATAGTGTCGCCAGATCTTCAAGGCGAATACCACCGCACCTAGTTCCAAGTCGTGAGTGGTATAGTTTCTTTCATAAACCTTTAATTGTCTCGAAGCGTAAGCGATGACTTTTTGGCGTTGCATGAGCACGCAACCCAAGCCTTGTCGTGAGGCGTCGCAGTATACCAAGAAGTCTTCAGTGCCTTCGGGTAATGATAGTATCGGTGCATCGCATAGCTTGCTTTTAAGTAGCTGAAAGGCTTCTTCTTGTTTAACACCCCAGTCGTACTTCTTGTCTTTCTGTGTAAGGGTCGTTAGCGGTTGAGCTATCTTTGAGAAATTCTCAATGAATCACCGATAGTAGCCCGCTAAGCCCAAAAATTGTCGAACTTCAGTTGGGGTCTTGGGAGCTTCCCAGTTCTTTATTGCTTCTATCTTGGACGGGTCTACATGAATGCCCTTCTCATTCACAACGTGACCAAGAAATTGTACTTCGCGAATCCAGAATTCGCATTTCGAGAACTTTGCATAAAGCTTCTCTTTCTTCAGTAGTTCCAAGATGGTTCTGAGATGTTGCTCATGTTCTTCTTTCGTTCGCGAGTAAATCAGGATATCGTCGATAAATACAATCACGAATTTATCGAGATATGGTTTGCATACGCGGTTCATCAGATCCATAAAGACCGCTGGTGCATTCGTCAGCCCAAACGGCATCACAAGAAATTCGTAGTGCCCATATCGCGTTCTGAATGCAGTCTTTGGTACGCTTTCCTCTTGGATTCTCAGCTGATGGTATCCAGATCGAAGGTCAATCTTGGAATAGTAGCTTGATCCTTGCAATTGATCAAATAAGTCATCAATCCTTGGTAGCGGGTACCGATTCTTGATAGTGAGCTTGTTCAGTTCCCTGTAATCGATACACATCTGCAGTGTTCCATCCTTCTTCTTTACGAATAATACTGGAGTTCCCCGGGGTGAGAAGCTTGGCTTATGAGTCCTTTATCCAACAACTCCTGGAGTTGTGTAGATAATTCTTGCATTTCGGATGTAGAAAGTCGATAGGGAGCCTTGGCCACAGGAACGGCTCCTGGAACCAAGTCTATACGGAATTCGACTTGTCGTTGCGGAGGTAGTCCTGGCTGATCTTCAGGGAACACATCAGGAAATTCCTTCACCACAGGAATGTCTTCGAGTTTTGGCTCCACAGCCTTCTTGTCTATAACGTGTGCTAGGAAAGCGACACATCCTTTCCTTAAGCACTTCTGTGCCTTCATGCAACTGATGATTCGAAGAGGTGCGTCTCATTTTTCTCCATGCACGATGAGAGTTTCACCATTCGTTAAAGGGATGCGAATGATTTTCTCATGACAAATAACTTCAGCTTTGTTCTTGGACAACCAGTCCATCCCGACTACTACCTCGAAGCTGCCCAATTGAATAGGTAGGAGGTCTATGTTAAATCTTCGTTCACCAAGTTCTAGTGTGCAGCCTCTAACAACTTCGCCCGATTCAACGAGTTTTCCATTGGCTAGTTCTATGGAGTAAGGAATTTCTAATCTACTAGATTCTATTCCAAGTATGCGTTTAAATTCCACAGACATGAAGCTATAATCGGCGCCAGTGTCAAATAATATGGATGCAAAGTGATTGTTAATGAGAAACGTACCGGTGACCACGTTAGGGTCCTCGCGTGCGTTCTTTGCTCCAATCACAAATGCTCTAGCCTGAGCATTGTTACCCTCTGGGCAGTCCTTCATGAAATGATCATTGCTTCCACACTTGAAGCATCCTTGGTTCCGCCCCTTCCCATTACCATTCTTGTTACCAGCACCGTTCCCATTTCGGTTCTTTCCTTTTCCCCAACAGTCTTCCGTTTGATGACCCAATTTACCACATTTTCGCACCTTGGAATGCGACAAGCTCCTTCATGATGATACTTACATTTTTGGCATCTAGGTATGGAGCCTTGGTATGCTTTGGTTGCATGGGTTTTCGCCTCCTGGGACGGGTTAGCGTCACGCTTCTTGCTGAAACCCTTGTTGTTACGAGTTGCTTGGTTCAAACTTGTATGCTTTCTCTTTTTGTCGCCGGACGACTCAGCATGTGTCTCGGTCTTCTCTGTTGGGTTTAGTGATAACTTCTTCATACGAACACAGTCTTCAGTCAGACTGACAGCCAGAGTTACAGCCTCAGTGATTGTTTGTGGTTTGGCCGACGTCACCATGCCACGAAACTCTGGGGCCAGTCCCCAAATGTAGCGTTCAACGCGCTTGAATTCGGGAGTCACCATGTAGGGAAGCACTCTTGACAGATCGTGGAACCTTCGAGTATAACCATTAATGTCAGCACCTACCATGGTCAAGTGCCAGAACTCCGTTTCCAGCCTTTGGAGTTCAGAGCGAGAGCAATACTTCTCTCTCATTCTTTCCTTCAGTTCCTCCCAAGTTAAGCCATAAGCGGCATCATCACCCAAAGTTTGGGCTTGTAGGTTCCACCAAGTCAGAGCTTCATCGACAAACAACCCAGTAGCAAAGGTGACTTGTTGATCCGCGGTACACTTGCTCATGCGGATAGTAGCTTCAGTCTTCTCCGTCCAGCGCACAAATGCTACTGCACCTCCTGTGCCGTCATAGTTCATCGGCTTGCAGTCGAGAAACTGCTTGAAAGTGCAGCCTGGAATTGATTCAACCAATTCACATGTGAGCAATCAAAGAAATAATGAAACAAAGACCGTTCATAAATTTCTCCATGCTTAGTACATTGGTCTTAAGGTTACCTTGAGCTGCGCTGCCTCCAGATGAATCTCCGTTCCCATTATGCCTAGCGTTGCTTGGTCCTCCACTGTCTTGAGTACGGTTCGCCTCGTATTGGCCGATAGTAGCGGAGATCCTTTCTTCCAGTAGAGCGTTCAGCTCTTCAGCAGTTCTTGGCAGTGGGGGAGGAGGAGGTTGATCATCATTGCAAGCATTCACAGCTTTCCTGGGTGCCATGTTCTGACAGAACATAACACAACAGGGTTAGACATTTGTTTGATATCGTCACACTAGACAGTAGTATCATATATATTCACAGGTATATATACCACATAAGTGACATCAAACAATTATTACTCTAGCAGAGTACTTAGTAGGCTTGCACTGAGGGAATCTATACGTGACAAGACTTGCTGTGATTTCTGTGCACTGAATTCCAAAATTATGTATGCATCCATAATTACGTAAATCCTTGCACAGTCCGCACAGTTCGTTTCATCCTCGTATTTCTTCCTTCAGATGGGCCATCGCTTTCAGATAAAGTCATGTATACTTGTGACATTCTACTTCTAGTATATGCTAATTATCACACATAATTGCAAGTAATTTCTTGTCAACGACAGGTGCTACTCAAGTGCACTCTAAGTCTTATAGTGTCTTTTCTAGACTCATGTAGACAGTTTCAGGCAGTGGATGTCGCGGGACGTTTTATGCAATGAAAACTCTTTGAAAAATTGTTTTCGAGAAAGGATCCTAGAGATTGTAGACTAGACTCGAGAAGGAATCCTGGTTCACTACAATCGCAGCTCTGATACCAATCTGTCACACCCCTTTCTGCGGCGGAAGCACGAGGTGTGATCATGAAAGGTTCTCATTGCATACGAAAGGTAAACATGCTAGATGCTCGTAAAAACATCAAATACCATAATTTGAAAACATAAGTTTAGCGTTTACAACGCTAAGTCGCATAAAACATTGTCTTAAAAAGTTTACAACTTTATTTAAAGATAAACATAAGCGACATCCACAAGCATAAGCGAGACCGCGCGCACATCCATCCTAGTTACCTGAAATACATGTGAGTTTTGGAAAAAAAACGTCAACATAATGTTGGTGTGAATTCATGCAGTTTTGTATTTCACGTTTGTATACTTTGTATGAAAACATAGTTTGTGAATAAATCAAGTTTTCATATATAAATCCAGTTTCATGTGTACACCACGTACTCATGTATAATTCAATTTCTTCTTGAGTACCCCACGTACTCAAGTATAATTCCCATTTTCTTGAGTACCCCACGTACTTCAAGTATAATTCAATCTTTTCTTGAGTACCCCACGTACTCAAGTATTCATCAATTTTTAGTATGGTATGACTTTTATATAAATAAAGTATTCCTGTAAGTATCAGGATTGTTAATGGGTTGCAAAGCCATTAACATGTGACACGACATAGGAAGTCACCAAACCTTAGGCATTTAATTGGTATATTCTGAGACACAAAAGCACTACTCGATTCTCGCCCTCACCGAGAGTGTGGCTGCCCGGCACCCGTTAGATCTAACCTTTTGTTCTGCGGTCTAGGTATATTGTTGATTAATGGTGCTTATGTACCCTATTCGTGACACGATTTCTCATATCATTCCTCATAACGCCTCATACTTGGTTCTCGTTCTCACCAAGTGCGTTTCTCATATTCTATTATTTCGTCACACTTGGTTCTCGTTCTCACCAAGTGTACTCCTTGTATTCTTATATTTCGTCACACTTGGTTCTCGTTCTCACCAAGTGTACTTCTTGTATTCTTATATTTCATCACACTTGGTTCTCGTTCTCACCAAGTGTGCTTCTTATATTTATATCATACCGATTATAAATATTGTACATTTGTACATGTATTTCACCCCCGAAGTTATAAAACTGAAAACAGTTAAAAGAAAACGGGGAGCATGAACTCCCAACTTTGCGTTCCTGTGCGTCGTAAACTTCACCGGATTTGCTTAATTAACGTCGTAACCTATACGCGTTTTCTTAACGTTAGTCAATAGACTTGCGTCGCACAAGTACAGTCACTCTCTTTTGTGTATATATTCTTGTGTTAAAAATATTTTATATTTTTAACTAAGTATCTCACTTATATTATTTTTCTCAAAAATTAATACAAGTATCTTGTGTTTTTGCACTTTGCACCCGAATTATGTATCTTGTATGTCGTATGTGTATTTTTGTGTTTATACTTCTCATGAGTATTTCCAAGACATATTATTTTTATTCTAAAAATAATATATACCTAGCTCACAAAATAATCACATAATCACACAAGCAATTTATCAGAAAATATATATTCTAAATATATATTTAACAAGTTTTACTTATGAAAATCCACCCCCGAATACATGGTCATTTGATAACAAAAATCATGGCGAAGTTTGTTTGGAAAACCAGTCGAACATATATTCATAACACTTGTCACCAAAAATATTCTAAGTGTTATTTTCTGGAAAAATTTCGCCAGAGTTTCCTCTGTAACTGGAGGTGGCCACGCTTACTAGCGTATCATTTTCTTTTAAAAATTCAACCAATCAATTTTCCGTCATCAAAATACCATCTTCAAATATCAAACTTGTCAAAATAAACATAAATCGCATACACATGAACTTGCAAGTTGTGTAAAATTATGTAGTAACTTTTCAACACATTTAGTGGGTCTTTCCATCTCTAAAAATAAAATCATTATCTCGAAAATTTTATTTTTAAAGAATATGAAGTTTTACAACTTCTAGTCGGTTTTTACGAAAATTTTTTCTTTGTTAAAAATTTTGTTACACAAGTGTCCACACACTTGTTTGTTCACAAAAACGCCTCTAGTTCATGAAAGATCCGACTTAAAATAAGACTTGTATATATTTTACTTGGTCCTTCGAAAATACCACTTGTAGATCTTTAGATTTACTAGTTTAGAACTCCATTCCATAAGAAAAATCGTTTTTACACAAGTTCATGTTTGTGAGTGAAAGGGTTCGTCATCTAGTTCTTTTTACACTAAATATAGTGCTAGTTCATGTTCCATGAACATGACCTAGCGTGGTTAGATGACGATCCGTTCCCCTACTAGCATCCAACAATAATAAATAATCATAACAAAACAAGTTCCATAAGTTTTACACTAATATTTACTCATTAACCACCATATTCATCATTCTAACAAGACTTTTAGTTTTGTTCTTAAGTGTTCATAATTTTTACCCGTTAAATTTCTTATTAACCACTTTAAATATGAACAAGAAGATGTTTTAGAATCACTTACAACTAGCTCAAGGCTAGGGAAGAAACTAGACGAAAAATGGGTGGTTAATAGCGTCGTAGAGAAGTCCTTGTGATTCCGTAAGCACCGGGCCTCCTTGTGTGTGACCCTTCACCCTTGTGTATATGTAAAATTACAAGAACCAACTTGAAAGTGATGGTGGGTGGGTGTTGGGTTTCGGCCGAACTCAACAAGAGGAGAAAGAGAGTTGAAGTTTGTTGTTTGGAATTGTGAAATGAAAAGTGTGGTCTTATGGTTTTATTTGTAAACCATGCATGTGTATTATCCCATATGTAATGTGCTACCAAGATCTTAATCATGGGAGATTAAAATACTCAAAATTGGTGGAAAGATGTCCCTCCTTGGGGAACCGTTCGGTTCAAGGGGGTGGGGCAATTGGTTTGTTTTCAACCATGCAATTAGGTGATTATTTTGTTTAGTTAGGCACTTTTAAATATTTTACTAGTGTGTAGTGTATTGTAACGGGTGTTAGGGTATTCGGGGACCCTAACTAGCTCAGTAAGGTATAAACAATGTCATTGACAATATTTTTATGTTCCGGGTTAAATCCGGTTGTTTGGTTAGACACCGGTTCGTTAAAGTGCTAAATTACACTTTTTAGTGTCTAATAAGTACCTTTTTGTAACACTTTCGATTCCCGACACTTAGGGAAACATTCTGACTGAAAAATTATATTTTCTGCATAATATTCGCGTGCTAAAAGCTGAATTATTGCTGAATTATACAAAATTCTGCACTTAAAGTGCGTTTCGGGTGCTTTTTAGTGCTTATTTTTGCTTTCGTATAGTATATATATTAAACCCTTGTATGTACTCTTGGGTTTTAATGTATTCTTGTCGTTGGACCTACACCTAGGCTCCACTTTTATTGTCTGACTGCTTTCTGCAGTTCTGTTGACACATTGTGTCCTACCGGTGAGTTTACTAATATTTTTGACGCAACGCTCTCGTTTATGCATAAAGCAATATTTTTTTTTTGTATACAACGTGCATGAATTCTCCTGTTTAATCATGTGTTCAGACATTTCTGACAATTAAGCACATAATTGCAGTCATTAAATAATAGTTAAAGTGTACGGAAATTACCGGTTTGGTGCCAGTTGTCACAAAGGGTGAATCATTGACTTAGCAGTTTGAACGATTCAGCTGTCTCATTAGTGAACTAAGGCTTGTTAAAGTAACATTTCCAAATTCAACTCAAAATAGCAGGTTCCTTAGATCACTACCAGAAAAATGGGATACCATTGCATTTGTTACTAGAAACTCTGCTGAGTTCAAAGATCTGACCCTGACCCAACTTCATGGTAGACTCCTGACCTATGAAAGGGAGCTAAACCAGAAAAAGAAGTTGCAAGAGTCTGGCAAAGTTGCTGATGATTATTCATTTGGCAGCACAACTCTTTTTGGTCAGGAAGAATCTGGTAGCAGTAGTAAGGATCAGGGTTATGATCACTTTGTTGATATAACTGCTGGTGGAAATTTTAACAACCCTGATTCTCACTCTACAAATTATGCTTTTACTGCAAATTGTGAAAACCAGATGTCAGATAACTTGTGTTTTGAACTCAATGATTTGCAACACTTTGATCCCACTGACTTAGAAGAAATGGACATTTTGCATCAATTGGCTTTGCTTAGTGTAAGAACAAGCAAATTCTACAAAAGAACAGGGAGAAAATTCCCAGGGTTACATGGAAATTTAAAAGTGGGGTTGGATAAGTCAAAAATTAAGTGCTATAAGTGCAATAGGCTAGGTCATTTTGCTAGGGAATGCAGGAGTCAAACCACTGGCCTAATAATCACTCATCCTAACTCAAACCATAGACCACAACATCAAAGCATTGTGCACTATACCCAATATACCCCTGCTGCCCATGTTAACACTGCTCACTATGCTGCAACCCCTGTGCCTGTGCATTATGTTCAAACCACTGTTCCACAAATTCAGTATGTTCGAACCCCTGTCCCTCAGGCACAAGTGCAACTTATTGCACCTCAACCAGCTGCTCCAACAGTAACACAACCAGATCAGCAAAGCTTTTTCACTCAAGGATTTGTTGACTGGAGCAGTATGCCTGATGAGCTTAGTGATGAAAATTTTGCACTCAATGCTTTTAATGATCCTACTAATGATGAATTTTGTTTGATGGCATTAGAGTCTATACCAGAAGGGGTAGAAACTGAAGGTGAACAGCTAAGTGCTGAAACAGTGGATGAAGTGACTGAAGCAGTGGTTAGTGCAGTTGCTGGTGAACTGCTGCTGGGAGAAAATTCAGAAACCCTGATTGAACCACTGATTGATCCTTGGTCCAAAGAAGACAAGGAAGAAAAAGAAGAGGAGAAAGAGGGTGAGGAAGAAGAAAGAGCTGATGAAGAAGGCGATCATCAATGTGATTGTGCTATGATGGCTGCTGCTAAGGTAACACCTCAAGTTCTTGAAAAACTATGTTCAGACAAATGCATTATTGAATTTGCTAACATCAAAGAGGTAAATGAAAACCTTAGGGATAAAGTCTTAACTGATGAAGTCAAATTTGAAAAGTCATTAAAAGAACTTAGAAACAAATTGGCTGAAAAAGACAAAGAAATCAGCAGTCTCAAAGAAGAGCAGAGCATAACCAAAACTCAACTCCAAACTATGGTAGAAAAATACCAAGTTTGCAAAAAGTAGTTGGAGTCCACCCAGATCACTTATGAAAGATGGGTGGAATCCTGCAAAGGGTATGAAGTAATGCTTGAAAAACAGATTAAAAGCAATGTGAAATTTGGTGTTGGTTATAGAAAACATGATGATGAAAACACTGCTTCTGAAAAATCTGTTCAAACCACTGATGTAACCACTGAATTCATTCCCACTAACAAGAATGGCCAAGAAGTGAAAATCACTGATAAACTTGGTAACAAAATCACACTTGAGAGACCAATGGGATCCTCTACTTTTGAGGAAATTGAGAAATACCAATTTAAACCCACATGGTTTGACGAGTGTGACATTCTTGAAAATTTTAAACCCATGGATTTCACAACCACTGATGGTGTTAAAGCTCCAAAAGCAAAAGTTGTCCCTCTGAAGGACATCCCAACAGAGGTTAAAAACTCTGTTGCAAAGGAGTCTGAAAAGAGAAAGAAGAGAGAAAAGATCAAAAACCTGTTTTGTGAATTTTGTGAAAAAAGGAATCATCTAACAAAAGATTGTTTCCATTTAAAAGCATATGACTTAAACAAAACAAGTGTCATTGTCCCTGCTGAAAGCTGCACCATCTGTGGTAAAACAAACCACAAAACTCAAGCATGTGTGTGTCTCAAAAACTTTGATGTTAAAAAGAATGAGTACACTGCTAAAACATCTTTGAGTCCATCAACATCATCTGTCAAATTCACCAAGAATCAACCACTGTTTGTGCCAGTCCAAACAGCTGTTACAAAACAGCTGAATCAAACATCTCTCCAAAGAGATGTTCAAGTGACTGATGCACCCCCTGCCAATCAATACAGAAGGGGCAAGGGACAATCATCCTACCAAAGGATTCCACACGTTTATGAGACCAACAAAAGGCCCTCAAAACCAAGAGTGAACAGGCATCTTTTTGGTTACCAGCAGGTGATTGGTCAAGAACCCCAACAGTGGTTAGAGAAAAATAGTCCTAAAACTGTCCAAACCCCTGACCTAACCACTGCTCATGCATCTGAATTCATCCCAGACACTGTTGAGACCCCATCCAAATCCTTATTGGCTTTGGAGACCCTAATGAACTAATCCTTTTACTTCATGTGCAGGGAGCTTCTGCATGCTTAGATAGTCTTTGGTATGTAGATAGTGGAGGCTCTAGGCACATGACAGGATGTAAAGCCCTTCTCAAAGATTTCAAAATCCATGGAGGGGGTGATATATCCTTTGGTAATAATAGTAAAGGGAAAGTTCTGGGGTCTGGTACAGTACAAACTGGAAATGTAAAATTTGAAAATGTCATTCTGATAGACAATCTAAAATTCAACCTCCTGAGTGTTTCACAAATGAGTGACAAGGGGTATGGGTCATTCTTCACAAAGGAGTGTTGTAGGATTGTTGGACCATAAATGGTTGAAAAGATTGAAGCAATAATAAAAACTGGAAAAACAAAACTTGTTGCTCAAAGAAATGGCAATGTTTATGTTGTTGATATGTCAAAAGAGTGTCCCAGAACTGATGCCTGTCTGTTCTCAGCTGCCTCTAACAAAGCTCTTTTAAGTCCATTGAAGAGTCCAAAACAACCCAGTGTTTGCAAATGCTGCACATGGATTTGTTTGGCCCAGTTCAAGTCATGAGTCTCAAGAAGAAGAGATATTGTTTGGTTATTATTGATGACTTCTCTAGGTTTACATGGACTTTCTTTTTACACTCAAAAGATGAGACTGCGGGCATTTTGCAAGACTTTGTGACACAGGTTGAAAAGAAATTTGGCCTTCCAGTAAAAGTCTTCAGGAGTGACAATGGCACAGAATTCAAAAATAAGGAGTTGGATGCCTTCTGTGTGAAGAAAGGGATTGTAAGGCAGTACAGCATCCCTAGAACACCAGAGCAAAATGGGGTAGTTGAAAGAAAGAGTAGGACACTGATTGAAGCTGCTAGGACCATGCTTGTTGACTCAGGTTTGCCTTTAACTTTATGGGCAGAGGCAGTAAACACTGCTTGCTATGTCCAAAACAGAGTTTTAATAAATCCCGGGCACAAAAAGACTGCTTATGAAATTCGGTATAAAATCAAACCACTGATCTCATATTTTAAAGTATTTGGCTGCTCATGCTTTATTTTGAATTTAAAAGATTCCATCTAAAAATTTGCAGACAAAGTAGATAGTGGTTATCTTTTGGGATACTCTACCACTGCTAAGGCCTACAAAGTGTTTAATACACGGACTAAAACAGTGGAAGAGACTTTGAATGTGAAGTTCAATGAACTTTCATCAATGAAAATCCCAGCAAATCCTGCTGATTTATTTGATCTTGATAAATTCACATTTGAAAGTGTTGCTGTCAAGACTAACAGTGCAGGTCCATCAGAGGATTCATCACCAGACTATGGGTATGAGATCATCATTCCTCAACAAAAGTCTGTTTCAATGGGAAAAGCAGCAGTTGTACAAAACAACTGTCAAAGCTCAACCACTGCTACCTCAACAATTGTTGACCAAAGTAGCCCATCAACCTCTGCTTCCACATCATCAAACACTGCTGACAAAAGTCCCCAAACAGTGGATAAAAGTCAGCATGTGTCCACACCATTACCTCCTATTCCACCACCTTTTGAAGCCACTCCTGGATCATCAAAGTCACCAGCAGTGGTTAGCTCAGATGATACACATCTGCAACCTTCACCAACAAATGCCATCATTCCATACCAAGGAGATTTAATCTTCTTGAGATCTCATCCACCTGATCAAATCATTGGCAACATCAATGAAGGGGTGCTCACAAGAAGCCAAACCCAAAACATTTGTCTTTTTGCTGGTTTTCTATCACTCCATCAACCTGTCAAGTACCAAGAGGCACTGAAAGACAACAGTTGGGTAGAAGCCATGCAAGAGGATCTCCAACAGTTTAAAAGACAACAAGTATGGGAGCTTGTACCACTGTCAAAGGATGTGAGTCCCATTGGCACAAAGTGGGTCTTCAAAAACAAAACTGATGAAAGGGGCATTGTTGTCAAGAATAAAGCCAGGCTGGTGGTTCAAGGTTACAGACAGGAGGAGGGGATTGATTATGATGAAACTTTTGCCCCTGTAGCAAGATTGGAAGCTATAAGACTGTTCCTGGCCTTTGTTGTCAACCACAAAATGAAGGTGTTCCAAATGGATATAAAAAGTGCTTTTCTCTATGGTACAATTCAAGAAGAGGTGTATGTTTATCAACCTCCAGGTTTTGAGGATCCTTTTTATCCAGATCATGTCTACAGGCTAAACAAAGCTCTGTATGGCTTGAAACAAGCACCTAGGGCCTGGTATGAAACTCTTTCCACCTTTCTACTCTCAAATGGTTTCAAAAGAGGTACCATTGATAAAACACTGTTTCTAAAATGGAGAGGAAAGGATTTAATGATTGTCCAAATTTATGTGGATGACATTATTTTTGGAAGCACATGTAATAAAATGTGTGAAGAATTTAGGCAACTCATGACAGCTGAGTTTGAAATGAGTGCATTGGGTGAACTGCAATGCTTTCTTGGTCTCCAAGTTCAGCAAATGCAAAATGGAACTTTCATTCATCAAAGCAAATATGCTAAAGAACTTTTAAACAAATTTGATATGAATGATTGCAAACCATGCAGCACACCCATGGCAACAAATAAGCTAGTCATGTCTGATGAAAAGGATGAGCTAATTGACCAAACTCTATATAGAAGCATGATTGGGTCTCTTTTGTACCTAACTGCATCTAGGCCAGACATCATGTATGCAACATGTGTTTATGCAAGGAGTCAATCAGCCCTTAGAAAATCCAACCTTATTGCTGTAAAAAGGATATTCAGATACATAAAAAGTGCTCCCACACTTGGTATCTGGTATCCAGCTAATGGGAATATCAAGCTTTCAGGATTTTCAGACAGTGACTTTGCTGGATGTAACACCACAAGGAAGTCCACTTCAGGAGGGTGCCAGTTTCTAGGTGATTGCTTAGTTTCATGGCAAAGCAAAAAGCAAGCAGCTATTTCAACATCCACTGCTGAAGCTGAATACATTGCTGCTGCAAGCTGTACAGCCCAACTCCTGCGGCTTCAAAATCAGTTGTTGGATTTTGGTATCACTGCCTTAAAGACACCACTTATGTTGGATAGCCAGGCAGCAGAAAATATCATCAAAAATCCAGTTTCCCATTCAACCACCAAGCACATCGACATCAGACATTACATTGTGAGGGATTGCTATGAAAAATGTTTGATTTCTCTGCATCATGTTCCAACTAAAGACCAGCTGGCAGATGTGCTCACAAAAGCTTTAGATACGTCTACCTTTGAAAGCTTGGTCTCTAGGATTGGCATGCTAAACATGGAATAACAAGCAAATTCTTGTTTTTCTATGAATAAAAGCATTAAAATGTTTTCAGAAAATCAAAAATCCATCCTTAAAAATAGCTAAAAATGATTTTTTCATTAAATCCTTAAAAGTCTGCCATAACCACTGATTGGTGCAAACATCTGTTTGTTATTTGTTATCCACTGCTGAAAGTCAACCTCTGTTCACTCATTTCTCTTGGTAAAACACTGTTGACAAACTTCAGTGCTGTAAAACCACTGACACAAGCTATCCACTGATAGTAAAAGTCACCCACTATTTTCATTTCCTTTGTGAACCACTGGTATTGCTTCATCAGTGGTTTCTCAAACAACTATCCTCCATTATTTCATCCTTTCATCAGAGGTTGACACGGGGTCAGTATTTATCCGTCAGATCTTTGTAACCGCTGCCACGTCAGCATTCACTTTTTCATCATATAAAACCCTGCCCTAAACCCCAAACAGGGTTTTCACTATCGAATCGAATTCAAAATTCTTTTCTCAAAACAATTTTCCACAAAAAATTCTCCCACAATCTTCATCATCCTCACTTCATTCTCTCACTCTCTGTTTCAATCATGGTGAAAAAGGCAAGCAAATCCAAAACAAAGGAGCCTACCGAGATTGAAATTCCATACAAATGGTCTCACAATTACTTGGGTATTCTTGAAAAACCCAGTGACACAAAGACCTTCGATTCCATCATAGACACATTATCCTCCACAAAGTACAAAACTTTGCTCACCTACAATGCAACCGTCTATCTTGATACTAAACGAGAATTTTGGAAAAATGCTACTCTTGAGAAGATGGACAAAAAGGTTGTTGCCATTAATTCCACAATAAAAGGTGTAAAAATCTCAATCACACCTCAAGCCATATCTGAAGTGTTTGAGCTCAATGATCTGGAAGGTAAAAATTATTTTCCAAAAACAGAGTACCAAGGAGATTTCATTAAAAGAGGGTATGGAGAAGAAATGAAAATAGATACTTTACAAAAGGGCAGTTTTCCATCTGCTATAAGGTTTTTATTTCATACCCTCCTTATGTGTGTTTCTAACAAAACCACTGCTTTCAATGAAATCCCGTTGAAGATACAATACCTGGGTTATACTATACTTAAAGGTGAAAATTTTAATTATTCCCAGGTAATCTTCGATAATTTGGTCAAAATGTTGAGAAAAAGGCTTTTCTATTATTTCCAAGATTTTTGAGTTACTATTTTAATAAAAAAAATTCAGAAAATAATGCCCATGTACTTGTACAGGGTCCTCCTTTTAAAATAAACAGTTTAACACCTGAAACATTCACAAGAATGTTAAAACCTACAAAAACACAAGCAGAGGTACCTGAGCAGAATTTAGCAGCTACCACTGCTCCTCAGGTATCTGCTGCTGAACCCACTGCTCCAGGTGATCAAGGCAGCATAACCACTGTTTTGAAACCCACACCTGCCCTTACCAAAAAGACCAAAAAGAAATCATCCAGAAAACCCCCCAAACCCATCAAAAAGGCAACTCTGGAAGATGAGATCCCAGAGCTACTGCCAGTGACAACACAAAAGTCACCAATAACCACTGCTGCTACTTCCTCACAACAGTTGGTAGAAAGATCTCCACCTTTGCCTAAAACTCCTCCTGCATCCTCACAAAAGGATCAGGTTGTAAGCACAGGGACCCCACATTATGAAGCTCTGGGTTCAATTGGATCCATCTTCCTCAGTCCTGATCCCAAGGACATGTCTTTTTCTACACCAATACCTTCACCCCTCATATTACCACAATCCATGCTACCTTTGTTGCATGCAGTTGATATAGCTCAGACACAAACCAGTTCCTCTCAACCACCTATCAATGAGAGTATACTCCCACAAGTGACTGGATCTGTTGCCTATACCTCTGTTATCCCAGCAACAATTGAGGAGGTTACACTGCAGGAGTTACAAGTAACTCCTGTCAGTAGTTCAAGTGGAGCAGCAACTACTAGTGTTAGACCCACTGGTCTACATTGGGTCAGTTGTTCTATCAATAAGACTCCCTTGAAGGAAATTTCTTCAGAGACAACTAGGGCAACCACTAGTGAGTTTTCTTTAACCACTGGTGAGCTGTTCAAAGTGTCCACAAATGAGGAAGGAAGTCCCCAGTACCAAGAACAAGGGGCATCAATGGATGACATTTGGGATACATTCCCTAAGTCTACCATTGATACAACCACTGCTGGTGGGAAATCAGATGATCCCATTCACTTGGGTGATGGTTTAAAATATAAAGAATTGACGAAGAGACTGGACAGAATTGAATCATCTGTTGCAGACATCAAAACAATGCTGCAGCAGGTGTTAAATTCTCAAAAGTCTACATCCACTGCTGCAACACCCCCAATAGCTGCTCCATTATCTAATGAGCTGTGGAGTTTATTTCAACCATTGCTCCGACATCAAAGAGACTTAACTGATCAGCAACATGAGATCCAAATTCAAAAGATTAGAACTCTCACGGAAGCAAGGTTTAAAGATACTCAAGCTGACATCAAGGCTTTAAAAGCCCACATTCTGGAAACCACTGGCACTGCTCCTCCCACTGTTCTCTTCTTTGATAATCCTCCTCCAGATAATGCCAAAAAGGGGGAGAAAATCAAACAGTGGATAAAGAAGGGAATTGAAGATGGTATTTATATTAAACCAGAAAAGGAAAACATGACTAAAAACATTCCCTTGCCAGATGGTAGTAAAAAGATTGATGTTACTGAAAATGCACTAGCTGAAGCAAAAGCAAGTGTAAAAAGGGATAGAGAGGCTAAGGATAAAGCCAGGTGGGAACAGGAGAAGAGAGCTTTCATGAAGCTAAATGCACAAGGTCCTTCTGAACCTATGGATGATAAAAATCCCAAGGAAGAAAAGAAGAAGCCCACTAGACAAGTGAGGCAACCTAAAAAGCATGCCTCCAAACCACCTACTAAAGGCTCCAAACCTCAAACTACCACTTCAACACACACCACTCCAACACACACCACAACCACTGCCTTACCACTACTACCAAAAATCACTCCACCAATAAAACCACCAAAAACAACCTCACCACCATCACCTCCTGCCAAAAAGCAGAAGACACCAGATGTTACAACATCTGTTGTAATGGCAACAGTGGTTGAAACACCTGTTGTTTCAAGAACTGTTAATCAGCCACCATCCACCACTCAAAATACCACCACTGATCCACCCAAGACATCATTAGCCTCTCCTTCAATAAAAAGGAGAAGGATTTTCATACCTGATGATGATTCTCCATCACCACCACCAACATCTTCACAATCACTTGAACTCATTCCAAACCTTGTTCCTCTCTCATCAGCTCCAGTACAACAACCAATCCCTGTCATTACTCCTGCAGGTGTCCAATTTCCTCTAGAACTTGAAGCAGTTAGAGAAGAGATCAAATCCTTCTACTATGAGGATGACCCTGCTAAAAGGAAGTTGCCATCAGTTGAAGGATATCCAAGGCCTAACAACATTGAAGAATATTTGAAAGTTAAGGCTAAACAGGGAGAGGATATTTCCAAAAGAAACTCTCAAGGAAAATCTGACAAAGAAATTCAAAGGCATTATCAGTTTCTATTTACTCAAGTCAGATCCTTAGAGCAATTTGCAAAAAAATGTTTGTCAACAAATCTCAGAAAGAGCAGATGAGACTTTGAGAAAAGACTACATTGAAAGCATCATGGCAACCAAGAAGTACAAGGGAGAAAAGCATATGTACAAGGAGTGGACCATACCTGAGCTTGAACAAGAAGCAGCCAGGATTCAAGAAATGATAAAGAATAAGGTCAAACACACTCCTCCAAATTGGTCAAAGTACAAAAAGAATGTGCCTGAGAAGACATTAGAGCTGAAGAGAATGAAAGAGGAATTAGTTGTTGCTGACTATGGGTCCAAAAATCAAGTGGCAAGATGGAAAGATGACACAGTCAGGTCCACCTACAAAAGGTTGGAGGAATTAAGGAAGAAAGATCCTAAAGTTCCACAAAAACCTGATTACCCTGAAGCAGTGGTTTCAAAAAGACCACCAAAACTGCAAATCAGGAGATGCACTGCTCCAGCTGGTGCAGCCATCTTTAAAAGAAGGCAACAAAAACAGTTGGATACTGAAACAGTGGAAGAATTAATGGCAGGAGATGAGCTTGTAAAGGAAGGTATTTAAGAGATGATAGCTGAAACTCTTGGCCTGAATCAACCTGCAAGCACTGCTCAAACAGTCATCACAAGGCCTGCATCACCAAACACCTCATCCAATAAAAATCTCCCAAGAAACCCACCAGGCTCAAAAGTACTAAAGTGGAAAACTGACAAACAGACCCATGTACTGACTGTGTTCAAGTCTAGTGGAGAAGTGAAGAAAATAACAAGGGAACAAGCAATTGGCCTAAGTCTTGAAGATATGCAGGATCTCCTTGATCTTCCACTTTGTAGGGATGAAGATGACACAGATGCCCTAGACTTTGAGTTACAACTTAAAGGTCAGATAAGGGAACTATTGATGAGGCAATAAAGTTCCACAATAATGAAGGGTTTTGGCATTATCTGTTCCAGGGGGAGATTGTTGGGATTAAACCCTATCAGAGGAACAGATAATTAAAGCCAAAACTGGATCAGGGCAGTGGATCCAGAATAAGCAAATGTTGTGTTACAAGTCTCTCCCCTTGAAAGTGGTTTTAACATCTGCTGACCTCCTATCTACTGATCATTACAAATGTTGGCCTACAACCGCTGATCAAGTTAAAGACTAAAGACATGCTGTTCATATCTACTGCTTTGGGTCAAGCACTGCTGGCAGTTATCAAGTACTGCTGAAGTCA
This sequence comes from Helianthus tuberosus, assembly GCA_030545235.1. Classification (NCBI taxonomy): domain Eukaryota; kingdom Viridiplantae; phylum Streptophyta; class Magnoliopsida; order Asterales; family Asteraceae; genus Helianthus; species Helianthus tuberosus. Next base: position 102,402,369 of record CM060418.1, read on the forward strand.
CAACAGTGGAAGGACCAGCAGTAGTTTAGTTTAATTATGTAATGTATTGTATAGCAGTTGTTAGCTTAAGCAGTGTTTGTATAGATCAGTTGTTAGAAGTTGTTAGAAGTTGTTAGGAGGTTAGATTTCACTTTCATGGTGACGTCAGCATTGATGCCTCGGTGGTTTGTCCGTGCCTATAAATAGAACAGTACCATGCACTGTTCTATTAGCTCTTCACAAATCTTCTTCCTGCACGAACAAACACTGTGAGCTCAGGCTGAGGGGGAGTTTGTATTCATACATGCATTGTAATCGTTGTTGAAATAAATTCAATCTTTCGGTTCTCTGTTGAAAATGTTTGATTAAAGCAATTCTCCTATTTGATTGTGTGCAAAGTTTGTTTCCATCTTAAATTCCACTGCACTACTCATTCATCTTCATCTTATTTCAAACATAAAACACAATCAAAACCAAACTCAGATCCTAACAGAACCAAACGAGGAGAAACCTACCCTTTTATGTAGAACCGAACCCCCTGGTTTAGTTGATTCCGGTCAATTAACCAGTGTTTCTTCAGCTACGGTTCTGAACTCGTAGCTTACGACCCGGGAAAGTCCAAAAACACGAAAAAAGCCCTCCAAAGTATATATTAGGGTTTTAATGTTGGGATATCATTATCTATCATCGACGGTCGATCAAGGGCACTCGAAAACTCAAGATTCAAGGTTTCTTTCATCCAAATCCATCAAGATTCTCCATTCAATCATCGAAGCAACCATGAACTCTTTATCAATTCAAGCTTTTGAAGATTTTTCGTATGAGATGAGCGGCTAAACTTTCTTTGGTTTCCTCCGGATGGAGGGTTTTTGTAAGTTAATGGATATTATGTGTTTAATACAATCGTTTTAACCTGGTGATCTAAGCATTCGATGCTTTTCACCTTGATTTGATTTATTGGTTGTAAACACTTACGTTTATTTAAACCTTAATTTCTAAGCATTCAGTTCCCGAGAGTTCTTGTAATTGGGATATATTTGACATGGGGTTAGGGTTTGTAAATTGTAATTGATAATCATTTGATAACCTCCCATTATGTATTGACCGGAGTACTTAGTCGTTGGTTATCACAATTAATTAATCAAAATTAACACCTATGTCTATGTAGGTAACGATTAAACACGTAGTTGAAGTTAACTGGAAAACCTCAAATCTGGAGGAACCATCTTTTCTTTTATTGATTTAATTCACAATTTTTATTCGCTAATTTAGTTCTTTCACATAATCAAACAAACCAATTTTTCAATCCAGTAATAGCTAATCAATAATTAGCATAATAACACTATCCACAATCCTCCTCTGGTTCGATATCCGACATACTCTAGCTACTAGTTTATTTCGGTTTTTGGATGTCCATAAAGACAGACATCATGGACCACCATAAAGGTCCTTTCTATGTTGAAGGTATGGAGGCAGTAGTGTCCCTTCTTTGTCTGATCGTCTGCTTTGAACGAGAGAAAATTAGGGTGACCATGCAATACAAATTATTATTATGGGGGCACACGTAATAACAAATTGTAGTGCATGGAAATCCTGGTGGGCTCTATGGGTGTCACACCCCAACCGATGGCGGAATCATCGAGGCATGGCACTGAGCGAAACAGATTGTCCAAAAGTTTCCATAACAATTATCATTACCATTTAATTTAAAATAACATGTCCCATACCATGTCTCAAACAGTAAAAAAATTATTACAGATAAAATCTAGGCAAGTAATTCTGTTCCGACAACTCATATTTATACATAGATAGTTTATTTGTTGGTTTCTAGGACCTATTTTCCTAGCTTCGATTTCATCACTTCACAGAGAGCATCCTAGACCTTTCCTAGCCTCGATTTCACAGTGAGCTAGGCATACAAACAACTTAGGCACCTGTCACATACGTTAAAATAAAGTCAATACATATAATGTAAAGGTGAGCATACAAGTTTGATCATAGTATATAGAGTTCGAATTCGTTTACGCATAACCAACACGTACGTATAGTGAAATGAAGCACGTTAGTTATCGACATAGATCCATCGATACCAATGACTACGAGTTGACTGCCCGGGGCAGTTCGCAATACATGATTACCACCATAATCCATGCAAGTAATTGTCCTTAACAACCCCCGTGTGAACGGGTGCTGAGTCCAAACTATAGTACTATCGTTGCTAAGGCAGGTAGACAGCATTCCATGTGTAAACATAACAAACAAGCATTCATAAGTCACGTATAACATGCATTAACGGTTAGCGTTTAAATAGTATTGAGTAGTGTGTTTGATGTGATTTGAATAGTTGTAACGTATGTAACACCCAAAAGTGCATAAAACAAAAAGGGATCGAGTATACTCACAGCGTTTGATGAATTGAAGGGAGCGCTTAGCGAGTAAAGTTAGCCTGAATGGATTTATAGCATAACGATAAGTGACGCGTAAAACGATGCAAAGTGTTGGAGGGTTGGACAGCTGGTCGATCGGACGGTAGTTCGATCGGACGGTTGACCGTTCGGTTGATAGTCCGCTCGGACCGCTGTCCGGTCGGTCGGTAGGCCGATCGGATGGCTGCTCGAGTGGATTGTTTCTTCCTTTGAGAAGGATGTGTTTGTGTATGATGACTTGACTTTTGAAGTTTTTGTTGTAGCATTAGAAAACATTGAAGTACCTTTACCCTTCAGGTCGATCGATCGGACGGCTGTTCGATCGGCCGGCAACCCGATCGGTTAGGTATTTTAATGAATTGTAGTGATTTGCTTTGGATCGGACAGGTGTTCGATCGGATAGGTCAACAAGTCAAAACTTAATGATTTGCTGACCGATCGGTTGGCAAGTCAACAATAGTCAACAACTTTAAATTCTTAGCAAGGTGTCACCTGATCGGACGGCTGTTCGATCGGGTGGCACTCCTAGTGCATCGAACATGTTGAAAAATCGATTAAGTGTTGAAGTATAGTATCTCATGATCCAAAAAGTAATCCGATTGGACAGTAGTCCGATCGAACAACAGTTCATTCAATACTAGTCTTCAAAATAAATTGATTAAGTGTGGGACCATGTGTTAACCGATCGGCTGGCCAGTCGATCGGCTGACTGTCCGATCGGCTTGCTGTCCGTTCGGACAGCAGTCCGATCGGTCAGTACCCTGACCTGATCAGCCTATTCGTCTACCACTTGGTTGTTCTGTTTGTTTGTCATTTTATTGAGGTATTTTGACAACGAGTCGAACCATAGATCCCTCGTCCTTACTTGGTTCCCCTGGTCGGACAAGAATTACCCAAATCCGGCTGGTGAACTGTTCGGAACGGAGTTTATCGTTTAACCCGAAATCGGTTAACCTCGTGGATAGAATCCGGATCTTGAGCCATGCAACCACCGGAGTGATTTGTAAGCCGGCACAGGCTCCGTTTCTATCGGTTTGAAGGCATTGAGTGAAAAAGAGTTGAAAAAAAGTTGGAAATCCATCTTTCAATCCTTTTCACCGTGTATATGTTTAGATCTATGAAAGATCTTTGTTTGTTTATGTGGAAATCGGCTAGATCCAAGTTATTCTTGGTGGGTTGAGGCCAAAACATGAAGTTCTTCAAGAACCCATGATGACATCATCCTAGAACACTTGAATCTTGATGATTTCACGGTTAAAAGTTAAGATTTGAAAGATAGAAAGGTGTAGGAGTGCGTGTAGATTAAGAAAGTACAAGGTTTAGGACGAAATCTTACCGGAATCCAGTGGAATCTGAGAAAAGGATGAACTAAGCGTGCTGGTCGAACAGAGGTTTCCAAAAGTGGAAAGGATGACAATGACAGGGGTATTTATAGGATGCCAAAAGGAGAAAGTGTTGGCCGATCGGCCAGGCAGCTCGATCGGACAGCCTGTCCGATCGGACAGCAGTCCGGTCGGCTGGCTGTTCGATCGGCTGGTAGCCTGATCGATCAGCTGCACGTTTCGAGTGTTCGGTGCGACAATTTTTGATATTTCGATTTCGGTTGCGAGCGGTTCGATACGATAGGGTTTCCTAGTCAAATTACTTTTAATCCCAACCACTCATATCTTGCGCCATCCTTTCTCCACTAATTATCATAGTTCGATTGTGATTCGAGTTCGATGTCGATTGAGTTCGATTGCATTTCGATTGATTACCACAACATAACATAAACAAACATGCACAGGTAACATGTAAGGCACACACACACGTATAACAATAACTAATATGCGTAGTTCGATTTGAGATTCGATTCGATGTCGATTTGATTAGCATACTTTGATTATCGTTTCGTTAACTTTATCGCATTGTTACTTCCTACAGTTCACAGTCGTAAGTCGATTAGATGGCGATTGTAATACGTCGATTGTTGTAATTATTGACACTTACTCCACATAATACAACTAAATTAAACACATAAAAGAAATTCTCTACAAGTCTAGTTGCGCGAAATCGGTCGTTGACTTTGACCTTGACTTTGACTTTGACTTCCCGAAAACACGGGGTGTTACAATGGGTCAAGCAAATGATCACTATCTATTTGAAATTCCTAAGTTGTTCCAAATCTCCATCTAATAGAACATTAACCGAGATAGTTACTATAACACTCAACAAAGTAGGAAGCCTGTCTTTGCCTACTTCGTGCTTAACACTTCTACCTGTAGTACGAGTCATCTGGGACCCGGTATCTAAGCAAGTGAAGATGGCTAACACTCAAAAAAGATTTTCCTCAACACTTTAGGATTCTTATGTTTAAATTTGTACGGAGCCTACAACACCCCAACTTATCCATTGTAGTTGCTATGATAGACCCCAACATTTGATATCCGTTTTACCCCAAGGAGGTAGCATGGCGCGAGCTGTAGTGTAACCTATTTACCGCACTCTATTCGGCATTCATGAAGACCATACCTGCCATATTAGCACTCATGGAGCCCAAGTAAAATCAGTGTATGCGTCGCACAGTTCAGTGAGGCAAAGGGGTCATCCCTACATCAGACAATCAGGGTCCACGGAGTATAGAACACATGTTATAAGGACGAAAGCGACCACTCGATTCCCCCCTTCTCAATAGATTGTTGTTCCATTTAGGCACATGGATGACACATGCAATAAGATTTTCCTCGTCCCTCACCTCACATGCACCCTATCACCCACTACCGATATCACCACCACCAACACCCCTATCAGTACCTCCTCACTCTCTATCCCTTAGTGCACCCCCATCATTTGGGTAGTGCATTCACGCCCTTGAAACCGCTCTACGGTTGCTACAAGGCACAATTCGGTCCCGAGGGAGAAGTCATGTACCCTCACGGCCTTATTTCTACATTTTCACCATCACCCCCCGCCCTACACGAGGTAGTAATGCACAACCCCCATTTTTTGGGAAGTATACCCGTTTTTGTAAAACTAAAGACTATGGAAGAGTCGGAGACTTGAGGAATAAACAAGGAACAAGGTGAAGGGAAGACCTCACCGTAATTTGTATAATTCTGCACGACTTGCATCAACTGGAGTGAGATGACTTCGAGGAGGTTTTCTTCACAAAACTAATTGTAACAAGTTGACATGGTATATATAAAAGTCGATATATCCTCAGCAGAACTTGGTTGTAACTCAATTTACTTCCCTACAATGATGAGATGATTATGATGGAAGGATTTGCATAAGCATCATTAGGAATTACCTTACCCTTATGCTTATAGTGCACGACGCATGAGCTTTGCTTACACTCATCAACGACAATATTTCTTCTAAAATAAATGTCTAATTTCGTCGATAAGTTTTATACATGTGAAGCTCATGGAACCATAACAAAGGAACGCTGGTCAAGCCCAATCGGAACCTTTACCTGCAACAAGAGCTGAGCTTGAAGCTCTAGTGGACCAGCAAGTCGCTAAAGCAATCGTCCAATACGAAGCAAGCAGTACTGCAAACAATGGCGGAATAAGAGGAACCATAGTGGGAAATCGCTCAGGCAATAACTCTTGCCCTAGGTTCTGCCGAGAGTGGATTAATGATGGAGAAAGCGAATAAACGACCAGTGAAAAAAAAGACGCATATGGAGTCTTCTACGGATAGAAATAAGAGTAAGTATACGCATTCCAAGCAAGGCTTTAAATCAAGCAACAAACATAAGAGAACCGCCGCGACTAGGAAAGTCAAGGCATTCGTTACCATGACTAAAACAGGTGATAAAAACTACCAAGAAGAACTACCAAAGAGTAATAGGTGTGATTATCATCACACAGGTCCGTGCAGGACTCGTAGGTGTGAAAATTGTGGCAAGACCAGGCATAGCAAGGAGGCATGTTGGTTTGGTACGGGGCATGAGAATGGAATTCTGGGCGGTAACAGAAACGGCAAGGGCAAAGGTCGCTACGGATGTGGCAACAAAGGACATTATCGGAAGGACTACCCGAAGAAAAATCTAGCTCATGGGAGCATTTTCACGAAAGGAGCACGCAAGGCACGCCAGGACCCGAACGTAGTTACGGGTACGCTCCCTATGAACCGACACCTTGCATCCATTTTATTTGATACTGGCAATTTAGTTATGAATCTATAGGACTTAAGGATATACTTGGCTTAGAAACAAGTAAACTAGACACCCCATATTCTATAGAGTTGGCAAATGGGAAATTAGTCGAGGTGGATAAAGTTATTAAGGGATTATACATTTGGACTTAGGGAACGAAAATTTTCTATCGACCTTCTACCAGTTGGTTTACGTAGTTTTGATGTAGTAGTCGGCATGGATTGGCTATCCAAGATTAGAGCCGAAGTGGTTTGTCAGGAGAAAATAATTCGTATCCCTCTTGCGAATGTTTAAACACTTATAGAACACGGCCTTCATGCAGTTGATACGAGGACGTTGGGCCCCATAAGGCGGTGGATTGTGACATCCACATTGGTTATGAAGGCGCAGAAGTGCCTCTGAAAAGGCTGCATAGCTTTCCTCGCACACGTCATTGACAAGGAGACCAAGGAGCCAAGATTAGAAGACATCCCCATTGTAAAGGAATTTCCAGAAGTCTTTCCAGCAGACTTGCCTGGGCTACCTCCACAGCGACGAGTGGAGTTTCGTACAGATCTAGTGCCAGGAGCGGCACCAGTGGCAAAGGCACCATACCGGCTAGTTCTGTCTGAAATGCAGGAGCTTTCGATGCAATTGCAAGAACTGCTAGACAAGGAATTTATCATGCCAAGCTTTTCACCCTGGGAGCTCCAGTGTTATTTGTTAGGAAGAAGGACGGCAGTTTTCATTTGTGCATAGACTACAGGGAGTTAAACAAACTAACCATCAAGAATCGGTATCCCTTGTCGAGGATTGATGACTTATTTGATCAACTGCAAGGTTCCAGTTACTACTCTAAGATTGATCTGAGATCAGGATATCGTCAGCTGCGAATACAAGAAGAGGGCATTCCTAAAACGGCCTTTAGGACTCGCTATGGACATTACGAGTTCCTTGTCATGCCGTTCAGCTTAACCAACGCCCCAGCTGAATCCAAGGATCTCATGAACCGGGTGTGTAAGCCGTATTTGGATAAGTTTGTGATTATTTTTATTAATGACATTCTCATATACTTGCAAACCAAGGAGGAACATGAGCCACATCTGTGAGCTATCTTGGAACTCTTGAAGAAGGAACAACTGTATGCGAAGCTTGCAAAGTGCGAATTTTAGATTCGCAAGGTGCAATTCCTAGGTCATGTGGTGAATGAGAATGGAATTCACGTCAACCCTGCCAAGATTGAGGCGATCAAAAACTGGGAAGCCCCAGAGATGCCAACTGAAATACGACAATTTCTGGGGTTAGCGGGCTATTACAGACGATTCACAGAGAACTTTTCAAAGATTGCTCAGCCGCTAACGTCCCTAACCCAGAAAGATAATAAATTTGATTGGGGTGAGAAACAAGAAACGGCTTTCCAACTGTTGAAAGATAAGCTTTGTGACGCACCGATTCTATCCTTACCCGACGGTACCGGTGGTGTTGTGGTTTATTGTGATGCTTCTCGACAAAGTCTTGGTTGCATGTTAATGCAACGGAACAACTATACAATGCACGACCTTGAGCTAGGTGCTGTAATAATTGCGTTGAAGATTTGGCGTCATTACGTGTATGGTACTCGTTGCACGATCTTTACAGATCATAAGAGTTTGCAACACATCTTCGATCAGAAAGACTTAAACATGAGACAGCAAAGATGAGTCGAGCTGTTGAATGATTACGACTGTGAGATAAAGTATCACCCGGGCAAGGCGAGCGTTGTAGCAGATGCCTTGAGCCGCAAGGAGCGCGCAAAGCCTCTAAGGGTGCGAGCCTTAGAGATGACTATACAAACTGATCTCACTACTCGGATTCGTGAAGCTCAGAAAGAAGCACTTAAATCGGATAACCTACGAGCTGAAGCATTACGTGGAATGGAAGCGCAATTGTTCCCTAAGGAAGATGGAACATTGTACTTCATGGAACGAATTTGGGTACCATTCTTCGGTGATCTACGCGCACTTATTTTGGATGAAGCTCACAAGTCAAGGTACTCTATCCATCCTGGATCCGACAAGATGTACTAAGACTTGAAGGACTTTTGCTGGTGGCCCAAAATGAAAGCCGACATCGCTGCGTATGTGGGTAATTGCCTTACTTATGCCAAAGTTAAGGCGGAGTACCAGAAACCATCAGGGCTGCTGCAACAACCCGAGATTCCCGTATGGAAGTGGGAACAAATATCGATGGATTTCATTACCAAGCTACCGAGAACCCAAAGAAGTCATGATATGATTTGGGTAATTGTTGATCGGCTCACGAAGTCTGTGCATTTCCTATCGATAAGTGAGAAAGATAGCACGAAGAAGTTAGCAAAAATATACCTCAAGGAGATTGTGGCACGTCAAGGGGTGCCTGTGTCCATCATATCTGACCGGGATGGTCGTTTTGTGTAAAGGATTTGGTAAACGTTTAAGAAGGCTTTTGGATCACAGTTGAATCTTATCACTACCTTTCACCCTCAGACGAATGGCCAAAGTGAATGAACGATACAGACTATGGAAGACATGCTACGAGCTTGTGTGATGGACTTTGGTGGGAGTTGGGATACTCACTTGCCTTTAGTGGAGTTTTCCTACAACAATAGCTATCACACCAGCATTCAGGCCGCCCCGTTTGAAGCTTTATATGGATGAAAGTGCCGGTCCCCGTTGTGTTGGGCGGAGATCAGAGATAAACAACTTATCGGTCCAGATTTGGTTCAGGAAACTACAGACAAGATTGCTCAGATACGTGATCGTATCAAGACAGTCGTGATAGACAGAAGAGCTACGCCGACAAGTGACGAAAACCCTTGGAATTTGAGGTTGGAAACATGGTTTTGTTGAAAGTCTCCCCTTGGAAAGGCGTAGTAAGGTTTGGGAAAAAACGTGGAAAGCTAAAATCGTGTTACATCGGACCTTTCGAAATTCTGGAGAAAATCGAAACCGTGCATACAAGCTAAAACTTCCAGAAGAACTCAGCAGCGTACACGACACGTTCCACGTGTCTAATCTTAAGAAAAGTCCTACTCAAGAAACAGCCGTCATTCCAGCTGATGAGATTCAGGTCAACGACAAACTCCAATTTACCGAAGAACCTGTTGAAATTACAGACTGGAAGGTCCACAAAACACGAAGAAGTCGTATAAAACCCATCAAAGTTCGTTGGATTTCACGTCACGGCCCAGAGTTTACATGGCAATGTGAAGACCAAACCCAGTCTAAGTACTCGCATTTTTTTCACAACTCCCCTGCAACTGATAACACAGCTTGAATTTCGGAACGAAATTCTTTTAACGGGGGGAGAATGTGACAACTGGCCAAAACCGGTAATTTCTGTACTATTTGATTAATTATTTATTCCTGCAATTATATGCTTAAACGTCAACACTAAGTGCATACTTGCTTTACATATGAATACATGCATGTTTTATACTTCTAATATCGCATTGTGCATTACATTAAGCGTTGCGTCAAAGAGACCAGTAAACTCACCGGTAAGACAAGTTGCGACAGCATGACCACAAAATACAATTAGACAATAGATTTAGGACCTAGATGTAGGTCCAAAATCAAAAATACATTAAGACCCAAGTGTAGGAACAAGGGTTAACATAAACACTTTCTGGAAGCTAAAGTAAGCACTAAAAACTGTCCGAAACGCACTATAAACAACGAATTCAGCATTATTCAGCAAAATTCAGCTTTTACAAGTCAAAATAACATTCAAAAATAGTGTTTAATCATTCATAATAACTTCTAAAGTGTTGGGAATGAAAACTGTTGCAAAAGGTACTTCATACCTTCTAAAATGCACATTTTAACACTTTAACGAACCGACAACCGAACAATTAACTGGACACTACCAAAAACATCAAAAATGAATTAAAAACATTGTTTTAGTGTTATCTAGCTAGTATTGGTCATAAAACACATTAAAATCCCTAAAAACCCTTAAACACATATATTCTTACATAAAGCACCAAAGTTGCACCTTAACCCCTAAACTTTCAAATTTTACACTTTACCCCCCTTTCATCCAAATCCGGCCCCATGTGGCCCCACACTCATTTCCCATTAAAATATTACAATGTATGCTTGATATCGGACATTTGATCTAATGGACAATTAAATGTTGGAAACTTTTATAAATAACCACTAGTATGTAGAAACTTGATCATTTGCACACTTCACCAGCATCATCTTCCTCCTTCCCTCTCTTCTTACCTACAGCCAACAACACACACATGTACAGATCCATTTTCACTTCAAATCAAGGCAATCCAAGGTGATACAAGGGTGTTAGAAGGTGTATAAAGAAGGTGTGAAGCAAGGGAACTTGAATGACCACCATGAGGAGCCATTAACCACCACTTTTCTTCTTCATTTTCTAACTTGTTCATCCCTAGTCTTTGTGCTAGTAGTAAGCCCTCTTAATCTTGTTTTTACATCTTATTTAGTAGTTAAAGTTGATATGTAACAAGAAAATCTAAAGATCACACCAAAACAAGAACGTGAACATAAGAATAAAGCTTTAAATCATGAAGATCTAAGTTGTTTAATGTGTGTGATGAACTTGTTTGATTATTTCTTGCATGTATGGTGTAGATCACCACATAAAAGCTTGCTAGATGATGACTTAAAACATGATCTAGCAAGTATGAGGATGAATCTTGAAAGATCTATGTTGATCATCCTTTATGTTAAGTATGAACTTGCATATAAACTTGATTTTGTGATGAATGATGATTCTTACAAGATGTAGGTTGTAAAAGTAAAGGATTTGAAACATAAAAGTTCAAGAAAAATAAAGTTTACTTCATGATTTACAAGACTTGGTTTTTAAAAGAAAACAAACATATTTTATGTGTTAAAATGGAGCTAGTAAAGTATGGAAAACATGAAAAATCCATGAAGATGAATTTTTGTAAAAGTGAGTTACAAGTTGTAAAGATTGAAAATTTGTAAGAATAAGTTTTATGAAATAAAAACCATGGTTTTAGTGTTAGAAAATCATGTTAAACACCATGTTAAAATACTACAAGATTTTATAAAACTTCAAGTTCATACCATCTTGTAGAAGTGTATATTATGGCTCATGGTAAGTTGTAGGATAATTGTTGATGATTGATGATCAATTTTTGAAAAGAAAATAATATGCTAATAAGCATGGAAACCTCCATTTTCAAGGGAAACTATGGCAAAAATTTTGTAAAAATTCAACACTTAGAAAAATATTTTTAAACAAGTGTTTACAAGTGATTTTTTATCATGGTTTTAAATATAAAATTTGCCATAAATTTTTGTTATAAAAATTACAAGTATTGGAGGTTGATTTTCAACAATAAAAATGACTAAGTATATATTTAGGAAAATATATATTTAGAAGTCACAAAATTATGTGCGACATGCATATTGCTTGTATTAGTTATACTAAAATCAGGGACTTGAAAATAATACATCACACCAAAATACTAAAAAAGTTGTAAATTGAAATATTACAAAAATCACAAGAAAATAAATATATAACTTAAACACAAATATTGGACGATTCGGACAATGGACAGTTGGACTATATAGATATACATTCCGGAAATTTAATTCGTATCTTGACAAATTTGGTGAACAGTATTTTTGAAACCGAACAAACGACAAAGTATGAATTTTTACAACTATTATAAAATATATCATATTTTGTCAAAATTGAAAATATATTATTTTTGAAGTGGAAGAAAATATATATTTTCTTAAACAGCTCAAAATATATCATTTTGGTGAAAAATAAAAATATATATATTTTCTAACTTTGATCTTAGAAATAGATTATTTTTAAGATGTATGGATACATACATATTTTACCAAGTCGAATTATAGATATTTTTCTATAAAATTTTCTTAATATATATATGTATATATATTAAGCATATAGAATGGTGATTTTAATGATGCAAAAACAATATTCTGGAAAACTACATGTAAATTAAGTATGAAATACTTAATAAATACAAGAAAATACGTATTCCTATACGTATAAATACATACCGACATACACTACCTACACTTGGTAAAATACCCATATACAAGTATTATACACAAGTATGAGAATACAAAATAACATACACATGATACAAGTATACCTATACTTGCAAATATATATGTGGGAACCATATGATAAACAAGTTAAAAATATATTATTTTTAACAATTCTCCGAATACTTGTATGGAAATAATTAAGTTAAAATATCCTTATTTTAACTAATAAATATTAAATTTGGAATTATATGATTCATATACAACATACACCAAGCGTGTAACTCAAAGTATACCAAAATTCCAAAATAAGTCTTAATAAATAACTAAGGCTAAGAGTCGTTACACGACCTAAGCGTCTAATAAAACTTAGCACGTGTGTAGGTAGTAGTACGGCTTGAGGATATCTACTTTGGGTACACGAGGTTACGGACGCAAATATGTGAGTTCATGCCCCCCTTTTCTTTTAACTGTTTTCGGATTTATAACTATCGGGGGTGAAATAAATGTCAACTTGGGTATGATTTAGCTAAGGAACGAGCTATTAGATCATGTGACCATAGGCTGAACTGAAGTGCCATTAATTCTTTTAAAGACCACGGGACAAAGGTTAGATCTAATGGGTACGGCCGAGCCCCACTCATGGTTCATGCATGACCACTTTGAGTGTTGTTGTGTCCCAGTCGAGGTGATTCGACACAGTCGAGGTGATTCGACATATTCGAGGTGATTCGACACAGTCGAGGTGATTCGATACAGTCGAGGTGATTCGACACTAAAGATCGTCTATTCGGGTTAAGTACTCCCTTTGTCGTCACATATATTAATGTCCTTGCAAAACATTAATTGATCTGTTCATAGACGCTTTACATACCGGTTATCAAAGAATACTCTCAAATGTTTACAAGTTTATTTAGAACTCATACAAAAACACATGAACTCGCTCAACTTTTGTTGATGTTTTTAAGATTACATGTATTTCAGGAAACAAGATGGATCTTTGGCGCTGGTGTTGTTTTCAAGATGTAAATTTCAAGTTTAGATGTCATCCATTTTTGAAGGACTGGTTTGTATATCTTATCCTTGATGGGTATATGAAGCAAAGCCTTGTGAAACTAGTCTTTTGTCAAAGAAGTCCTTTTATGGAACTACTTATCTTTTGATGGATTGTAACCTAAACTTAAACAACTTGTGTTTGTATTGTTTTAAACTTATGAATGGATGAACATCATTTTAATCATATAGTTGTTTATTATAATCGGATGCAATGAAAACTGATCAAGTCACACGTACACGCTTCCGCAAAAGTCAGGGTGTGACACAAGAAACAAGGCATCCACCCAGGAAAACACAGAAGCCAGTCACATATCTCCGAATGGACAAACACTTTGCCCAATCAAAGTCTACAAATCCACACAATTTTAACTTGTCACTTTTCTTGAAAGTTAGTCCTTTACCAGGACTTAGTTTCAAATATCTTAATAACCTTAAAGCCAAACTCAAACGTATTTCTTTTGGACTATGCATGAATTGACTTAAAAACTGAACAACATAACTAATGTCAGGTCTGGTTAAAGACAAATAGATCAATTTCCCAATCAACTTTTGAAAACCAGACACATTTGTAAGTAACTGTTGATTTTTATCAACTTTTGAAGTAACCAAATAACTTTGTTCTGTAGGTTTATTAGCAGGTTTACAACCTAAGTAACCAAACTCACTTAACAGTTTTCTTTGACTTTTGCAAACACTATTTTTGTTATATAAGACTTCAATTCTTAAAAAATACTTTAATACACCTAGATCTTTAATTTTAAAGTTGTTACTTAAAACTTGTTTAACAATTTTAATCTCATTAGCTGAGTTACCTGTTATAGCAATATCATCAACATATACTAACAAAAAAACTGTAACATTTTCTCTAGACAAGACAAATAATGAGTGATCACACTTGCTTTGAACAAAACCAATACTTATCAAAACAGAAGTCAGTTTCTCATTCCATTTTCTAGGTGCTTGTTTAAGACCATACAAAAATTTAACTAATTTACACACTTTAGTTTCATCTTTAGAGTAATAACCTTGAGGTAACTTCATATAAACATCCTCAGAAATAGTACCATACAGAAAACCATTATCTACATCAAGTTGGTATAAGGGCCAATCATGTTGAACAACCAAAGTTAATATACATCTAACAGTAGTCATCTTAACCACAAGTGAGAAGGTCTCTCCAAAATCTACACCTTCTCTTTGGTTAAAGCCTTTTGCAACTAATCTGGTTTTAAATCTCTCAACTTTACCATTAGACTTATACTTAACCCTAAATACCCACTTACGACCTATAGGTTTTCTATCAGGAGGAAGATCTGTTAGAACCCATGTATTATTCCTAAACAAAGCTTCTATTTCTTTGTTCATCGCATCAACCCACCTAGGATCACTAACAGCCTCCTCATAACTAGCAGGCTCAACAGTTTTATTTAAGAAAGTAACAAAATAGAGATTATCTACAGACAGACAAGAGTAATTAACAACTTTATCTATAGCATACTTAACTTTACTATTTAACACAAAGTTTTCAAACTGTTTAGGCAAAACAATGTTCCTACTAGACCTTCTAAGTGTTGAACTTGTTCCCTCAGATGGGTTGGTCTCAACATTTGAGGTACCGGTGTCCTCTGCCCTACCAGATCCTTCACCACTACTACTCTCACTTCTAGTTCTAGTATGTTGATTATCAACATCACTAGAAGGGGCAGATGTAGAAGGGACTGGTTGCTAATCATCACAAGTATCCTTATGAGATCCATGATTCCCCTCTTCATCATCGGGACTAACTAAACTAATTAGTGCTGACACTTCAATACTATCAAAAAAATTCAAATGATTCACATTTTCAAACAAATTACCATCTTGACTATTTATTGTTTGGATTTAAAAGGGAAAACGGTTTCATAAAATTTTACATCTCTAGAATAAAATTCCCTTTGACTATCCAAACTCCATAGTTTATAACCCTTCTTAACATTGGAATAACCAATTAAGACACACGTTTCAGCATTAGAAGAAAATTTATCAGACTCATTTAAGACAGTACAGAAACACAAACACCAAAAGTTTCTAAGGTGAGCAAAAAAGGGTTTAAATCTAAACATTAGTCCGTATGGACTTTTTCCTAAAAGTACAGATGAGGGTAACCTGTTAATAAGATATATAGCAGTTAATATACAATCTGACCAGAAATGAAGCGGAAGACTACTTTGAAATAATAAAGACCTTGCCATGTTTAAAAGGTGTCGATGTTTTCTCTCAACCACACCATTTTGCTATGGTGTGTAAGAGCATGATGTCTGATGTAATATACCCTTAGTTTTACAAAAAAAAATACTCATTTTGTTATTAACAAACTCAGTTCCGTTATCACTTATAAAGATTTTAACCTTTTTCTTAAACTGAGTTAGTATTAATTCATAAAAACTTTAAATATTTTCAAACACTTCCATTTTATGTTTTAACAGATAACACCAGACAGTTCTAGAATAATCATCAACCACTGTTAAAAAATATTTGAACCAATCTCTACTAGTAACCTTATATGGACCCCAAACATCTAAGTGTATAATATCACATGTGTGTTTAGTTTTATGATCACTTAATGGAAATGGGACTCTAACTTGTTTGGCCCTATGACATATTTCACAGGGATGACTAACAACATTACCAAAACCTAAATCACCTTTTAAAATGATCAAGACCTGGTATGCAGGATGTCCTAACCTACTATGCCAAAGATTACTACTGTTCAGACTATTAAAGTTACAAATTAACAGAATTACAATTTTTATTCACAAAGTACACACCATTATCTTGTTTACTAGTCAACAGGTTGGATAGTTGAGGGGGTGATATGAAAGATTTCAGGGGTCGCGATCATCTTGTGCCATAGTTTTGGACTGGAGTGTAACTTTCATAGTTACAACATATAAAAGAGTTCACTCTCTTCTCTGAGAGTCATTCACTCTCCTTCACCTTTACGCATACTATCTTGTTCTCTCTGTATTGTATTAGGGTTTGAGATTTGTTGAAGTTGTATAGATAATCTCTCAACTGTATCTGAGAGATTCATCTGGTTATGTTGATGATCATCAGTGGATGATCATCTCGAGACTCTTTGTATCTTGTATTGTTTACAGATCTGACTATTGTAAGATCTAGGGTTTATTTGGAGGGCAAATCTTTTGGGTTGGGTTAATAAGATTTTGTCACCGTGTTTTGTCGCTATTTCTGTTGTTCTTTGTTATTTGTGGTTGATTCATAAAATTCTACATGGTATCAGTGCCTTTTTCACATTTACCATCAATAAACCTTTTTTTTTGCTTCTAAAGCCAACTTCATAGCACTAGACCAAACCCTATAGTTTTCAGTTCCTTTAAGTTTGATATTAATAATTGTAAGACTACTCGAATCACTAGGATATAAGTAAATAGGGTCTCCTATATCAAGTTTGCTAATCAGAGTAGCAGAAGTACCAGCTATATTGACAAACAATCAATACAAATAAACAACAACAAGAATAACAATCAATCAACAGGAATCCACAGACAAGATGCAAAACCCTAAGGCGAAACTGTGTCAGTGTCCAGATTCCAGAATCGTCACTTATAGTGCCTGGACAGGTCTTTACACAAGAGCCAAACATTAACACAATAGAAGATAAGACAACAACCAGTAGACAACAAGAAAAATGAAAGTAGAAGATAAGACAACAACAAACAAATAACAACAAGCACCAAGAACAATCAATAAACTGGTCCTCACTACACCGGCATCAACAATAACTAGACACAATAAACTGGTCCTCACAACCCCTACATCAACAACACAAGAACAATAGAAAAATAAAACAAAACAAGATATGAGGACGATCTTACTAAGGCGTTTAACTCCCTCCTTTGAGCATACCTAAATAATAACCTTCTAGGGTTATAAAATCAGATCAATACCGAACAAAGACCAACAAATAACCTGGTTAGTTTGTTTTGAAATCACAAGGATAACAAAGACCAATGCAGGCTTCCAGATCCACAAATCTCAGAAATCCAGAAAAAGGTTCTCAAGATGAGAAAACCCAAACACAGAACAACACACGAAATCAAAAATCTCAACAAAAAACACTTGGATCGAGAGCGATTTGCTCTAATACCATGTAGAATTTTATGAATCAACCACAAATAACAAAGAACAACAGAAATATCAAACTTAAAGGAACTGAAAACTATAGGGTTTGGTCTAGTGCTATGAAGTTGGCTTTAGAAGCAAAAAAAATGGTTTTATTGAGGGTAAATGTGAAAAAAGGCACTGATACCATGTAGAATTTTATGAATCAATCGCAAATAACAAAGAACAATAGATATAGAGACAAAACACGGTGACAAAATCTTATTAACCCAACCCAAAAGATTTGCCCCCCAATAAACCCTAGATCTTACAATAGTAAGATCTGTAAACGATACAAGCTACAAAGAGTCTCGAGATGATCATCCACTGATGATATCCACTGATGATCATCAACATAACCATATGAATCTCTCAGATACAGTTGAGAGATTATCTATACAACTTTAACAAATCTCAAACCCTAATACATTAAAGAGAGAAAAAGAGAGTATGCGTAAAGGTGAAGGAGAGAGAATGAATCTCAAAGAAGAGAGTGAACTCTTTTATATGCTGTAACTATGAAAGTTACACTCCAGTCCAAAACTATGGCACAAGATGATTGCGACCCCTGATATCTTTCATATCACCCCTCAACTATCCAACTTGTTTGCTGATTCCAGGATCTGGCGAGTTTGACGGAGCTTCGGTCCCGAAACGACGTGTTCGGTGCGTTTATTATGACTAAGAAAGGAGTAGAAATAGAATACGACACCAAGCAGTCACTTATAATCTGGTCTCTATTGATTATTCAACGTTTACAGCACCACGAGACCAGTTGGACAGCATTTCCCCCTCTGGGAACCAAAAGCTTGTCCAAATAGGAGCCCCAACCTCCTATTTATAGACAACCCACAATATGTGTCCATCTGATCGGATTGCCATCCGACCGGATGGTCATCCGTCCGGATGGACCTTGACAATTACAAAACCCATCCAACTTCTCTATTCTATACAATATTCAACACACGCTCTATCTAACTATTCGCACAGTGGCAGACGTACGAAATATGCACCAACAGATTCCCCCTAGGATGTCACTGTCGAATCGTCTTTAAAACTTTGAAAACCTTGAGCTGTGTTTGAATATTCTGCAATCTTCAACTTTTCTGCAACTTCAATCAGCTATCTTGAAATCTGACTATCCAAATTCCCCCTCGATTGATGATTCGGGTTTGCTTTTGCCAAAGTAAAGCACGAATTCCCCCTGGAATGAATCTTCAGGTCTTTTGCACAGTTCACAACTCTCATCTGATTTGCTAAACTGCAACCTTCACGAACAATCACAGACTTGAAACTAATCAATGCAGCATCCTCTGTTTCAACTTTAAGCGCATCCGAGCTCAGTTTTTTATATAACTATTTAGCACCACGATCTCGCATTCCGCCTGCTCGATCTAAGAATGTACAAAAACTCAACTGGCAATTGATAGAAACTTCAAATACCCCACTGGTTAACTTCAAATCCATGATTTCCCCTGAAGATCTGATATCTCGTTTACCGTGATCAACAATAACACACCGTAAGAATAACAGATCCGTGTAAACGGTATTCTCCACAATCAGCAAATCTTCATCGGAAAGCAAATCATCTGGTAATGCAATCTGATCTCCGAAGCATTCGTCCACAATCAGGTTCATCTCCTCGGATAATTTAGATCTCGGAAGCTTACACTCACGTTCAGATTCACATTCCCCCTGATAATCTGAAGTCGAAAACTACCCGAATACTGTTGCAATGTCACGAATTTCAAAAATGCCGGAATTTCAATATACGACAGTGAAATTTTTATTCCCCCTCATTTTTGCAAATTCTGACGTCTCTATCACTGAATTACCCCTCAAACTGAGCAATTCAGTCCTCTTTTATCTGTGAAAAACTCGACTATGCCAAAAATATGACAATTTTCCTCAAAACGTTAGTTTTTCATCGTTGCGGATTTTTCTTTTTGGCCCATAAATAGTCAGATACCCTGGAAGATAAACTTTCTGCACTAGTATCATGACTACCCCACTAATTTCCACAATTCGTGATCGCATCATCAAATATGTTCACTGAAGCTCCCGACGGTGTCCCCGAACAACCCAGCTTGGTCGTTAAAAACCCGAAAAAATTATCAATCACCAAATTTTTTTAGGAGACTCTCCTCGTCGTTGCGATAAAAAAATGTCAGGTCAAATGGCAACTGTCGGATGGTCATCCGATCAGATTGCCATCCGATCGGATTGTCATTCGATCGAAGGACATAATGAATCAAGATGGTATGAAGGATCAGATGGTCATCCGATCGGATTGTCGTTCGATTGAAAATAACTGATCTTTCAAACACCCAATAGTAACATGGATCGGATGATCGTCCGATCGGATGGTCGTCCGATCGGATGGTCATCCGATCGGATTGCCATCCGATTGAAAGCATATAAACCTTCAATAAGCCTTCAAGTAAGATAGTGATATGGATCAGATGGTCGTCCGATCGGATGGTCGTCCGATCGGAAATGTTCTAACAGCTCAAGAACATTCCAAATCACGTTTTTTCGATCCAGAATCTTTATTTGTGTGAATTTCATGATGAAACTTCACAATTGTGTACGAATCAATTCCGAACAGAATGATGTATTCAATTCCAAAATCCATCCGTGAATTGACCTTTATTTTGATGATTTTCTCTGTTTAACATCAAAACTCCCGTTTAACCCAAAATTGATGAGCTTTGGGTGATTTAACCGACTGTTAGATCGATTAAATCGGTACCGTAGCTCTGATACCACTGCTGATTCCAGGATCTGGCGAGTTTGATGGAGCTTCGGTCCCGAAACGACGTGTTCGGTGCGTTTATTACGACTAAGAAAGGAGTAGAAACAGAATACGACACCGAGCAGTCACTTATAATCTGGTCTCTATTGATTATTCAACGTTTACAGCACCGCAAGACCAGTTGGACAACATTTCCCCTCTGGGAACCAAAAGCTTGTCCAAATAGGAGCCCCAACCCCCTATTTATAGACAACTCACACTATGTGTCCATTCGATCAGATTGCCATCCAACCGGATTGTCATTCGTCCAGATGGACCTTGACAATTACAAAACCCGTCCAACTTCTCTATTCTATACAATATTCAACACACGCTCTATCTAACTATTCGCACAGTGGCAGACGTACGAAAAATGCACCAACATTGTTTAAACACACTTTAACAACTAACAAACTCAAAACAGAATAACAACATGGGCCCATATGAGCAGCCCATCTTATAATCAGCAGCCCACCAGGCAATAAACAATAACAAGCCTATATGAATGACAAATATAACATTTTAGCATCTTTTAACAGCATATATGGGACAATAACAAGCGTTCAATTACTTTGAAAAGTCAGTTTTGTTTTCGCTCATACAATCTTGTGAAAAAAAGGTAAGCGATGTGATAGGATAACAAATGGGTAAAAAGAGTGGAGAAGTGTAACACCCAAAAAACTTATGTTATAATATATAGTGTTGGGTTAAAATAAAAGGCTACGGTTGTGGGGTGTGGTTGCTTGTCCACCGATCACCCCCATCCTCCACATCATCTTCACTACACACCACCTTCCTCTCCATCCCATCAAAGGGGGTGGTGCCTTCCCTTCACCAAACCAACCTGCATAAGAGAGAGATAGAGAGAGGGAGTCTGGGAGAATGGGAGAATTCCCGAGCCAACCAAAACCAAAGAGGGGGAGAGTGTTCCCCTTCGGCACTGACGCCAGGTGGCTCTCCAAATGCCACACCCAGCCTAGAAATCATGAGAATGGTATGGAGATATATGGTCCATTGATCTTAAATATGGAGGGTTGAGATTAGTTTTGGAAGGGAGTCACATGCAAGTCACGTTAAAAATGAGGGGAATAATATAAAACGATTAGCCTACATTTGTTGACTTTTTATGACACATGCATATTCCCCCGTCATCTTTAAGTATTCATAACTTTTTATACACTATTATTTTTCTAAAAAAATACACTATAATAACGAACGTTTTTTATATTTAATATGAGTGTGATATTGCTTTATAAAAAAATTAAACAAAATACGTGTTAACTAGGTGTTTAGTTCATTCTACTGTTTCTTTGTCAATTGTGTTATTGGTTTGCAGACGCGTATTATAAATATGTCCATTGTGTTCTTTAGTCTGCACATGTTTTAACTCTGTCCGTTGTGTTCTTTAGTCTACATATGTTTTAACTATGTCTATTGTGTTCTTTGGTCTGCACATATTTTAACTCTGTCCATGGTGTTTTTAATCTGCTATCCATTGTTTTTAAGTCTACACATATGTGTTTTTGATATGTTATCCATGGTGTTTTAGTCTATTGTCCACTATGTTTTGTCTGTTGTTGGCGTTGTTTTAGTCTGCTATTAATAGTGTTTTTCGTCTGTTATCTATTGTGTTTTTAGTCTACTGTCCATTATATTTTACACACCTAGGTTTTCAAAGAAAATAATTCAAAAGTTTAGCAATACTATACTCATATGAAAAGATAAAGATTGCTTGACTTTAGGGTATAATTCTTTTTCTTTTAAAAAATAACGTATTAAAAAGTCACGGACATTTAAAAATCATGGAGGGGTTGACATGTGACTTGCATGTGCATGTTCCTTGGCATTTGAGAAACGTGTGCACTTTTCTTTATTCTTCCCTGGACGCATCTACCCTTCTCACTTGGTCCCTCCTTGGAAACATGTGCCTCTATGGTGAGATCTTACACTTCTTACAATTTTAACCTTTTTTTTTAATCATATCACTACCGTATATATAGCTAATTTTTCAAAACAGATGTGATTGGCAGTCTCGGTAAATTACGAGTTAGGATCGTGAAACCTAACGATTAGTGTTTAAATACGTTCAAGACAGAAGTTTTGAGGATAGATAACTAATTCGGTATGAATTTCGGTAGCATAACGTTGTCATCACATATTTTATTCAATACCGATAGAGTTTACATCTTTAAGCTCCAGGAGAAATCAACTCTTATGGCTCATGCTTAATATGTTCATACGGATGTCTCATATGATTGACACATTTAATCGTTTGGCACTCAATCAGACGTAGCTCTCATACGTTTGACTGTTCCATATGTTTAAACACACTTACAACTACATATTTAGTACAGACTTGATCTATCCTATTCACAAAATAACGACCACACAAATATGCATTAACATATAGATTTTGCTGTCAAATCTTGACCTTCGAATCTTGAACCTTAGAACCATTAGATGGATAACGTAGCTCTGATACCAATTAAAATTGCGTGTTAGGATCATGAAACCTAACGATTAGTGTTTGAATACGTTCAAGATGGAAGTTTTAGGGATAGATAACTAATTTGGTACGAATTTCAGTAGCATAACGTTGTCATCACATATTTTATTCAATATCGAAATAGTTTACATTTTTAAGATCTGGGAGACATCAATTGTGATTTCTCCAAAAATTGAAAACTTTTATAGTTCAAACGCATGACACTCCTATTTATAGACCATGACCCATACGATTGGTAGCTTCACTCGTATGGCTCATTCGCTTGATATGCTCAAACGTATGTCTCATACGTTTGACACATTCAATCGTTTGGTACTTAGTCAGACGTATCTCTCATACGTTTGGCTGTTCCATACGTTTAAACACACTTACAACTACATATTCAGTACATACATGATCGATCTTATTCGCACAATAATAACCACACATACAGTTTAACCTTTTTAGAGACCTTAAAACAGATTCTAATTTGGGGCCCTTTTTATAATTTCTTAGGTTTGCTTGGAATCCTAACACCTGGTAATATAATATGATATCACACATTTGTTTGTAAACGATTTCTAAATGGCACAAAATCACACATTTCCAGCCAAAAGTTCGAGAGACTAAGAGTTGAAGGACTCATGATGGAGAGGAAGAATCAAATATTAATTACACACAGTCATTGCTTTGTAATTACCCTTTTTCGTGTGGAATGATATTGTAGTAATCTCGTTAAAAAAAACACAGTCATTCCTAAAAAAAGAGTTAACTACACAAATTGTCCTTTATTTATATATCAAATTACACTCTTTGTCCTTTTCTATTAAAAAAGAACGCAAAATGTCCTTTATAATTAAATTGTGCACGCCATTTGTCCTTTAAGCTAACTGATGTTAACTTTTTAGTTAACTTTAAGGTAAAATGACCATTTTGTCCTAAGAACATAATTTGAAATATAGTTATAAAGGACATAATATAGTTATAAAGGATATAATATGAAATATAGTTATAAACGACATGACCATTTTGCCCAATTTAACTTATATTGTTTTTAATAGTTGATCCATCCTTGATTATCGGATAACCTTGTTTATGTGTTATTAGGCTATAAGGAGTGGTGCTGCTCCATCCTTGAGGATGGAGCTTCATGTAGGCGGCCACGTCACCCAAGTTGAAGGATGAACCGGCGAGGATGGAGCGGGGAATGGAGGATGACCCGGTTGAAGAGAGAGAGGGAGGCTTCACCTTTGCTGCGTCATGAACGGCAAGAACATGCTGTTGGTGCCACGTCGGGCCAACCCGGAGTGGTGTTGCCATCCCACTTAGAGCTCCAACTTTGGTGCCACCCCTGGGCACCACTCCTTATAGCCTTAGCTTTCATACCATAGATATTGTGACCATGTGACAACAAGTGAGTCCACTTACACTGAAAAGTGAATTATGTTTTAGTTCACACAATTAGGTGTAGGATAAAAGGTAACTAAGAGAGATAATAAGATAATTAATGGGTAACACCCAAAATTTTCATACTAACTGGTATTATTTTTTGTTTGAATTATTGGATAAAAAGTCAAAAGCCATCCATCTCTTGTGTTGTATTATTGAATAAATAGTACAAGAACGACCATTAGGGACATGATAGCAAACTTAGTCACATGATAAATTTGAACTTCCTCTAGGTCGTTCAAGGAAGAAAACATATGGGGCATGACAAAATATACATCAATAGATGTCTTTGGGTAACTAGAGTTGAATTGAACACACTGATGATGAAATTGATCATAAGATTGTTTGTGTAAAACTTTAGGGCAAAAATTAATCAATTTAGAGTCTATATTTAATATTTCTAAGATGAGTGCCCAGAGCTTTTCTCAAAACACAAAAATGTACATCTATAAGAATGCATGTATTTTAAGTGCTCAATTCAAACAAGTGCGTAAAGTTGAGGACTCGCTTTCGTAATAGTTGAATCGAGATCAATTTATACATTTGCGCTTGATTCATAAAGATTGAGATTAAAATAAAATGTTTCTCACGGAATTGAGGTTTCGATTCTTACCTGTTTGGGATGCTTTTACCATTATGGTGCGGATTGTGCCTTAGTCATACAAGAAATTGATAGAAGTCTCATATAGTTTCATCTTCCCAAAATCTTTTATCTCATTGTAACACTAAGCTTTAGATTATCATGTATGTTGGTATGTAAATAGCTCTCTTTGATATAGATTAGGATTTTACACGTATCTATAGTTGTGGTGGCCATCTACATAAGCATAGTAGAATTATTAATGTATCAAGCCCGAAAGCTACACGCACCCCAAAATCCAAGTAGACGAAGATCGCTAGTTTGATCCTTGAACTGAACGAATTCTACCTCACCACATTGTCGTATCTTCATCCCTAAACGAGGGTTTTCTCCAGCTCGAATACGAGTGTATCTCGATTTGATGAATTTCGTCAGTAGCCTATTTAAAAGATTCTTCAGTCGCTAAAAAAACAGTTGATATAGTTAATTAATATAATTGTTAAATAAAAAGTTACAAACATTTAAGAAATTTGGTGGTGAATCATATATCCAACATTCATAACCATCATCATCATCTCTACATTCCCCAAAAAAAAAAAAACAAACAAACAAATCATTTACTCGGGAATCGCCACAAGCACCGGCCTCCACGCCCGTCTCAATAACCGTTGCCGTAACGACCCGGACAACACCGGCCTCATCCCTCTCCCAACACCACCACGCCGTGCAACCAAACCGCCACCACCACTCCACCGCTTCACCTCATCTCCACCATCGCCACCGTCTTGAAGCAATCCACGCGCTGCAGGCGGTGACGCCGAAGCCACAAGCAAATCCTTCAACTTCTGCCTCACACCGCCATTTTTCCGATTCTCCGACGAGTCAATGTCACGCGCTCTCCGATCTGTAAATTCGTCACGCGCCGGCAGTCTCCGTCCACTTCCACCGCCGCTGCGAGTTAACAGCATCCGTAACGTTTTCCGTCGCCGTAGGTGAATCACCGGACTCGTTGACGGACTACGCGTCGGACTTCCGGCGACGGCGCATTGCGTCGCTAATAGTTTGAATTTTTGTAGCGTCGCCATTGATGATCTGATTCCGATCAAATTAAACTCTAAAAATCGAAATTTTGTGGCAAAAACGGTCGATTGAGTTAACAATTGGAACAATTTATCATCGAATTAGGTTTTCCGGCGATGAATTTGAAGTTTTCCGATCGGTAAAGGTACAGAGTGAGGTGAGAGTGGTTGAACGGATTAGGGTTAAATAATTGGAAATGTGAGTGAGGGTGAGGGACGGCAAGGTTAAAGTGACGGCGGTGACAGAGGTAGGGTGGGGATATTGTGACACGTGGCAGTGAAGACGGTTTTAAACGGGTTATTTTCGTGGGTCCCAGCATCTAGATGGGTAGTCCAAATGGGATGAATGGAATGTAGTGTCTTGTACGTCGTGCTGTTTTGTTTGTACGTTTGTTTTTACTTCTGTGAAGCATGGAGTCTGGCGTTTTGTACATGTCTTTTTAGAAGTAAGAATATTGTTTTTGTTTTCTCGTAGAATTATTACTAACCAATATTCGAATATGTGTATGTCGTAATAATGTAGAACTATTTAATTCTTTGGATACATAAGAATAAGATGAAAAAATTGCTACTTTTTTTTTTTATGGAGAACGTTTATTTGTATGTGGTAAAGGGTGAATTTTTAACGATCCTAAACTCAATTTAAATGAGTATGACAAATTTAGAGATATGTTTTTTACGTAAACAATTTTAAATTGATATTTGTATGCTTAACAGGTATTATATAAGTTTGAAAGAGAGTAAGGTAAGTCTTGCGTAACGGTCTAGTGTATCATATTTAAAGTAAAAATTACATATACTTGGTTATTGCGGAAATTCATTAAAGATTGATTACGTGATGAAGATACATATATTTATGTGGTTATTCTCAATTTACTAAAACTGATCAGGGGCGCAACTTTTAAGGGGTAAGGGGGTGCATTCGCTCTTACCAAATTCGATGAAAACAGGGAAGAAATCGAGCTGGATAGAGGCGTTTAATCACGAATTTAAACAAGGTAATCAATCATATTTTTAGTTTCTCATTCACTATTGTTTAGTTCTTGAAGGGTAGGTTGTGAACTAAGGTTAATATTGAATTAACCACAAATCTTAAATTTTCATTCCAATCATCAGGGCAAATTACATAAGGATAGCAGGTAGACGAGTAACAAACTGCGCCGCCATCCCTTTCTGAATAGAAAACCCTAATCTAATATGAGATTAACATATGCATTGCATCTATTGTAATTATTGTTCCATGATTCTAAAATTATGGTTTATAATGGTGGAACTGGGGATTTGTGAAAGATGATTAATTAGGGAAGAAGTATGGTGAAATTGTAGTTTAACTCAATCATATTGATTATTTTGTGTTAGGTATATCATGGAAAAGATCAAAACTATTTATTTGGAGTTATTATTGTTTGACTCAATCCAACCCGAATTGAATAGTCGACCCGAACATATAAATCGATACCTAGTGATAGGAAAACTTTTTTTGGATCCCATAACTTTCCGCCCCCATAGAATATAAATCGATACCTAGTGATAGGAAAACATTTTTTTGGGTGCCGTAACTTTTCACCCCTACAGAACTTTTGGTCAACCTCCGCCACTGAAACTGATAATATGATGAAAGTGATCAATGTATAGGACTGATTTCATACATTGATCACTGGTTATAATGCATATATTAAGTGAAATGTTTTATTACATAAAGGTAGCATTATAAAGTTCATAAAATATTTAAACTGCAACCTCTTTTTTTGGCTCATGCGATAATGAGCTAACATGGTTTGAAATCGAAGCAGATATGCGGAGATGAAGATGGAAGGTCGGTAGCACCGGTGGGAGGTAACCTGGTCTTTATGTACTATGTAATCTGCTTTGGTGAGTTGGGAGAGAAGCAAATGGGATGCGTGGATACTTTAATTACATGAGCTAGGAAATTACAAAAAAATATCCTCAAATACTGTAGCAACACCTGATGTCAATTGATATATAATAAAAATGTTTTATTACATCTAGCATTATAAAGTTTATAAAATATTTAAACTGCAACCTCTTTAAGGTTTTTTTTGGATAGGAATAAGTGAAGCTTGGAGTATGCTCAAAGAAAAACAATAGTGGAGTTTGAAAAGTTGCCATGTGTTTGTGAATATAAATAAGGTTGAAGACGTGGATAGACTTGGCGGCTACGTAGACTCGGCGGCCAAGCTCAAATCATATGTTCATATCAATGTATACAGTTTTATTTTTTATCGTTACGTTTTCTGAAGTTACAATTAAATTATTTTCAAATTTTGCGTAATTTACTATATTGAATAATAAAATAACCTTATTTAGTGCATGTTTGGCTTTCCTTATTTTGAGGCAAAAGTCCTTTTTTTGAGTCAAAAGTCCTTTTTTTTGTGTTTGCCTATCCTTTTTTAGGCCAAAAGTCCTTTTTCTAAGGCGAAAGTCATGTTTTTCTAACTTATTTTTTCCAAAAGTCCTTTTGGAGAAGTTGCAAATAAGTTAAGCCAAACATGCCCTTACATTCATCAAACAATTAGAAATTTTTCTAAGGCTACTACTATTTCACAACCTTAAAATATTATTTTCACACCTCTATATGTATACGGCTCGTATAGAGTTATACGGGCCGTAACTGATTGTTGCACAAAAAAATCTCAGGGAATGTTTTGTCTCCATGTATAGAGGCCGTATAACATTATACAACTCGTATACAATATTACACGACCCATATTGTTATATGACCCAAACCTCATATAATGTATACGACCCGTATAATGTTATACGGCCCGTATAGAATGTTATATGGCTTAATATTTTCTCCATCTATACGAGCCGTATAACATTATACGGCCTAACATTTGTCATCTCAGATTATTCCATACGGACCGTATAACGTTATACAACCCGTATACAAGGTGTGAAATTAAGATTTTAGGATGTCTTTATTAGGACCCTTTTTTCTAATAAAGATTTTTATCCATGAGTTTTTTCACGAAAACTTTGTTCCAGAACCTACATTTTTTCTTAATTTTGGTATTTGTGGTTTCGATTTCTTGTCGTTTTAGTCCCTTTAGAGGCTTAAACTAGCTCTGTTTGGTTCATCTATTAGATGTATGAGTATAAATGCCGTTTTGCCTTAACTGTATATGATACAAGGTATTAATGCAAAAGGTAAAAGGGGTTATGTCAAGTTTGAAAATGGAGGTAAAAGGGTTGTAGTCCAGTTTCAAATCTAACCCCTCAAAAGGCTCTATTGATGTGAGTTGAGACCACTTTTGGTTTTTAAGTGTCCAGAAAAATGTGGGGAAACCTCATTAGAATGTTCTAAACCAATTGGATATAAAAAACATGAAAGAACTTCTTTCTTTTCAGGGAGACGTCACAGACCATGGCAATTTGGTCAGCAAGAGTGAGGTGATGCTGCCGAGGGGGTGTGGGGGGGGGGGGGGGGGTAAGGAGGGGTTAGTTTAGAATGACTTAATGATACAATTGAAAAGAATCTAAGAGAGAAGGATTTCAATCACAATCAAGCTGATCTCTCATTCAGTTACTATCGTTATTATAACGACGATTACAACTAATTACCTGTTTACAACGACTACAACTAACTCTTACAACCAGCCCTCTAACTTTCTAACAATTACAATCTAATCCCTGAACCACTAATTCTTATTATTACAATATCAGTCCCTGTATCCTTTAACACGTAACAATACTCCCCCGGTAAAGAAAATTCTTGTCCTCAAGAATTGAAATATGGAAAACGAAGCTGGAGACCCTCCAAATCTTCCCATGAAGCTTCTGAAATTGGTAATCCCTGCCAATGAACAAGCACTCTCATAACAGCTCGATTCCCTCTTTTGACCAATTGCTTGTCTAAAATGGCTCGAGGTTGCAATGAGAATCGAGGACCAGCTGGTAAAGGCACAATAGAAGCAGAAGGTCCTGGAGCTGCTTTCAATAGCGACACATGAAATGTCGGGTGAATTTGTGTCTCATCCGGAAGATCCAAACGGTAAGCTACCGACCCAATTTTCTCCACTATCATAAACGGTCCATAGTATTTGGGATTTAATTTTTTATTATGATGTAATTTGAGGGACGTTTGCACATAATCTTGCAATTTCACATAGACCCAATCATCTGCCTTGAAGTGTCGCTCTGTTCTTTTGGTATAGGCCAATTGTTTCATCCGATTCTTAGCTTTAGCTAAATTAGCTTTTAACTGAGCGAGTTTGACTTCCCTCATTTGAAACCATTCCTCAATAGAATCAATTTTAGAGTCATTAGGAATGAATGGAATATGGATAGGAGGTGGAACACCATACAGAGCCTCAAAAGGTGACATCCCAATAGCCGAATGGAAGGTGGTGTTGTACCACCATTCAGCTAAAGTCAACCACTTAGACCATTTCATTGGATCATCCATAACCATACATCTCAAATATGCCTCCAAACACCTGTTGAGAACTTCTGTCTGCCCATCCGACTGAGGATGATAGGCAGTTGACATAGCCATTTGAATGCCCTGTAATTTCAAAAAATCCTTCCAAAAATGACTAAGGAAAATAGAGTCTCGATCTGATACAATTGTATTTGGACAGCCATGTAGTTTGAAAATTGTATCAAAAAAGATTTGAGCAATACTGGGAGCACTGTATGGATGAGTCAGAGCAATAAAGTGGCCATATTTAGTGAATCTGACTACTATAACCAGAATAGAATCTTTACTATATGACTTAGGCAGGCCATTGATAAAGTCCATTGAAATGTCACTGAAAACTGATTGAGGAGTAGGCAAGGGTTGAAGCAATCCTGGACTAGCTACCCTTTCATACTTGGCTCTATGACAAACTGCACAATTCTTTACATATTCTCTGACATCTTTGGCACACTTTTTCCAGTAAAACATTTGTTTTAACCTGTGTAAAGTAGGAATATACCCAGAATGCCCTCCCAGAGCAGAAGAATGACATAACTTCAGAATCTCATGTTTTAACTGCTCATCAGCTCCAATGACTATTTTACCCTTCCTCTTAAGAATATGACCATCCCAAGTCATATGTTTAATAGTGTTCCCCTCTTGTAATTGATGCACTAAAGATTGAATCTTTGCATCATAATCCCAACTTTGTGTAATCTTAGGCCATAAACAGGGATCAATAGAGCTCAAACTTATCTGAAATAATGCCAACCCTTCTACCCTTGATAAAGCATCAGCTACTAAATTATCTACTCCTTGCTTATAGACTATTTCATAGTCATAGCCCAGTAGCTTAGCTAACCACTTTTGTTGCAAAGGCGTACTAATCTTCTGATCTAACAAGTACTTTAAACTCCTCTGGTCAGTTTTGATGATGAAATGTTTAACAACAAGATAATGGTGCCAATGTTTGACAGCCATTAAGATAGCAAGTAATTCCTTTTCATATACTGACATGGCTTGCTGTGTGACAGAAATACCCTTGCTAATGAAAGCCAAAGGATGCCCTTCTTGCATTAAAACTGCCCCCAACCCTTTGGAAGAAGCATCTGTTTCGACAATAAAGGTTTTATTAAAATCAGGCAAAGCCAAAACAGGAGCAGTAGTTAATGCAGTCTTTAGCTGAGTAAAAGCTTGCTGACTGTCTTCCTGCCACAAAAAGGCATCCTTTTTAAGAAGATTAGTCAATGGCCTAGCTATGCTACCAAAAGACTTGATGAACCGCCGATAATACCCTGCTAATCCCAAGAACCCTCGTAATTGTTTCACATTAGTAGGTTGAGGCCAATTAGCAACAGCTGAAACCTTAGCAGGATCAGTACTAACCCCTTCTTTTGTAATTACATGGCCTAAATACTCAACTTTTGTACCAGCAAATGTACACTTAGAACGTTTTGCTAGAAGGGAATTAGCTTTAAACAACTGTAAAACAGCTTCCAAATCTGCCAAGTGCTTTTCCATAGAAGAACTGTACACCAATATGTCATCAAAAAAAACTAATGCACATTTTCTTAATAGTGGTTTAAATGTAGAATTCATGAGAGCTTGGAAGGTTGCAGGAGCGTTAGTAAGCCCAAAAGGAAGTACCAAGAATTCAAAATGACCTTGATGAGTCTTGAAAGCAGTTTTATAGATATCTGGTTCAAACATTCTCACTTGATGATAACCAGATCTGAGATCTAGTTTAGAAAAGATGGTTGTACCCCCTAACTCATCTAACAGTTCATCTATTAAAGGAATAGGGAAACTGTTCTTGATTGTTTCTTCATTCAATTTCCTATAGTCCACACACATCCTCCAAGTACCATCTTTTTTCTTTACTAACACAACAGGAGCTGCAAATGAGCTAGTACTTTCTCTAATGATACCCATGTCAAGTAATTCTTGAGTCATTTTTTCAATTGTATCTTTTTGTGCAGCAGGGTATCTGTAGGGTTTTTGGGCAATCACCTTGGAATCATCTTTAAGAACTATCTTATGATCACAAGATCTTGATGGAGGTAAAGTTGTAGGGACTGCAAAAACATCTTCATATTTCTGCAGTAATTCATCCAAAACAGGACTATTGACTTGTTCTTGTATGGAGGGTAAACTTGTCATTTCTTCAGTAGTCATCAGCTGCAACCCAAACATTTGAGCAAGTTGTACAGGTTTGCCCAATAATCCTTCCATTTTCTCACTAGAACATAAACTCATCTCACTTGTTTTAGAACCCTTAAGTTCTATATTCCTATTTGCACTCTTAAACTTCATGGTTAGTTCCTTAAAATTCCCTGTGATATCATCTAATTCTTGTAACCATTGAATCCCAAATACCATGTCATAACTATTCAAGGGAATCAAAAACACATCTGTCATAAACCAATTACCCTGCATCTGCAACTTTAATTTCTCACACATCTTTGTGCAGCTCATTTTATTTCCATCAGCAACAGTAATATTAAGAGTAGGCATAGTATGAATAGGACAATGCATTTTATAGGCTAACTTTTCATCAATGAAGTTATGTGTGGATCCAGAATCAATCAAAATGTGTAATACCTTTGTACCAATGGATCCCATGACTCTCATAGTGGAATAAGAATTGACTCCCAAAATAGCATTTAAGGAAATTTGTGGATCTAATATTTCATAATTCTGAACTTCCTCTTCTGCCTCATCTTCACATATTTCTATTGAAAATAACTGTTTGTTTTTACATTGATGAGTCGGTGAAAACTTCTCATTACACCCAAAGCATTCACCTCTTGCCCTCTTGTCAGCTATTTCTTTGGTTGACAAACTCCTGGTAGTAGTGTTTCTAGGTTTAAACGAAGGAGCTGGTAACAGTGGAATATTGGCTGAAGATAATGGTGTTGGATTATGAATGGGTTTAAAAGAATTGTGGTTGGTATCAACTGATTTGTATGAAGGTTTATAGGTTGACTTATAAGGTATAGGATTTGTGAATTTGAGATTATCATCTTGAGTTCTTGCTAGCATATAAGCCTCAGGAAGATTCCTAGGTCTTATCAATTTCAAAGGGTTTCCAATTTCTGGTTTTAAGGCATTAAGGAATAGGCTAATAGCATATTCCTCACAAATGTTAACCCTAGTCAAAGCAAGATCAAATTCTTGACACATCTCCTGCAGTGAACCTGTCTGTTTAATAGAAGCTAATGCTGCCATAGCATTTTGATCCATTATCATAGCAAATCTTGTAGATATGAACCCTTTATATTCCACCCATGTTAACCCTTCTATTGATCCACCTCTAGACTTAACAAATGCCTGATGCCATAACAAAGCAATATCTTCAAGATGAATAATGGCATACCTCACTTTCTCATTCTCAGGAGTTGAATCAATAGCAAAGAAATGTTCAACTCTGCATAACCATCCTTCAATGTTTGTTCCATTGAATTTTGGAAATTCAATCTTTGTAAGTCTGTTAAAACTTCCATTATTGTTCCTCTGGTCATGATTAACTACTTGAGTAGGACCTTGATTATTTGAATTGATGTTGTTAAGACTTTGTAAGTTCCTGATGATAGATTCCATTTGTGACTCCATTTTCGAAGAACTCTGATTCAATTGATGTCTCATAGCTTCTAATTCCTGCTTCATCGTCATCTTAATAGCTTCCAATTCTGTTAAATTTGAACCAGTCGCTAGTTCCAATCGTTGCAGAATTGCATCATGATCTGTAATTCTCTGTTCCAAAGATTGATTACGAGTCGACATGATTATAGACTGAATTAATCGAATCGATGATTAATTCAAGAATTGAATTGAACGGTAATTGAATTGAACTGAATTCGATCGAACAATGATCAAATTCGAAATTGAATTGATAGGTAATCGAATGAATTGTACTAAAATTGAATCGAATTGAATTTTTTTGTGAATTAGGGTTTCAAATCAAAATCAGGAGTGTCCAAGGATTGAATAGCTCTGATACCACTTGATATAATTGAAGAGAATCTAAGAGAGAGAAGGATTTCAATCACAATCAAGCTGATCTCTCATTCAGTTACTATCGTTATTATAACGACGATTACAACTAATTACCTGTTTACAACGACTACAACTAACTCTTACAACCAGCCCTCTAACTTTCTAACAATTACAATCTAATCCCTAAACCACTAATTCTTATTATTACAATATCAGTCCCTGTATCCTTTAACACGTAACACTTAAACGTCCTTTTATTTAACACAATGTAAATTTTCCCGATCCAGAAATATTAAAACCGTGACCAACTCTTTAATGATTGTATGGATGTGACACCCAAATTTTATATTCAACGGATTAGACGTATACAATTATTATATTAAAATGATTGATGGACTTAATAAATTAATTATTAAGGTGATAATAGACGTGTTTTTTTAGTTAAAATGTAATAAAGGATTTAAAGTCCTAAAATAGAAAGAAAAAGAAAGCCCACAAGCGACATGATGTAATTACACCACTTAAAATCCAAATTGAAAACATGGGTCAATACATGTGTTCATCGAAAAACATATATGTAATCATCAGTAACAACATGTATTCATCGAAAAACATATATGTAATCATCAGTAACAACATGTGTTCATCGAAAAACATATATGTAATCATCAGTAACAACATGTATTCATCGATTCAAAATAATTTTATTACATATGGCAATGAAGCATTGAAGCAAAACAAGCCACTTTATTCAATTTCTCATGCTATTTCTTCTTTTATATTGTTATCACCTCACATAATATGATCACTAATCAAGTAGCTGATCTTGTAACAATTATTGAATCAAAGCATATAACTAACTATATGTTCTAACACTTTGGGAGGGCAACGCCACACTCCCTAGCAACTCGTTGCGCATCCTTAGGCGTGACATACTGACGAAGGGTCGGGTTTTGTAGGTATCCACAGAAACAAGTCTTTTGTTCCTTCACCCGAGCGCAACAATCGCTAGACGGCGGTTGAGGAGACGTGACTGCACCCGCACACACCACAAGCTCCATGTAGTTGCAATTCGCGGCCGTTGAACCAGGGATTTGGCCCATGAGTACCAACATCAATGCGGAAAGAACAACCACACAACATATGCTATAGGATCTCTTCATTTTGGACTAATAATGTTATGTGGTTTGAGCAAAGGAGTGTGACACAATTTATAAGTGGAAAATTGAAGTGAGTAGGTGTGATTTAATGCTTTTGTGACTAGATTGATACCAATTTAATACACACCGTCAAGTGTCGTTCGATTGGGGTTGTTTATTACTTTTTTTCTTTTCAAGAATTGGTGCCCATGCATACCAAATAAATTTCCTGATCATGCAATTACTTTCATGAGAATCATCAAAATTTTATGAACCTATTTAAGATAGAAACACAACTTTATAAAAAGGGGTTGTGGCGAACCCTACGATCTCTAAAACTAAAGTCGATCATGTGAATAATTTTGAGTGGATTGCTAAACTGTAGAGTTAAGTAAATATGCTATTTTTGTCTGAAGATTATTGTTTTCAATACTTTTAATGCATCTTCAAGAATTAAACAATAAACCTAAAGGGTGATCGACTTGTATTAATTTCTTGGTCTTCAACCAAAGTTTTTGACTATTTTTCTTCTATAGAAATATGTAGTGATCATCTTGCAAATTGTCTAGTTTACTTTGCATACTTTTCAAACAAATATGAAAAAATATATTTATTGTCCTAGGGGAAGGTTCATTGGGGAACACTAAAAAAGTGGGGAACAGCGGGGAACCGGCTCAAACGAACTCCGATTTGACTCATTCCAGCGGCGTTGGAACCGTCTCGTCGAACCCTAACTAGGATCTCTTAACCCTAAACCATAAATCCTAACTCTAAACCCTAAAGCTAAAAAATAAGGCTAAAACCTAAGCTAAACCGTAAAATCTAAACTATAAACCCTAAAAGCTAAACCCTAAAGGCTAAACCTAAAGCTAAGCCCTATAGCTAAACCCTAAAGCCAAACCCTAAACCCTAAAGCTAAACTCTAAACCCTAAATCTAAACCCTAAGGCTAAACCCTAAAGCTGAACCCTAAAAGCCAAACCCTAATATATTTAGGGTTTAGGGGTTATGATTTAGGGTTTAGGGTTAAGAGATCCTAGTTAGGGTTCGACGAGACGGTTCCAACGCCGCTGGAATTAGTCCAATTGGAGTTCGTTTGAGTCGGTTCCCCACTGTTCCCCACTTTTTTAGTGTTCCCCAATGAACCTCACACTATTGTCCTAACTCCATATCTATACGACCACACATTACCATGTGTACTAAACTAGATTTTGACCACATTGTAATTTGAAAGACCCGATACGACAAAATACCATGTTTGTTTCCTACTAACATAAACAACTTAATCAAACAACTATCTTCCTTGATAACTCTACCTGATCTACTAACATTTATAGATCAAAAAGCAATCGTAATCTAGTAATAATGTTTTTAACCTATCTGATAACATCAATAACAAACACTACAGATTCAAATAACCAGCAATTAACCATAAACAAATCCATAAACCATAAAACTAACCGCAATATACCGATCAATTCATAAACAATTATCATATCCGTACCAAGTAGCAACAATGCCACAACACTATCAGCGACCACCAACATTGGAAAAGTTTGTAAAAACAAAATAAATAAAAAAGGGAAAAAATAAAACCGAACGAAAAGCAGACGTAAAATGATCTACATTAGAATAGAGCATGTCAGAATGACCCAAACCCGTTTTGCTCAGAACCAATTTTGACACTAACCCGTTTTGATAATACCCCGACCAAGCCACCCATTATCCAGGCTTACTTACCGCCATGGAGAAGGATGCAGATAAGAGTCCCTTAGTCTTACAGACATTGTGGTCCCCAAATGTGTGCGTATAGGCAAACGAAATAGTTAAAACATATTATTTTTTTATTGTAAATTTTTACTGTAAATTTTTACAGGGGAGTAGCGTATGCATCCGCCACTTTTAGAATTCCCTTCTAATAACTTTTATGAAGGCACCCACCCTCTAAAATGGAGCGACCATAAACGAAAGGCAGACAATAGGCATTGACCTTCCTTGGCCCGTGCCAAACCGTCCTATGTTCTTTAATGTTCAGGTATGTCGGTTTAAACCCATTAATATAATGATTAGCTAGAAATGCATAACATATAACCATATATAACAAAGGTGTTGACGGTGATAAGAAAGCTAAGGAGATCGTGCGGGGGCTTGTTATGGTGACTTGTTGGTGCCTATGGAAAGCTAGGAATGCGAAGATATTCTCAAATGGTAAAGGTGTCAGTGATGAGATCTTTGGGGATAGCTTTTTATGGTTTAAAAGTAGATCCAAACATTGTAATTTAGCTTGGAGAGATTGGTGTAATTTTCCTTTGTATATGTTGTACTCGGCTTTTGGTGCGGTCCTGCGCTTTTTGGTCAAGCCGGCCCTTTTAATGAAGTTAATCTTTCAAAAAAAACATTTGTACTTTTCATGTCACTTGATGGGGGCAAGAAAGTCACCATCAAGTGATTTTTTGATTGATTTTGGCTGGTGTCACACCCCGATATTTCCACATATTACCGGTGGGCCCGGTGGGGAGTATCGTGACGTAGTTGATATCATCATGGTCAAACATACACATAATAGCACAGCGGAAGTCTTGGAATATAAAAATATTATTACAAACTCAAATGTCTGAAAATAACAAAGTATTTATTATAGACGAGCCTGTAATATCCAATCCACATGAGGATCATTACGGAAAGTATAAAATGAAGCTTAGCAGACTTTATGGCATCTTTAAGGATTTGCAAAATCCTCTTTTTCGACACCGAGCAACTCCCAGCCTATTTCGAGTAGTACCTGCCACTTAGTCTTTGGAAAATACGTCAGTTTTCACTGGTAAATACAATTAACTGACTCAATTGAAAAGAGTTTATGAAAATTGATTTAAGTGCACAAGGCACAAACCATTTATAACTTGGGACAATCTTTAATAAAATCTTGTATGCTGTTTCACATGTTTGTCATACATATGGGGCCGGTTTGGAAGCCGGTCATGATTAACCGACTCACCACTTACAAAACCCACGAAGGAGTTATCCCCAACATGTGGGTTATTTATATTTTAGCATTTGCATCTGTCGGGTGTATGCCTACACCCCGTGCATAGGTCGTGGCCATTTTTAATGAGCCGAGGATATCCAGGACACGGTCGTTAACCCCCAATGTTTATGTTATCAAACAACACAGATTAAAACGGGTTAAGCAGATTTATGAAATCACAATCCGACTAAATGATCTCATACCCGACCAAGCAGTATTTTTATGATACCGTATCCCAATCCCGTATAGGGAAAATAAGTTAAAAGTATTTACCTGAGCTAATACTTGATTCACAGCAAAATAACTCAGTCGTATCCAATCTATCTAAATGCAGGTAGCTTTTACCGGGTGGCTCTAGTCTGGAGTGATGGTAATATATAACCAATTTAGAACGCTAACGGTCTTATTTAAGTCGTAGACTTAGACCGGCTAGCTTAAAATATCTAGAACGGTACGATACGCTAGATTAAGCGATGACCGGAATAGAATGTGATTTAGACCCTACAAGTTTAGATACTTGTATAATATGGGTAAACCAAACACATTCTGGATTTTGAAGATTTAATGAGAAGGTTAAACCCGTTTCGGCAAACTTACATAAACTAGTTACGTAAGTCTAACCGTACACGTATAAGCGATAACGAGTAACCGGATGAGTCATGAACAAGTTCCATATGCCAATATACTTTAAAAAAGTTATAATTTTAGTGGGATATCAACTTGTATGCCCGTTTAGGTTTTAAAATCAAACTATGCCCCGTAAGGGCGTTTTGGTCATTTTCGGTCGTATAAAAGGGACTTGGGTACAATCTGATGTTACAATCATCAACATTCTTTTAAAACACTTTATTTATGATATAATATCAGTATGATATCAAACACATGTGTGTTTCATAGTTTAAAACCAAACTATGCTCCATAGGGGCATTTTGGTAATTTCACACATAGTTTTGAAGGCTAATTTGGGAATCTGAGTTTATAACATATACCTACTATAAAAATATATTTAAAATGATTTATAAAATCAGTAGGTAACAAGTCTTGATTGTTAGTTATGGTTTAGAACCATACTACGCGCCGAAACGGCGTTTAAGTCGCTAAATGACGATATATGCGATCTTTTATGAAAACTGATATTATGGTCAGGTTTATATGACCAAAATATGTTATTTAATATGATATATCAGTAGTAAAAAGGTTTCATATGATAATCATGCTTTTAAACCATTTTAGGTGCCAAAAGGGCATTATCGTCATTTGAAGACATAATTCAAGAACTTGTGTGTAAACTTAGTTTATAATCTGAATTGATATCCCAAATTATCCTAATTATGATATTAAATCAGTAGGCAATGAGTTTGGTATAAGGAATTATGCTTAAAAGCGATCTATGCGCCTAAAGGGCATTTTGGTCACTTTAAACCACAAGTCACGACATTATACGCGAAGTCAGTTTATGATCAGATTTATAACATCAAAATATGTTAAACATGTTAACATATCAGTACCTAAGTTGTTTGAAAGCTTATTGGTGTCTAAAACCTTATTTTTGCTAAAAAGGGCATAATAGTCAAAGTATGACATATTAGCGGAAACTTGCATAAGACTCGGATTACTAGTATGATCATGTAATATAATCCCATAGGGTTATGCTACATTATCATACGATCATAACGGAACCTAAAATCAGTAGCATACTAGTCTAATTCGGCTTATAACCAAAAGTCAACGTAGAAGTCAAATTACGCGACTTTTGGTTGCGAACCGATCCTAAACTTAGAATTGTCGGGTTAAACATGTTTAGACATGTTTAAATAATAATTACAAAGTTATTAAAGTGTTAAATATAATTTATAACCTTTGTATTATTGGTTTTACTTATTAATCACAATTCTGCCAAGTTTGACTTTTTAATTAAATAGTTTGACCCAACAATTAACTAAGCTAACGAAGGAATTAGGAGGTGCCATTTTAAGGGTTAATCACCTACCTAACTATGGTCTTATACCCACATTCATTTTGATCAGTGGTTAGACCATTAGAGTTTAAACCGAAAGTCAAAGTTAATTTACGATACTTGACTTTTTGGTTCTTAAAACCTAAAACTGAACTATAAGGTGGGCTAAGACACTTACAAAGGGTCCATGCTAACTTTTCTACAAAAATATAAGTCCCATTCAGTCCAGGAGCTCCAGGTTTGAGAGATGGATGAAAGAATGAAGTGTGTGCCAACAATTAATGAAGGCTTCAAGTATTTATAGGTTTTGGGTGTGATTTTGGATCAAGACAAGTGTATGGAGGATTAACAAGATCATTACACCTGTTATACAGCTGTCCTAATTGGTTTGGAGCCCAAGGATTCGATTTGGATTGGTCTAGAATGGAATAGAGTGGAGACCAAGCAAAATTCGTCACTGGCACTTGCTTACGGACCGTAAGGGTCACAGGTATACGGTCCGTAAGAACCTGGTCAGCGAACATGAAGTTTCAACAGTTGGCAGTTTTGGCCCCTGAATGCGTATCGTTGAGTTTTTGGCACTTCTAACATCCGTTAACCCCATTTCTAAGCTCTATAAGAATGTTAAAGTATATTTAACTTCAACCATGCTCAAAAATATTATGGATGCCAGTTCGTTCGGTCGTATGGTCGCGTTTATCGCTTAATTACGACGAACGTTCGAACGGATGCGAAAACAATCCAGATTTCGCGACGTATGATATTTTTGCATTCCCATCACTAAAATAAAATATTTTAGTGATTACATAAATTTTTGGATGTCCGGATATATTCGGAACGCAAGATACGCGCGAAAGTGCAAACTTATGCACTTTTTGACGCTTTTAGTCCCTTGAACGCATAAAGTTATGCGTAAAGCCATTTATTGATATCCAAGTCTTGTATAGCCCATATAGGGATTCCCGAGAACGTGACCGAGCATTACGGAGTCTCTGGTTCTCTTAAAGGTCGCTAGAAAGTGTAGTTTCACTTATTGATGCTTTTGGTCCCTCTAATGCGCAAACTTGCGCTTATCATCATTTAATGGCATCAAAGCCCTATGTAGCCCATATTAAGGATTCTCAAAAGTATGATGGCACATCAAAATGATTCGGGTTCGTTAAAAGGTCATTCAGAGGTGTAATTAAACATGTTGACGCTTTTAACCCCTCTAACTCGCAAACTTGCGCGTAACTTCACTTATTGGCATAAAAGCTTTGAATGGCCAATATTAGGCATTCCCGAGAATATAATGAATCATTATGAAGTTCTCATTTTGTTAAAAGGTCACTCAGAGGTAAGAATTAACATGTTGACACTTTTAACCCTTCGTTGCGTAAACTTCCACATAGTTACGCAAACGGCTCCTCTCGTCCAACAAGTGGCTCGTTTGAGAATACGGACACCGTATAAGGTCACTCAGAGGCCTAGTTTAGGCATGTTGACACTTTCAGTCCTTCTATAATCAAATTTTTCGATTTTGACGAAATTAGTCCCTCATAGTCAACGTTTGACTTTATTAGGGTTCATTACACGTGTCAACTCATTATTGGACACGGTTCTACGAGGTGTTACATCCTCACCCCCTTAGAAAAAATCTCAACCCCGAGATTTGCTCAAAAAGATGGAAGTACTTTCTGTCGTGTAATGGACTTAACTTCCATAGTAATTTAGGGACCTTTACGGGTATTCTAGTTGACCTATTCAATAGGTACATGCTCCTTTTCGGAGTTTCTTAACCTGTTGATCCTTGATCGATATAGGTCTTTCAATAAACCTTAGACTTTCATCAATCTATACGTCTTTACAAGACATTGCTAGCGATTTATCAGCTAGGCATTTCTTAAAGTTAGAAGTGTGGAACACATCTTGAATTCCACGTGCTCCTTAGGCAAGTTTAGCTTATGAGCTATACTGCCGTCACATTCGATGATCTCGAATGATCTTTATATCCAAGGCTTAACTTGCATTTTATACTGAAACGTATCGTACTCTTTCATACTGATATTTTCAATAGATTCTTGTTTCCCCATTTGGAACTTTAAGAGATTTGCGCCTCTTGTTCGCATTGCTCTTTTGCCGATTACTGGAAGTTTTCAGACGATCACGGATTCATAATATCCTATCCATCGTCTTTAATACAAATCTCAGATCCTGAGAATTGGGCTTTCCCAATTTCCTGTCTAACAATTGAGTGTTGACTATTTCTTCCAAACAAGGTCTCCAATGGAGCAGCCATGATGCTTATATAATGCTATTGGTTATGGAGAACTTATTTAGGGTGAAATAGTTATTCCAACTACTACCCGAATCAATCTTAGGGAATTATCTATTCTCATAGTTAGTCGAACAAATCGACGATCCT
The DNA here is from genome assembly GCA_030545235.1 of Helianthus tuberosus. Lineage (NCBI taxonomy): Eukaryota > Viridiplantae > Streptophyta > Magnoliopsida > Asterales > Asteraceae > Helianthus > Helianthus tuberosus. The sequence continues at coordinate 102,445,494 of CM060418.1, forward strand.
GGGCATTTAATAACGATTTTTAATCGTTTCTTAGCTAGGTTGCAATAACCAATGCACAAGCGTATCGCATTGTGCTTTCCTTTATCAACAATAATAGTCGGAGCTCCTAAGACATGAGCTAGGCTGTTCAAGCCTTTCTTCCTAACTCATTTGGTTAGCCCTCAGTTCTTCCATTTCCTTTGATGCTGACCGATATAGAGCTTTTGTAACAGATACAGCTCTTAATAGGGTGTAAATCCTAATTTCATCTTGCCTCTCTAGAGGTCAAACAGGTAGTTCAACTGAGAAGAAATCAAGTTATCCAAATATGATAGAGGTAGCTTCAATCTTCGACCTTGGTCCACTTACCGACGATTGTGTCATGCAAATGACATATCTGTTTTACGAGTGCACAAATGCCTTAAGTAGAGACGCCTACTTATGCATTTCTATAATGGATATCTTCTTTAAATACCACTAGCTGACTTTAGTACAATATGACCATTGGTATATCTTAGTGGTTCCATGCATTAAACCTCCATACTGATCAGGCATGGAAGCAATCTATGGGACACACTAGGTTACGCCAATCCTCATATGGCGCTTTTATCAAACATAGTTGGCACTCGAAGTTGATAAAATCAATGAGGAAAATAATTAAATAACATATATTGTTGTACTCTATTCAAAGAAAGAGTACTCTTAGATTTCGCAGAAGGATTCATTGCTGATAATAGAAGAATCGGTCTCTCAGATTTTTTTGGTAAGTTCTACCTGACTAAGAATCTGGAGTTCTTATGAATATCACCAAGGTTTTGCTAAGCTTATGGTCTATGAAAGACTTATTATTGTCTGTTTTAAAACAGGACACTTAGCAGGAATTATCATTGATAAATGATAAGGAATATACTTGATAACATCATGCACTGCCTCTTGGCATTCATCAGGTAAGTTTAGACATTTCCTTTCTTAGCCTTCCCAGGCTTAGCTGCACCTTCTTTGGCAGCTTTAAGACATCTAGATCTGATGTGGCCTTTCTTACCACAGTCGTAACAGACTGCATTCCTTATGTTCCTACACTCATGAGACTGATGAGTAATTCCTTTGTAGGTACCACATTTCTTTGGTCTTAATTCATTCGGCACTGTCCCCAGTGTCTTTTATAGCAATTCTTACATACAAGCTTCTTACTGAACTTATGTTGGTTCTTATTAAGCCCGTAATTGCTCTTTTTCTAGATTTATGGGGGTTATCCTCCTCTCTTGGTTCATCCTTCACAATCGAAATGTGAACAAAGCTCTTTTCATGAGCAATTGGTTGAGGTTTTGAATGAAATTTAGAGCGAGAAGCATTCGGCTCTTCAAATTGTTTCATGACCTTTTCCATGGCCTTTCAAACTGTTGCATCAATCACAGTTTTGAGATTAACTTCATTAATATTTAGGCTTACGCTTGTAGCATTATTAGCTTTTGTCGCTTTAATAGTATCGCGACTGCTATCCACCTCATTCGAGTTTGCCATACTCGAAACTTGGTACTAACCACCACGTTAAGCAATTGTTAGTCATCATCCTGATGACCTGACATAGATCAGCCACGACATCCATAAACCGTATAGGCTATTATTTTCCAAACATTCCTAATGATTGTTATTTAAATGTATATCTATTACATTTAGCCTAGGTCACAAAAGGACCATTAATGCCACTTAAGGTTTGGATGAGACCATTACATGTTTGACAGAGGATCATAATGTCACAACTGCCTTGGTCACGAGGACTATTATGAATAGCTCGAAGGCTAGCCTTACATGACTTTCATTATATATATATATATATATACATATGGCATAGAAGCCCGTCGCGAGGGACGTAGAAAAATATAGCATAAAGCCTAGTCATGAAGGACACAATGATTATATGGCATGAAGTCCTTGTCGCAAAGGAAATTTAGATATGGCTCAAAGTGGCTTCGTCATAATGACGTTATAAGATATGGCACCAAGGCCTGATACGGAGGACATTTACCAATGCTGGCATAAAAGGCCTGTGACTAGGAATGTTAACATTTAATGTGTTAACTTGTCACGAATGTCCAACTATAGTACATTGACTTGTCATGGATGACTTTAAAACATATCTCATTGTTTTGTCACCAAGGACATTAGTTTATAAGCCGCAATCTTATCGGATTAGGGGCTTCCAGGTTTGAACATAGTTCTTCACTTTTGGACAAGGAGTCATAAACTACAACTACAACTGTCATTGTCTCTAAAGATGACTTATTTGGCACAAAGGTAAACTAATTCACATCACTAATGGACGTTCATATATCATCATTGCATTTGATGATATCAGTCATGATCACGCTGATCATATAGACCGTTAGGGTTGGGTATAACCCACCACTTTGGATAGGGGATTATGAGGATCACCGCTATCTTTGTCTTATTGACAATAGAGTAAAGTGTAGCCCGTAGGTATTTCATCACAAGGGATGTTAATATTATGATCATCATATTGATGATACTAGTCAGGATCGTAATGATCATATAGACTATGGGATTTGAGCATAGCTCACCCCCTTGGGCAAGGAATCACAAAAGATTACAATTGCATTATCTCAAATGGACAATATAATATAGCCCTTAGGCAAAACATCATTAAGGATGTCAGATTTAATCATCGTACTGATGATTTTAGTCATGATCGCATTGACCATGTAGACTATTAGGCTTGAGCACAGCTCATTACCTTGGACAGGGGATCATAAAGATCACAATGTCAATGTCATAGAGACATCCTCATATAGCACAAGGCTTGTCTCGAAGGACATTTAGATGGCACAAAAGGCCTTGTCACAAGGACAATTACAACATAATCAATGATCTCTTGGATCAGTGATCTTTAAGGGTCGAACATAGTTCATCGCCCTTTGACAAGAAGTTTATGAAATAAAACTATCATTGTCATGAATACATCTTCGCCCAATGGCATACATCTTAATTGAATGTTTTGATGTATACTTCATACTGTTGTTTGGTAGCCGTGATTCGTATTGATCATATAGGCTATGAAGGTGGCTTGGAAAAGTCCAAGTACTTTTGGAAGCTAGTGTGGTCTCTCAAGTCACACAGCCAGGAATGTTAACATGTTCTTAGATGTTAACAAGGATTAATTATCTTAAGAGGGTTTTACCATCATAGCCATGTTCATAGACATATAGGCTAGGTTATACCATTAAGAGGGTCTTTTTGAAATTCTCGGCTGATCGATAAAGTTCGAGTAAAATTCATAACTATTGTTGGATAAAGGACGAAATGAATTCCTACATAAAATTTTCAAAACTATCCTAGATTATTAAGAATTTACAATAGTGCCTTAATCAGGACTTCTAGTAATATATTTGTCCACATAGGACTAAGAGGCAAAATTATAAGTCCGTATAAGGACTATAAATATTACAAATTTATATAAGGGTTATAATGAAATATCAATGTCCTCAAAGGGACTATTTCGAAATAACGTATCCCCAAGGGGATTTTAATAAAATAACATGTCCATAAAAAGGACTATATTGGTACAGTGCGCACACAAAAGGGCTTTGCTGTACAGATGTCCTCACCGGGACTTTATATTGAAAGATACGTCCTCAATGGGACTTATTAATGAAATAACATATCCTTGAAAGGACTATAATAAAATATTATATCCACAAAGGATCTTAATGTAATAATTTGTCCATAAAAGGGATTTTGATGAAATAATATGTCCTTGAAAGGACTACAATGAATTATTATGTCCATGAGAGGACTATATTGAAACATCAAGTCCATGAGAGGACTATTTTAAAATAATGTATCCACAAAAGGGATTTTAATAAAATCATGCATCCATGAAAGGACTATATTAAAATAGTATGTCCACCAAGGGACTTTAGTGAAAATATAATGTCCACAAGGGACTATATTGAAAGATAATGTCCATAAAAGGACTAAATAGCAAATGCCCATAAGGGGTCTTAAGTCGAAAAATATGTCCACACGGGGACTAAATAAAAGAGATAGGTCCTTATGAGGACTTAAAAGAATATTATGAAAGAAGGATTCTCTAACGCTTCCCTTGCTCCATTTCAGTTGTTTCTCTTCTTTGTTTACCGTACATGGTAGAGATACTGAAGATCTTAATGAATAAGGTAAGTATTTCAATCAGGATCTGTTATAGAAGCAGAATTTAAGAATTCCATGGTTAAGGAATGATATGGATCATTAATTGGGTTTGACTGATATAATCCAAATCTAGAATTTCAAAATTCGAAGGCAAGAAATAGGAATCATTAGGATCCACTGGTATTATTTTCAATACAGGAGCCTCAAGGACCACCTGGTATGGACTCCACTGGGGCAGACTTTAAAATTTGAGCCTCAGGGACCTTCAGTATGGACTCTGAAGTCTGATTCCAATTCATATGGGTTTGGTTTTGGGAATGAATCCATAAAGGTCTTCCTCCAAACCGGTCGCACGCTTATTTTAGCCGTATTGTGAAGCTTGGCATTCATTGGCTTCGCATGAGGAGAATCCCTATCAACGGCTTCCTTGCTTGGCGACTTATTCAAAATACATAAAATCGAAAACAATTTTTACTTAATAGGGATGAGAACATTCCTATGTTAAGTCTAGACTCCAAAGGTCTAAGGAATATGCTACTGTTTCATTGAGATTAAACACAAAAGACTAGTGTTTAATTCACTCAATGTTGGCTCTGATACCAACCTGTCACACCCCGATATTTCCACATATTACCGGTGGGCCCGGTGGGGAGTATCGTGACGTAGTTGATATCATCATGGTCAAACATACACATAATAGCACAGCGGAAGTCTTGGAATATAAAAATATTATTACAAACTCAAAATTCTGAAAATAACAAAGTATTTATTATAGACGAGCCTGTAATATCCAATCCACAGGAGGATCATTACGGAAAGTATAAAATGAAGCTTAGCAGACTTTATGGCATCTTTAAGGATTTGCAAAATCCTCTTTTTCGACACCGAGCAACTCCCAGCCTATTTCGAGTAGTACCTGCCGCTTAGTCTTTGGAAAATACGTCAGTTTTCACTGGTAAATACAATTAACTGACTCAATTGAAAAGAGTTTATGAAAATTGATTTAAGTGCACAAGGCACAAACCATTTATAACTTGGGACAATCTTTAATAAAATCTTGTATGCTGTTTCACATGTTTGTCATACATATGGGGCCGGTTTGGAAGCCGGTCATGATTAACCGACTCACCACTTACAAAACCCACGAAGGAGTTATCCCCAACATGTGGGTTATTTATATTTTAGCATTTGCATCTGTCGGGTGTATGCCTACACCCCGTGCATAGGTCGTGGCCATTTTTAATGAGCCGAGGATATCCAGGACACGGTCGTCAACCCCCAATGTTTATGTTATCAAACAACACAGATTAAAACGGGTTACACAGATATATTAAATCACAATCCGACTTAATGATCTCATACCCGACCAAGCAGTATTTTTATGATACCGTATCCCAAGCCCGTATAGGGAAAATAAGTTAAAAGTATTTACCTGAGCTAATACTTGATTCACAGCAAAATAACTCAGTCGTATCCAATCTATCTAAATGCAGGTAGCTTTTACCGGGTGGCTCTAGTCTGGAGTGATGGTAATATATAACTAATTTAGAACGCTAACGGTCTTATTTAAGTCGTAGACTTAGACCGGCTAGCTTAAAATATCTAGAACGGTACGATACGCTAGATTAAGCGATGACCGGAATAGAATGTGATTTAGACCCTACAAGTTTATATACTTGTATAATATGGGTAAACCAAACACATTCTGGATTTTGAAGATTTAATGAGAAGGTTAAACCCGTTTCGGCAAACTTACATAAACTAGTTACGTAAGTCTAACCGTACGCGTATAAGCGATAACGAGTAACCGGATGAGTCATGAACAAGTTCCATATGCCAATATACTTTAAACAAGTTATAATATCAGTGGGATATCAACTTGTATGCCCGTTTAGGTTTTAAAATCAAACTATGCCCCGTAAGGGCGTTTTGGTCATTTTAGGTCGTATAAAAGGGACTTGGGTACAATCTGATGTTACGATCATAAACATTCTTTTAAAACACTTTATTTATGATATAATATCAATATTATATCAAACACATGTGTGTTTCATAGTTTAAAACCAAACTATGCTCCATAGGGGCATTTTGGTAATTTCACACATAGTTTTGAAGGCTAATTTGGGAATCTGAGTTTATAACATATACCTACTGTAAAAATATATTTAAAATGATTTATAAAATCAGTAGGTAACAAGTCTTGATTGTTAGTTATGGTTTAAAACCATACTACGCGCCGAAACGGCGTTTAAGTCGCTAAATGACGATATATGCGATCTTTTATGAAAACTGATATTATGGTCAGGTTTATATGACCAAAATATGTTATTTAATATGATATATCAGTAGTAAAAAGGTTTCATATGATAATCATGCTTTTAAACCATTTTAGGTGCCAAAAGGGCATTATCGTCATTTGAAGACATAATTCAAGAACTTGTGTGTAAACTCAGTTTATAATCTGAATTGATATCCCAAATTATCCTAATTATGATATTAAATCAGTAGGCAATGAGTTTGGTATAAGGAATTATGCTTAAAAGCGATCTATGCGCCTAAAGGGCATTTTGGTCACTTTAAAGCACAATTCACGACATTATACGCGAAGTCAGTTTATGATCAGATTTATAACATCAAAATATGTTAAACATGTTAACATATCAGTACCTAAGTTGTTTGAAAGCTTATTGGTGTCTAAAACCTTATTTTTGCTAAAAAGGGCATAATAGTCAAAGTATGGCATATTAGCGGAAACTTGCATAAGACTCGGATTACTAGTATGATCATGTAATATAATCCCAGAGGGTTATGCTACATTATAATACGATCATAACGGAACCTAAAATCAGTAGCATACTAGTCTAATTCGGCTTATAACCAAAAGTCAACGTAGAAGTCAAATTACGCGACCTTTGGTTGCGAACTGATCCTAAACATAGAATTGTCGGGTTAAACATGTTTAGACATGTTTAAATAATAATTACAAAGTTATTAAAGTGTTAAATATAATTTATAACCTTTGTATTATTGGTTTTACTTATTAATCACAATTCTGCCAAGTTTGACTTTTTAATTAAATAGTTTGACCCAACAATTAACTAAGCAAACGAAGGAATTAGGAGGTGCCCTTTTAAGGGTTAATCACCTACCTAACTATGGTCTTATACCCACATTCATTTTGATCAGTGGTTAGACCATTAGAGTTTAAACCGAAAGTCAAAGTTAATTTACGATACTTGACTTTTCGGTTCTTAAAACCTAAAACTGAACTATAAGGTGGGCTAAGACACTTACAAAGTGAAGGGGTAAGGTCCCAAAAACCTTATGACAAGTACTTGGGACCATACCACAACTTGGCCAAGTAGTCTTACTGACCTTGCGCGGCCGCGCACTGGTCCTACAAAAAGGCTTAAAAAACAGCCGACACTTGCGCGCCAAGAGGAAACCATAAACCCTTGCGCCTTCCTCTACAAACAAAGGATGAAAATCCTAAGAATAAACATTCCGCCTAATAACCAGACTTGGATATTATTTACTTGGGACTTACTTATCTGATTCCACACGATAAGGAACCACACCAGATTACAGCAGTAATCTTCTAGAAGGGTGTCAATCGTGCACCACCAAAACGGTTACAACCGTCTGGACACGTGTCACCATCTCAGGCTTTCCTGAATTCACAACGATGGCATGCAATTGAAGAGAAATCTCCACTTAATCACTTTACACGTGGCAAAATCCCAGCCCTCGATCTAAACCACGATCCGTGTGCTTTCACGACGGATCGAGGAGCTGGACGGAAGGAAACGTAACCAATTACGGGATTAGCATTTTCCGTTATCTTTTCACTAACGGGTTTTCCCGCCCAAAAGACTCCCGGCTATAAATACGAGAACTATGCAGGTATGAAATTCAAGTTACACACACTTCTCAAATACATCTTCTTCTTCATAACCAATACTTATTCTCACGCCGGAGTCGGGTCAAGGAGAGAACCCTCTTCTCCCCTTGGCGAGGCTAACGGTGTTTCTTTTTTGCAGAAGTTATCGGAGAAGGAGATCAGTTGTACCTGAATCAAACGAGAGAGAACACCACCATTTTATGCGGATTCAAACCCCCTAGATATCTCGGTTCCGACCATTTATCTAGTGTTTCTTCATTGGCGCCCACCGATCCCTCTGTTTTTCAGTTTTCATCTCGTTTCGATTCAGTTCTTTTCATTTTCTGTTTTCACATGGCAGAGAATTCATCGTCTCATCGACAAACCGGTCCTCGACCGAACGTCGGAAACAACTTCCAAGTAGAAGGAATCCCAGAGGATGCCTCGGATGACAACGAGGTTCAATCCAATCAAGCAAACGACCCTATCATTACAGGAGTGTTACCAGTAAACCCTACTCAATCAATTCTGCCACCAGGAGAAACCCCAATTTCCTGGTACGTGAGGTCTCAAGGGGCACTAAACGCAGTATACACACAGCTGTGTGCTCAAACTGCTCCCCTGACTTAATCACGCAGACCAGGATCTCGTGCTCATGCCTCCCAACGGGAGGATTCAACTTACGAGAATACAGAAGTTTATGCAAGATCCACATCACAACGGGAATATACTCAGACAGGAAGTCACCAGAGAGAAAATCACGGTAGAACACACCGAAGGCAGTCAGTTCATGACAGGTTGGGTTCCCAGCGAGACACCCACACCGATGAATCCGATCCAACATACCGTTTAAGTGCAAACACCAGTGTGTTCAATCGACTGCAGCCAAACTATAACAAATGCAGGCCTCGAGCGGTTTATAACCCTGAGGCAGAACACAACTATGAATTGATTTACCGCCCTGCAGAAGCAGCGGAAAAATCAAAGTTCATAATGGAAATAGCTTTAGCTCCGCTCGAGAAAGCTAAATTACCATCCAACATAGGGAAGTTTAATGGGTTAACGGATCCCGATGATCACCTGAGAGTATTTACCAGCGCAGGATTGGTTGGGGGTTGGACCCTCCCACTATGGTGTCATCTGTTCGTACAGACCCTAACCGGCCCAGCACGAATCTGGTTCGATAACCTACCAACCGGACATATCGAATCATGGAAAGATCTGCGTGAAAAGTTTTTGACACACTTCAGCCAGCAACGGCGTTCCATTCGGGATACATCCGACGTCATGAACATATGGCGCCGTGATGACGAAAATCTGGAGGATTTCATCACCAGATACAATAAAGAGGTATTGGAGATTGGCGATGTTCACGAACAACTAATCTGTGCTCAATTCAAGTACGCGGTTAGATGTGATGACATGGTTAAGGTCTTATCTGGAACAGAGGGCCTTCCAAAAAGTTGGGAGAAGATAATGACGGCGGCCAAGGTTTATGCGCAAACTGAGAAAAACCTTATAACAAATAGGCCACCGCCACCACACAATAGGCCCGCGGACTTAAGCTCAACCGGCGAAAGAAGGTTTAAAAAATCATGGCGTGAGTCTGGATCAGGAAGTCGTTCCTCTGAAGATGCTCGCGCAACAATTAACAAACTCACCGCGCAAAGGGAGAACAAGCAGGAGAATAGGGAGAGGCAGTGGACCCCCTAACAAAGACTCCGGCAGAGGTTTTGAGTACTGAAGACTATCAATTCAAACCTCCGATTCCCATGAAAAATAAACGTGGGCAAGACCCGGCGCAATACTGCGAATATCACAAAGACAACGGGCATACCACTAACAACTGCATTTCTCTACGCACAGAAATAGAGAAAGCCCTCAAGAGTGGCGAACTCACACATTTACTCCAAAATGTGCGCAAAGAGATTAAGCAGATAACCCGGGGTGAGGAGGGCCCAAGCAAAAGGGCAAAGAACTGAGAAGAGACTCTATGGCATCTGCGCGGAAAGATGAGACTTATCAAAATAGCGCAAGAACATAGAGTAAGTTAAGTTCCGCATATTTATTTACAAAACTTTGTAATAGCCTCTGCGCTCTATCCAGTAATAACAAAGCAAAGTTTTTTTTTTATCATTCTTGTGTTTTCTTTTTACAAAATGCATGCAATTTCTTTTAGTAAGCGCAAAAACATTATGGTAAAAAATAGATAAAGCCTTATGAACGGTCAGTAATTACATTACAAACGGCCACATGTTCACACATAAGCTTTATACCAGCTTCATTCGCCTTACTTAATCAAAGCAATTGTACTCATGCAAGATATTGTAAATTAACAAACACAACATGTTACGCTCAGCGCGTAAGTACGCCCTAAAACTACCAAACACGGCAGTGTTTTAGTTACTTGTGCATCAGCACACCAAAGAGATTACCAAACACAACAGTGTTTTAATTAGTTGCGCGACAGTGCACCTACAAAGAAAGGGATACACATCCCAAAATACAACAAAATTGTTCAATACAATTTCAACAACAAACCTATGCTAAATCTTCACCCTCATCCGGAAAGATTTCTTTTAATTGCGCCACGTGATCATCAGATTGCAGCGCAACATTTATCAGATCCATAACCGGAAGTTGCAAGTTGTTAAACTCTGTCTTCAAAGCAGCAAGCGCGGCACCAGTATTCACGCCGAAAGTTGCAGACTTACTGTCATCCCAGTCAACCTTTAAAGCGCTTTTCACATGATGAGAACATTCAACTTACCCTTGGGCATATCCATCTCTTCGCGCAGCAACTACTAAACGAGCAACGGTTTTATCCAGCTCTTCGGAATTTAACACGGATTCCGCAACCTATGGGAAAATGAAAGAATTAATAAACAAGAAAGCGCATGAACAGAAACCAAACAAGCAACTTACACAAGCAATCCCACGATCTTTCAGCCATGCCATATCACTCTTTAAAGGTTCAAGCTCGCTCTCCGTCGTGGCTCGCGCCATTTCAGAATTTTCCAATTTCTCTTCAGTCTCGGTCAAACGGCGGGAGGTTTCAGCTTTTTCAGAATACGCAAGCTCCAACTCCTTTTTAAGTTGTGCCTGGCCAGAAAGCAAAGAAGTAAGTTCTTCTAACTCTTTATCTCTAAGAGCAAGAGTGGCGCAAGCTTGTACCTCTCGTTGCTCACTGCGCTCCCTATGAGAACGCGCTTCTTCCAAAGCAGTTTCTACATCAGCTTTCTCCTTCTTCAACTTTTCTACCTCCGCATCCTGATTCTTCAGTTTTCAACCTCAACCTTGAGGTTATTAATGATATTACGAAGGTTTGCCTGCTCGGCATTATCTTTTTCACAAATCCTTCTCCAGTTTTTGCGTTCCTCAGAAAGGAGAGCAGCTTCAGCCTCCGCTTTCCTTTTCCAACCTGCAATAGACCACTCCTCGGTCTTACGATCAGCCTCAAACTTGGCCTGGTCAGCTTCCAATTTAGCCTTTAACTGAGCCAGTCGCCTCTCATCATTGGCAAACTTCTTCTGGGACGCCCTAAAAGCTTCCCAATCTTTATGCATACTATACCACTCGCGCACGATACGGTGAGTGGTAGAGACATGAGAAGCAGTTTCTTCAAAGTAAGCTTGATAAGTTTGTTCATAAGACCGGTTTTCTTGGAACTTAATCTCCCCAGGCAGAAGTATCCCCTGCACCCAGTCTTGGCACACACGCCAATCTGAGAAAGTGTCGCCTTTCTTCAAGTTCCAAACAGGGGCGTGAGGATCAGAAGCATCTGTTTCCTTGTAAGTCCTATAGTAGTAATCCCCCAGGGTCTCCTCTGGGCGGATCGGAGAATCTTTATCAACACCTGTAAACGAGCCCTGCTCCTCAACAGTGGCCTTCTCAACACGCTCAGGCATCGCCTCAGCAGATTTAGGAGAAGTTGCAGTTGGAATTTTCTCAGCAGCTTGTTCTTTTCCATGTTTTGGGAAACAGTCTCAGAGGTCCGTGGATTACCAACACCATCCACAACCCCTGAATCAACCGTTTGATCAACTTCAACGGTAACATCAACAGGCTTTTCAGCCTCCGTAGTCTTCCCAGCACCACCTTCAGGGACCTCCGTAGTCTTTTCAACAATAGAAGCACGCGGAGGAGAAGGTGGTAGATCTTCAGTAACCACAGGCTGTGGCTCTATGGGAATAGAGGAAGCATGAATCTCTGAAAAAACAACAAAGTCTGTAAAAATTCCATTCGCGCAAAACGAAGAAGAAGTTAAGAAAACACTCACCAGGAGCAGACTCAGAAATAAAAGCATCCAGGTTGCCTCTCTTAGTAATCTTCTTCCTTTGGATCTTCTTCGAAGGAGTACCTTCAGCATCAGAATCCATCTGTTTTCTTTTACCTGTTTTCCTCAGCACCAAAGGCTCAGGACTGGACTCCAAATCAATTGGATCTTCTGGATTGGACGGGGGAATATCAGCAGAATCCCTTGGTTCTGGTTTCGGTCGCCTAAGGGTAACTGCAGGCGCAAGACCCTCCAAAGAATCAGAAACCACCACATAATCACAGGAGTCAGAAGAACGGCGCATACCTTTCTTCTCTCCAAAATTTTTAGCCTTAGAAGACTGAGGCTTCTCAGCATCACTCTTTTTCGGCGCAACATTACTAATAGTCGCGCGTTTCTTTTTCTCAGGGCCTATGCCCAAGTTTGACAACTCACCTATAAAAGCGCAACAAACATGTTCATTCAGACGCGCAATAAAAATAACACAGTAAACAATATGCGCAACCTCACCAGTACCAGCAGCAGGTTGGGCAGTCAAATCCGCATCTCGCGGAAGAACGAAATTCCTCACAATCCGATGGTACCAAAGCTCTTCATCAGGCTTCTTCTTAATGGTACCCATCCTTCCGCCCTCTCTCTTATATACAACAACATACAATGAAACAACTGCAAAAGAAGGAGGGCAAGTTCAAAAAAAAAAAGAGGAAGAGAAGAGAGAGAAAGGGAAAAAATTCAATCATACCATGCCCTTCCTCCGTATACACCGGCTTGTCGTCCCAGTCCATCTTCCAGTTCAAACTCATACTAGCTCCGACAAGGGCTTTCTCCGGCAGAGCAATGTTAGGAATTTCTTTCAAATCTTGGTACCAATTCTCGTCAGACGGGGTCCGGAGCGTTTCAATGGGAACATCTTCCTTTCCCCTCAAAACCATCCTCACCGGAATCACTCCGGCCTTGATAAAGAAAAATTTCTGCTTCCAATCGTGAAAAGATTTGGGAGGATGTTGCAAAATCTTCTTTGCGGATGCCCTCTGAACAAATGAATAAAACCCCTGGGTGCAATGCATTTGATGGAAAACCCTAAATCGGGGAACAGTCGGCTCAATATGCATAGACCGACACACAAACTCAAAATGACGAACCCTAACCATGCCAATTGGGTGCAGTTGAGAGAGATGAATCTTGTAAAAACCAAGAATCTCAAGAAAGAACTTTGTTGCAGGCAAGCGAAAATTACCTTCACAAAAGAAATCCCAAAACAGAGTAATATACCCAGCCGGAGCATCTGCTGCTGTTTGACCCTCCTCAGGGTACCGGGCATCCCAGGTCTCCTGGAATCTGAGGTTCTGAATCAGGCCGTCAAAAGTTGCCCTAGGCCATTTCAATGGTGGAAGTTCAGTAGACATTTCCTCTGATAAATCTTCGTGGTATTCTCCAGTTGACATAAGAAGAAGAAGGATTGGCGATTTCTTTCTCAAACAATTGAAGAAAAAGGAAAGGGAAAAGTTTTCAACAAACGTAATGATTAAAATTGGGCAACTCAAGCAACCTTATATACTCACCGCCATAAATAAGCCTCGGTAACTGCCATGGCACCTTTTCGGGTATCACGATTATCCAAGCAACAGGGGCGAGTGAGAAACAACACCAACGCGATCTCACGCGCGCGTGTAAAACACGAATAGTAAGGGGTAACTGACAGTGACAGCCTGTCACACAGTCTTTACTGTACCATCCGTTAAAGTCAAAGATTTTCAAAATCATCATAACAAAACAAAATTAAATCTTCTCTTAGAAGATTCCTCAGTTTTCACGCCCAAAAGCATTTTTCTCTCTCATAAGTCTAGTACTCCACTTACTTGCATAAGAGCAACACTAGACTGGGGGGACTTGAAGGGGTAAGGTCCCAAAAACCTTATGACAAGTACTTGGGACCATACCACAACTTGGCCAAGTAGTCTTACTGACCTTGCGCGGCCGCGCACTGGTCCTACAAAAAGGCTTAAAAAACAGCCGACACTTACGCGCCAAGAGGAAACCATAAACCCTTGCGCCTTCCTCTACAAACAAAGGATGAAAATCCTAAGAATAAACATTCCCGCCTAATAACCAGACTTGGATATTATTTACTTGGGACTTACTTATCTGATTCCACACGATAAGGAACCACACCAGATTACATCAGTAATCTTCTAGAAGGGTGTCAATCGTGCACCACCAAAACGGTTACAACCGTCTGGACACGTGTCACCATCTCAGGCTTTCCTGAATTCACAACGATGGCAGGCAATTGAAGAGAAATCTCCACTTAATCACTTTACACGTGGCAAAACACCAGCCCTCGATCTAAACCACGATCCGTATGCTTTCACGACGGATCGAGGAGCTGGACGGAAGGAAACGTAACCAATTACGGGATTAGCATTTTCCGTTATCTTTTCACTAACGGGTTTTCCCGCCCAAAAGACTCCCGGCTATAAATACGAGAACTATGCAGGTATGAAATTCAAGTTACACACACTTCTCAAATACATCTTCTTCTTCATAACCAATACTTATTCTCACGCCGGAGTCGGGTCAAGGAGAGAACCCTCTTCTCCCCTTGGCGAGGCTAACGGTGTTTCTTTTTTGCAGAAGTTATCGGAGAAGGAGATCAGTTGTACCTGAATCAAACGAGAGAGAACACCACCATTTTATGCGGATTCAAACCCCCTAGATATCTCGGTTCCGACCATTTATCTAGTGTTTCTTCACAAAGGGTCCATGCTAACTTTTCTACAAAAATATAAGTCCCATTCAGTCCAGGAGCTCCAGGTTTGAGAGATGGATGAAAGAATGAAGTGTGTGCCAACAATGAATGAAGGCTTCAAGTATTTATAGGTTTTGGGTGTGATTTTGGATCAAGACAAGTGTATAGAGGATTAACAAGATCATTACACCTGTTATACAGCTGTCCTAATTGGTTTGGAGCCCAAGGATTCGATTTGGATTGGTCTAGAATGGAATAGAGTGGAGACCAAGCAAAATTCGTCACTGGCACTTGCTTACGAACCGTAAGGGTCACAGGTATACGGTCCGTAAGGACCTGGTCAGCAAACATGAAGTTTCAATAGTTGGCAGTTTTGGCCCCTGAATGCGTATCGTTGAGTTTTTGGCACTTCTAACATCCGTTAACCCCATTTCTAAGCTCTATAAGAACGTTAAAGTATATTTAACTTCAACCTTGCTCAAAAATATTATGGATTCCAGTTCGTTCGGTCGTATGGTCGCGTTTATCGCTTAATTACGACGAACGTTCGAACGGACGCGAAAACAATCCAGATTTCGCGACGTATGATATTTTTGCATTCCCATCACTAAAATAAAATATTTTAGTGATTACATAAATTTTTGGATGTCCGGATATATTCGGAACGTAAGATACGCGCGAAAGTGCAAACTTATGCACTTTTTGACGCTTTTAGTCCCTTGAACGCATAAAGTTATGCGTAAAGCCATTTATTGATATCCAAGTCTTGTATAGCCCATATAGGGATTCCCGAGAACGTGACCGAGCATTACGGAGTCTCTGGTTCTCTTAAAGGTCGCTAGAAAGCGTAGTTTCACTTATTGATGCTTTTGGTCCCTCTAATGCGCAAACTTGGGCTTATCATCATTTAATGGCATCAAAGCCCTATGTAGCACATATTAAAAATTCTCAAATGTATGATGGCACATCAAAATGCTTCGGGTTCGTTAAAAGGTCATTCAGATGTGTAATTAAACATGTTGACGCTTTTAACCCCTCTAACTCGCAAACTTGCGCGTAACTTCACTTATTGGCATAAAAGCTTTGAATGGCCAATATTAGGCATTCCCGAGAATATAATGAATCATTATGAAGTTCTCGGTTTGTTAAAAGGTCACTCAGAGGTAAGAATTAACATGTTGACACTTTTAACCCTTCGTTGCGCAAACTTCCACATAGTTACGCAAACGGCTCCTCTCGTCCAACAAGTGGCTCGTTTGAGAATACGGACACCGTATAAGGTCACTCAGAGGCCTAGTTTAGGCATGTTGACACTTTCAGTCCTTCTATAATCAAAGTTTTCGATTTTGACGAAATTAGTCCCTCATAGTCAACGTTTGACTTTATTAGGGTTCATTACACGTGTCAACTCATTATTGGACACGATTTTACGAGGTGTTACAGCTGGATCTTAAATGAGATGGCAGAGGGTGTTTAATGAGGTTACGTGCAAAGCACCGAACCGAACATCATCCACCTCGGATCGACCATCATCCGCCAAGGTCCGAACATCAGTCGCCGAAGGCAATACGCCACCAGACCGTACCGAACGCCCTAATAGATACGATCGACGTCGAGGATCATCTCTAACTAACCTGGGGCCCACAACTCTGACTGCCTGACAATGACAGGTTCGGCCATAACTGCCCCGCCACATCAGCATACCCAAAAGGTATAAATACCAGCCACACTTAAATCTCCAAAAAGAGTTAAGCACTACTTTCTCTCTAACTTTCCTCTCTCAGTGACTTTCTCCACATACTCCAATACTTATTCTCACACTCGAGCTTGGTCACAGAGAGGCCCCCTCCCTGTGACGAGGCTAACGGTGTGTTCTCTTTCTCTGTTGTGATCTTACAGGTTATAGCAAAGACTTCTGAGACTCTGTTCTACAATCAGCTCGGACCAACTGGTTATTGAGTCTTCATGATGTAGATAGATATATAAGAAGATGGTTCATGGATGGTTTCCAAAACACAAAGGGATACAATGAACCACGCAACTGTAACAACACCTGCAATCTCTCTTGGTGAAACTCAGGGCATGTTTGGCTAAGCTTTTTGAAACAACTTATTGGCTTATTGGCTTTTCGAAAGTCATAAGCTCCAAAATGATGTTTGGCAATGAGGGTGTATGTGAGGGAAAAAAGCCAATAAATCAATAAGTCACTCCATACGACTTTTCCAAAAAGCCAATAAGTTGTTTCAAAAAGCTTAGCCAAACATGCCCTCATGTAAAGTTATATATGTATTTTTTTTTTATCGTTTTGAGGATTGAATAATGTTCTCGCCCCGTATTGTCAGACTCCGCCTATGCAGTTAACTCGGCCGATATATCGGTGCTATATCACCGGTATATCGGTTATCGGACCTAGCCCCAAATATCGGTTTCGTATCTCGATCAAATATCGGTCAACGATAATATCGGTGGTCAACACCGAAAGTTCGCCGATATTTTGTAAAATTCATATCGGTTGTCTCGCCGATATCTCGTTTGGGCCCAATTCCGACCGTATAGCGACCTCCGGCGGCTGAAAACAGAAGAAGAAACATACCTGTTGGCACTTATCGACCACATATCGACCGTATAGCGACCTCCGGCGGCCAATTCCGACGCCTCGGTCGGAATTTCTACTGTAAACCAGTAGCGTCTGAGGGAAGCGAGAGACAGGAAGAAGGAGAAGAAAGTAGCGGCTGATGATGAAGAAGATGCGGTGTTACTTTTAGGGTTAAATAAGTTTTAAGTATTTCAATATTTACCCCTCTATCTTTCACTATTTTATACTTAGTCCTTTAAACTTGTATTTTTTTTACATAAAAGCACATTATTAGTTTGTATATATAAATATTTAACCCCTCTATCTTCACTAGTTTATATTTAGTCCTTAAACTTACAAATCTATGCATAAAAAGTATAAACTTAACATTATATATATAAATTTATATAGGTTCTATATGTATATATATATTTATGCACTATATTAGAAATTACCGATATATCACCGTGATAAACGATATCTCAGATATCGGTCCTTGACCGATAACCGATATTTTTCCGCATTAACTGCTTAGGACTCCGCTGCAACGCGCGAGTTGCTCAATAGTTTTTAACAATGAATAACTGTTTGTTTGGTAAATTGCTGTGCTTAGAGCACTCACATTCAATCCATCAAATAATGAGAGGAGAGGTTTTTATATTATAAAGGGTATAAAAAGTGGTTGTGAGTGGAGGAGAGAGAAAATGTTACTGTTCATCTGTATATTTGGGGGGACACTGTTCATCCGGTATAATTTTTTTAATATATATTGAAAGTGGTTGTGAGTGAAGGAGAGAGAAAAATGTAATGATAATATTATTTAATTGAAAGGAGAGAGAAAAAGTATTTGTTTTTAGTGGAAATATATTGATATAGGAGTTGTTTTTTAGTGGAATGTATGTATAATTTGATGGATTGAATGTGAATGCTCTTAAATAGAGTAATTTACAAGTTGTTTGATACAGTCATACAACAGATCAAGAACAAACAACAATTGATCCATCAATTATCATTACCAACTGGTAACAGATTCAATTACCTCCCGAACAAATCAAATCGTGTCAAAGCATAAACAATTAACCAAAATCAGATTCATAAACAAAAACACTAACCGAAGTAAACCGATCGATTCATAAATCATAAACAGATCTCATATCAAAACCAACAAAAACAACCTAATCAATCTCCTGAAGAGATGCACCAGCACCAGCACCAGCACCAGCACCAGCAGCAACATCCTCAACACTAAACTTCCCCTTCTTATCTCCCCCACGCCCTTTCGCCTTCCTCTCCAACAACGCCTTCCGATCCTTATCAAGTTTCAACTTCGTCACAACAACTTTCGACGGATTCACACCCACATTAACCGTCTGCCCGTTAACCTTCTCACGAGTGATCCGTTCAATATGGATCACCCACTTACGACGGTAAACCAGCACAACCTTACCTTCACGGCCTTTGTACGTGCCTCTCACCACCTGAACCTCGTCGTCTTTTCTCACGGGGATGGATCGGGCGTTGTATTTGGTGCGGAGGTCGTTGGAGAGTAGTGCGCTCATTAGCACGCGCCAGACCTCGACGGAGCGGTGAAGTGCGCCTTTCGGCATTTACGGCGAGAGCTTGTCACTCGTGAGTTGTACTTCATTGTTGTTTGTTTGGGTTAGGGTTTGATGAAGATGATGATGAGATGTGTTGATATAATAATGCTTTTGTTGTTGGGCTAAAATGATCCGTTAATATTTTTGGGTTAAATTGTCTCTATAATAATGTTGTTTGTATGGGCCTAGCTAAATATTTACTTGGGCTTAAATTAAAGATACACAAAATAACCGGTCAAATAATTGTAATTGGTGGTTATTAACCGAAATCATAATCGGTTGATGGTCAATCAAGGGGTGATCGATTAGTGGTTGTTTTAAACCGTAGGTTTATAGCCGGTTGATAGCCAATCAAGGGGTAATCGATTAGTGGCCGGTGGTGGTGGAAATGATGGGTGGTGATGGTGGTGGGGTGGGTTGTGATGGTGTAGGCAGGTGGTGGCGATGATAGAAGGTTGTGATGGGGTGGGTGGTGGGAGATGGTGGTGGTGGTAGATGTAAATGGCAAAAAATGACAAAGTCAGCGACTAAAATGGCAGAAAAAACTATTTGAACTAAAATGGAAAAAAAAAAAAAACTATTTAGACTAAAGTGGCAATTTTGGTCAAACCTCATGGACTAAAATGGTAATTTACTCTTTTTTCTAATCAGTATCTTCAACTGTTTTAAATACATGTCTCGTATTCTCACTAAACAAACCTGAATCTACATATCAACCAAGATTACAAAATGGAAATGGTTGAAGAATAGAAAATGTTAATTTGTAACTTAGAGTAATCGGTAAAGTTAGATGGAACCATTGAGGTCGGTGGTCTAGTGGCAAGACAAAACCTTTTAAAAAATCTAAGTGTGAGGTCTTGAGTCACAAAAGAAAGAAATTCATTGTTAAAAAAAAGGTAATAATAATATAAGTTGGTTTAGGATCAAATACAAAACTCCTAAAAATAATAAGTGTACAAAGGCTCATAAAAATAAACCAACTACACCAAAAATAAATAAATAAATCAAAATAAAAAAAAACCTAAACACCCACCACCACCCAAACACCCCACCCCTAAAAATATTAAAAACAAATAGATTTTTTAGCATTTAGTTGTGGGATTTAGCTTTGTGGTTTACTTTTTAGCATTTAGTTTGGTGTGTGGGGGTGTTTAGGTGGTTTTTTTTTAGAAGGGGTTAGGTTTTTTTTTGGGGGGAGGGGGGGGGGGGGGGGTTTGGTGAGGTATAGTTTTTTTTTTTTTTTTTTTTTTTTTGCGGGGCTAGGGGGTTTGGGTTTTTGGGTGGGGGTGGGTGTTTAGGTTTTGGATGGTGGCGTAGTGGGGTTAGGTTTTAGGTTCTTTGACACTTGTCACTCTATAATGTCTTCTTACATTTCTTATTTTTAAGAGCATTTGTAGAATAACTTAACCCAATATAAGTTATATGTAAATGAAAAGTTTGTGAAAAGTGTTAATTGAAAAATTGTTTTTCATTTGAGCAAAATGCCAAAATGGTCCCATCTTGTTGACTTAACCAAACCAATCCCCTTATCGGCCGACTGCTATCACCGCCACCTATCTCATTTTCGACCGACAGCCACAACCACCTTCTGAGTAAATTGAGCGGTGGAGTTGTGGTCGGTAGCCATGGTGGTGGTACCAAACCCTTAAACCTTCAAATCGATATTCAGTTGAACCCCACACCTTTTAATCTTCAATTTTATAGGAAACCCTAAACCTTTAAATCTGCTTAAGCGTGAGATATTGGGGGTTTATAAAAGGGCCAGGCGAGTTTTAGGTCTAAACAGGTTTCACGTGGCCGACGGGTTTTGTGTGGAGTCCATGGTTGCTGGCGGATTTCAGATATAAATGGGGTGGTGGTGGTCAACGGCGAACAGTGGTGGCGACAGGTAGAGAGAGGTTGTGGTGGTAGGTTAGGGTTTAGATGTGGTGATGGCTGTGGTGGTGGTGGTGGAAGGAGGTGGTGATGGTTGTGGACGTTCAAATTCAGAGAGATAGAGTAGGCATTCGAAGTTGTGTTTGTTTGTATAGATAGAGAAATATATTAAGTATAACTATATATTATTAATATTTATAGGGATTTATTTAGTTTTTTTTGGGTTTTTTTTAATTAAAATAAAATCAGAGTTAAATTGACCATTATACCCTTCAATTAAATGGGGAAAAAGACAAAAAGGGAAGTGTTTAACAAAAATTTCTAACCCAATTTGTCATTTGGATGGAAATGATAACAAAAATGAAATCTCAGGGACCCAGATATAAAAATTTCTAACCCAATTTGCCATTTAGGTTTTGGATGGTGGTGTAGTGGGGTTAGGTTTTAGGTTCTTTGACACTTGTCACTCTATAATGTCTTCTTACATTTCTTATTTTTAGGAGCATTTGTAGAATAACTTAACTCAATATAAGGTAGATGTAAATAAAAAGTTTGTAAAAAGTGTTAATTGAAAAATTGTTTTTCCTTTGAGCAAAATGCCAAAATGGTCCCATCTTGTTGACTTAACCAAACCAATCCCCTTATCGGCCGACTGCTATCACCGCCACCTATCTCATTTTCGACCGACAGCCACAATCACCTTCTGAGTAAATTGAGCGGTGGAGTTGTGGTCAGTAGCCATGGTGGTGGTACCAAACCCTTAAACCTTCAAATCGATATTCAGTTGAACCCCACACCTTTTAATCTTCAGTTTGATAGGAAACCCTAAACCTTTAAATATGCTTAAGCGTAAGACATTGGGGGTTTATAAAGGGGCCAGGCGAGTTTCAGGTCTAAACAGGTTTCACGTGGCCGACGGGATTTGTGTGGAGTCAATGGTTGCTGGCGGATTTCAGATATAAATGGGGTGGTGGTGGTCAACGGCGAACAGTGGTGGCGACGGGTAGAGAGAGGTTGTGGTGGTAGTTTAGGGTTTAGATGTGGTGATGGTTGTGGTGGTAGTGGAAGGAGGTGGTGATGGTTGTGGACGTTCAAATTCAGAGAGATAGAGTAGGCATTCGAAGTTGTGTTTGTTTGTATAGATAGAGAAATATATTAAGTATAACTATATATTATTGATATTTATAGGGATTTATTTAGTTTTTTTTTTGGTTTTTTAATTCAAATAAAATCAGAGTTGAATTGACCATTATACCCTTCAATTAAATGTGGAAAAAGACAAAAAGGGGAGTGTTTAACAAAAATTTCTAACCCAATTTGACATTTGGATGGAAATGACAACAAAAATGAAATCTCAGGGACCCAGATATAAAAAGTTTCATTTTTAGACTAAATTCCCATAAGTGATCTAAAGTTAGGGACCATTTTGGCATTTTACTCTTTTCCTTATAAAACATGAATAGATAAAGAGGAAGGTTCTTTTACTTATAAAACATGAATAGATAAAGAGGAAGCCAAAAATCGAAGTATCAGATTTTAATATTAATTTAAATATTAATAGTTTTTAAATAACCTCCTCGCCTCTCTGAAACTTAAATACATACAAAAAAATTATAAACCTTTAAATGTATCAGGTGATAATGAGTCAACTTGTCGATTAAAATCTTAAACTTGTCTGTTATACTCGCTCTAGTCCTTCATGTATTTCTTTTTGTATTCTAAGAATTTTCACTATAAATTTTAGTTCCATACAAGTGCAATTGGACGTGAAAGTGGGAGGGTGAGGAGAGAAAAGTTATCTAGTATGTAGCCGAAGCTTGGATGTTTCGTGAAAGAAGCTTGGATGTTTCGTGAGAGCAGAGGAATGAGAAAGGGAGGGTCGTTTGTGACTATTGAGTTATGGGCAATAAGGTGTTGTTTGTTTTTTCAGAGGTAAAACGTTTGCAGTCTGCAAGAGAGAAGCTTGGACCACATCTGCAGACATCTGTAGCAGAAGAGGTTGACCAAACCTCTGCAGTCTGCAAGAAGAAGACTGTTTATTTTTTAACTTCTGAAAGAACAATCGATTCACTCAAAACAACAAGAACAATCGATTTGTATAAACAACAAGACCGATCGATTTGCATAAACAACAAGAACAATCGATTCACTCAAAACAACATAACAATGAACAAAATCTAATTGGGGACAATTTCTATGAAAAGAAAAACATAAAAAGAAAAACATTATCTGGTGTTGAAGGGCGACGACGCTGGAGGACTGCGGTGGAAGGAGGAGGCGGTGGAAGGTGGCTGCGGTTGAAGGAGGAGGACTGCGGTGGAAGGAGGAGGCTGTGGAAGGTGGCTACAGTGGAAGGAGGAGGACTCCGGTGGAAGGAGGAGGCAGTGGAAGGTGTAACGCCCTGCGTTTTCATGCTTTCCTTATTTATAAAGCGTCGCTTGTACTTCTATTTTTGGAAACTTTATATTCTTGTATTCGTTCTTTCGTTGTAAACGTTGTAAAATCCGAGACTTGAATCATGATGAAATTTCGTATTTTCTTTACATGCGTGTTATACACATTTCATACATACTTATACGTTCAAACTTGTTAATCATGTGATATCTTATTCACAATTTGTGCAAGATATGTCAACTTGTAAACGTATGCCCTATATACTCAATTTATGCGAAATTCGGCACCTATTCTCGACAAATGTAGATGTTTGTACTTATTTTATATGTGGTTTATAATTAGTTTACATCTCATACCATATTTCATAGTTCTTATACTCAAAACCCCCTAAAATTAACTTAAAACATCAAATATGGAAGCATAGGGGGTGTTTTGTACAAAAATCAAACATTTTCACGAGCCCGGAGCTCTCACCGGCCGCGACCCGACCCCATTACTTCCTCGCGGGCCGCGAGGCTCTTGAATCTGAGATTAGCTTAACCAGCTCACTGATCGGGTCTTGTTTGTTGTGTTTTCTTGTGTTTAAAGTGTGTTTCTTGCCTTAAATGCTCACCAAACCCAACCCTAATCACTTCCCTATAAACCCATGTTTCTTCCTCACATTTACACTTTACAACTCACTCATACACTCTCAAAACTCTCCTTAATCAGCTGATTAACAGAAGCAAGATCAGATTCGTCACAAGTTGTTTGAGTGAGCATAACTGCTTCATTTCTCGACCTTTCTCTTTGATTCTTCTTCCAAATCACTTGGATCAAGCCTAGGTACATGGAAAACTAAGGCCTGGAACGTCACCAAAACAGGCTCTAAAGTGACCTAAACTTTCTGATTTGATTTAAACTTTGTTAAACTTACTTGAACTTGAGTTAGCTCATCTCATTGCTATGTCCTTATGCTCATAACCACATCTATGGTTAGTTGGGCTTAAAAACAAGGTTGAGACATGTAACATCAAAGGTGTAAACCTCATAAACTTTCTGTTTTGTTTAGGGTTTTTTCCCACAAGTAATAAACTAGCTTGATGCTTGATGTTGTTGTGATTATAGGACTAGCTTGGGCTATCATACTTGAAAATCCACACATTACTTGATGTTTTCCATAGATTAGTTGTACTTATTTCTTTCTTTATTGTATATTCATGACCCTCCTTGATTGTCTACGACAACAAGTGTAGTGGTGAACACCAAAGAGGTACCTAAATGGAGGAATCATCCTTCTACCTCATACATGATTTGTATGAAATACACAAGAGGTTCCTAAATGGAGGATCTATCCTTCTACCTCATGCTTGACTTATATGACGTTATGATATATTATATAACCTATATATTATCCAATTAATCAAACCTTTGAAGTGGTCACTTGTCAAAGTATTAGATTACATCATCTAAAGACTATAATACTCGTTACGATTCTAATGGACATCTTGACCCATGAAAACATTTAAACTCTTTTGAGTTTCATAGTGTCAAGAACAAGTATTATGTGTGTTAGGTGATTACTTTCTCATATGCCTACTTTAATGCACTTTAAACTCCGAATCCTTAAACCCGAATGTAAACATCCCTTAAACTCCAAATCAAACACGTTTATTCTTCTAGTCTCGACAATTTTTGTCACATTGGATAATCGGAAAGCATATGCAATTTTGTGAGTATATTCGAGCCCATTTTTTACTTTTAGAAACTTTTTGGTGCAACGTGTATTATATAAACACACGAAACACTTGAAACTATTTGAATCACTCTCTATCCATGTTTAAACATGAAACTATATGATGCTTGTTAATCTCGTATGCTATGTAAACTTTCCGTGTCGATATGCTCATTAACTTTGTACAAGCCTACCTTAACAATTATAGCGCTATAGGAGTAACGCACCGCCCATGAGGCTTGGGGTATTGTTAAGTTAAACATGTTAACCTCCCGTTATTCTTTGGTATAGGCTATATTAACGCGTTGGATTCCTGGGTTTGAACATATTTGTAACAACCCGACTTCCCGGAAAGTCAAAGTCATGGTCAAGTCAAAGTCAAAGTCAAGACATGTCATTATTCAGATCTGTCATTTCGTGCTTACTTGACTTGTTCTCTCGAGAACTCGATTATCGCAAATGGGTTTAGACGATATTTTAAACTATGTTTTACAACGCATTCACAATGCTATTTCAAAACGCAATTATCGCATTTAACGCAGTTTAAAACGCATACTATTTAAACGCATCGCATATTACATCGCTTGTTTATATTAAACGCTATCACATCGCTATCACATCGCAACTCGAAACGCAGATTTACTTTTATGCATTTTATGTGTTATGTATGTTATTTGTGTGATTATTTGTTTATGTGGTTATCTCATTACAACGCTCTCGCTTAAACGCAACGCAACGCTTAACGCATGAAACGAAAGTCGGAAACCAACAAAACGCAACTCGGCTAGTCGAATGACCAACCGATCGAATGGACATCCGACCGGATGACCATCCGATCGGATGGCCATCCGATTGAACTGGCCATCTATAATAACCCTCCTAAAATAATTCTAACACCCCTATACTCCCTAAAATACACCCCGTATACGAAAAGTGGGCCCTAAATACTTTATTTTATTAAAAATTAAATAAAAATGAAATCCAAGGGGTTCTCGCGGGGCGCGATGCCCTTGGCTATCCCAGTCGCGGGCCAGGACAGCTAGGCCACCAGGACACACCCGGTGTCGCCACGTGGCATGTGCGTATCAAGCCAATTGGTAGAATCAGCCAAGCTAGGGCCTACCCTAGACTTGCTCGCAGGCCACGAAGGCTCTACCTTCGGCTCTCGCGGGCCGCGACAAGGTGCACGAACAACCCTATAAATAGAGGCCGTTGGCCTTCAGTCCAACTCGTTCAATTTTAATATTTCTCTCTCAAATCTCTAAAGCTAAAATTATACCCGGGTATTATACCCACTAAAATAGCGAAGCTCTGCCCCGATGTAAGTATCATAACCCCCCGGTTACGTATTAGATACGCGCCCGATTGATCTAGTGCTCCGTAACGGCTGTCGAGGCTCTGCCCGACGTAGTCGTTGGAGTTCTGTCTCGGGGAGGGTATAACTAATGTAAATTGGGTTATCATACTAACACGTGTGCATTGTTTAATTAATAGATTATAAACAGGAAGTCCCAGGAAAAAACCTAAAATAGCAATGTGAGTAATCCTTCTTTTTGCAAACTGTTTTTACAAAACCTCAATTGTTTTAAATTATAATTAAGAGTGATTGAGTATTTGTATTCTAAAATTATCGTCGGTATGTTGGGGTTTTGTATACAAAATTTGTTACTGCATTGTGAGTAGTAACATTACCACCAGTCAGGATTGACAGTACCGTGGGTGGTAATTAAAACAGTTGTAAACAAATGTAATTGCTGGATTGCCCTCAATACTGTAAAAGGATAAAACTTTTCTTGATTAAATTGGGATTCACTCGCCAGTATTTCTTGCTGATAAAATGTTTTTAAATGCGTTTCAGGTAACAAAATGTGAAAGCCAAATTAGAAGCCAGCTGGACAGCACTGAAGGCTTAGAAAAGTGGCTATAAAAGTTACCTAAATAGAGAAGATGTTTTATTTTTAATAAATTATGGTTTATCCCTATAAACATGTTTGTAATGGAAACTTGGGAATTTCCCATGTATTTAATATTATAAAAATTTTGTATTTTACTCTGATAAAATATTTCCTAACTATGGTCCTGATGAAAATACCACTGCCAAACTGATAAACACCGATACCACTGATACTGGTTCGCTGCCGCCCGTTCCCAGGTGATTAGGGGCCGGGGGGTTGGGACAGAGAGTGGTATCAGAGCTACAACCACTGATTTCAGCCACAGAAGTGTTCTGCTGACACCAAAATTTTGTTCATTTTGTTAGGAAATAATCTATGTAATTACGTGCATATCTGTATATTATTGTTTTGTGTTATTTGACAATTTGTTAGTTTACAGTACGAGTGATCAAGGTCCGTCAGACGCTTATCGTCAATTGTCTAGTTCTCCTAGAGAGGAAGGAACTTCTTCCTAGACTACCCCCTCGGCGTATTCAGCTGACACAGATTAAGGGATTTTCATATTCAAAGCAAAATCCGAAGAGCCATTCCCTACCAAAAAGAGAGGATGGTTCAGTCGGGGAGCTCACGAGCGTAGGAAAAGAATGAGAAAGTTACAACAACAGCGAGCTTTAGCAGTTGCGAATAGGGAGATGAACTCTCAAACTCAAGATATACTCAATAGGATACTAGCCAACTTTCACATCTTAGCTACCACTGTCGCAGACCCGAATTTAGAACAAATCATAGTAGCACAACCACTACCCTTATTCCCAACACAACCCATGGAAATAGAATTGAACCTAGGAAACCAGATTCCTGCACCTGCCTTCGACCCAAACGAAATCCCTAGAGATCCAGCACCCCATCCCCCAGATTATGACCCATGGTTTGACGACCACAGGGATTACCCAGAACTCCATCCACAAGAAGAACTCATGCCAAACCCAGTAGCACAGTACCCTAACCTTGACCCTCTAGATCCCTACTAGGATAATGACCAGTATATTCGAGAAATCCTAGAGAACCCATACCCATACGAAGAACCAATGCCACAGTACCCTGACCCGATACCAACACCGCACCACCCATGAGCACAGAGAACATGCAAGAACTTCGAACCTTTGGTGAGGAGTTGTTAGATGAAAGTGAAAAGATAAGACAAATAGGGGAGAGGCTCGTTTGGAAGTACGGCGAGCGTAACATGCAATATTGGATGAACCCCTATCAGTAATAATAATAATAATAATAAAATATATAGAATATATATATATATATATAGAAAAACTATATCGTACATTTCGGTTTAACGTACTTCACGTACGGCAACGTGCGTGATTTGTTCTATAACGTGCGTGATTTTAAAATGAACGTGCGTAATTACCTGTCGTACGTGATGTACGTTAAGCCGTAATGTACGTTAACCTTCCTCTCTCTCTCTCTTTCTATATATATATATATGTGTGTGTGTGTGTGTGTGTGTGTGTAAGTTGAAAAAAAAATCCACTAAACTAGATAATCCAATAACTACTGATGCATACTAGTGTTGTATTTTAAATTACAGTTACGGTTTGTAATAGATATAGATATCTATAAAATAGAGTAAAGGTCGCAATGCACGACGATTTTGACCAATATGTTTGTTGTGTGATTGGTTGCATTAAATATTGTTTTGTGATATTAATACATGAGAATTGTTTGTAAATCCAAATGGACAACGAAGCAAATCAGGAAAACCAGAATAATGATAATCAAATAAATAACAGTGCCATTCGACACATAGTAACCCAAGGAATTAGAGATGCTATGCCATATATCATCCAAAATGTTAAAGAAGCGAAAAATAATAACAGTAATGGTGGAAATAAGCGAACACATACTGAACCTAGTCACAACGTGAACAATGGACCATTACTTCAATTGCCTATTCCAAAAAGAAGAAGAACCATGTCTTATGGTTGTTCTTAGAAAGAATTCTGGTCCTGCAAACCGATAGAATTCTCAAGCAATGAAGGAGCCATTGCAGCTCTACGCTGGATAGAAAAGACTGAGGCAGTCTTAAAGATAAGTAAGTGTGCAGAGGAAGACAAAATCATGTTTGCCTTCAATCTGTTTAAGAATGCAGCTTTAGAATGGTGGAACACTATTCTCCAGTCTAGGGGAAGTGACAGAGTCTATAATATGAAATGGACTGAGTTTAAGAATATGGTTGAAAGGAAGTTCTGTCCTCCCAATGAAAAAGAACAGATAGCTAATAAGTTCTTAAACCTTAGAATGATTGGAGTAGACTGTAAGGGTTATTCTACCGTATTCTTCGAATATGCTAGAATAGTTCCAACCCTAGCTTCACCTGAACCAGTATTGATCTCCCGTTACATCTGGGGATTAATTAGTGAGATTAGACATGTAGTCAAGGCAGCTAGACCATAAACCATAGAAGAATCTGTAGAACTAACAAATACCTTGACCGATGAATTGGTACGACGTACACAATAAGAAAACCAGAGGAAGAACCTAGTCCAGAAACTTACCCAGGAATTTCGCTACGGTAATTCCAACCGTGGGAAGAATGTAGGTTCTACTTCTGCACCTTATTGTAAGGCCTGCAAGAAGAAGCATTCAGGAAGATGCTCCACCTACTGCAACTTCTGCAAGATACCAGGGCACAAGGAAGAAGACTGTAGGAAGAAACCTAGTAATGGAGTATGCTTCAACTGTGGAGAAAAAGGGCATATCAAGCCGAACTGTCCGAAACTAGCTCTAGCCATGAACAACAAGACTACTAAGAATTCTAGGGCATTTGTTCTGACATCCGAAGAAGCAAAGATGATTCCGGACGTGATTGCCGGTATGTTTTTAGTTAATGATGTTTTTGCTAAATTATTATTTGACTCTGGTGCAAACCAAAGTTTCATTAATACTTCATTTTGCAAACTTCCTAATCAACCATTAACTAAACTCCCACAAGAATGTCTAGTAGAGACAGCAAATGGAGAAACCATTAAGATTACTGAAATCTTGCAGGGAGCAAGAATAGAAATTTTAAACCAAGATTTTATTGCTAATCTTTACCCAATGAATCTGGCTGGATTTGATATTGTATTAGGAATGGATTGGTTAGTAGCCAATAAAGCCAGTATTCTATGTGATCAAAAGTCAATCCAAGTAAATTCACCAAAGGGTGAAAAGATCACAATTAAAGGAAATAAGTCATCTCGGTCCACGAAATTCATCTCTGTGATGAAAACAAGTTATGCTAGAAAAGGGTCACTAGTGTATATGATTTTCATAATCATTAACACTAAATGAAAAGAATTGAAAGATATTCCGGTAGTATCTCAATTCTCAGATGTGTTTCAGAGGAGCTACCAGGACTACCACCGGACAGGGAAGTTGAATTCAGAATTTATCTGCTACCAGGGAAAACACCAATTGCCAAGACACCCTACCATTTGGCACCAGCAGAAATGCAAGAGTTAAAGAAACAGTTAGATGAACTTTTGGAGAAAGGATTCATACAGCCAAGTTCATCGCTATGGGGAGCACCAATCTTGTTTGTCAAGAAGAAAGACGGTCAATGCGTATGTGCATTGATTACCAAGAATTGAATAAGGTCACGATTAAAAATCGGTACCCATTACCGAGAATCGATGACCTGTTTAATCAATTGCAGGAAGCTCGATTCTTTTCTAAGATCGACTTATGTTCAGGATATCATCAACTAAAGTTACAGGAAGAGGACATTCCTAAGCCTGCTTTCAAAACAAGGTATGACC
This sequence comes from Helianthus tuberosus, assembly GCA_030545235.1. Taxonomy (NCBI): domain Eukaryota; kingdom Viridiplantae; phylum Streptophyta; class Magnoliopsida; order Asterales; family Asteraceae; genus Helianthus; species Helianthus tuberosus. The sequence goes on from CM060418.1 coordinate 102,476,411, forward strand.
ATTATGAATTTACTGTCATGCCATTTGGTTTAACCAATGCACCAGCCGCATTTATGGACATGATAAACAGAATATGTAAACCATATCTAGATAAATTCATAATTGTCTTTATAGATGATATTCTCATTTACTCTAAGAGTAAAGAGGAACATGCAGCGCATCTGCATGCACTCCTAAATTTGCTGAGAAAAGAAAAGCTTTACGCTAAATTTTCGAAATGTGAATTTTGGTTAGAAGAAATGCAATTTCTTGGACATTTAGTAAATCATGAAGGAATTCATGTGGATCCTACAAAAATCGAGGCGATTACTAAATGGAAAGTCCCTGAATCACCAACGGAGGTTAGAAGTTTTCTAGGACTGGCCGGTTATTATAGAAGGTGTATCCGAGATTTTTCTAGAATAGCCATTCCTTTAACAAAACTAACCTGTAAGTCTGTTAAGTTTGAATGGGGACCAAAACAGGAAGAAGCCTTTAGAATTCTTAAGCAAAGATTAACCAATGCACCCATACTAGCGTTACCAGAAGGAACTGAAGACTTTGTAGTCTATTGTGACGCTTCTAAGTTAGGTTATGGATGTGTGTTGATGCAACGTCAAAATGTTATAGCCTATGCCTCTAGACAACTTAAGAATCATGAAGAAAATTATTCAACCCATGATTTAGAGTTAGGAGCCATAATTTTTGCCCTGAAAATTTGGAGACACTATCTTTATGGTAGTAAGTTTACCATTTTCACCGATCATAAGAGTTTAAGATATATTTTTGGGCAAAAGGAGTTAAATATTAGACAAAGACGCTGGATGGAAATTCTTAGTGATTATGATTGTAGTATCCAGTATCATGCAGGAAAGGCAAATGTAGTAGCCGATGCTTTAAGTCGAAAGTATCATGAGAAACCCAAAAAAGTACGTTCTCTTAAATTAAATCTGCAGATAGATTTAAATAATGAAATTAGAGAAATACAGGAATCAGTAATCAAGGACGATACTGAAATATTGAAAGAAATGATTAAGGAATTAGAACAAGGAACAAATGGAATTTGGAGATTCCATAAGAAAAACAAGGAAAACTTCGCCACCAAATATTAGAAGAAGCCCATAAGTCTAAGTACACGATACATCCTGGAAGTGATAAGATGTATCAAGACTTAAGAAAGAATTTCTGGTGGATAGGAATGAAAAAAGATATAGCAGCTTATGTTGCTAAGTATCTAACCTGTTCACAGGTCAAAGCTGAACACCAGAAACCCTCAGGTTTATTGCAGCAATTAGAAATGCCAATATGGAAATGGGAATTGATAACAATGGATTTTGTTACCAAATTACCCAAGACACGAAAAGGTAATGATACAATCTGGGTGATTGTAGATAGGTTAACCAAGTCTGCTCATTTCTTACCGATGAAGGAAACTTTCAGTATGGAACAATTAGCCAAGTTGTATGTAAATGAAATAGTTTCATTACATGGAATTCCTTTATCAATTGTTTATGATAGAGATAGCTGTTTTACTTCTAATTTTTGGACAAGTTTCCAAAAAGCAATGGGAACCAAGTTAAATCTAAGCACAACTTATCATCGTCAAACGGATAGACAAAACGAAAGAACCATTCAGACAATGGAAGATATGCTTAGAGCTTGTGTAATTGATTTCGGAGGAAATTAGGATGATCACTTACCTTTAATAGAATTTTCCTATAACAACAGAAATGTTGCACCATTCGAAGCACTTTACGGACGAAAGTGCCGAACTCCAGTCTGTTGGGCAGAAATTGGAGAAAAGCAATTGTCTGGACCAGAAATAGTGCAAGAAACAACAGACAAGATTATTCAAGTCAAGGAACGACTGAAAGCAGCACGCGATTGACAAAAGAGTTATGCTGATAACAGGCGAAACCCATTGGAATTTCAGGTAGGAGACAAAGTATTATTAAAAGTTTCTCCTTGGAAAGGAGTGGTAAGATTCATCAAGAGAGGAAAGCTAAGCCCCATGTATGTTGGACCCTTTGAGATTATTAGAAGAATAGGACATATAGCTTATCAGCTACAACTGCGAGAGGAAATGACAGGAATACATGATGTATTTCATGTATGTAATCTCAAAAAGTGCTTAGCTGATGAATCATTTGTGGTACCTCTTAAGGATATAGAGGTAAATGAGAAGCTTAAGTTTGTAGAAAGACCTCTACAGATTGAAGACAGGAAAGTCAAGAATCTCAAACACAAGAGATTAGTTCTAGTCAAAGTAAGATGGGATTCCAAGAGAGGACAAGAATACACTTGGGAGCTTGAATCAAAGATGCAGAAGAAATACCCACACCTGTTCCAGTAGACCTCGAGGACGAGTTCTAAAACAAGGTAGGGAGGATATAACAACCCTCCTAAAATAAATATAACATCCCTATTCGCCCTAAAATACACCCCGTATACGAAAAGTGGGCCCTAAATACTTTATTTTAATAAAAATTAAATAAAAATGAAATTCAAGGGGTGCTCAAGGGGTGCGAAGCCCTTGGCTATCCCAGTCGCGGGCCGCGACAGCTAGGCCACCAGGACACACCCAGTGCCGCCACGTGGCATATGCGTGTCAAGCCTATTGGTCGAATCAGCCAAGCTAGGGCCTACCCTAGACTTGCTTGCGGGGCACGAAGGCTTTACCTTCGGTTCTCGCGGGGTGCGACAAGGTGCACGAACAACCCTATAAATAGAGGTCGTTGGCCTTCAGTCCAACTCGTTCAATTTCGATCTTTCTCTCTCAAATCTCTAAAGCTAAAATTATACCCGGTATTATACCTACTAAAATAGCGAAGCTCTGCCTCGATGTAAGTATCATAACCCCCGGTTACGTATTAGATACACTGCCCGATTGATCTAGTGCTCCGTAACGGCTGTCGAGGTTCTGCCCGACGTAGTCGTTGGAGTTCTGTCTCGGGGAGAGTATAACTAATGTAAATTGGGTTATTATACTAACACGTGTGCATTTTTTAATTAATAGATTATAACCAGGAAGTCTCAGGGAAAAACCTAAAATAGCAATGTGAGTAATCCTTCTTTTTACAAATTGTTTTTACAAAACCTCAATTGTTTTAAATTATAATTAACAGTGATTGAGTATTTGTATTCTACAATTATCGTCGGTATGTTGGGGTTTTGTATACAAAATTTGTTACTACATTGTGAGTAGTAACATTACCACCAGTCAGGATTGACAGTACCGTGGGTGGTAACTAAAGTAGATGTAAATAAATGTAATTGCTGAATTGCCCTCAATACTGTAAAATGATATAACTTTCCTTGATTAAATTGGGATTCACTCGCCAGTATTTCTTGCTGATAAAATGTTTTTAAACGCGTTTCAGGTAACAAAATGTGAAAGCCAAATTAGAAGCCAACTAGACAGTGGCCACCGACATCCTTGCTAAAGTCTCTCGGGGACCCTCATTTGGAGAGGTCTTGGGTTCGATCCCACTCGAGTACGACCAGAGGATATTTTCTGCCAGGGATCTTTGTCGGGTAGTGAACTGGGAGGGGAGATCCCCTCCACAGTCGGGGTTATCGTGCAAATTAACCTTTTTTTAGACAGCACTGAAGGCTTGGAAAAGTGGCTATAAAAGTTACCTAAATAAAGAAGATGTTTTATTTTAATAAATTAGGGTTTATCCCTACAAACATGTTTGTAATGGAAACTAGGGAATTTCCCATGTATTTAATATTATAAAAATGTGGTATTTTACTCTGATAAAATATTTCCTAACTACGGTCCTGATGTAAATTCCACTGCCAAACTGATAAACACCGATACCACAGATACCGGTTCGCGGCCGCCCGTTCCCAGGTGAATAGGGGCCGGGGGTTGCGACACCATCCGACCCACACTCTCCACTACCTTAAATCTCACCTCTCACCCTATAAATACCCGCCTGTCACATCACTGTTCACTGATGTGACAGCTCCATTCAACCAGATGCTCACAAGTCCTTCAAGCACTTTTCTCTTGATTCAAGGTATTTCGTAAGTATTCCTTCCTAAATCTTGTACTTCCATCATCATTACACACTTCTCCATCATCTTCTCCACTGAAATCACTGATTTTCACCATGAAATCACCTGATTTGGACTCCTTGAAGGTGACATCATCACGGTTGCTTATGCAATCGGTTGTGTGACGTCATCTCATCAAGAATCGTTCAGATCTAAAGGATTTCTATACTATCTAACACGAATCTCAACAAGATTTAATCATTTTCAACTGATTTCAACTTTTCATCTTTTTTTCAAACTTTTATGCAACATTCTACGCAAAACCGATAGAATCCTTGCTCATTCGGACTCTCCATTCATTCTCTAGTGAGAGCCAGCTTGAAAACGGATTTCCACCAGAGAGATGACCGATTTACGGGTTGAACATGAAACCCACTCAAAAGAATAGTGAGTACAATTGAATGAGGTGGTTCCCATCCAATTGAATGAGCTGGTCCTTGATGTGCTTCCGTTGTTTGACACGTTGTCACGATGTCTCCGTTAAAAATCACAAACATTGAACTTTGAAAACTTGAAACTTTTCAAAACAACAGCTCGCCACTCGAGTGGCCATCCGACCGGATCATCATCCGATCGAATGACCATTCGACGACCTGCCTCTTATTATTTTCAAACACTTAACCTTTTTTCCAAGACAAACACATTCAGTCGAATAGCCATCCAATCGAATGGCCATCCGTCTGAATGACCATCCAACCGGATGACTTGATTGAATACTACAACGAAAACTTCAAAAGTTTCAAAACGATTTACAAACACTCACTCATTCGAATGGCTATCCGTTCGAATGGTCGTCCGTCCGAATGACCATCCATCCGGATGACCATCCGTCCGAATGACCATCCATCTGACTCACCATTCGACACTCATCTCATCCGACGCACTGTTTACACGCCGTTCAACGCTTACACTACCATTCTATGCTCAGGCTAATCTCCAACGCGCTCCCTTTAATCCAATTCAAGGCTGTGTTTATTTATTAAACACATACTGTGAGTATACTCGAACCCTTTTTTCGCTTAACGCACTTTTGGGAGTTACATATGTTCTATATCAACTCACCAAGGCACAAAAAACTCAACTATTTTATAAACGCTAACCGCTCTCGTATGTTATGGGTGTTTCGATTAATGCTTGTATGTTATGTTTACACAGTGACTATTTTTCCTGACACCTTAGCAACGATAGTACTATAGTTTGGACTCAGCACCTATCGTGGAAAGGGGTTGTTAAGGGCCTTACTTCACATGGTCACAGTGGTGAAAATGTGTTGCACATTCTATAACTCGCAGTTATGTCGGTTACATGTGTCATTGTCGATAGCTTACTTGATTCACATTTCTAGTGTTACATGCTGGTTATGCGTAAACGCTTTCGCTATACTATATACTATGCAAACTTGTGTACTCACATTTACACTCTGTGTGTTGACTGTATTTTAACGTATGTGACAGGTTGATTAGGATGCTTGCTTGCTATACTTTGGTGAATCAAGTAGGAGGTCTAGAAACCCACCGAATAAGAAATCTGAGTTGTCGGAACAGTTTACTTGTTTTTGAGACTAATATCTGTAATAACTATTTTGCTTTATATGTTATTGGTATGGGACTTTAACGTTAAATATATTGTCACTAATAGTTGTTATGGATTCTCTTGAACAATCTGTTTCGCTCAGTGCCACGCCCCGATGTTTCCGCCATCGGTTGGGGTGTGGTATCAGAGCCATAACTATAGGGAATTAGGGAAGACACAACCTAGTCCACATTGATGTCTTAGTATTGACCTAGTTTATAGTCTAAGCACAAACAGACCGTTTGTGCAAACCCAGTAGGGGTTTCGCACGAACTTACTCTCGCTTGTACTCGCTAAAACTACAACTTTGCGCGAACACCTCATACTACAGCTTCGCGCAAATGCAGCCTTTCCTAAGGCTGAAATACAACATGGCCTTTCCTAAGGCTGACACAACACACACATTTTCGAAAACACTCGCATACCACAATCGAATAATTTGATCGAGATTAGGTGTGAAAACCTAAAACTCTCGAAAATATCACTCACTCTACACGTATTTTTACTCTCAGCACAAGAATCTTCATTGAGTCAGGAGTGACATCCGTATCTTGACGAAATTCTCCATCTCAATCTCGTGGTTTTGCCACATTCGCAAGAACCAAGTTGTTAAGTTAGGGGTGAAACCCGCATCTTAATGACCTGTTCCACTCTTTACTAGGATTTTTGCAAAAACTCTCACCAAAGTCTCGATGGATCTCAGCAACCCGAGTCATGTGGAAGCCGAAAAGATGAGTGCCGCTCGCCATATTCGGCGAGAGCACAGTCTATTAAGCCCAAGCGTGTACTCAATCTCGTTGAGGATAGTCGAATCACTTTGGGTAGTCGATGCCTAACACCCAAGGTACTCTGTTTTGATTATGAGCCCGCAACCGCTGATTTGTATGAATGATCGATTTTATGTGTTTTATGTTTTTATAGGATGATATGTTTCGATTTTGGAGATTTCACGCTTTATCGCTTATCACTTTCCACTGTAATACAAAGTTCAGGAACACGTTGTGCACGCAATCTCACACGCTAACTAATCACAACACGAACTAAGAACTCTCGTACGCTACACTCGACGCTTATGCTACCCGCTATACTACTCGCTTATGCTACTTGCTATCGCGCTATGCTACTTTGAAAGATAAGTGAATACGTGCAAAATATAGGTGAATACGTGCAAAATACGTGCTTTTGTGGACTACGTCCTTACGTGCTTATGTGCCTATGTGGTTTATGTGCCTATGTGATTATGTGCCTATGTGTTTGATGCATTTCTGTGCTTTATGGAGTAATAATAATAGTATGATGGTTATACGCTAACCTATTATCTAAACCCAATATAATTGTATCTCGTCTGAATCCTATGACGATGTCTGCTGCAGACAATGTCGTTATTTGGATCCCACACTTCTCGTGCAGCTCACCGAAACCATGCGGATCGGCGAATCGCTTAACTGGTCGCCAAGGAAATGGCCAAAGTCATACCTCAGATCGTGAGCGAGATCAATGAGGTGAATAGCAGCTCCTCAGTTGAATCAAGGAGCGACTCTCCGAAAACGCCTTTCAGGTTTAAGCAATTCAAGGCTTGTGGTCCTGCTAACTTCACAGGTGAAGATGGACCCAGCACCACGTTTTAGTGGTTTGACTCGATTGAAGTCACCCTTCATCAAAGCTGATGCCCAGGCAACCTCTGCACTGTGAACGCTACTGGGGTCTTTCAGTCTAGGGCACTGGATTGGTGGACTGCAGAGCGCAACAGGTGAGGTAACGATGCAGCTTATGGACTCTCCTGAGAGGAACTAAAGGAAGTTATGATGAAAGAATTATGTCCCACACATGAACTCCAAAAGCTGGAAAATGAGTTCTAGGGTATCAAGCAAGAAGGAGGTGATAATGCTGGTCTCACTCGCTTTAAGCAGCTCAGTATCATCTGTCCTGGTCAAGTGTCAACGCCGGATATAACAATCAAGAAGTACATTCGAGCTTTACCTGATTATGTACCTGACTTTGTCCAAGCAGCTAAACCTGCTACCACTGAGGAAACTTACCAACTCGTGGCCGAGATCAATGATAAGCAATTTTTGGCTGGTTATTTCAAAACCTCAACTAAGAGTCTGAATCAGGCAACTGCTACTCCCGCACCCGCTCCTGAAACTGCAGCATCACAAGTTTCAAAGCCTTCTCGTCAGAATCGCAAGCGCAAGGGTAACAACAACAAGAACTACGCTACTACCACCGCACCTCTCAACGATGTTCCTGTCCAACCCTCTAACAATCAGAACCGTCAAGTCACAGCACCTGTGACCAACACACCGCCTGCTAAGCGTGCGTACACTGGTCCTCATCCTCTCTGCCCTACTTGCACCTACCATCACCAGGCCGGGATAGCTTGCCGTTTTTGTGTCCACTGCAACCTCTATGGACACTTCACAGCGAACTGTCGCACTGGCCCACGTCAACAAGCTCAAGCTGTTCAAGTTCCCGCACCACCGGCTCAACATCTGACTATCCAGGGTAACCAAGCAGCTCCTGCTCCCGCTTCCCATGCACGAGCCTGCTACGCATGTGGTGACCCGAATCATTTTGCAAACGTCTGCCTGAACTGTGTGGTGAAACAAGAACCGCAGCAACCACCGCAACAGCAGCAACAGCAGCAATAGCCACAACAACAACCAGCAACCTGCGGAAGAACTTTCAACATCAACGTCTACCAGGCTCAAACTGAGAACAATGTTGTCAATGGTACGTTCCTTGTTAACGACATTTATGCTTCGTGTTTATTTGATACTGGAGCCGATAACTGTTTTGTATCGTCTAAATTCGAAAAGCTCCTAAACCGTAAACGCACTATCCTCCCAACGACGTTCGACGTAGAAATTTCCACCGGAAGAACCGTCACGGTTAGTTCTGTATCTCCGTGATTGTACCCTTGAAATCAACAATCACGTTTTCCCGATGCAACTTGGTAGTTTTGATATCATAGTAGGCATGGATTTTCTTCATGAAAATTGTGCTGAAGTCGTTTGTTTTGAAAAGATGATCCGTTTCTCTCTTTCAAATGGTGATCAAATCTGTGTCTATGGCGAAGTATATTCGAAGGAATAGAAACTCATGTCGTGCATTCAAGCAAGCAAGTATCTCCGAAAGGAATACATGGCTTTCTTGGCACACATCGTAGTAGCAGAGAAGGAAAAGAAAGCAACGGAAAAGGTACTCGTGGTTCGTGATTTTCCTAATGTCTTTCCTGACGATTTACCTGGTCTACCCTCATCTCGTGGTATCGATTTCCGCATTAACCTCATACCTGGAGCTAACCCTGTAGCTAAAGCCCCTTATCTCCTCGCACCGTCCGAAATGAGTGAACTTTCCAGTCAACTCCAGGAATTAATTGATAAAGGCTTCATACACCCTAGCACATCTCCGTGGGGCGCACCTGTCCTTTTCGTTAAAAAAAGGATGGATCATTCTGAATGTGCATCAATTATAGGGAACTCAATAAGCTTACTATCAAGAATCGCTATCCGTTACCCCGAATCGACGATTTGTTTGATCAGTTGCAAGGCGCTACGTGTTTTTCTAAGATTGATTTACGCTCTGGTTATCATCAACTGCGAATTTAGGAGGAAGATATCCCTAAAAACCGTTTTCCGCACCCACTACGGCCATTATGAATTTGTCGTTATGCCCTTTAGTCTTACTAACGCCCCCGCAGTCTTTATGGATTTCATGAATCGCGTGTGTAAACCCTTTCTCGACCGCTTCGTCATCGTGTTTATCGATGATATCCTTATCTATTTGAAATCGAAGGCCGAACACGCAAAACATCTTCGTTTGGTACTCGAACTACTTCAAGGAAATCGCCTCTACCAAGTTCTCCAAGTGTGAATTTTGGCTTGAGGAGGTTCAATTTCTCGGTCATATTGTCAATAGTCAAGGTATTCATGTCGATCCCGCGAAGATTGAAAGAGTTAAGAGCTGGATTACGCCAAAAACCCCGTCCGAAGTTCGTACTTTTCTCAGATTGGCGGGATGTTATCGCTGATTTCTTAAAAATCGTCGTTCCTCTCACCTCTCTAACGTACAAAGACAAGACTTTTGTTTGGTGAACTGAACAAGAGAATGCCTCTCAAACCCTAAAGAGTATGCTTTGTGATGCTCCTATACTCGCGCTACCCGATGGAAACGACGACTTTGAAGTCTATTACGATGCTTCTAACCTAGGTCTCGGTTGTGTTCTTATGGAACGAGACAAGGTTATCGCGTACGCGTCTCGACAGCTCAAAGTTCATGATAAGAACTACACAACCCACGATCTCGAACTCGGTGCAGTTGTTTTTGCATTAAAGATTTGGCGACACTACCTTTATCGTACCAAGTGTATCGTCTTCACTCATAAGAGCCTACAACACATCTTTAATAAGAAAGAACTTAATATGTGCAACGCAGATGGGTCGAACTTCTCAATGACTACGGATGTGAGATTCGTTACCACCCAGGCAAAGCAAATGTCATTGCCAATGCTCTTAGCTGACGAAGCTATTTACATAGTGTTCGTAATGTTCAAGCCCAACACGACCACGAAGCTCTTATTCGTGACGCTCAACACGCCTGTTTTCTCGAGAACACTCTGAAGGAAGAAAGAATACTTGGATCCGAAAATCAACAAGTGAATAAACCGAATGGTTTTTTTTCACTATCTCGGCCGAATTTGGATTCTCAATCGCAATAATCTCTGATAGATTTTGCTGAATGAAGCCCACAAATCTCGATATTCCATTCATCCCGATGCCGACAAGATGTACCAGGACCTCTATCACACCCCCAAAATCCACATGCGGAGTATCACTGCTTGGAGGCGTGACTGACAAGGATCAAGCCACCAATCATATTGAACAAGCATGTAACTAAACATAAAACCCAACACAATATAATTGGTGTCCAAATCAAAACATAGTTGAAGTTGCAAGCGGAAGCATAATGTCTAAAACCAAAGCATAAGTTATTAATGTTTAAGTTTATCATGAACACTCAATGTCCATGCTCCACAATGACTCTTCCCCATGCAAGCTCCTGCTAAACCTAGTGACCTGCAAAGCATGTAGTAACGAGCCAACAACAAAGTTGAGCGAGTTCACAGTTGGGTGTTGGTTTAAGTTATTCCAAAAACTTAGTTTCCTTTAACTGGCATCCCTGCCGTGGGGGTTCCCCATAGTTGAAAACGTGATTTGTTTATCCCTTTTACTCTGGCCTTACAGCCGTAGGGGCTACCCCATGTTTATACTACTAGACTCGTTACCATATCGACCACTGACTTTAGTCATGTTTATGTGCCCTTAGCATCAATGTCTATCATCATTGACGTGCCCAGATCCATTAGTTCACGCCCGTCCTCTGCGGCACGGTGTGAGGCTTGTCAGACCTAAATAGCGCTATCTAACTAATGACCCGCTCGCCATTGGCACGGCGATTAAGTCGATATAAAAAGGAGGGACTTCGTGATAGAGTTTTGGTCTAGTGAAATTTAAACTGCCCAAGAGGACGAGGAATTACATTCCTTAACCCGTACTGTCCTACCCAAGGAGAACGAGGAATCCCTATTCCTTAACCCATTCCTAACCCACCGGGAATTACCATGCTTTGTAGAAAGTGTGAACTCACCTTAGATTAGCTCGGCAGATACACGAAAAGGTTACTTGAGCTATAAGTGGTCAACCACGTCCTAACATGGTTACCATACAAGTCAGGTCTAGGTTCAAGTAAGGCACATATGTTTAACAAATCAAGAACACGTAACGATCATGGCATACACATAGAACGTTTTAAACGATAACGGTTTAGCATACACATGAAGCCCAAACATACTCGGCCCAACATGTTGTGCGATCAGTACAACCTTGTGCGATCCAACATAAGCCCGGCCCAAACATATATACCCGGCCCAACAATAATATACGTTGATCTTATGCGGTCCGGGTGTCTTGTGCGATCCGGACGACTTGTGCGATTCGGAACATCTTGTGTGATGGGGTTTTGGTCCATTCGGTCCAATAATATGTTAAGTCCAAACATTGTGTAAGGCCCCAAGACTTGTGCGATCGACACGGTCTTGTGCGATCCACAAATCTTGTGCGATCATGCATAACCTAGCAGTACGGTGTGCCTTGTTTTGTTGTACCTAGCTTGTGCGATCAGCTCTTGTGCGATCAGATCAGAACTTGTATGATCTGATCTTGTGTGGCCGACAAGCTTGTGCGATTAGTTTAAATATCCGAAACTTATGCTATTTAGTTACATCATTCAACAGTTTCCTTCTTTACACACAATCAATCAACACAATTAACAGTTTTAGATCATGCAAATCATCGATCAAACAAGCATATTCTAACCGATTTCTCAAGAACCCTAATTATGAATAACATATGAACAAAACATGAGGAATCATCCTAACACTTAATCCTATTAACATGATTCTTGATCTCGAACCCTAGCATGCATACCAACATAACAATCCAACACATTATCCACATATACTTGTCTAACAACCGATTAACATGCAATCGATTCTAGATCATTAACAACATCATATGATTAACAACTCCATATTGATCTAAGATGCTATACATGTGAGTCGATTTACATATACAATAACTCAACAACTTTCATCATAATAATCACAAGATATCACTAAATCATCATGTAATACAAATGGATCACAATATCATACAACCAATTCTACAAACACTAACCGGTCGAGAGAAAGATAGGATCGATCCAAGTAAGAAAGCTTCGAGAGATGAGGATGTTTGCCATCGGCTTCAAGAGGAGAGGAGTAGGGTTTGTGTGTGTTATGAGATTTTGCAACAAATGAGAAGTGTTAACCTCCTCATGAGGTTATGCGTGTGAGAGGTGGGCCGGACCCATCATAATGCGCTGCTCACTCGGTTCAATTACAAAAGAGTGTGGGCCGAGAGTGTTTAGGAACCACAGCCCAAGGGCTTGTGCGTTCGGGTTGCTGTTGTGCAATTGGTTTATTTCGTGTGATCCTAATACATACATACAAGCACAACACATATTCACATAACATTTCATTAATCATCAAAGTTTGCATAATCACATAGGGTCCACATACGTTACATCAAAGTACAAAAATAGGTTTGAAATACGAGTTGTCACATTATCCCCAAGTTGAAAGAAATTTCGTCCCGAAATTTAGCACGTACTCACTAAGGAAGCTAGTTAAGTTGCATGGTTTTCCTGGGGTGTCACATCCTTCCCCCGTTGGTTTGGAATTTTGTCCCGAAATTCCGCGGTAGCTTCAGCCTCAGTAGTGGTTGTACTGTTGTCGAACAATTGGGGATATTTTTGTTTCATCTGATCTTCGCGTTCCCAGGTGAACTCTGGGCCACGACGTGAGTTCCAACGAACTCGAACAAGAGGAATTCTAGTGTGCTTGAGAATCTTCACATCTCGGTCAGTAATCTCTACTGGTTCCTCAATGAATCATAACTGATCGTCGATAGTGAGCTCCTTCAAAGGAACTATGAGGGTCTCATCTGACAGACACTTCTTCAGATTCGACACGTGGAAAACGTTGTGAACTCCACTGAGTTCTGTTGGTAGGTTCAGTTTGTAGGCCACCTTGCCTATTTTCTCTATGATGTCGAATGGTCCAATGTATCGCGGGTTAAGTTTGCCTCGTTTGCCAAAACGAACCACACCCTTCCAGTGTGAAACTTTGAGTAGCACTCGATCCCCAACTTGGAACTCGAGTGGTTTCCTGCGCTTATTAGCGTATGCTTTCTGACGGTCGCGAGCTGCCGCCATGCGTTGTCGTATCTGAGCAATCCTTTCTGTTGTGTCTACTACAAGTTCTGGGCCCGTGATCTGACTTTCGCCCACCTCTGCCCAACAAAGAGGTGATCGGCATTTACGCCCGTACAATGCCTCAAACGGAGCGGCTTGGATGCTGGTGTGGTAACTGTTATTGTACGAAAACTCCACCAATGGGAGGTGTTTCTCCCATCCATTGCCAAAATCAATTACATATGCCCAAAGCATGTCTTCTAAAGTTTGAATCGTGCGCTCAGACTGCCCATCCGTCTGAGGGTGATAAGCTGTGCTCATGTCTAATCGTGAGCCAAAGGATTTGTGCATCGCTTGCCAAAGTTCTGAAGTGAAACGTGCATCACGATCGGAAATAATAGAGGTTGGCACCCCGTGCCTCGAAACCACTTCCTTCAGGTAAACGTCTGCTAGAGTAGAGAACTTTTATGTTTCTTTGATAGCCAAGAAGTGTGCAGACTTTGTGAGTCGATCCACGATTACCCAAATAGTATCATTCCCCCGTTGAGATCTAGGCAGGCCAGTAACAAAATCCATGGAAATTTTCTCCCATTTCCATTGTAGTATCTCTGGTTGTTGGAGTAGGCCTGATGGTTTTTTATATTCAGTCTTGACTCTCGCACAAGTCAAGCACTTGCTAACGTAAGTTGCTATGTGAGCTTTCATGCTAGGCCACCAATACGTAGTTCTGAGATCGTGGTACATCTTATCCGAACCAGGATGTACCGAGTAACGAGACTTATGTGCTTCATCCATCACAAGTTCGCGTAAGTTGCCATAACGTGGGACCCAGATGCGTCCTATTATGTAGTAGGCGTCGTCTTCCTTTTGTTCTAACCATTGCCTCGAGCCGCGTAGGGCTTCAGCCCTGACGTTTTCTGGTTTCAATGCTTCTACCTGAGCATCTCGTATCTGAGCAGGAAGACTAGATTGAATGGTGAGTTGTAATGCTCGCACGCGCTTAGGCGTAGTGTCCTTTCGACTGAGGGCATCGGCCACAACATTGGCTTTGACCGGATGGTACTTGATGGCACATTCGTAATCGTTCAAAAGCTCGACCCATCGACGTTGACGCATGTTTAACTCCTTCTGTTTGAAGATATGCTCGAGACTCCTGTGATCGGTGTAAATGGTGCACTTGGTACCGTACAGGTAATGTCTCCATATCTTGAGTGCGAAGACAACAGCTCCCAGCTCCAAATCGTGTAGTGTAATTCCTTTCGTGAATCTTAAGTTGACGTGAAGCATAAGTAATGACCTTGTCACGTTGCATCAGCACACATCCAAGTCCTTGGATGGACGCGTCACAATAGACCACAAAATCATCTATGCCCTCTGGCAATGAAAGAATAGGTGCGCTACAAATTCTATCCTTTAAGTGCTGAAATGCTGATTCCTGTGTAGTACCCCAACGATAGACAATGCCTTTCTGAGTTAGTGAGGTGAGGGGATGTGCAATCTTGGAGAAGTCCTTGATGAACCTTCTATAGTAGCCCGCCAAACCCAAGAATTGGCGGATTTCTGTTGGCGTGCGAGGTGCAGGCCAGTTCTTAATCGAGTCCACCTTGGATGGATCAACATGAATCCCGTCCTTGTTTACCACGTGGCCTAGGAAATGGACTTCGCGAAGCCAGAAGTCACATTTCGAAAACTTAGCATAAAGTTGTTCTGTTCGAAGGAGTTCCAAAATGAGTCGTAGATGGTGCTCGTGTTCCTCCTGACTCTTCGAATAGATCAGGATGTCGTCGATGAAAACTATAACGAACTTATCTAGGTAAGGCTTGCACACTCTATTCATAAGGTCCATGAAAACCGCGGGTGCGTTTGTCAGCCCAAAAGGCATGACCAAAAACTCGTAGTGTCCATAACGAGTTCTAAAGGCTGTTTTGGAGATGTCCTCTTCTCAGACTCTCAGCTGGTGATATCCCGATCTCAGATCAATCTTTGAATAGAAGCTCGACCCTTGCAGCTGGTCGAATAAGTCATCAATACGTGGAAGAGGATAGCGATTCTTCACGGTCACTTTGTTGAGCTCGCGGTAGTCAATACAGATACGGAAGGTACCGTCCTTCTTCTTCACAAACAAGACTGGAGCTCCCCAGGGCGAAGAGCTAGGATGAATGAAACCCTTGTCCAAGAGTTCTTGTAACTGCGCAGATAGTTCTTCCAATTCCGATGGAGCTAGACGATAGGGCGCTCGAGCTATGGACGCTGCTCCAGGAGCTAGCTCGATTTGAAACTCGACTTGTCGATGAGGCAGAAGACCAGGTAATTCCTCAGGAAATACCTCAGGAAAGTCACGTACGATCGGAAAATCTTCTATCTGCTTCTCTTTCTTCGAGGTGTCAGTAACGAGAGCCAAAATAGCATTGTGGCCCTTACGCAAACACTTCTGGGCCTTAAGGAAAGAGATGATGCTCTCAACAGCACCCCTCTTGTCGCCACGAATCATGAGAAGTTCATCACCTGAACGAGGAATATGGACAGTCTTCTCATTGCAAAGAATCTCTGCTCGGTGTTGGGATAACCAATCCATCCCAATGACAACATCGAAACTACCCAGAACGATAGGAATGAGGTCGATAGAGAAGGTCTAATTAGCAAGAACAAGGTTACAACCCTTGACTACGTGTGTGGCCTCTAAACTCTTACCATTAGCTAGCTCTACAGTGTGCTTGGTGTTCAAAAGTGTTGGGGTACGCTTAAGCATTTGACTAACTTTTAAGGACACGTAGCTAGTATCGGCACCCAAATCAAATAAAACAGTAACATAAAAGTCGTCCAGTAGGAACTTACCCGTCACAACATTGGGATCATTCCTCGCTTCACCTTGGCCGATCACGAATACACGCCCCCTGGCACCATTGCCATCGTTGTTGCCCCCGTTGTTACCATTTCCCTGATTATTGTTGTTGTTGTTCTGGTTCCTGTTTAGCTGTGGGCAGTCTCTTTTGAAGTGGCCTTCGGCACCACACTGATAGCACCCTTTGTTATTGCCCTGTTGTTGCTGGTGCTGCTGACGTTGATTCTGTGGGGCTTGTTGTTGCTGGCGATTCGGATTTGCGGGGTGTAAACTCCTGCAATCCTTTGTCACGTGGCCTGGCTTGTTGCATCGATAACAGTTACTCCTGGTGCATGGTCCGCTGTGGTGTAGGTTACAGCGATTGCATTTGGGGTGGTTTCCCCTGTACCCACCTTGACTTTGGTTTCCAGATGATTGCTGACTAGGGCTCTTATAGTCGTCAGTCCTCCTCTGCTGAGACTGATACTGAACAGAAGTTGAACCTTTGCTTGAAACTCCATCCCATTTACGCTTGTTGTCGCTTGGTGTATCAAAAGAAGTAGCACTAATACGCTTTGGTAACCTGTTCTGCTCCACCGCCTGATCAGTGAGACAATGAGCCAACTTGATGATCTGCTGGATGGTGCCAAGATTTGCTGAGGTCATGTGACTTTGAATCTCTGGCACTAAACCCTTGAGGTACAGTTCAATACGTTTGATGGGAGGATCTACCATAGTGGGACACAGGATAGCCAACTCGTTCGATCTTTTCGTATACACTTCAATTTCTGACCCCGTCATCTTCAAGTTGAAAAACTCTACCTCCAGCTTGTGAATGTCGTCACGACTACAATATTCTTCCTTGATCAGTTCCTTGAAATCGTTCCATGGGGTGGCGTTAGCAGCAACCAACCCCAGCATTTGGACCTGAGCGTTCCACAACGTGAGCGCTACACCTTCGAGAGTACCAGTAGCATACTTCACCCTGCGAGCCTCAGGGCATTCACACATCTCGAAAACATATTCGAGATTCTCGAACCAGTGGAGGAGACCTACAGCTCCTTCTGTACCACTTAAGGTACTAGGTTTACAGTCCATAAAGGTCTTGAAAGTGCACACGGGAGGATGTGCAGGTTGACCTGTCGTGGGAGTAAGAAAGAACAAAGTTTAACACAAAGGTTGGTTCACGAGAGTAGGATCTAGGGATCCTAGAGTGAGTTGAGATGGCAGGGTATACCTCCTGCCTGAGCGGCTGCAAGTGCCGCAGCAACTTGTTGGTTAATCAGAGCCGTCAACTGGGCTTGAGTCATGTTAACGCGTCCAGCCATGATCTTCATATCAAGGGAAACATGAGTGATAGGGGTTCGCGAAAGTGCGTTGACAGAAGGGAGTAAGCACACATGTTTTCAAACAATAGTTGTTACGTTTATCTAAACATACCATAAGCAAAGTTCATATCACCTAGAATATCGAGCCTTGCATGTGGAGTGAAATATCGTTGTGGATCGTTGAGCACTGTACAGGTTATAGTCTGGTTTTAACAAAAACTTTTCCCTTATTAAAACCAAGTTCACTATAACTAATGGCTCTGATACCAATCTGTCACACCCCCAAAATCCACATGCGGAGTATCACCGCTTGGAGGCGTGACTGACCAGGATCAAGCCACCAATCATATTGAACAAGCATGTAAGTAAACATAAAACCCAACACAATATAATTGGTGTCCAAATCAAAACATAGTTGAAGTTGCAAGCGGAAGCATAATGTCTAAAACCAAAGCATAAGTTATTAATGTTTAAGTTTATCATGAACACTCAATGTCCATGCTCCACAACGACTCTTCCCCATGCAAGCTCCTGCTAAACCTAGTGACCTGCAAAGCATGTAGTAACGAGTCAACAACAAAGTTGAGCGAGTTCACAGTTGGGTGTTGGTTTAAGTTATTCCAAAAAACTTAGTTTCCTTTAACTGGCATCCCTGCCGTGGGGGTTACCCCATAGTTGAAAACGTGATTTGTTTATCCCATTTACTCTGGCCTTACAGCCGTGGGGGCTACCCCATGTTTATACTACTAGACTCGTTACCATATCGACCACTGACTTTAGTCATGTTTATGTGCCCTTAGCGTCAATGTCTATCATCATTGATGTGCCCAGATCCATTAGTTCACGCCCGTCCTCTGCGGCACGGTGTGAGGCTTGTCAGACCTAAATAGCGCTATCTAACTAATGACCCGCTCGCCATTGTCCCGGCGATTAAGTCGATATAAAAAGGAGGGACTTCGTGATAGAGTTTTGGTCTAGTGAAATTTAAACTGTCCAAGAGGACGAGGAATTACATTCCTTAACCCGTACTGTCCTACCCAAGGAGGACGAGGAATCCCTATTCCTTAACCCATTCCCAACCCACCGGGAATTACCATGCTTTGTAGAAAGTGTGAACTCACCTTAGATTAGCTCGGCAGATACACGAAAAGGTTACTTGAGCTATAAGTGGTCAACCACGTCCTAACATGGTTACCATACAAGTCAGGTCTAGGTTCAAGTAAGGCACGTATGTTTAACAAATCAAGAACACGTAACGATCATGGCATACATGGCATACACATAGAACGTTTTAAACGATAACGGTTTAGCATATACATGAAGCCCAAACATACTCGGCCCAACATGTTGTGCGATCAGTACAACCTTGTGCGATCCACAGCATGTTGTGCGATCCAACATAAGCCCGGCCTAAACATATATACCCGGCCCAACAATAATATACGTTGATCTTGTGCGGTCCGGATGTCTTGTGCGATCCGGACGACTTGTGCGATTCGGAACATCTTGTGTGACGGGGTTTTGGGCCATTCGGTCCAATAATATGTTAAGTCCAAACATTGTGTAAGGCCCCAAGACTTGTGCGATCGACACGGTCTTGTGCGATCCACAAATCTTGTGCGATCATGCATAACCTAGCAATACGATGTGCCTTGTTTTGTTGTACCTAGCTTGTGCGATCAGCTCTTGTGCGATCAGATCAGAACTTGTATGATCTGATCTTGTGTGGCCGACAAGCTTGTGCGATTAGTTTAAATATCCGAAACTTATGCTATTTAGTTACATCATTCAACAGTTTCCTTCTTTACACACAATCAATCAACACAATTAACAGTTTTAGATCATGCAAATCATCGATCAAACAAGCATATTCTAACCGATTTCTCAAGAACCCTAATTATGAATAACACATGAACAAAACATGAGGAATCATCCTAACACTTAATCCTATTAACATGATTCATGATCTCGAACCCTAGCATGAATACTAACATAACAATCCAACACATTATCCACATATACTCGTCTAACAGCCGATTAACATGCAATCGATTCTAGATCATTAACAACATCATATGATTAACAACTCCATATTGATCTAAGATGCTATACATGTGAGTCGATTTACATATACTAAAACTCAACAACTTTCATCATAATAATCACAAGATATCACTAAATCATCATGTAATACAAATGGATCACAATATCATACAACCAATTCTACAAACACTAACCGGTCGAGAGAAAGATAGGATCGATCCAAGTAAGAAAGCTTCGAGAGATGAGGATGTTTGTCGTCGGCTTCAAGAGGAGAGGAGTAGGGTTTGTGTGTGTTATGCGATTTTGCAACAAATGAGAAGTGTTAACCTCCTCATGAGGTTATGCGTGTGAGAGGTGGGCCGGACCCATCACAATGGGCTGCTCACTCAGTTCAATTACAAAAGAGTGTGGGCCGAGAGTGTTTAGGAACCACATCCCAAGGGCTTGTGCGTTCGGGTTGCTGTTGTGCGATTGGTTTATTTCGTGTGATCCTAATACATACATACAAGCACAACACAAATTCACATAACATTTCATTAATCATCAAAGTTTGCATAATCACATAGGGTCCACATACGTTACATCAAAGTACAAAAATAGGTTTGAAATACGAGTTGTCACAACCTCCGCGCTAGGTATTGGTGGCCAAGAATGAAGAAGGATATTGCTCTCTACGTTTCAAAGTGCTTAACTTGTTCGAAGGTCAAGGCCGAACATCAACGACCCTCTGGCTTACTCGAACAACCCGAGATCCCGATGTGGAAATGGGAGAGTATAGCTATGGATTTCATTACAAAACTCCCCTACACGCCATCAGATCACGATAGCATTTGGGTTATCGTTGATCGTCTTACTAAATCCGCCCACTTTCTGCCGATACGAGAAGACTATAAGGTTGTACGATTAGCATGAATCTATACCGACGAAGTCATTTGTCGTCATGGGACACCTTGTGACATCATCTCTGACCGTGATGGTCGATTCACATCACGCCTCTAGGAGACTTTTCAATCCGCTCTCGGTACTACTCTTAATCTCAGTACCGCTTTCATCCCCAGACCGGGGGTTAGACTAAGCGCACGATTTGCACCCTTGAAGACATGCTTCGCTTGTGCGTTATAGATTTTGGTGGTAATTAGGATTCGCATTTACCTTTAGTCGAATTCTCGTACAACAACAGTTATCACTCTAGCATTCAAATGGAACCATTTGAGGCATTATATGGAAGAAAATGTCGATCGCCTATTGTATGGCACGAGATCGGAGACGCACAAATTACCGGTCCTGAGTTATTACAAGAAACGACTGACAAGATCCTCCAGATACGAGACAATCTCTTGAAAGCGCGGAGTTGACAAAAGAGTTACGCCGATAAATGCCTTCTAAGTTGGTGATCACGTACTCCTAAAGGTTTCACCTTGGAAGGGGGTGATCCGATTTGGCAAGAAAGGAAACCTAGCGGCTCGATACGTTGGTCCCTTTAAGATTCTGGAAAGAATTGGTAAAGTGGCCTACCGACTAGAATTACCGGAGGACCTCAACAACGTACATCCTACTTTACACGTCTCGAACCTCAAGAAATGCCTAGCCGAAGAAAACCTGCATGGTCCTCTCAAGGATCTGCAAGTTAACGAAACTCTACACTTCGTGGAAAAGCCAGTAGAAATCATAGACCGAGAGACCAAGAAACTCTGACGCTCACACATTCCTATAGTGAAGGTTCGCTGGGAAGGCAAACACGGCGCCGGATTCACTTGGGAGCTCGAGAGTAATATGAAAGCTAAATATCCACAACTCTTCGTTACGCCTGCGCCTTAATTTCGGGACGAAATTTCCTAAAGTAGGGGAGGCTGTAACAACCCGACTTCCAGGAAAGTCAAAGTTCTGGTTAAGTCAAATTCAAAGTCAAGACATGTCATTATTAAGATCTGTCATTTCGTGCTTAATTGACTTGTACTCTCGAGAACTCAATTATCTCAAATGGGTTTAGACGATATTATAAACTATGTTTTACAACGCATTCACAACGCTATTTCAAAACGCAATTATCGCATTTAACGCAATTTTCAACGCATACTATTTAAACGTATCGCATATTACATCGCTTGTTTATACTAAACGCTATCACATCGCAATCTCATCGCAACTCGAAACGCAGTTTTACTTTTATGCATTTTATGTGTTATTTGTGTTATTTGTGTGATTATTTGTTTATGTGATTATCTCATCGCAACGCTTACTCGTAACTCGCTTAAACGCAACGCTTAACGCACGAAACGAAAGTCGGAAACCAACAAAACGCAACTCGGCTGGTCGAATGACCAACCGATCGATGGACATCCAACCCACACTCTCCACCGCCTTAAATCTCACCTCTCACCCTATAAATGCCCGCCTGTCACATCACTGTTCACTGATGTGACAACTCCATTCGACCAGACGCTCTCAAGTCCCTTTCAAGCACTTTTCTCTTGATTTAAGGCTATTTCGTAAGTATTCCTCCCTAAATCTTGTACTTCCATCATCACTACACACTTCTCCATCATCTTCTCCACTGAAATCACTGATTTTCACCATGAAATCACATGATTTGGACTCCTTGAAGGTGACATCATGACGGTTGCTTATGCAATCAGTTGTGTGACGTCATCTCATCAAGAATCATTCAGACCTAAAGGATTTCTATACTATCTAACACGAATCTCAACAAGATTTAAACATTTTCAACTGATTTCAACTTTTCATCTCTTTTTCAAACTTTCCTGCAACATTCTACGCAAAACCGATGGAATCCTTGTTGTTCCGCACTCTCCACTCATTCTCTAGTGAGAGCCGGCTTGAAAACGGATTTCCACCAGAGAGATGACCGATATACGGGTTGAACATGAAACTCCCTCAAACGAACAGTGAGTACGATTAAATGGGGTGGTTCCCATCCGATCGAATGAGCTGGTCCTTGATGTGCTTCCGTTGTTCGACATGTTGTCACAACGTCTCCGTTAAAAATCACAAACTTTTAACTTTGAAAACTTAATACTTTTCAAAACAACAACTCGCCACTCGAGTGGCCATCTGACCGGATCATCATCCGATCGAATGACCATTTGACGACCTGCCTCTTATTATTTTCAAACACTTAACCTTTTTTCCAAGACATACACATTCAGTCGAATATCCATCCGATCGAATGGCCATCCGTCCGGATGACCATCCGACCGGATGACTTGATTGAATACTACAACAAAAACTTCAAAAGTTTCAAAACGATTTACAAACACTCACTCATTCGAATGGCTATCCGTTCGAATGTTCATCCGTCCGGATGACCATCCGTCCGACTCACCATTCGACACTCATCTCATCCAACGCACTGTTTACACGCTGTTCAACACCTACGCTACCGTTCTATGCTCAGGCTAATCTCCAACGCGCTCCCTTCAATCCAATTCAAGGTTGTGTTTATTTATTAAACACATACTGTGAGTATACTCGAACCCCTTTTCGCTTAACACACTTTTGGGTGTTACATACATTCTATATCAATTCACAATGCACACAAAACTCAACTTTTTTATAAACTCTAACCGCTCTCGTATGTTATACGTGTTTCGATGAATGCTTGTATGTTATGTTTACACAATGACTGTTTTGCCTGACAGCTTAGTAACGATAGTACTATAGTTTGGACTCAGCACCTGTCATGGACAGGGGTTGTTAAGGGCCTTACTTCACATGGTCATAGTGGTGATAATGTGTTGCGCATTCTACAACTCGCAGTCATGTGGGTTGCATGCATCATTGTCGATAGCTTACTTGATTCACATTTCTACGTGTTACATGCTGGTGATGCGTAAACGCTTTCACTATACGATATACTAGGGCTGTAAATGAACCAAACGTTCGGTCAACAGTTCGTGAACCGTTCGGTGGGAAGTTCGTTTGTGTTCGTTCGTTTATTAAACAAACGAACACAAACAAGAAATTTCGTTCGTTTAGTTAAATGAACAAACATGAACAAGGGTCATGTTCGTTCATTTATGTTCGTGAACGTTTGGTAACGTGTTTGTTTATGTTCGATAGTTCATTAGTGTTTTTAGTTTTTATATCTATTTAAATACTTCAAAATTCCGACAAAATAAATATCTACTAAGTGTCCGTGTATTATATATTCTGTTTATGAACGATTGTTTATGTTCGTTTGTCTCCATTTGTGTTCATGAACATTAGTTTGTGCTCATTTATGTTCGTCAACATTCGTTTTTGTTCGTTGCCTAAAATTAACAAACAAACACGAACAATTTCATTTCCTTAACAAACGAACACGAACATAAAATCTCGTTTGATAAGTGTTCGTGAACTGTTCGCAAACAAGTATATTTCTTAACAAACGAACATGAACAAGGTCTTGTTCGTGCTCGTTCGGTTCGTTTACAGCCCTACTATATACTATACAAACTTGTGTACTCACCTTTACACTCTGTGTATTGATTGTATTTTAACGTATGTGACAGGTTGATTAGGATGCTTGCTTGCTATGCTTTGGTGACTCAAGTAGGAGGTCTAGAAACCCACCGAATAAGAAATCTGAGTTGTCGGAACAGTTTACTTGTTTTTTAGACTAATATCCGTAATAACTATTTTGCTTTATATCTTATTGGTATGGGAATTTAACGTTAAATATATTATCACTAATAGTTGTTATGGATTCTCTTGAACAATCTGTTTTGCTGAGTGCCACGCCCCGATGTTTCCGTCATCGGTTGGGGTGTGACAATATTGTTACACCGTTTCAGCATATTAGTAACTTGCATATTATTATTCATGTTGGATATAAGCTGTTAAACTATTTTAATCTATATTATGCTATGTATGAAAACTTGTATACTTGCCAACCTTTTGTTGATCGTATTTTAATAAATGTTGCAGGTTGATAGTCAAGATGATGCTTAGTGAAGAAACAAGATTTAGGTGGACTTAGAAACACACTTAGATTAATCTATTTTGTCAATATTTAATTTAGATTTATATTGTCACATAGTTTATGAAGTTTCGAGAAATTTGTCCGTCTCATCCCGATGTTTCCACCATCAGTTGGGGTGTGACAGATTGGTATCAGAGCCATAACTATAGGGAATTAGGAAAAGTAGGAATGCTTTTACCTAGTTTATAGTTTAAGAGCTTCTTTCTTAAGTTTTGCTTGAAACTACTTGCATGCTAACTTTATTTGCTTCTTATTTATTCTCTTTGGGCCTTTTAAACATATATGTCGTTTTATCTTTATGTACTATACTTGACATCCATTCTTATGTGTTAATACTTGTTTTATTATGTGTTAATACTTGTTTTATTGTTCCATTCTCTATGTGCTATTTATAACACGCTTTCTTATGTGTTAACGCTTGTTTTATTATTCCTCAACATACGCCTTCCTAAGGCATTTTGCTTGATTTTACTAAACTAGAAAACACTCGTATTATACAAACGAGATGAGTTTACCAAAACAGACGTGAAACCCACAATTTAGTAAACGACTCTCATTCCGCTTAATTCTATTTTTTGCACGAAATTACGCCATTAAGTTAGAAGTGAAATCCACATCTTAATGGTAATTTCAAATTCTAGTGGACCCTCGTCAACGTGCCGAAATTAAATTTTGACCCGACGAGTACCAACCACACCTAGGGTACAAAGTCGTCAAGTTAGGGGTGAAACTCGCATCTCGTCGACTAGTCCCACTCCTTGATTTTCATAAATCCCGCAAAGTCTCGAATTTTCAATTGAATTGGAACATGTAGTAACCGGAAGGGTGAATACCGTTAACCGACATGTCGGCGAGAGTATTTCACCTATTAGGCAAATGCATGCTTCTCAAATTCAAAAGACTTTTCGACCACATTGGTTCGTCAAAGTTCCGTTTTGGAACCATCCAAGTTTTAATGAACCTACGTTTTACTATTATCAACTTTATTTGATACAATCCGCTCTTTTCACATTCGAATTATACTTGAGACTATTCTTTTTACGCCCTCATCATACTAAAACCTTTCATACACATACATAATCTCACATGCACAATTTCACATAATTTTATTTTTATTCCTTGTAACACCAAAATGGAGATATGTCATCAAGATAGGAGTGATTTCCTTACCTTGACGATTAACTCCGCTTCTTTTCTCATTTTACAACGACCTCACCAACGAATTTGGGGTGATTCCCTTACCTAGGTGATCGTTACTAAGACTTTCTTTTAATCGACTTTATTATGCAAACATGATCATGTTTATACCTAAATCGTTTATCATTCGTCAAAATCTCTATTTATTTCAAAATGCATTGTTTATTCAAACATATTTCTTATCCTACAACTTATTTCCACATAACTCACATACACGAAAATTTCAATCATACCATAAACGCAT
The DNA here is from genome assembly GCA_030545235.1 of Helianthus tuberosus. Taxonomy (NCBI): domain Eukaryota; kingdom Viridiplantae; phylum Streptophyta; class Magnoliopsida; order Asterales; family Asteraceae; genus Helianthus; species Helianthus tuberosus. Next base: position 102,502,432 of record CM060418.1, read on the forward strand.
GTTCCTCGATTTTCAAAATTTAATGAAATGCTACTCATCAACTTAGTCGGTCTAATAAATCCATTGCCCACGAAAATTTCGTATTCAACGTAATTATTAAAAACATCTCATATCAATATACTAAAGATTTTTATTTTCGATTGGGAATCAAACCAACTTTTCGTACACACCTACAAAATATTACAAATGTTGTTCGATCGTTCATTAAAACTCTTTACAAAATCAATAAAATATTTTTTTAAGGACACTTTTCAATAAGCAATAAGTTCATATACTAAATTCTTTTCTAAGGATCAATAATTTTCACAATTGAACGCATGTCTGTAGTTGACGAGGGCGACTTGTATGGCGTTGTCTTCCGAAAGGTCACCACCCTCATTTTGCACAGCGTTGTGCACCGTCTCAAATCTTTCACCATCCAAATGAATAGTCCTAAAAGCGTGAAGAAAGAGCATACACGGTTCGGGTGGTGTCACCCCTATGAATACAAAATTGTTGGAAAAGCGTCCCTAAAACGGACCCAGACAATTACAAGGCGTATAGTGGGTAAGGGCTTCGACCAAGATTCACACAACGCGATGTCCTCTTCATCGGTACATGGAATTCTTGCCATTTTTTCTAAATTTTTGAATATAATATGTGAAGAAAGTCGAGAGAAAACGAAGAGAATGCGAAGAAAATGAGATAAAAATGGTAGAATTGGTTTGAATATATAGGAAAAGTTATTTTTTTAAAAGTTAATTTTTTTAATTTGATCGTTGGGGGGCAACGGCTATAATCATCCACATCCAACCACAACGTGCCACGTCGTATTCCAAGTGCCTCCACGCCGGTGGAAATTACCCCGCCTCCAACCCCATGCCTAGGGGTGTAAACAAGCTTAGAGGCTCGAGAGCTACTCGTTATCGGCTCGATTAAAAGCTCGAACGAGCTTGAGCAAAAAATAGAGCCTGTTTAGTTATCGAGCCTGAGCTCAAGCCTGAAATGAGCACAAACAAATTTTAATTTATTTATAATATAATACTAATGATCCATAACATTGGCGAGCCGAGCTTTGGCTTGTTTAAGCGAACTCAAGCTGGACTTTTAACCCGTTTGAGGTTGTTTTCAAAATAGCTCGAGCCGAGTTGAGCTTTGGGTTTTACTCGCGAGCCGAGCTCAAGCTCAAATAAGTAGGCTTGAACCGCGCCGAGCTCTAGCTTTATAAAAACATGACGAGCCGAACTCGAGCCTAGTCAAGTACGGGCTCGACCCGGCTCATTTACACCCCTACCCATGCCGCCCTCCACGCCGTTGGCGGGCCGATGTACACGGTGTGGAGAGGCCACCTCGCCATAATCTCACGCCCATTCCTTGTGGTCTAGTATGGTGCTCATCTATGACCCATGCGTTGCTGATGTTAATGTGCTGATAGGCCGTACAAGCTGTTAGAGAAACTTGTTGATTACCTGGAAAAAAAACCATCGTCAAAACTCTTACTTATCGTCTATTGCCTATATTGTCCAAACTTCATTTTAAAGGAAAATTAACAATCAGTATATATTAATACAAATCATAAAAAATTAACATTGGCTTGAGGAGTTCCCAAATGCAAAAAAGGCATGATAAAGTTCTCCTCCCTAACTCATAAAAAAAATCATACAATCAAAAACAATTAAATCTGAATCAAAACCCGTTTCTTCGAACCCGGACCCGGCTTCACAACCCGCGCCTTCAAAGTCTCCCATCTAGATCCATACCCGAACCCTTGCCCGTATCCAAACCCGACTCCAACGCCGCATCCAACACCAAACCCAAACGCAACCCTCACATGATTCCACATCGAGCCACCGAACCCCATGCCACCCACCAACCCGAACCCCACCCCCACCCCGCATCCCACCCCCGCACCGGCTCCGGGTCCCAGCACAGAGTCTTCTCGTTTTTCCTGCAGGAAATCAGCAACTGAGTATGACTTTTCCGTATCGGCTGTGAGTTTTAACCCCTTGAATTTCCATACTGGAGGATCTTGCTTCTTTTTGGTTTTGGTGTGTAACCCGTTAATGTGATTGGGGTATTGATTCATTGATTTCGAGTGGTTTTTTTGGTGGGGTTTGACCGTTTGGTGAGGTGGTTTGTAGATAAGGTGAAGAATCGTATGGGTTAATGGGCTTTGACTAGTTGGGCCTTCTGCTAATGCTTACAAAATACAAATTACTATTTTCTTAATCTCACAATTAGTGGGATTTCTCGCGTGATGGTGGTGGGAATTCGGTTGACATAGATTCAGTTGTTACGGTAGCAACACTCGTTATAGAGACCAAATGAGAAAATCCAGAAGCATAGTTGTGTTTTGTTCGAAAGGTATAGACGTGTTTTACATTGAACGAAAACTATAAAACGAATACTAGTATTGATTCTGTAAACAGCAATACCGCTATTGATGTTGTTCGGTCTGAATAGGTTCAGTTCTTCATGGTACTGGTACCGAAACTCGTATAGCATACGATGCAAAAAAGTACTTTATTTTGAATACAAATTTATATTGGAAGACCAAAGATAAAAATTAAACACAACTGCATATTCAGTTTTTTTAATTTAAAAGTTAACGAACGCAAGTTGTTAGAGAAACATAAAATTAATGAATACCGATAATCAACAGTGGATCCACAATGACATGCTAGAATACAATAGACTGACATCACATGACAATTAAAATAAAACACATGTATACATCCATATAATAACACATTGAAATTTAGCATGCTAATGAATGAGTTAAACAAATATTTTTATAACATGATACACCCCCAGATTGATAAAAATAAGAAGGGGAAAAATAATAGAGATTACTCACGGGTTGCGTTTTTGGTGATCCTGAATAACCGCACGATTGTTAGGAAGGAAAACTCCACAAACAAGAATAGTATCACACACACACACAAACACACACACACACACATATATATATATATATGAGAAGTATCCATTAGGAACCAACCTTTACTGCGATAACCGCGATAACCAATGTGAACACAACAAAATAAACGCGTGTTACATCACCTTTCCATTTTTTGGCGTTTAATAAATACGCGATGTTTTTATTGTTTTTAGATCAGGATCATAGTAATTTTTTTGGCATTTTAAGTATCTTTTGGCGTTTTTATTGTTTTTAGATCAGGATGCGGGCCTATAATGTAAAAAACATCAGTAATTGTCACACCCCGATTTCCACGTGTCACCGGTGGGCCCGGTGGGGGAGTATCGTGACGTGGTTGGCAACGTAATAGTCAAACAACACAATATAATAATGCACAGCGGAAGCAATTTAAATAAGATACAACCGAATTTATTTATTGTAATCAAAGTTACAATATCCGGTGTTTATCCACAGAACGGATCGAAACAAAATAACATTTAACGGTTCAACAGACTTTGGCATCCTAAGCTTGCGAGACTTTCTATTGATGCTTGGAGACAATCCAGCCAAATTTCGTTTAGTACCTGCATTCAGTCTTTTTGGGAAAATACGTCAGTTTACACTGGTAAATACATTCAACTGACTCATTTTGGAAAATGAATGAAAATTTGTTTGGATGCACATGGCATAAACATTTTTATAACTTGGGAGAATTATTTAATATTATAATCTTGTGAACGATTTACATGTTACTTATGCGTTCAGTAGCCCGGACGTATCCGGGTTAAAGATCAATAGACACACCACTTTAAGTGAGTTATACACGGGAGTACGCCTACACCCCGTGCTCAGGTCGTGGCTATCTCGTAAGATAATGCCGAGGATATCCGGGACATGGTCATTAACCCCCCAAAGGCTGTAAAGTAAACACATCTGTTTAAAACGAGCCGATCAAATTATTCAATTAACCACTAAGCGTGGAAGATTTGATGCTCGATCAAGCGGTACGCTATGTACCGTAACCCAAGCCCGTATAGGGAAAATAAGTTAAAAGTATTTACCTTTGCAAGTATAAATCACAACAAGCAGAATGCACGTAGCTTTTACTGTTTCTCCTAATCTGGAACGAAGGTTTAATATAACCTATTAGAATACTAACGGGTCTTTAATTAAGCTTAAGCTTAGACCGGTCAGTTTTTAAAGATACGGTTCGTACGCACGATTAAGCGAAGACCGGATAGAATGTGATTTAGACCCGACAAGTTTGAAGACTTGTTTAATATGGGTTTACTACTCACATTCTGGATTTTGAGATAAAAATGATATCGTTTGACCCGTTTCGGCTAGTTTATGCAAACTAGTTACATAACCCGAACCGAAGGCGTAAAATGCATAACGGGTAACCAAAAGGGTCGTGAATAGGTTTCCTAAGTTAATACGCTTTAAATATGTTGTGATATCATTATGATATCTTCCATAATGCCCATAACGAGTTTAATCCCTAAATACGCCCCGTAGGGTATTTCGGTCATTTTAAGGGTTATAAAAGAGATTTATAATACTTCTGAGATACGGGTCTGATTTAATCAGAAAAATTATAAATTTTAACAGACCACAACAGTTGGTGAAGAGTCTCATTTCCCAAAATGGTTTTAAACCCAAATTATGCGTTTAATACGCGTATGAAGCCGTTTTAAGCGACGTACGGTTTAAAATACCATTCTGAGTTTTCTGATCATCAAAACAGGCTCAAAACACTCTATTTATTATTTTAAATCAGTGGCAATTGGATTGGTATCAAACGGATTCGTAAAACTCGTTTTATGGCCTAAAAGGGCATATCCGGTATTAACCGAATCAATGCGATAAGCCTAGCTTAAGATCAGTTTAAAATAATTAAAAATCTTCAAAAATCCCAAAATATTATTTAACATCAGTGGGTAAAAGTTTTGGTACCGAAAATCGGGTTTAGATAGGCTATGCGCTAATCGCGCCGTTTAATTAATAATAAGCTTATTATTTACGCTAATGCGCATATCTCTTAATCTAGACCTCCGATTGACGTGAAAATTTACGTACATGTTTAGTAATCAGTAACTAAGATTATTGTACTCCCATATTTTCAAAATTCTCGTTGTACGGTCATAAGGGCATTACGGTCCAATTTAAGCGATTAACGGAAACGTGTGCATGTATCGGATAATCAACGAAACAAGTACAGAGACTCATACTAACATGCAACCCTACTCTAATGAAGCACTAAGGCATCTTTGAATCAAACTAGAACGGGTCAGAACCGAAGTCAAAGCAAAAGTCAAGGTTTTGCGCCTTTCGGTTCCGAACCGGGTTTTAACAGAAATTTGTCGAGTCGGGCAAGCGTAGACAAGTTTTCATACTTATTACCATGTTATATTAGGGTTAAAACAGGTTACACACCTCTCGGATCATTAATCGTGCATTAAATCATATTTTGTAATTCTGTTGACTTTTTCGGTCAACGTTTGACCCGACAAACGACCTAGTTAGGTCTGGAATTGGTACGCGCCCTTATAAGGGTTTAATACCCATATAATTACCTATCTAACGGTACGTTTAATTTGACATACGACTGAGATATCGATACTAAATCACGAAGTCAAACGTTAAGCGCGATATATTGACTTTTAAGCTAATAATGAAGCTAGAATTAATTGAGAAGGGATTAGAGACTTACAAACTGATTTATGGTTGCTTAGGAAGGCTCTTGATCAGCTTGGATGTTCCTTAGATGATCAGATTGTTTGCAAATGATGTGAGGAATGTTTGTGAATGAATGGGTTTCTTTATATACAAGATTCAAGCACCACCACAAGTTGACAACAAAGTCTAGGGCCATCCACAATTGATCAACACTTGTAACTAGTGTGTAGGGATGTCTAGGGGCCATGCACATGCAAGAGAAACCGGATTAGAGGGTCACATTCGCGCACAACAGCCAACAGCAGGTAATCTGTCGCTGGGCAACTCTAGCGCACCGTTACGCTACATATGTAGCGGTGCGCTAGCCCGCTAAAATGGGCCAGTTGACTTAACCGGTAGCGCACCGTTACGCCACACATGTAGCGGTGCGCTAGCCCCTTCTGAGACAAGAATTGTTGTTGTTTGTTGAAGTCTCGTAAAGGTAACCAATTATTTCGATCTTGGGTCCTATATCAGCACTTATGGACCTCCCAAAACGGTCTTGCACAGTATCAAACCCCACCATAATGATATGTTTGTTTTGGATTCAAAAGTAAGACCCGTATACATCGGTTTACCATTCAATTTACTTGTGGGGTCAAATCATGCTTTTCAATTCTATTATTAACAAGAATTTTCTGCATTGAGGGTAATAAAGATGGGTATAACATTTAATCGGGTCTTGGGATTTATAAATAAGGTCGTTCAGAGGTACAATTTAACATGACGCCACTTAATCCTACCGAAACATCTTTATTAAATCCGGGTTTTCAACGCGTTTTGTCTGACATGACACGTGTCGTTTTATTATTGAACCCGAAATTTTCGAGGTGTTACATCCTCACCCCCTTAAAATAAATCTCGACCCGAGATTTACTGAAACAAGTAAGGGTACTTTTCTTTCATTGTGGATTCAACCTCCCACGTGAAATCGGGACCTCTTCGGGCATCCCATTTGACCTTCACAAAAGGTATATGCTTTCTTCGAAGCTTCCTTACCTGTCGATCTTCAATTGACAAAGATTTTTCTACAAACGTTAAGCTCTTATCTATTTGCACATCTGTATGTGGCATGACATGTGAATCATCAGCGGAACACTTCTTTAGATTGCAGATGTGGAACACATTGTGAATTCCACTGAGTTCTTCTGGTAAGTTCAACTTGTAGGCAACAGACCCGACACGTTCAATAACCTCGAAAGGTCCTATGTATCTCGGGCTTAGTTTGCCTTTCTTACCGAATCGCATCACCCCTTTCCATGGTGACACTTTAAGTAGGACTTTGTCACCTACTTCGAAGTGAAAATCCTTACGACTTGGATCCGCGTAACTCTTCTGCCTATTCCGGGCAGCTTGGAGATTGTTACGAATCTGGACAATCTTGTCCGTCGTTTCGAACACGATCTCTGGTCCTGATAACTGGACTTCTCCAACTTTCGCCCAACAAACTGGCGATCTACACTTTCTACCGTATAATGCCTCAAAAGGCGCAGCCTTTATGCTGGTATGGTAGCTATTGTTGTAGGAGAATTCGATCAATGGTAGGTTCTTATCCCAGCTACCTCCCAAATCAATCGCACATGCACGTAGCATGTCTTCCAACGTTTGAATAGTACGCTCACTCTGACCGTCTGTCTGAGGATGGTAAGCCGTACTAAAGTTCAAACGTGTGCCCAAAGATTGCTGGAAACTCTTCCAAAAGTGTGACGTGTACCTAGTATCCCGGTCAGAGATAATAGCTACAGGTATGCCGTGTAGGGCTACAATCTTGTCAACGTATAACTGGGCTAACATATCGGAGCTATAAGTCTCCTTGATGGGTAAGAAATGAGCTGACTTAGTCAGTCGGTCAACTATAACCCATATCGTATCATTGCCTTTTCTTGTCTTGGGTAACTTGGTAATAAAATCCATAGTTACCATTTCCCACTTCCACGTAGGAAGTTCAGGCTGTTGTAGCAAACCTGACGGTTTCTGATGCTCGGCTTTGACTTGCGCACATGTCAAGCATTTTGCTACATGGGCGGCCACAGACTTTTTCAAGCCTATCCACCAATAATTTGCCTTTAAATCCTGGTACATCTTATCAGCTCCAGGATGAACGGAGTATTTGGAACTGTGGGCTTCTTGGAGGATGACATCACGAAGTCCTCCAAAAATCGGAACCCATATTCGTCCGTTTAACCGTAAAATTCCGTCCTTGCTAAGAGTTAACTGCTCCTCAGTTACTCCTAACTTTTCATTAGGATAGTTAGCTTCCAACACAGCTTCCTTCTGTGCAGCTAACACCCTTTCTATCAAACTGTTCTTTACCTCCATACGCTTGGCGTTAATTCGAATGGGTTTAACCCTTTCCTTTCTGCTCAAGGCATCAGCGACTACATTCGCTTTGCCGGGATGGTATTTGATTTCACAATCATAATCATTTAAAGTTTCCATCCAACGGCGTTGCCTCATGTTTAATTCTTTCTGGTTAAACAGATGCTGGAGGCTCTTGTGATCAGAAAAGATCACAAACTTGATTCCATAAAGATAATGCCTCCACAGTTTTAGTGCGAACACAACGGCACCCAATTCCAAGTCATGGGTGGTGTAATTCTTTTCGTGCACCTTTAACTGTCGCGATGCATAGGCAATCACCTTGCCTTTCTGCATAAGCACACACCCCATGCCAGTGTGTGATGCATCACAATAAACTACAAATTCTTCAACGCCTTCAGGTAAGGTAAGCACAGGAGCGTTGCTCAACTTTTGTTTCAAAACATCGAAGGACTCTTGCTGCTTAGGGCCCCATACGAATTTTACTTTCTTCTTGGTCAAGGAAGTTAGGGGTGCAGCAATCGTTGAAAAATTTTCAATGAAGCGCCTGTAATATCCTGCCAATCCTAGGAAACTACGAATCTCCGTAGGTGTCTTTGGCTCTTGCCAATTCATAACAGCTTCGACTTTAGCGGGATCCACCTGGATACCACGCTCACTGACCACGTGTCCAAGGAATTGGACTTCTCGTAGCCAAAATTCACACTTAGAGAATTTGGCATAGAGCTTCTCCTGATGTAGGAGTTTGAGAATACAACGTAGGTGTTTCTCATGGTCAGCTTGATTCTTAGAATAAATAAGGATGTCATCGATGAAGACAATAACAAATTTATCTAAGTAAGGCTTGCAGACGCGATTCATGAGATCCATGAACGCGGCTGGTGCATTAGTGAGCCCAAAAGGCATCACTAGGAACTCGTAATGACCGTAGCGAGTCCTGAATGTAGTCTTGTGAACGTCTTCATCCATAACCTTCAACTGATGGTATCCTGACCTCAGATCAATCTTTGAGAAGTAACTTGCCCCTTGAAGCTGATCGAACAAATCATCGATCCTGGGCAATGGATATCTATTCTTGATCGTGACTTTATTAAGCTCGCGATAGTCGATGCACAGACGCATCGACCCATCCTTCTTCTTGACAAACAGGATTGGCGCTCCCCAAGGAGATGAACTGGGTCGAATGAAACCCTTAGCCAGCAATTCATCTAGCTGCGTCCGCAACTCCTTCATTTCGGTGGGTGCCAATCTGTATGGTGTTCTAGCAACTGGTGCAGCTCCGGGAATGATATCGATCCTGAATTCGACTTGTCTATCTGGTGGTAGGCCAGGTAGATCTTCAGGAAACACTTCTGGGTATTCCGAGATGACAGGGATGTCTTCTAACTTCGGTTTAGGCTCATCAATAATCACCTGTGCCATGTAGATGGCACACCCCTTCTTCAAACACTTGGAAGCCTTGAGCATAGTCACCTGCTCAGGCAGTCCGTACTGGGTATCTCCCCGAATGGTAAGTGACTCACCAGACGAAGTCTTTATTACCACCTGTTTCTGGTTACAGACGATTTGGGCCTGGTTATGAGATAACCAGTCCATACCCAGAACTATGTCAAAACCAGCTAATTTAAACGGAAGTAGAGACAGAGGAAAAGAATGGTTCTTAATGGATATAGTACATCCATCTAACACAGTAGAGACGGTTTCTATGGTACCATCTGCTAACTCTACCTCATAGTTTACGCTTAGGGTTTTGACAGGTAAATTCAACAATTTACAAAATTTATGATCTACGAAGGATTTATCTGCGCCTGAATCAAAAAGTACTCTTGCAAAAACATCATTTACAAGGAAAGTACCTGTTATGACGTTATCATCCTGCACAGCTTCTTTCGCATCCATCCTGAAGACTCTGGCGTTAGTCTTCTTAGCCTCCTCAGGCTTCTTGTTGTACTTAGGGCAGTTAGTCTTTATGTGGCCCTTTTCATTGCAACGATAGCACGTCGCATCTTTCATCTTCTTGCAATCCAAGGTTTTGTGTTCCTTGGACTTGCACAAACCGCAAGCAAAAGACCTTGACTCGTTATTCGAGTTTGATTCGAGTCTGCACTTTCCAAAGTGCTGTTTCTTGCAAGTTTTGCATGTGGGCTTCTCTCCAGAACGATGCCCATCTTTCTTTGACTCCGATCCCTTCTTGTGATCACCGCTCCCACGGTGCTTCTTGTTCGATCTACGCGAACCATCATCTTCATGCTTCCTCTTCTCGGCCGCCTTATTCCTCTGCGATCTCTGCCGGACCGCATCCAGAGTGAGGGATAAGGAAAGGTCAGTTACAGACCTGAAGGTAACTGGCCGAGAAGCCTTTACACTGGACTTGATCTCGGGTTCCAAACCACCAATAAAGCGAGCAATTCTTTTTGGCTCCGGGGTTACCAGGTAGGGAACCAGCCGAGACAGTGTATTGAAGCTTGTCAGATAAGCTTGACAATCGAGGTTCTTCATCACCAGGGATAGAAAGTCATATTCTATCTTTTCCACCTCATGTTGAGGGCAGAAATTTTCCTTGATCAAGGCGATGAATTGATCCCACGACATACTATACAACGGGATCTTTCCGGAGGCCTCCATCAGAGATCTCCACCAAGCTAACGCCTCACCCTTGAAGGACTGTGAGACAAATTTAATCACATCACCTTCAGCGCATCCGCTGATGTCCACGACCGTGTCCATTTCATCCAGCCACGTCATGCAGTCTACGGCTCCTTTCTCCCCCGTAAAATCCCTGGGTTTACAAGACACAAAGTACTTATATGTGCAACCCTTGTTACGGTGTCCCTGATGCAGTATTAACTGCTGAGATGGATTACTTTGGTGGTTGGTGGACTGGCGATCATCACCGTTTTTCTTTGGTACATCCTTTTTGGGAGGAGGCTTGTTATGAGCCTCTGAATGTGTCCTTGGCTTTGAATGTGATACAGAGTGGGTCCTACTTCGGGTACTACTGTATTCTTCATACTGTCTATCCAAAGCTTGAGTAATAGCGCCGTCTATGATTGCTTTTAACTCGGCACCCGTTAATGTAATCTGGGCGTTCTCATTCGGCTCCACAGGATGGCTATTGACTTCATTAGAGTTAGCCATTTGTATTGAACTGTTGCAGAAAACAAGGACAATAATTTATTTGGGAGTTTATTATGGAATTACCCCTTAGGGTAACTCGTTAACCATGGTAAACAGAGACCATATTTGGTTAACTTATTAATCGTATTAATTTAGGATTTCAATTAAAATTTATCCTAAACATAAACAATAACAATATATATTAGCACATAAGGCTTGGTTACATGGACAATTTAAATTATAAGCTATGATTTCAGAGAATCAAGACCTTTAAGGTTTGAACCTAGTTCATTACCTTTATTAGACAGGGAGTCATAGCTACCACTGTCTTTTGGCTCATGTAGAAATGAGCAAGGCCCGTAGGCACTATATTACCACGTATGGTTAAATATGATCATCTTAATTGATGATGTAAATCCAGGATTCAGAGATCATTAAACTGGATTAGGAATCTTCTAAAGAATCCTTATATATATATAAATGACATGTGATTTAACGAATCACTTCTGCCAGGAGTGTTAACATGTTTTAAGATGTTAACAGGGATTTGAATCTTTTAAACAGGTCTTACCATTTTGGCCCGGTCTTATATTTGACACGAGGCTAGGTTTCACACTTAAAGATTCTTAATTAAATAATTACTAGGCAGATTTAAAAGGAATGATTTTAATTTATTTATTTCATCTATAATTTATATATATGCACATAATGGCAAACATGAAATTTATAAAACAAACATTCCATTTAATTATACATAGGTTACATGTTGCCCTAAACGGGTCTTTTCAAACAAACCATTTCCCACGTAGGGGCTAAACAAGTACTTACCCACGCAGGGGTTAATTTAAAACACAAGTCCTCGCAGGGACTAGGTACAGAGATAAATAGATGTCCTCGCAGGGACTAGGTACAAAGATAAATGTCCACGTAGGGACTACATACACACATAAATGTCCTCGCAGGGACTTAATTTTAAAGTAGACATACACACATAAAGGATTTACTGATCCTTCTTGCTCTTTCCCTTGATTAAGTTCGTCAAGGTCTTGAACATCCCCTGGTTACGCCGTCGATCTTCCCGTGCCTCATGTCGTACCTCTCTAATACTTTGCAGGATCTCCTGATGCAGTGGTGGCGACATTTGTAGAGACGACGGGGGTTGTTGGTAAAACGGGGGTTGTGTAGGTATCTGGTACCCCTGGACTGGGTACCCTACTCCCCAAGGACCTCCATACGGTCCATCAGGGTTAAGAGCGTTGTAATTAGCAGCTACTAGGTATGGGTCGGCTTCAGCGTAACCGGGGTTAGTGTGAGTCGGTGGCTCAAACGGGTTATACATCGAAGGACCCGTGTACGCTGGTATTTGATTATCGAAACCCATTGGTGGCGGTTGCTGCGCGAATGGGTTTGATGGTCCACCCATTTGTGGATCTTCTTGAAGCGGCTGATAATTTCTGCCACTTGATTGTAGGGGAGAGCTGAAATGAAACTCTTCTCTTCGTGTGGTCATCCGGGCTCCGGTTCTCATATGTCTTTGCGGTTGCGGAGGCGCCGGTTGAACTGGTGGCGGTGGAGGCGGTGGCGTAACTGCCACAAATTGGTGATTCCCAGAGGAATCTTGATGATGCTGCTGCTGCTGCTCATGCGGCGAAGAATAGTGAGGCTGCTGCTGCTCATGTGGCGACGAATGGTGAGGAGGTGTATAATACCATTCGTGCCGAGTAAAGATAGCCTGGAAGCTATCTGGACCATTATAGGGTGGCCCGTGATAAATGGAACTATCCGAGACCTCGATTGGGTGGTTGGGAGTTCCTGATGCGGGTTCTACGGGGTCGTCTTCCTCGTCCATATCATTTCCTCCAGAAAAATGGTCCTCCGGTCCCAATGGGTTAAAACCCACTGGTTCTTGTATATAATTCGCCGGGTTAAACTGGCCTTGAAAGAATGGAGTGGGGTCTCCAAAAGGGCGGTGCGACATTGATCGCTGTATCGGTATGTGCGAATGGTGTGAGTCTCCAGGCTCATTTTCTGATTGTGGCCCGTAGGAGTCTTGAGCGGGAGTCGTCGAGCTGTTCGAAACCGACCGTCTTGCCGGTTGAAAGAGACCTCTCTGGTTCCGTCGAGTACCATCACTCTCGGCGGGGATAGGACCTCGTGTATTCGAAGGTCCTGCTTCATGATCGTTGGGGGCGGCTACCGGCCCCTTTCCGCGTCCTCGCGTACGCAAGAATCTTGGAGGCATCTTTGTTATTCCTGTCAATAAAACATAAGATAACAATAACAAAAATATAAAGCTTAAAGGACAAAACAAAAACCGAATAAGGTGGAATTTGTCCTATGTTATAAGTCTAGACTCGAAAGTTTAAATATGTGCAATTGTGTAACTGAGATTAAACACAAAAGGCTAGTGTTTAATTCACTCAGAGTTGGCTCTGATACCAACCTGTCACACCCCGATTTCCACGTGTCACCGGTGGGCCCGGTGGGGGAGTATCGTGACGTGGTTGGCAACGTAATAGTCAAACAACACAATATAATAATGCACAGCGGAAGCAATTTAAATAAGATACAACCGAATTTATTTATTGTAATCAAAGTTACAATATCCGGTGTTTATCCACAGAACGGATCGAAACAAAATAACATTTAACGGTTCAACAGACTTTGGCATCCTAAGCTTGCGAGACTTTCTATTGATGCTTGGAGACAATCCAGCCAAATTTCGTTTAGTACCTGCATTCAGTCTTTTTGGGAAAATACGTCAGTTTACACTGGTAAATACATTCAACTGACTCATTTTGGAAAATGATTGAAAATTTGTTTGGATGCACATGGCATAAACATTTTTATAACTTGGGAGAATTATTTAATATTATAATCTTGTGAACGATTTACATGTTACTTATGCGTTCAGTAGCCCGGACGTATCCGGGTTAAAGATCAATAGACACACCACTTTAAGTGAGTTATACACGGGAGTACGCCTACACCCCGTGCTCAGGTCGTGGCTATCTCGTAAGATAATGCCGAGGATATCCGGGACATGGTCATTAACCCCCCAAAGGCTGTAAAGTAAACACATCTGTTTAAAACGAGCCGATCAAATTATTCAATTAACCACTAAGCGTGGAAGATTTGATGCTCGATCAAGCGGTACGCTATGTACCGTAACCCAAGCCCGTATAGGGAAAATAAGTTAAAAGTATTTACCTTTGCAAGTATAAATCACAACAAGCAGAATGCACGTAGCTTTTACTGTTTCTCCTAATCTGGAACGAAGGTTTAATATAACCTATTAGAATACTAACGGGTCTTTAATTAAGCTTAAGCTTAGACCGGTCAGTTTTTAAAGATACGGTTCGTACGCACGATTAAGCGAAGACCGGATAGAATGTGATTTAGACCCGACAAGTTTGAAGACTTGTTTAATATGGGTTTACTACTCACATTCTTGATTTTGAGATAAAAATGATATCGTTTGACCCGTTTCGGCTAGTTTATGCAAACTAGTTACATAACCCGAACCGAAGGCGTAAAATGCATAACGGGTAACCAAAAGGGTCGTGAATAGGTTTCCTAAGTTAATACGCTTTAAATATGTTGTGATATCATTATGATATCTTCCATAATGCCCATAACGAGTTTAATCCCTAAATACGCCCCGTAGGGTATTTCGGTCATTTTAAGGGTTATAAAAGAGATTTATAATACTTCTGAGATACGGGTCTGATTTAATCAGAAAAATTATAAATTTTAACAGACCACAACAGTTGGTGAAGAGTCTCATTTCCCAAAATGGTTTTAAACCCAAATTATGCGTTTAATACGCGTATGAAGCCGTTTTAAGCGACGTACGGTTTAAAATACCATTCTGAGTTTTCTGATCAGCAAAACAGGCTCAAAACACTCTATTTATTATTTTAAATCAGTGGCAATTGGATTGGTGTCAAACGGATTCGTAAAACTCGTTTTATGGCCTAAAAGGGCATATCCGGTATTAACCGAATCAATGCGATAAGCCTAGCTTAAGATCAGTTTAAAATAATTAAAAATCTTCAAAAATCCCAAAATATTATTTAACATCAGTGGGTAAAATTTTTGGTACCGAAAATCGGGTTTAGATAGGCTATGCGCTAATCGCGCCGTTTAATTAATAATAAGCTTATTATTTACGCTAATGCGCATATCTCTTAATCTAGACCTCCGATTGACGTGAAAATTTACGTACATGTTTAGTAATCAGTAACTAAGATTATTGTACTCCCACATTTTCAAAATTCTCGTTGTACGGTCATAAGGGCATTACGGTCCAATTTAAGCGATTAACGGAAACGTGTGCATGTATCGGATAATCAACGAAACAAGTACAGAGACTCATACTAACATGCAACCCTACTCTAATGAAGCACTAAGGCATCTTTGAATCAAACTAGAACGGGTCAGAACCGAAGTCAAAGCAAAAGTCAAGGTTTTGCGCCTTTCGGTTCCGAACCGGGTTTTAACAGAAATTTGTCGAGTCGGGCAAGCGTAGACAAGTTTTCATACTTATTACCATGTTATATTAGGGTTAAAACAGGTTACACACCTCTCGGATCATTAATCGTGCATTAAATCATATTTTGTAATTCTGTTGACTTTTTCGGTCAACGTTTGACCCGACAAACGACCTAGTTAGGTCTGGAATTGGTACGCGCCCTTATAAGGGTTTAATACCCATATAATTACCTATCTAACGGTACGTTTAATTTGACATACGACTGAGATATCGATACTAAATCACGAAGTCAAACGTTAAGCGCGATATATTGACTTTTAAGCTAATAATGAAGCTAGAATTAATTGAGAAGGGATTAGAGACTTACAAACTGATTTATGGTTGCTTAGGAAGGCTCTTGATCAGCTTGGATGTTCCTTAGATGATCAGATTGTTTGCAAATGATGTGAGGAATGTTTGTGAATGAATGGGTTTCTTTATATACAAGATTCAAGCACCACCACAAGTTGACAACAAAGTCTAGGGCCATCCACAATTGATCAACACTTGTAACTAGTGTGTAGGGATGTCTAGGGGCCATGCACATGCAAGAGAAACCGGATTAGAGGGTCACATTCGCGCACAACAGCCAACAGCAGGTAATCTGTCGCTGGGCAACTCTAGCGCACCGTTACGCTACATATGTAGCGGTGCGCTAGCCCGCTAAAATGGGCCAGTTGACTTAACCGGTAGCGCACCGTTACGCCACACATGTAGCGGTGCGCTATCCCCTTCTGAGACAAGAATTGTTGTTGTTTGTTGAAGTCTCGTAAAGGTAACCAATTATTTCGATCTTGGGTCCTATATCAGCACTTATGGACCTCCCAAAACGGTCTTGCACAGTATCAAACCCCACCATAATGATATGTTTGTTTTGGATTCAAAAGTAAGACCCGTATACATCGGTTTACCATTCAATTTACTTGTGGGGTCAAATCATGCTTTTCAATTCTATTATTAACAAGAATTTTCTGCATTGAGGGTAATAAAGATGGGTATAACATTTAATCGGGTCTTGGGATTTATAAATAAGGTCGTTCAGAGGTACAATTTAACATGACGCCACTTAATCCTACCGAAACATCTTTATTAAATCCGGGTTTTCAACGCGTTTTGTCTGACATGACACGTGTCGTTTTATTATTGAACCCGAAATTTTCGAGGTGTTACAGTAATTTTCTTGATGTTTATTATATCAAGTGTTGTGCCATATAGGATACAGGCCTATAATGTGACAGACAATTATGGCGTTTTGAAAAGATAAATAAATTCAATTTTCCATGTAGTGGCTTTTAATATAATAAATGTTTGGCAATATTGTTACCGTCTCTTCATTTTACTGTTTAGCAATTACTGTTTCGTTCAATTTCATCTGTCAATTAGTGTTGATTTTTCCAGTAATACTTTGTTTGGCGTTTTTTAGCGTTTTATATAGCAACATCGTGCTTTGCTAACATCTGTTCTCACAGTTTTCACACTATCAGGCGTTTTGGTGTTTTATTTTTTGGCGTTTTATACTCAATTTTTTTATTAGTAGAGAATTAAATAATAAACAACAGAGAATTAGATAACAAACAATAGAAAATGAAAAAAAAAATTAAAAATTATAATCTAATTTCTCATCCACGTCTTCACTGTCATCAACCTCTTCTACTTTAAGCTTTTTGGCGTTTTGAACCTGTTTTTGAATACCTTATGTAGATCCTTATTTTTCTACATAACGCCCGTCTTTAGAAGATGCTTATTTTTTGTGGCATCCTTTATTGTGGTTTGATATATACTTGTTTGATGACATGTTGAAGACCAACGTCTGCTCTAATGTATTGATCCCTTCATGCCATCAATATATCCATCAAGAACAAAGTGACATGATGACATATCAGTGTCAACAGTCTCTTTTTCTTGAGTATTTGTCCATCTCATTTAGCAAAAGATTATAGAGATACCTACCTCAGAGAAGAATGCATTCAGTGAAACTTCATTTAGAACAATACTCAATATAAAAGAAACGAGGTTCCGCATCTGTGGCTTTTTTAACTATTTTTTTTGGCGTTTTTAAAGTGAATGGTTTCTAGGAAATATGGCGTTGTTTTTAGTTTGTGATCAGTTGATTGTACAGAGATGTCTCTCTTATAGGATGTTTTTGGCGCGTAGTTTAGGCGGGATTTTATTTATAATACATGATATTAATAAAGTAGTTGTCTTTTCAGTTACTGTGTATTTTTATTGTTTTTGTTCAGCTTTTTATGAGTTTTTAGGGTCATAGACTTTCCATCTCTCAAGTTTGGCATTTTTTAATGGCTTTAAGTAGTTTTTGGCTTTTTTTTTTCATTTTTAGCTTTTATTAATACTTCTGCAAATTACTTTTATTATAGTTTGGGAGTTTTGGCGTTTTACTGCATTATGGCGTTTCACAAACATTATGACTGTTTGGCGTTTTATTAATATAATGTATTTTTTATTCTAAGTTGAAAAATACATAACAAACAACAGAAAAAGAAAATTAAAAAAATAAAAATAGAAACAATTCATCTTCCAAATCTTCACTGTCATAAGTCTCTTTCTTCTTTGAAACATGTTCACTGGCAGTTTGGCTTTGTCATGCTTGTGTTTTTGTGGCCGTTTGGAAAGACAAAATGACATGAGTTTTTTTTAATATGTATCTTCAAACAACTCATCAGTGTCATTCATCTTTTCATGCCATTATAATATTCATCAATAACAAAACACAAAAAATGACATAACTCTGACCCAAACATCTTTTTGTTTATGATTTGTCCATCTCATGCAGCAAAATGTTATTTGAGTCACAGCACCTCAGGGAAGAATGCATTCTCCGAAACTTGGCGTAGAACAATATTGAATATACAAGAAACGATATATTCTATTTTTGGCATTTTACTGAGTAAATAGTGTATCTGAAAGAAACGTCGATTTTTTGGAATCTTTGATGTTTGAGTGTTTTGGCGTTTTCTAAGATGATTGGTATATAGTAAAATATGACGTTTTTTGAGTAGGCGTGTTTGATGTTTTGGGGATTTTGGCGTTTGTAAGATGAATGGTATATAGTAGAAAATATGGCGTTTCAGGTTCTGGGGGGTGCGTTTTTTTGTCTGGGATGTTTTTGTTTATATAGGGATGTGTTTTGGTCCGTAATGGCGTTTTATTCATTAGTTTGGCGTTTTGGTATAGAAGTGTAAAGACCTTTTTACCCTTAATGAAGCGCGTCCACTTAATAGAATTCGTGTTATTTACGAAAACGCCACCGCGTAAATCTGGTCCATAGATTGTTTTGATCGGACGATCCATAAGCGTTCTCACTGTTCTCACACTTTCCACCGTTTCCACCGTTCTCTAAAACGGTGAAAAGTGTGAGAACAGTGAGAACGCTTATGGATCGTCAGATCAAAACAATCTATGGACTAGATTGGCCCGGTGGCGTTTTCGTAAATAACATCAATTTTGTCACTTGGACGTGCTTCATTAAGGGTAAAAAGGTCTTTAGACTTCTCTAACCAAAACGCCAAACTCAAGAATAAAACGCCATTACATTCCCACCTTAAAATACAAAGAACGCATCATCCTAATCTAAACGCCATTAAATATAAAACGCCAAACTTTGTTTTTAAACGATCAAGCAGAACAAACAGTAACTGAAATGACTGAACTTAATTAATACCATTTATTATAATAAAATCCCGCCTAAAATACACGCCAAAAACATCCTATATAAACAACATCTCAGACCTTCTATTAAACACACCGAACCCAAATCGCCATATTTTACTATATACAATTCATCTTAGAACGCCAAAACCGAAACATCAAACACACCAAACCCAAAACACCATATTTTACCATATACCAATCATCTTAGAAAACGCCAGAAACCCCAAACATCAAAGATTCCAATCGACGTTTCTTTTAGCCCTCTTCTGGCCTTGCGCGGCCGCGTACTGGTCCTACAAGAAAAAGCTTAGAAGAAAAACAGCAGAGAACACCTGCGCGCTAAAAGGAAAATTATAAGTCCTTCCGTCGATTCTCCATAACAAAGGGATAAAAATCCCAACAAGCACTCCCGCTTAAATAATACCCAGACTTGGATATTATTTACTAAATGGATACCACACGATAAGGAGTCACACCGGATTATGGCAATAATCTTCTAGAAGACTCAATCGTGCACCACCAGACGGTTATAACTGTCTGGGACACGTGTCATCATCCCAGGCCACCTTGAAATCACGACGATGACATGGAATTGGAGAGAAACCTCCACTTGCCCACTTTCCACGTGGCAACACCCCAACCGTTGATCAAGAAGATTAACGGAGAATGAAATAACCTCTTACGGAGTTAGTATCTTCCGTTAACATTTCAATAACAGGTTTTCCCGCCCAAACTCCTGGCTATAAATATGAGAGTAATTCAGGTATAAACTTCAAGTTATATTCACTTCACTTATACTCTTTCTTCTTCATATACCGATACCATTCTCCCCGTGACGAGGCTGACGGTGTTCTGTTTTGCAGTTATCATGAAGGAGAAGAGATCCGATCCCTTGAATCAAATGAGAGAGAACAAACCCTTTTTATGCAGAACCTAACCCACTGGATGAATTGATTCCGGTCATTTATTCAGTGTTTCTTCATTGGCGCCCACCGATTTCTTTGTTTCATCCGTTTCTCTCGTTTTTTTATTCACTCTGTTGATTTCATTTGAAAATGGAAGAAACCTCAACTCATCGGCAAAACGACCCTCGGCCAAATTTCGTTAACAATACCCAGGTTGAGGGTATTGTAGAAGAAGCCTCGGATGACAATGAAGTATAGTTTGCTAACAATCATCCAAACGTACCTATCACCCCAGGGTACAACCGGAGATCCCTGTAAGCTCAATTCTACCCCTAGGAAAAACCCCAATCTCCTGGTATGTCAGATCTCAGGGGGCATTAAATGATGGGCCATTAAATGATGTGTACACACAGTTGTGTGCACAAACTGCTCCCCAAACTCAATCACGAAGACCGGTATCCCGTGCTAGGGCACCATCGGTACCTCATGTTTCTCAACATGATGGGCCATCCCAAGTCCAGATCGAAGACACAGAGGTTTACTCTAGATCTCCATTTAGATACGAGTATACTCAATCAGAAAATCGTCAAAGAGAGTATCGAGATGAGTCACACTCTCACAGAAGGCCATCAGTTCACACCAGGTTGGGTTCTTTGCGGAACACCCACACCAGTGAATATGATCGAACTTACCGTGAAGGAGAAAGTGCCAGTGTGTTTATCCGGTTACAACCGAATTACAACAAGTGTAGACCCCGCGCGGTTTACAATCCTGAGGCTGAGCACAATTATGATCTGATCTATCGCCCTGCTGAAGCAGCGGAGAATTCAAAATTTATTAGCGAAATTGCTCTGGCTCCACTAGAGAAAACAAAGCTCCCATCTAACGTAGGCAAGTTCAACGGAATGATAGACCTTGACGATCATCTGCGAGTCTTCACAAGCGCAGGGCTGGTAGGAAGTTGGACCCTACCGATGTGGTGCCACCTCTTCGTTCAAACCCTTACAGGCGCTGCAAGGCTCTGGTTTGACAACTTGCCTGTGGGAAAAATCACGTCATGGATAGACTTGCGCGAGAAGTTTCTGGTTCATTTCAGCCAGCAAAGGCGATCCATCCGCGACACGGCGGACGTAATGAATATCTGGCGCCATGATGATGAAAGTCTGGAAGACTTCATTACTTGTTATAACAAGGAAGTACTCGAAATCAGGGACGTTCACGAGCAGCTGATCCGCGTCCAATTTAAATATGCAGTCAGGCGCGACGATATGATAAAAGTCCTGTCTAGAACGGAAGGACTCCCGAAAAGCTGGGAAAAATTAATGGCGGCTAAGGTCTATGCCCAAACGGAGAAGAATCTCAGTACCAACAGACCACCACCTCCGCACAACCGTCCCTCAGATTTAGGCCCAAGCAGCGGGAAGAAATTTAAGAAAGGCTGGCGCGATTCAAGCTCAGGGAACTACTCATCAGAGGATGCAAGAGCCACAATCAATAAGCTCGCGGCACAGAGAGAAGCAAAACAAGAAAACAGGGAGAGACAATGGAATCCCCTAACCAAAACTCCCGCGGAAGTTCTAAGTACGGAGGATTACCAGTTTAAGCCTCCGCCACCCATGAAGAACAAATGCGGACAGGACCCGAGTCAGTATTGTGATTACCACAAGGACAATGGCCATACCACCAATAACTGCATCTCCTTGCGCACCAAGATAGAAAAGGCACTTAAAAGTGGTGAGCTCACTCACCTATTATAGAACGTGCGCAAAGACATAAAACAAATCACTCGAGGCGAAGAAGGCCCGAGTAAAAAAGCGAAAAATTAAGCAGCAACTCTATGATCTCCTTGCAGAATGGAACAGACTCTACAGTTTATCAAGTCTAAGCAGGAAATAGAGTGTAAGTTAAGTCCCGTGTAATTATTTTAATAGACTTTGTAACGGCCTCTGCGCCTTATCCTGGAATAAACAACAAAGTTTCTATTATTCTTGTGTTTTTTCTTACAAAGTACATGCAATTTCTTTTGGTAAGCGCAAAAACATTATGGTAAATATAATACAAGCCTCATGAACGGTCAGTAATTACATCACACATGACCATACGTTCACATATGAGCTTCATACCACCTTTATTCACTTACCTAATCAAAGTAATTGTACCCATGCAAAATATTGTAAACTAAAAAACACACATCATGCTATTCCTGGCGCACCAATACGCCTCAAGAAACTATCAAACACGGCAGTGTTTCAATACATGTTACTTGCGCGGCAGCGTATTAGCAAAAAAGGGATACACATCCCAAGATAGCTACAAAATAATTGTTCATACAATTATAAGAAGAAACCTACGCTAAGTCCTCATCTTCACCATCGGGGAAAATTTCCTTCAGTTGCGCTACATTGTCTTCAGATTGAAGAGCAACATTTATCAGATCCATAACAGGAAGCTGCAAATTGTTGAACTCTGTCTTCATAGCTGCAAGGGCGACACCAGTATTAACACCATGAGTAGCAGCTCGGCTAGTATCCCAATCAACCTTCAAGGCACTAACTACATGGTGTGCGCATTCCGCATATCCTTGCGGGTGCCCGTCATTTCGCGCAGCAACAACTAAGCGCGCAACCGTTTTATCCAGCTCTTCAGAATTCAACACCGACTCAGCAACCTATAAAAACAAGGCAAATACGGGAAAAGCGCAAAAATTCCCGCAAGAATTACAAAGCAGAAAACAACTTACACTAGCGATCCCTCGTTCTTTCAGCCATAGCATGTCACCTTTTAAAGGCTCAAGTTCACTCTCCGCCGTCTGTCGTGCTGTTTCAGAATTTCTAGCTTTTCTTCAGTCTCAGCTAGACGGCGGGAAGTTTCAGCCTTTTCAGAACGCGCAAGCTCCAAATCTTTCTTGAGTTGTTCCTGGTCAGAAAGCAAAGAAGTAAGTTCTTCTATCTCTTTATCTCTAAGAACAAGAGTGGCACACGCTTGTACCTCTCGTTGTTCGCTTCGCTCCTTGTGTTAACGCGCCTCATCCCACGCAGCTTCAGCATCAGCTTTTTCTTTCTTCAACTTTTCGATCTCCGCATCCTGTTTCTTCAATTTCTCAACTTCAGCTTTGAGATTATTGATAACATTGCGGAGACCCATCTTTTCGGCATTATCTTTCTCATATGTCTTCTTCCAGTTCTTGCGCTCCTCGGAAAGAAGGGCAGCTTCGGCTTCCGCTTTTCTCTTCCAGCCCGCAACAGACCATTCTTCAGTTTTTCGATCAGCCTCAAACTTGGCCTGATCAGCTTCCAGTTTAGCCCGTAGCTGGGTAATACAGTTCTCATCATTAGCAACTTTCTTCTTGGACACCTTGAAGGCAGCCCACTCCTTATGCATACTATGCCACTCACGCACTATGCGATGCATAGTAGATGTATAAGAAGCAGCCTCCTCAAGGTAGGCATGGTAAGTTTGCTCATGAAGACGATTTTCTTGGAACTTAATCTCCCCAGGCGGAAATATCCCCTGCAACCAGTCCTGGCACACGCGCCAATCTGAGAAAGTATCACCTTTCTTCAGATTCCAAACAGGGACATGAATTTCGGAGGCATCCTTTTCCGAATAAGTTCTATAATAGTAATCCCCCAGAGTTTCATCTGCGCGGATTGGAGATTTCTTGCCAGCATCAGAGAATGAGCCTTGGTCTTCAACAGTAACCTTCTTGATGTTCTCAGGCATAAAACCAGAAGCTTTGGAAGGAGAAGTTGTAACAGGGATTTCTTCGGCAACTTTCCCTTTCTTCAAATCATGGGCGGCAAATTCAGGGGCTTGTGGGTTACCAGCACCATCCATAATCTCTGGGCTAATAATCTTTTTTGCATCCGCAGCAACATCAACAGGCTTATCAGCCCCAAGATCCTCAACCCCAGCAGCCTTCTCCGTTTCACCCTCAGGAACCTCAGTGTTCTTTAACTGATCAGCAACAGAAGCGCGTGGAGGAGAGGGTGGGAGTTCTTCATTAACCACAGGTAACGGTTCTGTGGGAACATGAGAAATTGGTTTTTCTGAAAAACAAAGCATGTGAATCACAAAGTATTCAATAGGCATAAGAAGAAGAGGGCAAAAGTTGACACTTACCAGGAACATATTCTGAAATAAAAGCATCCAGATTGCCTCTCCTGGTAATCTTCTTCCTCTAAATCTTCTTTGCAGGCTGACCCTCAGCTTCAGCGCCAGACAGTTTTCTTTTCCCTGCTTTATTCCTCACTAGGCGCTCAGGGCTTGATTCCAAATCAATGGGATCATCAGGGTTGGATGAAGGGATATTCGCAGTATCTTTTGGTTCCGGTTTTGGTCTTCTAATAATAACTGCAGGCGCAAGACCCTCCAAAGAATCAGATACCACCACATAATCACACCAGGAGTCAGAGGAACGGCGCATACCTTTCTTCTCTCCTCCCACATTTTTTGCCTTAGAAGTTTGAGCCCTTTCAGCATCATTCTTCTTTGGCGCAGCGCTGGTCGTGGGCGCACGTTTCTTCTTCTCAGGGCCTATGCTCAAATTAGACAAGTCACCTACTAACAAAGCGCAGAATAAAACTTATTCAAACGCGCAAAAGAAGCAAACAATAAATAATATGATGAAAGCTTACCAGCACTAGCAGCAGGTTGTGCAGACAGATCAGCATCCCGGGGAAGAACAAAGTTCTTCACAATACGGTGATACCAGAGCTCTTCCTCAGGCTTCTTAGCAATGATAGCCATCTTCCCACCTTCCCTCTCAAACGCAACAACATACAAGGAAACAACTGCAAAAGAAGAGGAACAAGGTCAAAAAAAAAAAAAAGAGAGAGAGAGGAACAAACAGGGCAAACCCCAAAATTTTACCTTTGTCATCCTCCATATACACCGGTTTGTCTTCCCGGTTCATCCTCCAATTCAGACTCATACTAGCACCAACAAGGGCTTTCTCTGGCAAAGCAATCGATGGAACGTCTTTCAGATCCTGGTACCAATTTTCGTCAACAGGGGTTTGAATGGTCTCAGTGGGGACATCCTCTTTTCCCCTAAAAGACATCCTCATCGGAATGACCCCCACCTTGATAAAGAAGAATTTTTGCTTCCAATCATGAAATGATTTGGGAGGATTCAGCAAAATTTTCTTCACCGATGCTCTTTGTACAAAAGAATAGAACCCCTGAGAACAATGCATCTGGTGGAAAACACGGAATCGGGGAACCGTCGGTTCAATATTCATCGTCTGGCATACAAGTTCAAAATGGCGAACCCTAACCATGCCGATAGGGTGCAACTGAGAGATATGGAACTTGTAATACTCAAGAATTTCAAGGAAAAATTTTGTCACAGGTAAAAGGAAGTTGCCTGCAGAAAAGAAATCCCAAAATAGGGTTGCATACCCAGCCGGAGCGTCCGCCGCCGTCTGACCCTCTTCAGGGTATCGGGCACCCCAGTTCTCCAGAAACCTGAGATTCTGAACCAATCCATCAAAAGTTGCCCTAGACTACTTCAACGGTGGAAGTTCAGCAGACATTTCTTCAGTAGAGTCTTCGTAATGATCTCCGGTGGACATAAGAGGAGGAAATTGCAAATTCTTTCTGGAAACGGATAAAGAAGACGAGAAGAGAGGGATTTTCAACAAAGTAATGATTACTGGAAATAGGAAATCCAAAACACTTATATACCCACCGCCATAAATAGCTTAGGTAACTGCAACAACACCTTTTTCGGGATAGCACAGTTACCCAAGCGACAGGGGCGAGTAGGGAGCAACACAAACGCGAGTTCACGCGCGCGTGTAAAACACGATCAGTAATATGCATCTGACAGTGACAGCCTGTCACACAGTCGTTACTGTACCTTTCACAACCAAAGTCAAAGATTTTCAAAAAATCAGCGTAATGAGCAAAGTGTATCTTCTCATAGAAGATTCCCCACTTTCGCGCCTAAAAGCCTATAAACATTTCTCTCATATAGTCCAGTGCTCCACTTATTTACATAAGAGCAACACAAGACTGGGGGGACTTGAAGGGGTAAGGTCCCGAAAACCTCGTATTAAGTACTTGGGACCATACCACAACCTTATCTTTTAGCCCTCTTTTGGCCTTGCGCGACCACGCACTGGTCCTACAAAAAGAGCTTAGAAGAAAAACAGTAGACAACACCTGCGCGCTAAAAGGAAAACTATAAGTCCTTGCGCTGATTCTCCATAACAAAGGGATAAAAATCCCAACAAGCACTCCCGCTTAAATAATACCCAGACTTGGATATTATTTACTAAATGGATACCACACGATAAGGAGTCACACCGGATTATGGCAATAATCTTCTAGAAGACTCAATCGTGCACCACCAGATGGTTATAACCGTATGGGACACGTGTCATCATCCCAGGCCACCTTGAAATCACGATGATGGCATGGAATTGGAGAGAAACCTCCACTTGCCCACTTTCCATGTGGCAACACCCCAGCCGTTGATCTAAATGGTGATCCTTGTGCTTTCACGTCAGATCAAGAAGATTAACGGAGAAGGAAAT
Organism: Helianthus tuberosus; assembly: GCA_030545235.1. NCBI lineage: Eukaryota > Viridiplantae > Streptophyta > Magnoliopsida > Asterales > Asteraceae > Helianthus > Helianthus tuberosus. The sequence goes on from CM060418.1 coordinate 102,529,134, forward strand.
AACCGCTTACGGAGTTAGTATCTTCCGTTAACATTTCAATAACAGGTTTTCCCGCCCAAACTCCCGGCTATAAATATGAGAGTAATTCAGGTATAAACTTCAAGTTACATTCACTTCACTTATACTCTTTCTTCTTTATATACCGATACTTATTCTCACGTCGGAGGGTGGTCACGGAGAGAACCCCCATTCTCCCCGTGACGAGGCTGACGGTGTTCTGTTTTGTAGTTATCGTGAAGGAGAAGAGATCCGATCCCTTGAATCAAACAAGAGAGAACAAACCCTTTTTATGCAGAACCTAACCCCCTGGATGAATTGATTCTGGTCATTTATCCAGTGTTTCTTCAAATATTGTTCTACGCGAAGTTTTACAGAATGCATTGTTAGCTGAGGGGTGTAACTCAATAACATTTTGCTACATGAGATGGACAAATCTTTAAGAAAAAGATGCTGATGTCAGACTTATGTCATTTTTTGTGCTTTGTTCATGATGAATACTTGAATGGCATGAAGAGACGGATGACACTGATCAGTGGGTTGAAGATAAAGATGAACTTCAAACAAAAAACTCACGTCATTTTGTGCTTCTAAACAGCCACAAAAAAGCTACTTCAACAAGAAAAAAACAAAATGAATCATGCCAAAGTCAAACCGCCAGTGAAGATGTTTCAAAGAAGAAAGAGACTGGCGACAGTGAAGATTTGAAAGATGAATTGTTTCTATTTTTTTTCAGTCGTTTGTTATGTATTTTTCAGCTAAGAACAAAATACATTATTTCTCAATATATATATATATATATATAATAAAACGTCACACAGACAAATGCTTGTAAAGGCCATTAATGATAAAACACCATTAAAGATGTGACATGTTACAGAGTTAACAGATAAAGCTGAGCAAAACAGGAAATACAAACAGTAAACTAAAATGGCGGATATTTTATTAATGGCACTTATTAATAATATCCCACCTAAACTACGCGCCAAAGATATTCTATAAACAGAAACGTCTCAGTACCTTCCAATGATTAACCCAAAAAACAAACGCCATGGTTCCTAAAAACCACTCACTATAAAGCGCCAAAAAGTTAAAAAATCAAAGATGGCAGACATCGTTTCTGGGATGTTCAGTATTGTTCTGCGTGAAGTTTCATTGAATGGATTGTTAGCTGAGGGCGGTAACTCAATAACATTTTGCTGCATGAGATGGACAAAACTTCAAGAAAAAGAGACTGATGACAGTCATATGTCATTTTGTCTTCTTTATTCTTGAAGAAGGCTTGGATGGGAAAAAGAAACCGATGACGCTGAAGAGTGGGATGAAGATAAAAGATGAAGATAAAGATGAAGACAAAGCAAAAAACCTACTCACACGTCATCGATCTATGTCTTCAACATCCACAAAAAGACACTTCAACAACAAACAAACAAACAATAAATCACACCAAAGCCAAAATGCCATATATTTGTGACAGTTCTTGTAGTTTCAAAGAAGAAAGAGACTGATGACAGTGAAGATTTGGCAGATAAATTCGATTAGGATTTTTAATTAATTTTTTTCGCTTCTATTTTTTTCTGTGGTTTGTTATCTAATTTTCCACTAAAAATACATTATTTCTCTAAAACATGCTTGGAAAATGCCAAAATGCCGCAACGCCAAACTCTACAACTATAATAAAATTTGAATTATTAAATGTATATAATGATTTTGATAACCCAATAGACGCCAAGATGCTAGAATTATTATTTAATTTTACTGAATTTGGTAAACGCCATAAACGCCAAACTGTTATCTATGTGACACAAAAAAGATTAATCGATGGAGACAGATCTAAAAAGGACCAGTAAAACGCCACGCCAGGTATTATTGAATCTAACTAAACGTCAAAAATTCTTAGACGCCATAAATGAAGCAGTTCTGTGTCACATGAATTGGAAAAAAGGAAGACAAAAGACAAAAAAGTCCATCCGCCTTGATTATATCGCGCGCCACGTGTTAGACTAGGATCCGTTCTCGCCGTTCTCATACTTTAGGGCGTTTTCTCCTAATCCCGTACCTATATACATATGTATATATATATATATATAGTGGAGAGTTCAAATGAAAAGAAATTATTTGTAAGAATAAAAAAGAAGAAATTTCAACCAATAAGAATGCTTTATTTTACTTTATTTAATTTTTGTATTAATATTAGTGTAAGGATATATTGCTAAACTTAGATGTATCATTAATTGGTAGCCTTTCTATTTAATAGCTAACTACATTAAATTTCTAAGTTATTTTCAAAAAAACCTATTTTTTAAAAATAGAAAAAATATATAATTTACAAGTGTAGTATAAATTACGAGGTGTGTACGATAAAGTTCAAAACGTGTAGGATAAATTTTGATGTGTGTAAGCAAAAATTTAAGTGTGGAGGATGATAGTGTTTATGATTAATTAATTAGTAAAAGATAATAATAAATGAGTTCAGAGAAAAACTATTTAATATTTACATTTGTACCATTTGTTCTTTTTCTTCTTAATTTAATTTTCTTCTCAAATGAATCTTCCCCTTTATATATATATATATATATATGGGAGCGGTTAACATACAAAAGGCCTTATCCTACTTCACGTACGCGACGCCCGTAACCATCAGATCAGGGATGTAATCACACATGGGAGCCCTAATAACGCATGGATCCGTTGGTTTTTTGATAATCACGCATGGGAGTCAAAAAATCACGCATGGGAGCCAAAAATCACGCATAGGAGCCCTTATAATCACGCATGGGAGACTTTATCATACAAATCACGCACGTTATATGTTAATCACGCACGTTGTATTCTTGTCGCGTACGTTAACGTACGTTAAGGAGTTTTGTACATTATACTTTCTATATATATATAAATATATATATAGAAACGAGATCAATTGAAAAAGGTTAAAAGTGTGAAAACGGTGAGAACGGATCCTGGCCGAACACGTGGCGCGCGATATAATCAAGGCAGGGGGACTTTTTTTTGTCCTTTTATTTTCTTTTCAAATGCGTTTCTCACAACACTGTTGTCATTTTTGGCGTGTAGGATTTTTTTCGTCTATAGTTAAAATAATAACTAACTGGCGTTTTATTGTTTTTTTTTAAATCTGCCTCGATGAATTAATCGTTTTTTGTGTTACATAGTAAATATTTTGCTGTTTATGGCGTTCCCAAATTCATTAAAATCAATTAATAATTCAAACATATTGGCGTTCATGGCGTTCTTAAATTCATTATAATTCATTAATAATTCAAAACATTACAACTAAGATGAAATCAAACTAAACTAACAGTCTTCTGTGGATGGTATTACATCAGAGATGCACCAATCGCTTTGGTCATCAGTTTCTTTAGACTCATCATCATCATCTTGTTCATTGGCGTATCACGCCATAACCTCGTTTCATCTTTGTTGCATCCTATATTTAAATATCATCAAAACTCTTGATGTTGCATCGTTCGATGGTGCTAAATCACAGAGTTGTTCAAGAATGTGTAGTCTATCTGTGTTCAGCGTTTTATCATTAAGGTTTGGCGTTTTGTATTAATTGCGTTTTATCATTAAGGTTTGGCGTTTATCAATAAGGTTTGATGTTTTATCATTAAGGTTTGGCCTTTTGTATTAATGGCGTTTTATCATTAAGGTTTGGCGTTTATCACTAAGGTTTGACGTTTTATCATTAAGGTTTGGCGTTTTGTATTAATGGCGTTTTGTAACTCTGTAAGTTGCAACTCTGGATGTTGCAACGCGTTTTATCATTAAGGTTTGGCGTTTTGTATTAATGGCGTTTTAGTCGCTTTGAATGGCGTTGGCTCATTAGTTTGGCATTTTGAATTAGAGCAGTAAAAGACCCTTTTACCCTTAATGAAGCACGTTCCAAGTAACAAAGTTGATTTTATTTACGAAAACGCCACCGCGCTAATCTAGTCCATAGATTGCTTTGATCCAACGGAAGAGGGGCGTTCTCACCGTTTTCACACTTTTAATCGTTTTCCCTAAATCCTGCCCATATATATATATATATATATATATAGGGAGCGGTTAACATACAAAAGGCCTTATCCTACTTCACGTACGCGACGCCCGTAACCATCAGATCTGGGATGTAATCACGCATGGGAGCCCTAATCACGCATGGGAGCAGTTAATCACGCATGGGATCAGATTTTGGAAGATAATCACACATGGGAACATTATTACGCACGTTCAGTTGATCAAAAATTGGTGATAATCACGCATGGATCATAATTACGCACGTTCTATTCTGGTCGCGTACGTTAATGTAGGTTAAGCTGTTTTGTACATTATACTTTCTATATATATATATATATATATTTAATCAAAGGTATGTGACTTTTATATAAAAAATATATTAGTAGACTAACATTTGCTAAATTTAGCTACAATAATTTCTTTGTTGTTTTTTAGTTTAATTGGACTTTTTTTTCTTTAGTTTTACTTTTAAGTTCACCCCTATTCTTTAACACAATGGTTTTATTTTACTTTGATATATTTTGTTCGTTAGTGTTTTTATATAAAAACTTAATACGTACTTGTGTTTATATTTTTTTCTTAACATTCCGGTATAAATTTTATTGAAGACGGAGTTGTATTCGGAATTGCGATACGCTAACGAACTAAGCCGGTACCGATCGAACAATATCGGTACTGGTATCGATGATATCGAGATCACTTTTTGTTTTTATGGTTTTTTATCGGTATAAAAATGTAAAACATGCCTTTATTTTTAGGGTTAGATCATACAATTGTTGTGTAATAAAATTATTGTAAATAAACTATTTTTTTAGTTATTGAAACCGAGACTAACAAATTTTAACATCTTCGCCGCATATCTCTTTTGGTTGCTATGATTATCGAGTGTTGTACCGTACTAATACTGAAATGAATTGAATCCATACCAACCGAAGTCCGCCACAATGCACAAGGTATCTGACTGGTTATAATTCAGTCTATCTTAAAAGTCAAAGTCGGTGGGGTTTCCCACCGGCTTTGTCTCCCCCCTAAACTTTTACAGTATTACATTTTAAGCCCTTCAGCTTTGCTACGGCACCTCCACTTTTGGAGTAATCAATTTTAGTCACTTATCTAAATTTAACTATTCGCCTACTTTAACAACTGACATTTTTAGCCCATACATTTTTACTAATTTAAATTTTTTTCGACAACATTCGTTCATTAATTTCTTTTGTTTACCCATATCATTTTTTTACTTAAAAAAACTATTTTTCCATGCATATTTTTATGTACGTATCCGTATAAATTTAAGGGTGTCTACGATTCGACATAAAATTTTTCTGGAAACGAGTTAGGTCAAGTATAACACGTTTTCGTTTAAAAAAGCATTTTTACATTCATATTTTTATGTATGCGTGTGTATCAATTCAAGTTGGTCTACATTTGGATATACTTTTTTTTTAATATAATACGTTTTCTTACTTATTTTATGATGTTTTCATAAATTTTGTTCGAACAAAGTGGAGTCAAATTGTGGTTTCTTTTTTTCAAAGCTTTAATTAATCTTATAGAATAAGTTATGATCGTACGAGATAGATTCGATATATTTTACGTTATGATCCAATCGCAATACTTATATAGGTTACATTGAGTTCAATCAGATATGTCGAAACACGCGTTTTCATATAGTTAACGCATCACCTAACACTTGAACAAATACATTCGATGTTTGCGATGTACTCGCGCTGCAACGCGCTCAGTGCATATAATAAGTGGATGTCGGTATATAGGTAAGCCCATTTTAAAAAAAAAATTATCCATTGTATATATTTATGTTGAGACTAAAGGTGATAAGAGTCCGGGCTTTTTAAAGTTTTAGTGGCCCAATTAAATCTAATGAAAAACTATTATTTGTTTAAAACTAGTTTTTGCCCCACCCGCGTTGCAGGGCAATAAGCCGAACATTTCTCTCTTATAACATGTATGTCTGTACAAAGGGTGATGTGGAAAAAGTAGTTCAACTAAATAAACTAAAATAACCCTAAATTAAGACTCAAGTAATAAAAATCTAGACTCTCTAACTTGACTAAACTACTCACCGGCAAGTGAACCGGTCGACTCTAGCAAAGAAAAGTAAGTCCGGAGGTCGAACCCACAAGGACTCTAATTAATCACGTTAACGACTTTATTTAGACTAGACACTGACACGACTAAACAATTGTTGTGTTTTAAGAGGGGGGTTTTACTAAAATCCTAAAATCGAAATTAAAATGAAATTAGACTAAGACACGAATAAGAACTAAGGTTTGATTAAGATGAGATTAACGACTACCTAGGATTGAATCCAGTTTAACTATGAATGGACTTCTAACGGTATTATTGTTGTATGGAGTCGGGATCGTAAGATACTAAACCCTAAGGTATTTCAAGCTAAGACTTCCCGACCCTTCACAGGAAGAAACCTAGGAAACCCTACAAGGCTGTTATGAACACCAACTGTTAGACTTCCTCTCGGTCCTCTAACAACTCTAAAAGTGCCCTAATTTGACTATCTACCTCTCAGCGCGATAATCTAAGGCAATTATAGGTTCTAACTTGGTTTACTAGACACAAATGCAATTAGGGAACTAAAACCGACTTCTCTCAAAATCTATCTTAGCTATATACTGCACCGCGACCTAATAACTAACTCGAGCCTCTCAGCGACAAGTTAAGCAGAATATTTAATTCTAATTGTATTTTAATTACTCTTTCTAAGGCTATTGGCCAATTTACCCTAAGATTACCCGAACCCGCAAGGAATCAAATAATCAACACAGATTTATTATGTGAAAGACATTCACCAAAATCTATGTGAAACAGCAAGTAATCAACAATCAAAAGTAAATACGCATACGCACCAAATCAGAAATTCTAGAACACTTTACTTTTAAAGATCAATCCATAAACAAACAATGATAACCATTAAAAGATCCAAACTTCATCAAACTATCATCTTGCCTAGGTAGTAACAAAGGTTTTAGCCAAGAAACATGTTGTCTATAATAAACAAATCAAGTTCAAAACAAGAATTCATTGGAAAAAGTATTGAAAACCGGGAGATAAACCCGAACAATCTTCACTTCCACGCTCCAAGCTTCAACCGTATGATTCCCGTAAGCTTAAACACTCCGAAAGATGTAAAATCTGCTCCAAAAGTTGCCTTAGGGTTTCTTGATTCGTAAGTATTTGATAATGATCATTAATCTCCAATAAATACCAAACCCTAGCAACTAAACAATTGATTTTCCCCAGCTAACCCCGTCGCGCGGCGCGACGAGGACCTCTCTTCTCGTTGGCGCGGCGCGAGCAACACAAAAGTCAGATTTCGTTTGTAAGTTGTTGGCGCTACGCGGGCTTTGAATCACCTACCCGTGGCGCGACGCCACGGGCATATTTCCACAGAAAGTCTCGTCCAAAAATCAGCTTTTCATCCCCAAAACATTCAAGAATTATTCTAACTCTTTGTGACTTGATCCAGGACGTAATGTTTCAGCACTATAGCTCGTTTCCACTCAATTTTCAGCCAATTAACGTATCAAGACCTGGAAAACCGAACTTTGATCAATAGCACGTAATTCTAAATAAAAACTAAGCTATAAATAACGATAAAATATACAAAATATACACGAATAAAGGATGTATTTTGCAATACATCAAATATCCCCACACTTGCTCTTTTTTCGTCCTCGAAAAAGAATTATGCAACGGAATCAGAGACGAACAATGTGACAACCCTCAAAATCCCATGTATTCCGTACAAATTTTTAATGATAATTAAAGTGTTTGACGACTGTGTGGAATTACTTAACTGCTTTTTGATATCTGTGTTATGCTTACACGTATTTGTTAATATGCTAATAGTGTATAGAAAAGTCACTAAATAGTCCGTTATATTTTCCTAAGTGTTAGAAAATAAAAACGTTGCAAAAATATATAAGTAGGACGCTTTACGGATTAATTAAGCACTTTAACGGAACAACACCGAGCCAAACAACCGGACATTACCCGGAACACCAAAATAATGCTAGAAGCATTATTTTTATTTTTCTGAACTAGTTATGGACCCTGAACACCATAACATTCTATATAACATCTAGTAACTAATTAACCTAACTATATACTTGAAATCTAGTTATACAAACTAACTAATACTTACAAACTAACCAAGACCCCCCCCCCCCACCTATACAATCGGCCCACATGGCCTATTGGAAGGATCCTACATAATCTTGCAAGATATCATAAGATTTTAATTGATTTGTTAATAAGATGTTGTCTAGTACTACTAAGACATAAGGACCAATGGATGAACACTTGTTGGGAGATATAAGAAAGAACCCCTAGATCTTCATTTCTCATTTCCCATTCACAAACTCAACAAACTCTTTCTCCTCTCCTTCTTTCTTTGTTCGGCCGACCCCATACCACACCACAATCACCATCATCTAATCTTCATCATTCAATTCCAAGCTTACTCAAAGGTGTTAGGAGGTGTACAACGAAGCTTGGTGTTCTCGGAAGTGGAAGGACCTTCTCCATTCGCTATTAACCACCACTTTTCTTCACTCGAACTCCCCTAGCCTTGAGCTAGTGGTAAGAACTTAGATCCGTTCATTCTTTATGTTATTTTAGTGGTTAATAGATGTTAGAATGATAAAAAGTTAAGAAGCTATAAAGCTCATGAACAAGTCTTGAACATAAGTGGTTAATGATGGATAAAGAAAAGATATGTGTGTAAATCTTATAAATCCTGCATAGTTGTGATTATCTGGTGATTTGTTAGTTAATATTGATGATTGATGATTGTTTTGGTCACTAAACTTGTTAACGGAATCAATCGAACACGATTTAGAAGGATAAACACTAAAAATCAGAATCTGTCTAAGCGTTACAGCCAACTTCAGTTGGCTGTAAACAGGTCTTAAACTCAACGAAAAACCGATATTTTGAATCTAAAATATGTCATTATGAAATACGGTTCTAATGGAACCGGAATCGTAATTTTTGGACTTCGTTTACTATTTTTAAAGTGTTAATTTGTAACAGCAACTTAAGCTGAATTTTGACAGCAATAAATGGGTGTCGTACTTTCAGTCATAACCTGAGTTTTGTGATGAATCGGACCATGAAATTTGTACAGTAGATGACAACCGATGTATTTGTAATTACCCCACTGGAATTTCGTAAATCGGACACTCGATGAATTTTTAATAAATTTTTCCGTGGACTGTGGTCAGAAATACATAAATCTGAGTTCAGTCCGGAATATGAAGTTTTATAAAATATTGGTAATGAACCGGACCCCGATATTTTTACACAATAAAATATGGAACGTTTATGACACTCTGTAAAAATTTGGGAATTTTTGGAATAATTTAACTATTTTATTAAAATGTCCGAAAACAGCCGGTTTTGAATATTAATGCTGAAATGACATAAGTTGTAAGTTGCATGTTTAAATGTCGGGTAGGTTATCTGTGAATGATATAACGTGTTGTATGTGTTATGTGCATTATCGTATGGTTGTTGATGAATGGGGAATGGATGGGGAACTTATATGGGCATAAACCGTTAAAGTGACGCATGTTATGTGATAGATACGTGTAGGAACTTTGTGCTCTATTTGAAACCACTAAATGACTAACTGGTAATCATATTAGGACGTGATTGACCGACCCTAACTGTTTGCTATATTGAGAATCTAACCGAGCAAACCGAGGTGAGTTCACACCCTTACTAAGGCATGGGATTCCCGGTGGTTGGGAATGGGATTGAATAACTATTTATATTATCAACGCTACTAGACTACCAACTACTGTCCTCGGATTGAGAAGGGCACGTACGTAAAACCTACGTACACTCACACTTACTACTGTCCTCGGATTGGGAAGGGCACGTACGTAAAACCTACGTACATTCATACTTACTACTGTCCTCGGATTGGGAAGGGCACGTACGTAAAACCTACGTACCCTCATACTTACTACTGTCCTCGGATTGAGAAGGGCACGTACGTAAAACCTACGTACACTCATACTTAACACCGTCCTCGGATTGGGAAGGACACTTATGGATACGCCTAGTCTAGTAACATACATAATGGGAAGCCCCCACTGATTATGGTTATGGTTTGGGTAATGAAAAAGGGAACTGGTTAAACATACTTTCAACTACGGGGTAAGCCCCACGGCAATTAAGCCAACGAAAGTCAAACCACATTTTTCAGAAACAACTTAAAACTAAACAACCAAACGTGAACTCACTCAACTTTGTTGTTGACTCGTTGTTACATGCCTTACAGGTCGCTAAACACTTGGAGCTTGCACGGGGAAGGAGTCGTTGTGGTGTACGGACTGTTATGTTCCGTACTTATTATTTAAATCCTTATGAACTTATTAAACTAGCGTTTTGAACTTTAACTTATAAACGGTGAACTTGTGCTTTTGGATTTACTTTCATGCTTCCGCTGATTAAACTAAACATGGTTAACTGGCTTTGGTCACCAATCGTGTTGTGGTTGGTCTTATTTACTTAATTACGATGTTCAATATGATTGGTGGCTCGATCCTGGTCATGTCACGCCTCCAAGCGGTGGTACTCCGCATGGTGGATTTTGGGGGTGTGACAGATTGGTATCAGAGCCATTGGTTATAGAGAACTTGGTTTTAATAAGGGAAAAGTTTTCATTAAAACCAGACTATAACCTGTACAGTGCTCAACGATCCACAACGACGCTTCGCTCCACGTGCAAGACTCGACACTATAGGTGATACGATTCATGTTTATATTACCTACTTGTTAGTTATATAGAACATTGCTTATGATATGCTTAGATAACATAGTATCTACTACTTGAAAACTTTGTGTGATCACTCTCTTCTGCCACTCCACACTTGCGTAATGATACGACGCACTTCTCACTTGTGTTCTCCGTATGGTGAAGATCATGAGTGGACGAATCAGCCTCACACAAGCCCAGCTGGCGGCTTTGATCAAAGAACAAGTTACTGCGGCACTTGCAGCCGCTCAAGCAGGAGGCCAGCTTACCCAGTCGCCTGTGTGCACGTTCAAGACTTTTATGGACTGTCGTCCTAGTACCTTCAGTGGCACTGAAGGGGCCGTCGGACTCCTCCACTAGTTCGAGAAGCTCGAGTCGGTCTTCGAAATGTGTGAATGCCCTGAGGATCGTAGGGTGAAGTATGCTACTGGTACTCTTGAAGGGGTAGCGCTCACGTGGTGGAACGCTCAGGTTCAGCTGCTGGGGTTGGTTGCTGCTAATGCCACCCCATGGAATGACTTCAAGGAACTGATCAAGGAAGAGTACTGCAGTCGTGATGACATCCACAAACTAGAGGTGGAATTTTTCAATCTAAAGATGACGGGGTCTGAGATTGAGGCGTATACTAAGAGGTCGAATGAACTGGCCATCCTGTGCCCTACTATGGTGGACCCCCCCCCCCCCATCAAACGTATTGAGCTTTACCTCAAGGGCCTTGTACCCGAGATTCGGAGTCACGTGACTTCGGCTAACCTGGGTACCATTCAACAAATCATCAAGTTGGCTCACCGTCTCACCGACCAGGCAGTGGAACAAAACAGATTACCCAAGCGTATTGGTACTGCTACTACTAATACCCCCAATGATCACAAACGAAAATGGGATGGAGCCAACAGCAAGGGTTCGACTACAGTTCAGTCCCAGGCGCAGCAGCGAAAGATTGATGACTACCAGAGTCCTGGTCAGCAATCTTCTGGTAGTCAAGGGCAGGGTGGATATCGAGGAAACCATCCAAAGTGCAACAAATGCAACAGACACCACAGTGGTCAGTGCAACAAGGGACGTTGTCAGAGGTGTCTCAAGATGGGTCATGAAGCCAAGGATTGCAGGAGCCCACGACCTATGAACCAGAATCGTCAGCAGCAACAGCAAGCACCGCAGAATCAGCAACAGCAACAGGGAAAGAAGGGATGCTTTCAGTGTGGTGCTGAAGATCACTTCAAGAGACACTGTCCTCAGCTAAACCAGAATCAGAACAACAACAACCAAGGAAATGGGAATCACAATGGGAACAACAATGGAGGCAACAATGGAGGCGGCAATGGGGGAAACCACAATGGTAATGGGGCAAGAGGTCGTGTGTTCGTGATTGGTCAGGGAGAAGCAAGGAACGATGCCAACGTTGTGATGGGTAAGTTTCTTCTGGATGACTTCTTTGTTACTGTTTTATTCGATTCGGGTGCCGATACTAGTTATGTGTCCTTAAAAGTTAGCCAAATGCTTAAGCGCACCCCAACACTTTTGAACACCAAACACGCGGTAGAGCTAGCAAATGGTAAAAGTCTTGAAGCCACACACGTAGTTAAAGGATGTAACCTCGTCTTAGCTGGTCAGACTTTCCCTATCGATCTTGTTCCTATCACCCTTGGTAGTTTCGACGTCGTTATTGGGATGGATTGGCTATCTCATCATCAAGCGGAGATTGTTTGCAAGGAGAAAATCGTCCGCATACCTCGTTCTGGTGAAGAACCTCTCATGATTCGTGGCGACAAGAGTGGTGCTGTCGAAGGCATCATCTCTTTCCTTAAGGCCCAGAAGTGTTTGCGAAAGGGCCACACTGCCATTCTAGCACTCGTTACTGACACATCCACGGAAGAGAAGAGAATTGAAGACATCCCTATTGTGCGCGATTTTCCCGAGGTATTTCCTGAGGAATTACCTGGTCTTCCGCCTCATCGACAAGTTGAGTTTCAAATCGAGCTAGCTCCTGGAGCAGCACCAGTAGCTCGAGCACCATATCGTCTAGCTCCATCAGAACTCGAAGAACTGTCCACACAACTACAAGAGCTCTTGGAAAAGGGTTTTATACGTCCTAGCTCTTCGCCCTGGGGAGCTCCAGTCTTGTTCGTAAAGAAGAAGGATGGTACTTTCAGAATGTGTATTGACTACCGCGAACTTAACAAGGTTAATGTGAAGAATCGTTATCCTCTTCCACGTATTGACGACTTGTTCGACCAGTTGCAAGGGTCAAACTATTACTCCAAGATTGATTTGAGATCGGGATACCATCAGCTGAGAGTCCGAGATGAGGACGTCTCCAAAACAGCGTTCAGAACTCGTTACGGCCATTACGAGTTTCTGGTTATGCCATTCGGGCTGACGAATGCACCAGCGGTCTTCATGGATCTCATGAACCGAGTGTGCAAGCCTTACCTGGATAAGTTCGTTATTGTGTTCATCGACGATATCCTGATCTATTATAAGAGTCAGGAGGAACACGAGCAGCATCTACGACTTATGCTAGAACTTCTTCGAAATGAGCAGTTGTATGCCAAGTTTTCGAAATGTGACTTCTGGCTTCGCGAAGTCCACTTTCTAGGCCATGTGGTAAACAAGGATGGGATTCATGTGGATCCATCTAAGGTTGAATCGATCAAGAACTGGCCTGCACCCCGCACACCAACAGAAATCCGCCAATTCCTGGGTTTGGCCGGATATTACAGAAGGTTTATAAAAGATTTCTCCAAGATTGCGCAACCTCTCACTTCACTGACTCAGAAGGGTGTCATCTATTGTTGGGGTGATGCACAGGAGTCCGCATTTCAGCACTTGAAGGATAGACTTTGTAGCGCGCCTATCCTCTCATTGCCTGAGGGCACAGATGATTTTGTGGTTTACTGCGATGCTTCCATCCAAGGACTTGGTTGCGTGTTGATGCAACGTGACCAGGTCATTGCCTACGTATCACGCCAACTCAAGGTTCACGAAAGAAATTACACTACTCACGATCTGGAACTGGGAGCAGTTGTTTTCGCGCTTAAGATATGGAGACATTACCTGTACGGTACCAAGTGCACCATTTTCACCGATCACAGGAGTCTCGAGCATATTTTCAAGCAAAAGGAGTTGAACATGCGTCAACGTCGATGGGTTGAGCTCTTGAACGATTATGAATGCGCAATCAAGTATCATCCGGGCAAAGCCAATGTTGTGGCCGACGCCCTTAGTCGAAAGGATACCATACCTAGGCGTGTACGTGCTCTACAGCTTACCATCCAATCTAACCTCCCCGCTCAGATTCGCGATGCTCAGGTTGAAGCATTGAAAGCAGAGAACATCAGGGCTGAATCCCTACGAGGATCGAGGCAGCGACTAGAACGAAAGGAAGACGGCGCTTACTATGTAAACGGACGCATCTGGGTTCCACTTTATGGAAACTTACGCGAGCTTGTGATGGACGAAGTGCACAAGTCTCGTTATTCGGTACATCCTGGTTCGGATAAAATGTACCACGACCTCAAGACTACGTATTGGTGGCCTGGCATGAAAGCCCACATAGCAACCTACGTCAGCAAGTGCTTAACTTGTGCGAGAGTCAAGTCTGAATATCAGAAACCATCAGGCCCACTTCAACAACCGGAGATCCCGAAATGGAAATGGGAGCAAATTTCCATGGATTTCGTTACCGGCCTGCCCAGATCTCAACGCGGAAACGATACCATTTGGGTGATCGTAGATCGACTGACCAAGTCTGCACATTTTCTGGCTATCAAAGAAACGGATAAGTTTTCTACTCTTGCAGACATTTACCTAAAGGAAGTGGTATCAAGGCACGGAGTGCCAACCTCTATTATATCTGATCGTGACGCACGTTTTACTTCTGAACTGTGGCAAGCAATGCACAAGTCCTTTGGTTCACGTTTAGATATGAGCACCGCTTATCACCCGCAGACGGATGGGCAATCTGAACGCACCATCCAAACCCTTGAGGACATGCTTAGGGCATGTGTAATCGATTTTGGTAATGGTTGGGAAAAGCACCTCCCGCTAGTGGAGTTTTCATATAACAACAGCTACCACACCAGCATCCAAGCCGCTCCGTTTGAGGCCTTATACGGACGCAAATGCCGATCACCTCTCTGTTGGGCAGAAGTTGGTGACAGTCAAATCACTGGCCCAGAACTTGTGGTAGACACCACCGAGAAAATTGCTCAGATACGACAGCGAATGGCGGCAACTCGTGACCGTCAGAAAAGCTATGCTGATAAGGGAAGAAAACCACTCGAGCTCCAGGTTGGGGATCGAGTGCTACTCAAAGTCTCACCTTGGAAAGGTGTAGTCCGCTTTGGCAAACGAGGCAAACTCAATCCGCGTTATGTCGGACCATTCGAAGTCACCGAGAAAATTGGCAAAGTCGCCTACAGGTTGAACCTACCTGAAGAACTCAGCGGAGTTCACAACGTTTTCCACGTGTCAAATCTGAAGAAGTGTCTGTCAGATGAGACCCTCATAGTTCCTCTTAAGGAACTCACTATCGACGACCAGCTGCGATTCGTCGAGGAACCAGTAGAGATTACGGATCGAGACGTTAAGATCCTCAAGCATACCAGGATACCTCTGGTCCGAGTTCGTTGGAATGCTCGTCGTGGCCCAGAGTATACATGGGAACGAGAAGACCAAATGAAACTCAAGTATCCCCAACTGTTTAAGAAAAACACAACCACTACTGAGGCTGAAGCTACTGCAGAATTTCGGGACGAAATTCCAAATCAACGGGGGGATGATGTGACACCCCAGGAAAATCTGGAAAACAACGCAACTTAACTAGCTTCCTCAGTAACCACGCGCAAAATTTCGGGACGAAATTCTCTTAATAGGGGGAGAATGTGACAACCCTCAAAATCCCATGTATTCCGTACAAATTTTTAATGATAATTAAAGTGTTTGACGACTGTGTGGAATTACTTAACTGCTTTTTGATATCTGTGTTATGCTTACACGTATTTGTTAATATGCTAATAGTGTATAGAAAAGTCACTAAATAGTCCGTTATATTTTCCTAAGTGTTAGAAAATAAAAACGTTGCAAAAATATATAAGTAGGACGCTTTACGGATTAATTAAGCACTTTAACGGAACAACACCGAGCCAAACAACCGGACATTACCCGGAACACCAAAATAATGCTAGAAGCATTATTTTTATTTTTCTGAACTAGTTATGGACCCTGAACACCATAACATTCTATATAACATCTAGTAACTAATTAACCTAACTATATACTTGAAATCTAGTTATACAAACTAACTAATACTTACAAACTAACCAAGACCCCCCCCCCCCCCACCTATACAATCGGCCCACATGGCCTATTGGAAGGATCCTACATAATCTTGCAAGATATCATAAGATTTTAATTGATTTGTTAATAAGATGTTGTCTAGTACTACTAAGACATAAGGACCAATGGATGAACACTTGTTGGGAGATATAAGAAAGAACCCCTAGATCTTCATTTCTCATTTCCCATTCACAAACTCAACAAACTCTTTCTCCTCTCCTTCTTTCTTTGTTCGGCCGACCCCATACCACACCACAATCACCATCATCTAATCTTCATCCTTCAATTCCAAGCTTACTCAAAGGTGTTAGGAGGTGTACAACGAAGCTTGGTGTTCTCGGAAGTGGAAGGACCTTCTCCATTCGCTATTAACCACCACTTTTCTTCACTCGAACTCCCCTAGCCTTGAGCTAGTGGTAAGAACTTAGATCCGTTCATTCTTTATGTTATTTTAGTGGTTAATAGATGTTAGAATGATAAAAAGTTAAGAAGCTATAAAGCTCATGAACAAGTCTTGAACATAAGTGGTTAATGATGGATAAAGAAAAGATATGTGTGTAAATCTTATAAATCCTGCATAGTTGTGATTATCTGGTGATTTGTTAGTTAATATTGATGATTGATGATTGTTGTGGTCACTAAACTTGTTAACGGAATCAATCGAACACGATTTAGAAGGATAAACACTAAAAATCAGAATCTGTCTAAGCGTTACAGCCAACTTCAGTTGGCTGTAAACAGGTCTTAAACTCAACGAAAAACCGATATTTTGAATCTAAAATATGTCATTATGAAATACGGTTCTAATGGAACCGGAATCGTAATTTTTGGACTTCGTTTACTATTTTTAAAGTGTTAATTTGTAACAGCAACTTAAGCTGAATTTTGACAGCAATAAATGGGTGTCGTACTTTCAGTCATAACCTGAGTTTTGTGATGAATCGGACCATGAAATTTGTACAGTATATGACAACCGATGTATTTGTAATTACCCCACTGGAATTTCGTAAATCGGACACTCGATGAATTTTTAATAAATTTTTCCGTGGACTGTGGTCAGAAATACATAAATCTGAGTTCAGTCCGGAATATGAATTTTTATAAAATATTGGTAATGAACCGGACCCCGATATTTTTACACAATAAAATATGGAACGTTTATGACATTCTGTAAAAATTTGGGAATTTTTGGAATAATTTAACTATTTTATTAAAATGTCCGAAAACAGCCGGTTTTGAATATTAATGCTGAAATGACATAAGTTGTAAGTTGCATGTTTAAATGTCGGGTAGGTTATCTGTGAATGATATAACGTGTTGTATGTGTTATGTGCATTATCGTATGGTTGTTGATGAATGGGGAATGGATGGGGAACTTATATGGGCATAAACCGTTAAAGTGACGCATGTTATGTGATAGATACGTGTAGGAACTTTGTGCTCTATTTGAAACCACTAAATGACTAACTGGTAATCATATTAGGACGTGATTGACCGACCCTAACTGTTTGCTATATTGAGAATCTAACCGAGCAAACCGAGGTGAGTTCACACCCTTACTAAGGCATGGGATTCCCGGTGGTTGGGAATGGGATTGAATAACTATTTATATTATCAACGCTACTAGACTACCAACTACTGTCCTCGGATTGAGAAGGGCACGTACGTAAAACCTACGTACACTCACACTTACTACTGTCCTCGGATTGGGAAGGGCACGTACGTAAAACCTACGTACATTCATACTTACTACTGTCCTCGGATTGGGAAGGGCACGTACGTAAAACCTACGTACCCTCATACTTACTACTGTCCTCGGATTGAGAAGGGCACGTACGTAAAACCTACGTACACTCATACTTAACACCGTCCTCGGATTGGGAAGGACACTTATGGATACGCCTAGTCTAGTAACATACATAATGGGAAGCCCCCACTGATTATGGTTATGGTTTGGGTAATGAAAAAGGGAACTGGTTAAACATACTTTCAACTATGGGGTAAGCCCCACGGCAATTAAGCCAACGAAAGTCAAACCACATTTTTCAGAAACAACTTAAAACTAAACAACCAAACGTGAACTCACTCAACTTTGTTGTTGACTCGTTGTTACATGCCTTACAGGTCGCTAAACACTTGGAGCTTGCACGGGGAAGGAGTCGTTGTGGTGTACGGACTGTTATGTTCCGTACTTATTATTTAAATCCTTATGAACTTATTAAACTAGCGTTTTGAACTTTAACTTATAAACGGTGAACTTGTGCTTTTGGATTTACTTTCATGCTTCCGCTGATTAAACTAAACATGGTTAACTGGCTTTGGTCACCAATCGTGTTGTGGTTGGTCTTATTTACTTAATTACGATGTTCAATATGATTGGTGGCTCGATCCTGGTCATGTCATGCCTCCAAGCGGTGGTACTCCGCATGGTGGATTTTGGGGGTGTGACAAACAATCACTTGGGTCAAAAATTAGTTATATCTTATGTTAGTGCAGTATGTGTCTATCACCTCCGTCAATCAGAACCGTAGCAGAAAATGAAGAATTATTGACTTTATGATGTAATATGTAGTTAAAAGGGCAAGGTGGCAATCTTGTAAATAAGGGGAAATCTCTTATAACCTTGTGCCTATAAATAGATCCTTTAGGTTTAGAATTAGAACTTTTTGCTCATTTGGCATTTTGAGAGCTAGAGATCTAGAGAGAGAATCTAGAGAGAGAAACGTAATTCAGGTTCTTGTACTCGTCAAATCTTTCAATAGAATCACATTATTTGTACGTTCTTGTGTTTAGGTCACGTTCGTGTACGAATTCCGCACGTCACACGTTCGGTTCGCAATCGTTTCAGAGTCAAAACCGGTCCTACAAGTGGTATCAGAGCAGGAGCTCGATTGCACTGATCTATCACACGATTTCGCACAGGATATCATCGATTTCAGATCCGAATTTCATATATTTCTTCATATTCTACACTTCTTTCACGTTTTTTTCCGAAATTTTCAAAATTGAACAGGTTTTTACTGTCCAAATTAGCTTATTTTTTGATATGTTGTGCGAAAATACCTGATCTATAACCCTACAAAGTTTCAGATCCTAATTCCTAGCCGTTTGAGAGAAATCTGAGATTTTGTGGCCGACATGCTGATGTCATACTAATTTCGCTCGAAATTGTCATTGTGATTTCACACGAAATTAGTTTTTGGGGTTAATTTCGTTTGAAACTGCTGTTGTTTCACACGAAATCACTAATTTCGTTTGAAAGTGATGTTGATTTCACACAAAATCAGGTTTCGTTTGAGTTGCTATTTCGTGTGAAATCCTTATTCCATTTGAAAGTGCCCTATTTCGTGTGAAAAGTTCACCTATTCCGCACGAAATTAGCTATTTCGTGTGAATGTGTCTATTTCGCATCAGATATTTCGTCTGAAATTGATATTTCGTGTGAAATACGTTATTCCGTTTGAAAAGATTCATTCATTTTGTTTGAATCAAAGGTCATCATTTCCTTTTAAAAATAAAAACATATCACCAAACTATGTGTTTTGACTGAATAAAATTCATCGGCCCAATCATATTTCTTACACATTTAAAGTATAGGAAACTGGGGTTTTGAATTAAAGTTGGGCGGCCCAATGAGAATTGTGTTGTGAATTGAGTATGTCAGGTCATTAAACAAGATTTGTCGGCCATTCTAATTGGGAATATCAAAAGTTCACGAGATATGTCAGGGTCATTTAATACATCATATGAATAAAAATGTAATGTTGACAACTCATTAAAAATCTGTCAGCAATAACTTGCTTCACGTGAAAGAGTTTAAAGGTTTGCATAGTTTGAAGTTGTAGGCTCAATCATATTCGTTTGAAAATTGTTTGTCGGCCCAATCACTTGATTCAAGTATTTTATCATAGCTATCCACTATAGTGTTTGGTCCAATCAGCATTTCGATTAATATAAAAAATGATGTAGTGTCAACAGTTGTCAGCACATTTAATAAGTGATATTAAAATTGTTCGGGACATTCAAGATATTAAATTGAGACATCACGTGTTAACAGTTTGTCGGTTCAGTAAAATCAAAGAAAACAGCATGTAATAATATCAGTTTGTATGTGAACAAGAGTTTCGGCCCAATCACATTTAGTTGTCAATAATCAGCAAATACTTATATCAGATTTTGTTGGTCATTATCTTTGAGAGACCCAATTAAAAGTTTGAGTATAGAGTTTAGTCCATTCTAAACCCATATTACTTGGCACATCCGATCAAGCCTATTCATTCAGTGATTTCACCCGAACAACATTGGAACGAGTCCGCGAGTCTTTGACACGAGTCCTAGATCAATTCCACTTTCACACACTTTCACATTTTCAGTCCGTCTAAACTGATCGTTTGTTTGTGTATATTCAGGTGATTCAAGAAATACAAAGTGCAAATATCAAGACATAATTTGAAGATGTCGAGCAGCGGTGAAGAATTTTACAACACGTTTTACAATGCTTTTACTTCAAAATCATCAGAAAGAAGATCCGAAACAAGAGATTACTCGAAAGAGATTTCAGAAAATTTGAAATATGATAATATGTTTGGAAACCGACAGAAACCACCGAAATTAATGAAAGTTGAAGACTATAACTGGTGGAAAAATCGGTTTGAGGGTTGGGTAAAAGCTTTTGCACCTGAAAGTTGGTTAAAATTAAAACAAGAATATAAAAAACCAACAAAAGAAGGAGGAGAGTTATTAACCGAAGAAGTGTTCACAGAAAGAGATGTAAAAAATGTTGTAGCTGAATACAAAATGATTACATTGTTACATCAGTCAGTGAGAGAAGACATTATTTCACTACTTGAACATGAGAAAACATCAAAGGGTTTGTGGGAAGCTTTAGAAAGAAAATGTACTGGTGGTGAGCTGATTATTAAAAACAAGCGTTCATTATTGAAAAAATAATTTGATTTGTTTGCTTGTATGAAAGGTGAAACTGTTCCACATATGATTGAAAGATTCTGTCACCTTAAACTTGAAATGGAGAGAGTTGGTGTGACAAAAATAATGAAGAGATCATTGATAAGTTGATAGAATCTGTTCCAAAAGAAGATGACTGGTCATACTATGTCATGATTCTCAAAAACAACAATGATATGAGCAAGGTGACTCTAGACTGGCTGATTGAGAAACTTGAGGGGCATGATCTAGAAATCAGGAAACAAAACAAAATGGGAAGCTAGCTGTATAAACAAAATGTCGACTTATACTACAGAGGAAACATGTTTGATCAAAAGTCAAAAAACGGGATTTAGTGCTGGAAGCTCAATGGATTCACCTCAGCAAAGTTCTTCAAGAGATTCGGGTTATCATTAAACTGGTTCAAATTCATCAAATCCGAACATTGTCCATTGCAATATCGCTATAGATCTGAAAAACTCTCAAAGTTTGAATGCAGAAGCTGCCAAGCAACAAATGGTGTTCTTAACATCTGTCCTGGAATCGTATGAAAGTCTGATCGCGGGAAAAGTTGGAAACCCAAAAATGACAAAGGAAGATTATGATCAGATCGATCCAGAGGAGATGGAGTTAATGGATATTAAATGGTGCATGGCTAGTACAATGAGGAGAGCACAACGCTTCATGGAGATCACTGGAAGATCATCTTTGGGATCTGCTGATTCGAAATTGGGGTTTGATAAGGCAAAAGTTACATGTTTCAGATGCAAACAGAAAGGACACTTCAAGAGAGAGTGTACAAATAGGGAAACTGACGAACCCATGAATCCATTCTGAGATGATTATTACAAGAAAGCAATTTATCATCGCACCAGTGGATTATCAAATGTGAATCAGAAACAGATCGATGAAGGATCATCAAAGGAAAGATCTAGGGCGATGGCGGTTATTCATGATGATGAAGGTTATGATTGGAGTCAAATTCTTCCTGAAGAAGATTATGTTGGACATGCATTTGTAGCCGATGCAGCTTATGATAATTGGTGGAGAAGAGATAGTGCGAGATATGAGATTAGAAAGTTGAATGAACCATTCAAAGAAGCTCGGAGAGTAAATAGATGGAATGATGAATTGGAATGTTTCATGGATCCACAGGGTAATCCAGTGGTTGATCCGACAAAGGTGGATTTCGATGCAGTAACAAATCTTTTTCCAGATCAGGACACTTATAATACAAGAAGATTATCTGAAAAAGGTTATGAGGCTGATCTGTTGAACAAAATAAAAGAAATTTTTGAAGCAAGTCTGCCAAAGGTGGTAGAAATGAAGAAGAGGAAAGAAGAAGAGTTGAAAAGGCTGGTAGAAGAGGTGAAGATTCTGGCAAAGAATGATGTTGAGGAAGAACAAAAGATAGAAGAAGAAGAAGAAGAAGAAGAGAAGAAATAAGAAGATCAGAAAGTTGAAATAGAAGAATCATTGGTGCTGAAAGAAACTGAGGTAAATGAATCTTCTGATTTATCAAATGCTGAAACTGTTGATAAAAATGAAAACAAGTGCAGGAATTGCATAGAAATGTGCAAAGTCTGTACCGAAAAAGATGAAATAATAAAAACAAAAGATATTGAAACAAATAAACTTGAAAATGTTTTCAAAATAAAATGTAAAGAAATGATTGACAAAGAAGAAATGTTGAAACAAAAGGTTGAAAAGCTGACACAGAAATGTCATGATTTTGAAAAAGAAAATGAGATTTTGAAAGAAATGTGTACAACAAAATGTGTTGGTTGTGTTGAAAAAGAAAATAAGTTTCAATATTTTCAAAAAGAGTATGATAATTTGAAATGGTCAAGTCAGAGAGTACAAGAAGCTTATGATACTTTGAAGAGACAATTCAAATGTTTTGATGAAAGATTGTCTGAAACTTTAATAACCAAAGAACTGTATGAGAGAAAGTTTAAAGAAAAGCAACTTGAATTAAACAAGTGTGTTGATGAAGTTGCTAATCTCAAACAAGTTCTGGTTGAAAAAGAAAAGATTGTTACAAAACTTCAAAGTTATCATAACTCTTCGTACATTCTCGAACGCATTTTCAACATCACACCAGATGACAAAGATACTGACAAGAATAAAAAAGGTATTGGTTCAGAATTTCATCAGGTACCACCACCATTGAGAAATAAATATACTTTTTATGATGAGGAAAAGGTAGCAAAAGGTCTGAACATAGTTGACCAATTACTTGAAAGTATCGATGTGACTTACGCCAAATCTGATGAAGCTGATGATTCAGAGGTGGTAAGTAAGGTTGTTGAAAGCGTTTTGAAAGATGAGTCTACCAAAGGTAAGTCTGAATCACAGGAAGAAAATGAGGGAAAATTTTCATGATGGTTATCTCAAACATTCAAAATCTGAGAATGTTGTGAATGATGATCCAAAAGGATTGACTTATACCATGATTGGATTGGACAAATTATTCTCAGATAACGAGTTCTCGATTCAGAATGTGATTGCAGACAAAATTGACAAAGTGTTTAAACTGGTTGAGATCGAAAAGTCAGAAATTTCAAAATTTGCTGGTAAAAGCAAGAAAGTTTATTATAACAAACCTGGTTACAAAAAGAAGAACATGAAGGCAGGTTTGGGTTATAAAAAGAAACAAAATCAAAATAAAAGGTTTGATAAGCAAAATTTTCATAAGAAAATGAATTTTGTTCATGGGAAAAGTTCGGAAGAAGAGAAAGAACTTCAATTTAGACGACAGTCTAATGAAGAGTTCTATGCTCAGAAAAAAGAAACAACAACAGACTAAAGATGTTTCAAAGAAAACGTGTTTTAAATGTGATCAAATTGGACATGTTGCACGCAAGTGTCAAAATCCAAAGCCTGTTAATGTTGAAACACAGAAATCAGAGGTTGAGAAACAAAAGTCTACCAGATTTGATTCCAAACAAACTTGGAGGTACAACACAAACAAGTTTGCTTCGAATCAAACCTGGAATTGTCATCCACTCAGAATTAGAACAACACAAAGTTGGCAAACATCAGTTGATATGACAAAACCTAACCAGTTTTTGAAATCAAAAGGTGTTGATCAAAATCAAAATAATCAAAATGAGTCACGATTTTACAAAAGAAATGCATCAAAAGGACAAAACTGGGTAGTTAAGAAACAAGTGACTTCTGTGAATGAAGAAAAAGTCGAAGTCAAAGATGAAAAAGTTTTTGTACAAGATGACAAAGATTTTCCATCATTGAATGAAACTTATTGTGTTGAAATGCCTAAGGTCAAACAGACCTGAGCTAAATTGTTTAAGTAATTGAGTTTTTTTGTAATTGTGCAGGTGCTCATGAAGTTTGATAGTCAAGGAAGAGAATTGACGAGCAGCCTGGCACAGGAGGAGAAGGTTGCTGAACCCTGGTTTGGTTAAACAGGGAGTTTATCGATTTTTGTACATAAATAAACAATATTTCAAAAACCCTAAAAATTGAAAAATTTGTAAAATCAAAAATATTTTTTTTTAGATTTTGTCAAAAATTCAAAAATTTTTAAAAAATATGTTGCTTGAATATGCCGAAACCCTCACGGCGGAACAAACATGATTAATTTCACAAGATTGAAAAACGGTTTTCAAACTGTAAAAGATCAATGTGTTGTAAATCATGGGGGTAATTACTGCTTTACATGTTATATATTCTGCATCTCATGCACGAAAAGCAGAAAATGGATGGCGAGACGAAGCTATCAGTATCGGGTTGTCAAATTTTCTTTAAATGATTTTGGTTTTTAGGGGGAGTAAGAAATTTCAATTTTCAGAAAATCTAAAAACATTTGAAAATTTGAAAAAGCCAAAAACATGATAAAATTCAAAAATGAGTTTTTGTGTAAAAAGAGGAAATGATAGTACATCAGTAGACTGTCACAGTATGCTAAAGATTTGGAAAGTTAAAAAGTGATAAACAGTCTCACTAAAGATGTGACGATAGGCTCAGCTAGACTAGTAGATTTGCGATAACGATACAAACTTAAATGAAACAGCCTAGTTCTAGTGGGAAACGCGGTTGAAAGCATAGTACTTAGTTTTATCCTTCGTGACTGTGTACCTACTTAGTAATCGCTGAATGCTGAAAGAGCATAAAAACCAGTCAGTTTGTGAACTTTCACAACTTGCTGAAAAAGTCACTGTGATTGTGCATTTCATTTTGCAAAGACTTAAACTTGTTTGATTTCTTTATTTTGTTTAAGCATTGGACATCCTCTGCGTATACGTGAGTATCGAACTGGATGTTATTGCCTAAATGTTATGCTTTATTTTCTTTGGTGTTTCGTTTAAGCTTTGGATCACCTCTGCGTATACGGGAGTATCGAACTGGTGGTTAAAGCCTAAACAATTTCAACTTGTTTTTATTTCTTATTTTGTTTAAACATTGGACTTTCTCTGCGTATCGAAAGATCGACCTGATTGTTAATGTTTAAACATTCTGCGTTGTTTTCGCACATATCACAGTTGATGAAAGTTTAAAGGCATTACTTGAGTCAGTGTATTGCATGATGAGGGGATATGCTGAGATCGTGGGGTCCATAAGAATTTAGTGCAAATTAATATACCTTAACATATCGGTAAGCATTTAGAAAGTTTTTAAATTGAGTTTAAGTGGACAACAATATCGTCAATCTATGTGAGTTGTTTAAAACTTAAAGTGTTTAAAGCTCAACGGTACTAGTGATATGTCATAAACTGATATGATCCTCTGACACGAACTCAAACAAAAAAATTGTCTGTAAATATTTCTTTATTGCTTTATATTTCAGAAAACTACAAAAAGATTTTGATTTCTGCTTTAGTTTCGACAACCGATGTCTAAGAGCTGAGTTTCAAAATCTAAGTATGCTGATCGTGTTTCTGAAAATAAAACAAGTTCATTAAGTTGAAACTTGAAGTTTCTAAAACTCAAAAAGCAAAAACAGTTTGTGATATCTCCAAGGTCATTAAGTTGGACTTGGATGATAATCTGTGAGGGAGTTGGATTCTTAAAGTGTTAAAATCAGTTAAAAGTGCCAAGTTACGGTTCCTGAACAACTGAAAATGCTTTTAATGTAAAAATATTTTAGCATAGGTTTATATGTGCCAGGTCATCAATCCTGGAGGTTCAAAATGTTTTACTTATAAATGTATGAGATTGCAGATGGTATTCCAGACTACGATCCCGAAAGCCGAGTCTAAGGGGGAGTCTGAAGACGAGCTCAACGCAAGAGGAAGCGTGGATTCAAGGAGCCAGGTAACTATCCTGAAAGAGCTTGTATACGGAAAGCAAGGTGTCGATCCCAAAAGCACGGAAGCTTGACGAAAGGAGGAGCCTGAAGAAAAGGAGTCTGATCGAAAGGAAGAGCAACGGAAGCTTGAAGACAGATCCACGGGGATTCTGTTCAAGCAAGAGGGAGTCTGTGGTTGCTGATGATATCATACCTTCAAGAAGACTCAGAGAGAGAAAGACAAGACGCTACGAGATTGACTGCGGCAATATCCAAGGGGGAGTCTGTTAGTGCAGTATGTGTCTATCGCCTCCGTCAATCAGAACCGTAGCAGAAAATGAAGAATTCTAGACTTTATGATGTAATATGTAGTTAAAAGGGCAAGGTGGAAATCTTGTAAATAAGGGGAAATCCCTTATAACCTTGTGCCTATAAATAGATCCTTTAGGTTTAGAATTAGAACTTTTTGCTCATTTGGCATTTTGAGAGCTAGAGATCTAGAGAGAGAAACAAGATTCAGGTTCTTGTACTCGTCAAATCTTTCAATAGAATCACATTATTTGTACGTTCTTGTGTTTAGGTCACGTTCGTGTACGAATTCCGCACGTCACACGTTCGGTTCGCAATCGTTTCGGAGTCAAAACCGGTCCTACATCTTATTAAAACCAAGGCTTGCGTTAGTCGCGATTGCGAATATATTTGTCCCTTTAAACCCGAATCCAATCCTAAGCCCTTATCATGTGAATTTAATTTAAGTGCGGTCAATCCACCTAGGGTCTCACACTAGAATTTACGGTCCACCTACTCCCACCTCAAGCTTATAAGACTAAAGGAACGATCACTGGACCAATTCCCAACCCTCTTATATCAAAACCAAGAGAGTTTACAATCAATTTTTTTCTTTTTCCATTTTTTTCGCTTTTCTTTCTTTTTTTTTTCTTTTTCATGAGCTTAGACGATGCTTTCCCTAACCAAGAGGCCATCCGGCTGTAGAGTCGCTATCCCCAACTCGGATTACTTAAGCTTCAGTACTTTTTTCTTTTCTTTGCACATTCGATTTCACACACCCTAGCGGTAATTCGGTTGTAAAGTCACTATCCCCAACCCAAACTACATAGGAATGCATTACTTTCATTTAGTTTCTAGCTCACTTTTTATTCTATTTTTTTTCGCATGATCACAAACTCTAACAATTTTAACTTATAACGGTGCCCTTTATTCTATTATCGGCAGTTTTAATTTCCCATATCTCCCAGGCGAAAACCCACTAGCAGACCGACAATTAAGGTATATTAGCTCAAAGGGACTTAAAACCAAACTCGGGCCTATCCACATATCCCTAACTAGACGCAAGATCGATTTATTATAATCTCATATTATTATTATTTTAACCCAAGCAAAAATTCACCTTTTCTATCATTTTCCGTTTTATTTATGCAAACTTCTCATATCGAAAGACATTTTTCTGATTTTTCGATTTTTTTTGGATTTTTAAAATTTTTATTTTTTTTGTATTTTTTCAATAAGACTCGATTATTTACATGTATCCCATCCCCACACTTGAAGATTGCATTGTCCCTAATGCAAGAATGGAAATATGACTCAACTACCTAAACAGCTAAAATCAAACTCCTAAACTACTAACGAACTAACTAAATAAATAACGAACTAACGATGAAATAAATAAATAAAATACAACAACAAAAAGGGAAACGACTTAGCTGATATCTGAGACTGTCAAAGTGCCAGTCATTTCCACATAAGCCCTCCAATTCGAAACGTGCTCAGCAAACAGCTCTAACCTCGAACACGCAAACGAAAGCGGCTAACACAATCAACCTATCTGAATCAAACAAACTACCAAAACATATAATCACATATATCTATCAAAATCATCAATAGTTCATCAGTTTCATCACATCAACCAACCCAGCCATCCCTAACCAACCTGTTTAAAGTGTCTAAATATCAGTACAGACCAAAAGTGAGGATCAAAAACAGCATAAAATAAAAATAATCAGCAAAAGATATAATCGTCAGCTGCTGCTCTGCATCCTCGTGCCATCCCCACACTACTCCTGCTGCTGCCCAGCTGCACCACTGCTCTCTCCAACTACCTGAACTAGAGGCTCCGGATCAACTCTCGCATCCTCACCAGCCTGACCCTCCTGCTGCCTCGGCTGGCCCCCCCGAAGTGACTCGATCAAATGCTCCAACCTATCGAACCTCTGGTCCACATATAACGAGAATGACTCCAAAGTAAGAGGCTCAGGTGGAGGCTGTCTCCTCGGGTACTGACGCGCTGGCAGCTCGTGTCTCTGCGTTGGCCGCTGCCTGTGTGTCGGCTCAATCTGAATCGTGACATCCTGAGCTGGATGTCCCTGTGGCGGCTGAACCTGAGGACCCTTTCTGATCGGCTCCCAGCCGTAGGGTTCCTGCCACGACACTATGCCTGCCTTCTGCAGCTCAAACAACCCAAACACCACCGTCTTGGGTCCCTTATGTAAAAATTCGGGGCGATATTTGTCAAACACCCCCAAATTTGTTGCAATCCTGGTAATGGATGGGCCCATATCCAACCTAGCACGAATACCACCTCGTCGACCTCTACTAAACGAATCTGCTAAGACAGTAGCCAGATTCATTTCCCTCTTCTGCACTCTACACATCAAGATAAAAAGCTCTATCCAGTTCGCTTTGTTCTCTCCTGATTTCCGACCTACAAGTGTAGTAGACAAGATTTTCAGCACATACCTATACACCGGATTACGAACCGATGTGATCAGATTCATAGACCCAAACGGATGATCGGATATCGTACTCCAAAACTCTTCCAACTCAGTCCCACCGACACTATAATCCCTCGGCTTACTATACGCACCCCTCAAGCAAGTAGCAAACTCCGGCCTTTTCACCTCCTCTTCGGTATACAAACCCGAAACTATAGCAAACCGTGCCATATTTATTTCATACACTTGCCTACCTAAACTAAACGACACCGTTGTGCCCTGCTCGAACTTCCCTTCCTTATGTAACCACGTACTATGAAACTCCAGAACTAACTCCTCATACTGAGGTTGTGTGCACTCCAACGCGTCAGATAGCTTAGGATCCACAATGTCCCGCACTTCCTGTAACGAACCTATCTCCTCCAACCAATCCCAATTGATAACCCGATGCTGAAGTAACTCAGTGTCATTCAGCTTCTCATACTTATTACATTCGGGTGAATCCAACTCAAACTTCAGAAACGGGTGATCATCTCTGTGCATTTTCTGATCCGGAATAAAGTTATAATTTGTTCGATATTTGATTTTCCTCAATTTCGGATCGTCGGCCGCTATTTGAATAATAGGTGTTTCTTGAGGAACCGGATCCTGCTGCGGTGCCGACTGACCCTTTCCTGTCTTTCTACCTTTTCCTCGGCAAGAACTACTAGCCATGCCTGCAAAACAGATAAATTTCAAGACAAAACAAGCAGACAGTCAGTAAATAACAACTATTTTTGGTATTTTTAAGTTTTATAATTTTTTTGAATTTTTTTTTAATTTTTTATATATATATTTTTTTTTCAGAATATAATAATGTACATTCAAACGACGACCATATAGCATTTCGTTCGCGGCCGTTGTTTGAAAATGAATGACTCTATCGCAAAACAACTTAAAAACAAACCGAACTCCGCCCGAATGGAGATTAAGTACGAGCGAAACGGTTTAGTAATCAAGTGATGCAACAATACGCACAATGACACTAAAAACGACACTATAAGACTCGAAACACACAAAAATGACTCGTACGACACAAACGACGCAAAACTCGACATTTAGACGCAAACTGCAACTAAACTTAGGATCATACCCTCTCCCGGCACTTTGGTCGCCCTCGAGCAATCCCAAGTGCCGAACATTATCAAACAAAGCTAAATGTGGAAGCAACGGATACGAGCCACAAAGTTAGTAAAAATCACGTTTTTGAATGAAAAAGCCGTGACTCGTATCCCCACACTTGAGCTTTACTACGCCTATATCAAATATGCCCACAATATCCAAAGCAAATCAAATCAAACCAACCCGAGCCCCGCTATAACCTGTATGTCCGCTGCAGCCTAATAACAACTATAAATCGCCAAATTAATTCCAATCAATTATCATGCATCACTCAATACTGCAGATAGAAACATGCAAGCACAAACATAAATTTGACGACTGACTCTAACGACTACCAAACACAGACATACTGACTCGAAAATCATGTTGCCCAAAACAAATAACTATCTGACTCGACTGACTGTACTAACAAAAACAATCACTCGACCAAACCCGACCCGACTAACATACTCAAAAATCACCTCTGGGGACTCGAAGTCATCATACCAGACCAATACGAGACACACAAGACCTCACAGCTGACCCGACAACCCAACTGACTCAACACATCATGGATGTAATATCACGAAACAAGGAATCGACTTAAACCATGACTCGAAACACATAACTCACAAGCACCCAACTTACTGACTATTGACTCGACACGGCCAAAACAGACCTGCAGATACTCAAAACACCAATGCAGCTAACACAAAGTAAACTAATTCACTGGGACGCAACGAAACGACGACTGACCACTCAAACCAACTGACACTATTTACTCATCTACTCACGGAGACATATAAAACCACTAATCCTGAGTCGAACAACCTGACTTCAACCGGATTAGTGATTCGATAACACACCCAGACTGACCTGACTCGAAAACTTGCAAACGGACTCTCATCCACAGACTCGAACCCTAATACCCAAAAACTCATGCAAACAACAAATACAAGTGAGTAATGACGGAAAACATACCTGAATCGTCGATTTTGTGCAAGAGAAATTGAAATTTGTTTGATAGTAGGTAAGCCCCAAATCAGCTGTTTGCAGCGGGTTAATGATGGTATCTGTTTAGGGGTTTTGTTCGGGGATGAAAACTGAGCAGAAGTGTGGTCGGGTGATAGCAAACGGCGGCGGAATTGGTGGTGTAATGGAGGTTGGAGGGTGGATGGTGGTTTCGGCGGTGAAGTTATGGTGGTGTTGGGTGGGTGAATCCGATCACGTGGGTGGTCGGATGGTAGAAAGTGGTGGTGATTTAGTGGTGTAATGGAGAATATCGGAGGGGATATGGTGGGGGTAGGTTTCGGCGGTGGGGTTGCAAGAAAGAAGGATTTTGGGTGTTTGGGGTAACTGGTGAGGAAAAGGTTTAAAATTTGTTTTTTATTGGGCTGGCGTCGCGCGACCGGGTGAGGTGGGGGCAGTGGCGTAGCGCCACGGCCTGGTTCAGCGGAAGAGGTCATTAATTTGGGGGTTCAAATTATTCAAAAGGCTCAAATATTGATTTTAGGGACCCCCATGGTGGCGCTGCGCGACCAGGTAACACGTTTGGTGGTGGCGCGACGCGAGAAGCACTTTTTAACAGAAGGTTTCGTGATTTTTCCAAGTTTTTTCCTTAGAAAATTTTTCTAACTGTTGCCCAACCTTCCCCAAACCATCCCAAATTTTTTCTAAGTATGGGACTTACCTGGAATGACTTTTTCCTTGCATTTTCAGCTCTTCAAAGGTGCGTTTCCTATAAATTTCTCAAGCACACGTAACACAAACACGAAAAACATGAAAAATAACGAAATTTACAAACGGTACAAACTCTACAAACGAAGCTTTTGCAACTCACTTCTCGGGGAAGGTGGGTGGGTCCTCTAGAGGAATTTCTTCCTCTTCGGTAGTATCAATGGGACCTCCCAAGTAATGTTTCAAGCGATGACCGTTTACCTTCCACACACCTTTATCGACTTCATCATATAACTCTACGGTACCGTATGGAAACACCTCCTTTACCACATACGGTCCACTCCATCTTGATTTTAACTTCCCTGCTATCAATTTCAACCTTGAATTGAATAGGAGCACCTTATCACCCACTTTAAACTCTTTCAATCCTCGCAACCTCCTATCATGCAACGCCTTAGTTTTTTCCTTGATACTCCAAGATCGTTCATAGGCGGCATCCCTCAAAGCTTCCAACTCATGAATTTGGAAGAATCTCCTTCTAGCGGCTTCGGTAAGGTCAAGGTTAACGGTTTTCAAAGCCCACAAAGCTCTATGCTCTAACTCTACCAGAGGATGGCATGCTTTTCCATACACTGTCATGAAGGGTGTCGTTCCTAACGTTGTTTTGTAGGCGGTGCGTAATGCCCACAAAGCGTCGTCGAGCTTTTTCGACCAATCCTTTCTACTTTTTCCTACCGTTTTCTCTAAGATTCTCTTCACCCCTCGGTTAGGATTCTCTACTTGGCCACTAGTTTGCAGGTGATATGCGGTAGAAAGACGGTGAGTAACACCGTAGCGTGCAAGTGCCTTTTCCATGGCGGAATTGCAAAAATGCGTACCACGGTCACTTATTATAGCTTTAGGAACTCCTAAACGTGTGAATAGCTTTTTAAGGGATCTCACCACCACTCGAGCATCATTAGTGGGTAAATCTTGAGCTTCCACCCACTTTGAAACGTAGTCAATGGCCAGGAGGATGTACCTATTCCCACTCGATGAGGGGAAATGTCCCATGAAGTCAATACCCTAAACGTCGAAGATTTCAAGAACTTAGATGGGATTTTGGGGCATTTCATCCTTGGATGAGATGTTGCCGGTACGTTGGCAACGGTCACTATAACAACTCTCATCAAAAGTCATAATTATTATTTTATTTTGTCCAATAGGAAACCCTAATTGAGACCCCCAAGTGATCCTGCATAAACCCTAAAATTTTCAGAACAATCAGAATCAGGATCAGGGCCCCTAAAACTCAGGGGGGTAAACCCTAGTTAGTAATACCCACTTAATTTGCTGTCAAATTCAAAATTTAACATTCCGCCAACTCAGCAAGCCTAGTTAAGGACGTGGCTACCCTAGGGTAGATTGGTGACCTTCGCGTCACGCGAGGGGGGGGGGTCAAAATTTGGGTATAAATAAAGGGCCTTGGGACTTGATTTCTGGCACTGAAGTGACGTTAAAATTCATTATATACTTCGAGTTATAGTCTGTATACTACAATTAACACACACGATCACGAAATGCTGCCGCAAAACAGGGTAATAACTCGATCGCTGCTACGATTCAATGTCCGATCGATTGAAATCAATCCAATGGATGTTTAAGTGCTGCCCAAATTAGGGTTTATGCTTTGTCATTCGTCGTTAATTCGATGGATGTTTAAGTATCGCACTTTGTCATTCATTGTGAGGGTTTTAATCTCGTGAGTTATCGTAAATGCTGTATTAGTTACTAACCTAGTTTGTGTGCATGTTATTTAAACTAGGTTAACAGGCTTATCAGTAGGCTTAAAACTCTGCCCGTTGAATCTGCAATGTGAGTCATTCTCTTTTTATCAAATTACTTTCAAAAGTATGTTTATTTTCAAAGTTATAATTACAGGGATTAAGTCTTTGTAATCACCAAACGTACAGCCGGTATGTGGGGTTTTGTATACATTACTTGATAATCATCACCATTGGACAACGAGTTAGCCAAGGGGTGATATGACCATAGTCACAGACACCATTGGACAACGGGGCCAATGGATGGTCAAGTGAAAAATACTGTGGGTAGTTGGTTGATATCAGAAACATTGTAATCGCTCTTAATACTGTAGATTATAACAAAAGTGTCATTTTAGCAAAAATGAATGATTCACTCAGTATTTCCCGCTGACAAAACCTTTTTCAAACATGTTTCAGGTGATCTGTTATAATCCAGGAAAAGTGCCGCGAAGCACTACCAGCTTGAGGAAGTGGCTCAATATAAATAAAGAAACATGTTTTTGTAAAATAAAGATTTCCCAGTGAAATCACCTTATTGTAAATTACCAGGGTTTTATCCTCATTTATGAAATAAAATAATCGGGCATTTTTAGTTTTAAAAAGATCCTGCTAAAAGTCTTCCGCTGTCACATTAATTAATTACCACGGGTTTCCTGTCCCGCGGCTCTGGACCGGGTTAAACCGGGGCTGGGGTCGTGACAGGAAAAGGTGGTATCAGAGCCACTGATCGAGCCACTGATTTAAGCCAATTAAGTATTCGAGAAAATACTTAATTTTACTGATTGCCATTTTTTGATTATGTGTTTTATTATTTGAATATTTGTTTCAGTATGGGTAAACAAAGACTTTCGGACATTTATCGTAAATTAGATACTACACCAAAAGAAAAAGGATCATCATCCTCAAAACACTCTGCAAATCCTGAGGAGGGAATATTTGTCCGTAAGGCACAATATGAGGAACCACTTTCCCCTAATAAAAGAAGTTTAATTATTAGGAAAAGTCAAGAGAAAAGAAAGAAAGCACACCCCAAGGAAACTCAGGAAATAGGCAAAAACCCACCATGGGAAGATGAGTTAGATGAAAAATGGGCAGATCTTTATATGTTAGCCACTGTAGCAGTCAATGCTAAACATCTAAATATCTTAAAATAATAGTAGCATTCATATCAAGCCAGAAACTCAAAAAGGAAAATGTTACCTAGTAAATAAATAAAGTTACAATAAAACCTAGTATGTTTTTGTTGTCCTTTGCATTAAATTAGTTTCATGGTATGCAATAATACTTGAATGTTTATTTGTGAAATTTTTAACTTAGCCTTTTTATGTGCATTTTATGCTCAACAACATGAATGATTTATCTGAAGCCCTTCAGAATCTCAACCTTTATCCAGTAAAAGTAGAAGTTTCCAATGACTTTACTGGTTACATAGCTGATGTAGAAGAACCTATGGAATTCTGTGCTCCACCGCCGGAGAAACCCAAGCCTAAGAAAAAGAGAAGATTTGTAGGATGGAGGCGTGTGCGTAGAAGGAAACCGGCGACTAGAAAAATTCCCAAGATAGAAAATCCCATAGATAAAGGCAAGGGAATTGAGATTGGGGAAGGATCTAGGCAAGTAGAAATGGGAGAGAGCTCTAAGCAAGCTGAAGAACTACCATTACAGGAAGAATTAGATCGCATACTAGAAAGCTGTGATATCATTCGACCTATCAATACGAATCTCTAACCTTATCCTGCCGAGGCCCAACTTCCAATAAACCTAGAACCAGCTATTCCAGAACCTCTGATCCATACTCAACCTATAGGAGGAATGGATGAATGGTGGACTAATGATTGGCAGTTTCAAAATCTCCTAAATAACTTTGATACCTTTTTCCCTCAGTTCGACCCAGAACCTATACCAAATCCTCCGATGAGTAATGAAAACTTAGCTGAACTCCGCCATTTTGGCGAAGAGCTGATCGGTGCAGGAAATAGGATTCGGGAGGTAGGAGAACAAATCTCCTGGAAGTACGACGAGAGGGAACGTCGTTACTGAAGCACCAACTAATGAGGGATAGTGGGGTTGTGAAACTATGATTGTATAATAATAATAATAAACTATGTAAAATAACTTAAAATAAAACTTGTGTAAGATAACAATGTGTATTGATGCATATTATATATAAAAATGGGAATCGAGAAATCGATAATTTTGGTTATATATATTGTGAAATTATGTGATTATTTGCACTTAATTGTTCTATGCTAATAATTTACATATATATTAATTACCAGATGGAAAATGCTAATAATGAACCAGTTAATGAGATTAATCAATCTGAGCAACATCCGGGAGATCAATTTATGACTAGGCAAGATATCGAAAATATCATTGCTCAAGGAATAGCCAATGCTATTCCAGCAATCATCGCTGCTGCCCAGAAAACTGTTGAACCTCAACAAATCATTCCTAGCAAACGTAATCAAGAAGACAACTTTAGTAATAGTGTAAATGGAGGTGGAAACCATACTAATAACAATAACGAAGGAATGCCGGCTCCACTTCCTAAGAAAATGAAAGCTGCAATGCCTGGTTGCACTTACAAAGAATTTCTTGCTTGTAAACCAGCTGAGTTCACAGGAAATGAAGGGGCAACTGCAGCACTGCGTTGGTTGGAGAAACAGAGGCAGTACTTATGATAAGTAAATGTGCTGAAGAAGATAAAGTCATGTATGTGTCACATCTATTTAAAGAAGGGGCGCTAGAATGGTGGAATACAGTACTTCAAGCCAAAGGAAAAAAAATGGCCTATGCCATAAGTTGGGAAGAATTTAAACAGATAATGGAAAGAAAATTATGTCCCGAATATGAAAAGGAACAAATGGAAAATAAGTTCCTAAACCATCGAATGATTGGTGTAGATTGTCGCGGATATACTTCGACATTCTTCGAATATGCGAAAGTAGTACCAACCCTGGCTTCGCCAGAACCGGTGCTTATCGCTATATTTGGGGTTAATTGGTGAAATCCGTAATATCGTTAAAGCTGCGAGACCTCGCACTATTGACGATGCGGTAGAATTGGCTAATACCCTAACTGATGAACTGGTACGAACAAGAGAAGAAAACCGGAAGAAAGAATTAGCACATAAAATTTCCCAAGGATTTCGTACGGGTAATTTCAAGAAAAGAGGAACAGGGCAATCCTCAAATCCTCCTTTCTGCAGAAATTGCAGAAGGAAACATTTTGGAAGATGCAATGTAACCTGCAACTTTTGCAAAGCTGTAGGACATCGAGAAGAAGATTGCAGAAAGAAATCCACAATTTGCTATAATTGTGGAGAAACTGGACATTTCAAAACAGAATGCCCTAAGTTGGGTAAACCAGCAGACAACAAAGCCAAACCAGCTGACGGAACTACCAAGAAGAGTGCACGAGCATTCCAGTTGACTACCCAGGAGGCAGAACTCATTCCAGATGTGATAGCTGGTACATTCCTAGTCCACAACGTCTATGCAAAAGTATTATTTGACTCTGGTGCAAACCAAAGTTTTATAAATACTTCATTCTGCCAATTTCTTAATTTACCTTTAACCAACCTTAGGCAGATTTTTACCGTCGAAACAGCAGATGGGAATTTTGTTAAAATAGATAAAGTTTTGCAAGAAGGAAAGATAGAACTTTTAGGCCATAAATTTTCTGCAAAACTATTACCTATGAATTTAGCTGGATTCGATGTAGTGTTAGGAATGGATTGGTTAGTAGCCAATCATGCTCGAATCCTTTGTGATAAAAATTCCATAGAAATTTGTACCCCCACAGGAGAGGTAATTTCAATTACAGGGGATAAACCGCAAAAGCCACTAAAATTCATTTCAACAATAAAGTTGGCCAGTTATTCAAGAAAACAAGCAATGGTGTATATGATTTAAGTAATCATTAACATGAAAGCAAAAGAACTTAAGGAAATTCCAGTAGTCTCAGAATACCCAGATGTATTCCCAGAAGAATTACCGGGATTACCACCCGATAGGGAAGTAGAATTTAGGATTCATCTAATTCCCGGAACTATACTGATAGTTAAGGCACCTTATCGGTTAGCACCCACAGAAATGTTAGAATTAAAGAAACAATTAGATGAATTACTAAGTAAAGGATTTATAAAACTAGTTCATCCCCGTGGGGAGCACCAGTGTTGTTTGTGAAAAAGAAAGATGGGTCAATGAGAATGTGTATTGATTATAGAGAATTGAATAAGGTTACAATTAAGAATCGATACCCATTACCTAGGATTGATGATCTCTTTGATCAACTCCAGGGAGCTAGATATTTTTCTAAGATAGACTTACGCTCCGGCTACCATCAGTTGAAAGTACAAGAAGAAGACATACCTAAGACTGCTTTCAGAACTAGGTATGGTCATTATGAGTTTACAGTCATGCCCTTCGGACTAACGAATGCACCTGCAACATTCATGGACATGATGAATAGAATCTGTAAACCATACTTGGATAAATTTGTAATTGTCTTCATCGACGATATACTTATTTATTCCAAAAGTCAGGACGAGCACTGTCAGCACTTGCATGCACTCTTAACTTTGTTAAGAAAGGAAAAACTTTATGCCAAATTCTCAAAATGTGAATTTTGGCTACAAGAAGTGCAATTCTCAGGTCACATGGTGAATCACGAAGGTATTCACGTAGATCCTGCTAAGATAGAAGCAATTACCAAATGGAAGGCTCCACAAACAGCAATGGAAGTTAGAAGCTTTTTAGGATTAGCTGGTTACTATAGACGCTTTATTAAGGATTTCTATAAGATAGCTGTACCCTTAACTAAGTTAACCTGTAAAGCAGTTAAGTTTGAATGGGGACCCAAACAGGAAGAAGCCTTTAGGATTTTGAAGCAAAAGTTAACTAATGCCCCAATTCTAGCTTTGCCAGAAGGGACTGAAGATTTTGAAGTATATTGTGATGCTTCTAAACTAGGATTAGGATGTGTGCTAATGCAACGCAAAAAGGTAATTATGTATGCCTCAAGACAATTGAAAAAGCACGAGGAAAACTATACAACTCATGATTTAGAATTAGGAGCTATAATTTTTTCTCTTAAAATTTGGAGACATTATCTGTATGGAAGTAAGTTTACTGTCTGTACGGATCATAAGAGCTTAAGATACATATTTGGGCAAAAAGAATTAAACATGAGACAAAGAAGATTGATGGAAATTCTAAGTGACTACGACTGTGATATTCGATATCACGAAGGAAAGACAAATGTAGTTGCAGATGCCTTAAGTCGTAAATATCATGAGAAACAACGGCGAGTTCGTGCTCTTAGATTAAATCTACAGTTAGATTTAATGGAACAACTAAAGAATATCCAGGAAACAGCAATCAAGGATGATGCTGAAGGAATGAAAGGACGAATAAAGGAATTAGAACTAGGAAGTGATGGAATTTGGAGATTCCATAAGAAAAGAATTTGGGTACCTAAGCAGGGAGAATTAAGAAATAAGATTTTAGAAGAAGCTCATAAATCTAGGTATACCATGCATCCAGGAAACAATAAAATGTACCAAGATTTAAGAAATAATTTCTGGTGGATAGGAATGAAAAAGGACATATCTAGATATGTTTCTAAATGTCTTACTTGCTCACAAGTTAAGGCAGAACACCAGAAACCTTCTGGTTTACTTCAACAATTAGAAATGCCTGTATGGAAGTGGGAACTCATAACAATGGATTTTGTTACAAAGTTACCCAAAACCAGAAAAGGGAATGATGCGATTTGGGTAATTGTGGATCGATTAACCAAATCAGCTCATTTTCTACCCATGAAGGAAACCTTTAGCATGGAAAGGTTAGCCAAGTTGTATGTATACGAAATAGTATCCTTACATGGAGTTCCACTCTCCATTGTATCAGATAGGGAAAGTCGTTTCACTTCTCATTTCTAGACAAGTTTCCAGAAAGCAATGGGAACTCGACTAAATTTAAGTACAGCATATCATCCTCAAACAGACGGACAAAGTGAGAGGACAATACAAACCTTGGAAGACATGCTCTGAGCATGTGTAATAGATTTTGGTGGAAACTGGGATGATCACCTACCTTTGATCGAATTCTCCTATAATAATAGTTATCATGCAAGCATTGAAGCTGCCCCATTTGAAGCACTGTATGGACGAAAATGCAGAACTTCGGTTTGTTGGGCAGAAATAGGAGAAAGTCAATTATCAGGTCCTGAAATTGTGCAAGAAACTACCGACAAGATCACTCAGATCAAAGAAAGACTGAAAACGGCTCGAGATCGCCAGAAAAGTTATGCCGACAATCGACGCAAACCATTAGAATTCCAAGTTGGAGACAAAGTACTCTTGAAAGTTTCTCCTTGGAAAGGAGTAGTACGGTTTGGTAAGAAAGGAAAGCTAAGTCCAAGATACGTAGGACCATTTTCAGTAATCCAACGTATAGGACCAGTTGCTTATCGCTTACAACTACCAGAAGAGCTAGCTGGAGTACATGATGTATTTCATGTATCCAATCTCAAGAAATGTCTATCCAACGACTCTCTGGTGGTACCTCTTCAAGACATAGAGGTAAATAATAAGTTAAAATTCGTAGAACAACCACTTCAAATAGAAGATCGAAAGATCAAGTTTCTCAAGCACAAACGACTAGTGCTAGTTAAAGTCAAATGGGATTCCAAGAGAGGACCTGAGTACACTTGGGAGCTGGAATCGGAGATAAAGCGAAAGTATCCTCATTTATTCCAGTAAATCTCGAGGACGAGATTTTATTAAGGTGGGGAGGATATAACAACTTTCATCAAAAGTCATAATTATTATTTATTTTGTCCAATAGGAAACCCTAATTGAGACCCCCAAGTGATCCTGCATAAACCCTAAAATTTTCAGAACAATCAGAATCAGGATCAGGGCCCCTAAAACTCAGGGGGGGGTAAACCCTAGTTAGTAATATCCACTTAATTTGCTGTCAAATTCGAAATTTAACATTCCGTCAACTCAGCAAGCCTAGTTAAGGACGTGGCTACCCTAGGGTAGATTGGTGACCTTCGCGTCACGCGAGGCCCCAGGGTAACCCCTCGCGTCACGCGAGGGGGGGTAAAAATTTGGGTATAAATAAAGGGCCTTGGGACTTGATTTCTGGCACTGAAGAGACGTTAAAATTTGTTATATACTTCGAGTTATAGCCTGTATACTACAATTAACACACACGATCACGAAACGCTGCCGCAAAACAGGGTAATAACTCGATCGCTGCTATGATTCAATGTCCGATCGATTGAAATCAATCCAATGGATGTTTAAGTGCTGCCCAAATTAGGGTTTATGCTTTGTCATTCGTCGTTAATTCGATGGATGTTTAAGTATCGCACTTTGTCATTCATTGTGAGGATTTTAATCTCGTGAGTTATCGTAAATGTTGTATTAGTTACTAACCTAGTTTGTGTGCACGTTATTTAAACTAGGTTAACAGGCTTATCAGTAGGCTTAAAACTCCGCCCGTTAAATCTGCAATGTGAGTCATTCTCTTTTTATCAAATTACTTTCAAAAGCATGTTTATTTTCAACGTTATAATTACAGGGATTAAGTCTTTGTAATCACCAAACGTACAGCCGGTATGTGGGGTTTTGTATACATTACTTGATAATCGTCACCATTGGACAACAAGTTAGCCAAGGGGTGATATGACCATAGTCACAGACACCATTGGACAACGGGGCCAATGGATGGTCGAGTGACAAATACTGTGGGTAGTTGGTTGATTATAACAAAAGTGTCGTTTTAGCAAAAATGAATGATTCACTCAGTATTTCCCGCTGACAAAACCTTTTTCAAACATGTTTCAGGTGATCTGTTATAATCCAGGAAAAGTGCCGCGAAGCACTACCAGCTTGAGGAAGTGGCTCAATATAAATAAAGAAACATGTTTTTGTAAAATAAAGATTTCCCAGTGAAATCACCTTATTGTAAATTACCAGGGTTTTATCCTCATTTATGAAATAAAATAAATGGGCATTTTTAGTTTTAAAAAGATCTCGTTAAAAGTCTTCCGCTGTCACATTAATTAATTACCACGGGTTTCCTGTCCCGCGGCTCTGGACCGGGTTAAACCGGGGCTGGGGTCGTGACAGTCACATGTCCTAACAAACTCTACGGCATCCTTCACTACCGTTGGCCAATAGAAACCACTATCGAAAACTTTTTGTGCCGTCACATTTGGCCCGTGATGGCCTCCCGTTAAACCCTCGTGCACATGTCTAAGGATGTCTAATCCATCCTCCTTTGAAACACATCTCCTAAGCACTCTATCTCCACCTATCCTAAATAGGTACGGGTCATCCCAAATATACTTCCTAGCATCCCTAAGAAGCTTTTTCTTTTGTTGGTAGGACATACCCCTCACAAGATCACCGGTTGCTAAATAATTTGCCAAATCCGAGAACCATGGCAAACCCTCTACCTCGGCACTAACAAAGTCTTTGGTTTCATGAGGAAATGTATCTCCTATGGAATCCTCTCTAA
Source organism: Helianthus tuberosus (assembly GCA_030545235.1). Lineage (NCBI taxonomy): Eukaryota > Viridiplantae > Streptophyta > Magnoliopsida > Asterales > Asteraceae > Helianthus > Helianthus tuberosus. The sequence goes on from CM060418.1 coordinate 102,571,379, forward strand.
CTTCCTCTCTCTTCGGATCCTCTAAACGTGACAAATGGTCGGCGGCCACGTTTTCCGCTCCCTTTTTATCTTTAATTTCGATGTCGAACTCGGAGAGCAAAAGAATCCATCTAATGAGACGTGGCTTTGCATCCTTCTTTTGGAATAGAAAGCGCAAAGCGGCATGGTCGGTGAATACGGTGGTTTTGGAGAGCACGAGATACGAGGGAAACTTATCAAACGCAAACACTATGGCTAAGAGCTCTTTTTCCGTGGTGGTATAGTTCTCTTGAGCATCATTTAAAGTTTTGCTCGCGTAGTAGATTGGATGAAAGTGCTTATCGACTCTTTGACCTAGGACCGCACCTACGGCATAATCGCTTGCATCGCACATGAGCTCGAAAGGCAAGCTCCAATCGGGCGAAACAAGTATAGGGGCACTAACGAGTTTTTCTTTCAAGAAGTCAAATGCCTTGATGCACTCCTCGTCGAAGACGAAAGGCACATCCTTCTCCAAAAGTCGGGTCATGGGGCCAGTAATCTTGGAAAAATCCTTGATAAAACGCCTATAAAAGCCCGCATGACCAAGGAAGCTTCTAACGGACTTGACACTAGTAGGTGGAGGCAATCTACTTATGGTATCTATCTTGGCCCTATCCACCTCTATACCCTCTCTAGACACCTTGTGTCCTAAAACTATCCCCCCCCCCGTCACCATAAAGTGACATTTCTCCCAATTCGACATAAGATTTGTCTCTATGCACCTCTTAAGCATCCTATCGAGATTTAGAAGACATTGTTCGAAAGTGGTGCCATAAACCGAGAAGTCATCCATGAAAACCTCCATGGAAGTCTCAAGCATGTCTTGGAATATAGCAACCATGCATCTTTGAAATGTAGCCGGAGCGTTGCATAACCCGAAAGGCATGCGGCGATACGCATAAGTGCCGTAAGGGCATGTGAACGTCGTTTTATCTTGATCCTCCGGGGCGATGGGGATCTGAAAATAACCCGAAAATCCATCGAGAAAACAATAGAATTGTTGACCCGCTAGACGCTCCAACATTTGGTCAATGAATGGCAAGGGGAAATGGTCTTTCCGGGTGGCGTCGTTTAACTTTCGGTAGTCTATGCATACACGCCAACCGGTAACGGTACGAGAAGGGATTAATTCATTCTTTTCATTCATGATCACCGTCATCCCACCCTTCTTTGGGACGACTTGGGTCGGGCTAACCCATGGTGAATCGGAAATGGGGTATATCACCCCGGCATCTAACAACTTAAGCACTTCCTTCTTAACAACCTCTTGCATGTTCGGATTTAGGCGCCGTTGAGGTTGCACCACCGGCTTATAGTCATGTTCCATGAGTAATCGGTGGGTACATTAGGCGGGGCTTATACCCTTGATATTTGAAAGACGCCATGCAATGGCTTCCCTATTTTCTCTCAACACCTCTAACAACCTATCCTTCTCTCCCTCCTCTAACTTAGACGAAATAATGACGGGAAAATCGGACCCCTCACCTAAGAACGCGTACTCTAAGTGGGACGGGAGAACTTTAAGTTCTAATGGGGCGGGTTTCTCTATAGGTGTACTCTCAAACTCAGTTTTGACCTCACTCAATTCTAGCACTTCAGGGACCCACTCGTTCTCTTCTACTTCCTCACTCTCACTCACAACCTCCTCTACCTTCTCAACTACCTCATCTATCTTACTCTCAACTAGATCGGCTCCACTAATATAGTCAAAGCAATGGTCGACACAAGATAAGAAAGACTCTATGAAATAGACCGAATGACAAGGACTACTAAGATCATCGGAACCACTAGGGTGTTCCATGGAGCGTGCTATCTCGAAAGTGACTCTCTCCTCGCCGACTTGAAGTGTGATTTTCCCGTCGAAGACATCAATGATAGCCTTGGCGGTACATAAGAATGGGTGTCCTAGAATGATAGGAACCTTCTCATCGGCTTCCATATCAAGAACGACAAACTCCACGGGAAAGACGAATTTATCCACTTTGACTAGAAGGTTTTCAATTATACCACGTGGATACATTACGGATCTATCGGCTAGAGATAAAGACATGCGTGTTGGGGACAACTCTCCTAGACCTAACCTCTCATACATGGAATATGGCATTAAGTTTATACTCGCTCCTAGATCGGCTAGGGCCCTACACTCGGTATCACTCCCAAACAAGCACGGGATGGTGAAAAGGCCCGGATCCGTCAATTTTTCCGGGACCTTGTTCAAGACTACGGACGAACATCCTCCACTAAGGGGGATGTTAGAAACCTCTCCTAACCTATCCTTACGTTTTAGAAGGTCCTTTAAAAATTTTGCATATTTCGGCATTGATTGAAGGGCTTCTATGAAAGGAAGGTTGATTCGAAGTTGTTTAAATATCTCTAAAAATTTCCCGTACTCTTTGGAATAAGTTTGATTTTTAAGGCGGGAAGGGAAAGGAGCACGGGAAATATCAACATTAGGTGATGGAACAACTTGAATGGGCCTTTTTCCTACACTCTTCTCACTTGAAGGCCCCCCGGTGTGTGCGGTACTTGCTGGGATGAACCTAGATTGCACTTTACCGGGAGCCTCCATTTCAATCTCCTCATCTACGGGGTCCTCATCTTCTACCTCGACACTCTCGGGTCTCACTACCTCTCCTAGGGTCCTACCACTACGGGTCGAAATTGTCTTCAAAGTGCCAGATGGGTTGGGCTTTGTGTTTACCGAAAATTGACCGAGAGGTCGTTCTTGCAACTGGCATGCAATATCCCCAACTTGCCTTTGAAGATCTAAGAAATTTGAGTGATTATTCTTTAGGAGTGTAGCGTGTTCTTCTAAGGTACGTTGGGTAGCCTGATCCTTAACCACTAGTTGGGTAAGAAGGTCCTCTATCCTAGACAAACTACCATTTGACCCCTCATTCTTAGGTTGAACCTCTTGGTTTGACCCCTCACCTCTGAACTGGCCCCCTGAACCTGAACTAGCAAATTGACCTGTTTGACCCGACCCCCAACTAGAATAGAAACCTGGCCCCCTACTTTGATATTGACCTGATGGAAAACCAGGGGGTTACCTGAAGAGCGATAACTATTAGCACGCCAATTGGAGTTACTATTATTGAACGGGTTCGTTGGACCCCTATTTTGACCTGCTATATACTCGATCTGTTCTAGGGTAAGTGTTGGGCATTCTATGGTGTCATGTACACGTCTACAAACTTCGCACCTATCGACCTTCTTCTTAATTTCTAGCAACTCTTTGGTGATATAGTCTAGTTGAGATACTACCTTTGAGTCTGAAACGACTTGGTTCACTCCTTGTGAAGATGAGGAAGTAATCACAGGATTGGAATTCCTGCTGGTAGCACTATGATCTATATCAGCATGAGCGAAGCTCTCAAAGAGATCATTGCAGTCAGCCACAGTTTTTTTTCCCATTAGGTGGCCTCCTGCAGATGTGTCGAATCGGGCCTTGCACTCAGGGGTAAGACCATTGTAAAATTTTTCTACTAAAGCCCAATCCGACAGCCCATGTTGGGAACAACGTGAGAGTAAAGTTTGAAACCTCTCCCATGCTAAGTGATATGGTTCGTCAGGTTCCATTCTGAAGGAATGGATCTGATCTCGAAGGCGAGAGGCCTTCGCAGGTGGGAAATACTGTAACACCTGTGCCTCCACGGCCATCAAACAAATACCGAACCAATGAAATATTGTATTTCATACTTTGGATTTGTATTAATATGTGTATCATTTGCACATATCGATTCTTATTCGATTTCAAACTCTAAATCGCTTTCTGGAAGGTTATACGCGCACCAATGCGTAGATATAACCAGTTTAATCCAACGAACACTCCGGAATAGTGAAATAGGCTTAACATACCTTAAATAACCTTTACATAACTTAGATATAAGTTTTGGAAGGTTTGGTGTGGTGAAATCAAAGTTAAATCGCTTACAGGGACTAAAGTTGACAAACTACGAAAGTATGCCAATTTGAACTGTAACAGACCTTCCGGAACATGACCATAAGTTAAACATACCATAAATATCCTTTACATAGCTTAGAAATAGGCTTTGAGGTGTTCGGTATGCTAAAATAAACTTTTGTGTCATTCAGGGACTAAAAGTGTCAAAAAGTGCACAAGTTTGCATTTTTAGGCGTAACTTACGTTCTGAATACATCCGGACATCCAAAAATTTATGTGAGCATGACTACATTATATTTTAGTGTTCTCCTTAAGAAAAATCCATTCGTCGCGTCATTTGGTTCGTTTTTCGCGCTTATGCGCATTCCGTCGTAATTAAGCGAACATCGCGTTCGTACGGCTAAACGAACCGACATCCGAGATATTTTTGAGCATGTTTTAAGTTCCCTATACTTTAACTTCATTTTAGAGCTTTGAAATGGGGTTAACGGGCCTTAAACGTGTCAAAAATGGCCTAAATACAGTTCAGGGACCAAAAGTGAAATTCTGCCAAAGTTAACCCATACGATGCGTATGGTATATATACCATACGATGCGTATGGGGTCTCCAGACCAGGTGCAATGTTTAACAGCCTGTTTTCAGCAGGTTTAACCACAACCACATGTTTGCAACTTGCTTAATCACTAAGTTTAGGAGCATTTGTGGCACCATGACTTTCCGACAAGTGTACGGCCTTGATCGTTTCCCCTTTTCCAAGAAATGATCTTAACGGTTACCCGAATACTATAAATACCCCACCCCCCATTACTTCAAATGCACTAGAATTCTGATTTTAGAAACTCTAAGTTGAAACCATTGTTTCATACCTGAGATTCTCGAATCGGGATTAGCATTCGGGGACCCTGGGTAAGTATTCTTTCGTTCTTTTCCTTATTTTACTGCTTTTCGAGTCAGAAAGTCAAACTTTGTTTGACTTTCAGCGTTGACCAGTAATGGTCAATGCGAAGTTCGTAGGAACTTCGCAACGTGAGTGTAATCACGTTGGTCATAGTCCCTTGGGACTATGCCCACTGATTACCACGTTGTCTAGAGTCGTAGGGTAGGCGATCTAATAAATCGCCTATACCTTCGAACTCGACCCATTTGGTCGATCATTAGGATCCGACCAAATACATTAGGTGACCATAGTAGGTAGGGAATAACCTTCCGAGGTTATACCCTATGGTCACATCGTTTAAGTAGTTGTATGATAGGTAGTTTATATGCCTTAGGTAAATTACCAGAATACCCTTTTCATGTATAATTGGTAAATAAGCATATGTAACCTAAACCTTTGTCATATAACTGATTATGTAACATGTTTAGGCATATAACACTTGTCATAGGACTAGTTAGACGGTCCGAACGCGTTTCACGCGAACGACGCGTTAAAGTAGCATAAGCTACCTAAACGGGTCGTAATGGGCCGCGATGGGTCGATAGCACTTAGGTTTGGTTTCATTGTAGTATGTAGGTCTTGTTAAACCATATCATATGAGTTCCAAAACTCGTTTGGTTTACCAAGCCTCATCCTATCCGATCTCCCGATTTAGGTCCGGTTTATTTATATAGTTTTAGATTGCCGATTGATTCCGTGCTCCCTCAAGCTTTGTTTGGTTGTTGTTCAAGACCTCCAAGCATTCTCAGGCGAGTACATTCTTCCCCTATTTTACTGTTTTCAATTGTTTTGGGGTGACTCATATGTGCTAAATGTTTTCGATGTTATAACAATAGTTTCAAAAACGATAAAGACGATTTATACAAAACTAATAACGATTTCATAAAGTGAACAAACTTGTTGGTTGTAGTTACATAACATATGACATTCATTAGCAATGATCAAGCCGACCAGTATTAGGTTATGGTACCATAGGATCTGACAAATCCCGTTATTTACTGCACCCGTGGTTATGTGTGGGTGTTGTGGGTAGCGACTGAATCTGTAAGTGTTAACTTACCCTATGGAGGTTTGTTAATGCGAATACGAGAAGCGACGAAATCGAGAAGCGACGAAATCGAGAAGCGACGAAATCGAGAAGCGACGAAAGTCAAGAAGGTTTGAATGTTATTAGCGAGACGACCACATAAGTAGTTTCACGACCTAAAACGAATTAAACGATTTACGATTGGGTTTTCACACGATGTTTTAACGATTGGGTAACGATTGGGTTTTCACACAATGTTTTAACGATTGGGTAACGATTGGGTAACGATTGGGTTTTCACACGATGTTTTAACAATTACTTTGGTGGTTTGGTTTGGATTAAATGATTAAGTAACAATGCGTGTGGAATATGATACAAGCATGGTGGATACGCCGCTGGTACTTCCTATATATAAGTGTTTGTATGGTATTACATATTGTAGTGTTATTTGAATCATTTCAGCTCGAGACATAGAACATTTTATACAAGTAACATACTTTTCACAAGACATTTATTTACAAACAATTTATCTTATACAAACTCATATTACATGGTTATTCATTTAATCATGCTTTATTTTCTTATTTATACATATCACCTGAACTTATCATTGTTTTTCCAAATAATTTACTAAAACAAATGTTTTTGGGTTAAGAGTCATGGCTACGAGGTTTTACAAATTATAACCCGCTTGATTTGAGTTGGTTAATTAAGTTGCAATATTATACCCTTTTCAAAACAAGGTTTTTAAATAAAGTATTGCAACATCTAAACTAGCCATGATTTCGACACTCCTACAAAACCTATGTACTCGCCAGCATTTCTTTGCTGACCTCGTTTTCACATATGTTTCAGGTATTGATTGAATGAAATCGATTGATAAGATGCATGCTCACATAGGACTGGACAAGGCCTTAGTGACTAAATAACAATGATAGACTATGTTTAATTAGTGTATTTAGATTCCTAAACGATGTAATTATTCAATGATTAATAAAACGAAACACTTTTGATATCCATGGTTATGAAACATTAATTCTGTTGCAACACGCCCCGATGTTTCCGCCACGTTTTGTATGTTCCACGTGGTCGGGGTGTGACAGAAAAGATGGTATCAGAGCCAATGGTTATAGGGAATTAGGTTATTAGTAATTAGTAATGCTTTGACCTAGTCTATAACCTTCTTAGGACCCTAACGCGAGTTTACTTGCGTTTAGTCATAAAACAATACCGTCGCCTATCCTTAGGCGACAACCACAACAAGAACATAAACTTCAAAACCGCTTTAAAAACTAATCATCTGTTCTAGGATGATTGATTACTAGGTTTTGAACTCTCTATTATATAGTTTTGAACCTCTTTGAGTTTTCAAAACTTCGTCAAGGTTTTGGGTTTTAAATAATGTGAACACGTGCAAACTGGAAGGGTGAATGCCTGTATTCTGGGTTTTCTGGCTAGGCAAGCACTTCGTATACATCTCATCAGACGCGAGACCAGTTGTGCTTACCTGGGAATTCTTGGGATGAGTGTTCACTTATAGGCGAGCATGTCTTCAGTGATACATTAATAAGACCCATTTACTTTGATTAGTCACCGTCTCATTTGTTTGCCTTAGGTAACAAACAAATGATCGCAATTTTCATGCGTTATCATCCTGTTTTGATTGTCCAAAAACCTTTCACCTGTTTCTCCCTATGCCTTTCTTTTTCTTCAAGAATGTCTCTTCATCACGATGACGCCCAGATATCTGAGCAAGCAGCCAAATTCGCTCAGCGAATAGGCGATGTATCATCTCCAGGATGAAGCCACTCAAGAATCACCAAGACAGGCAGGACCTAGTCAGGCGACAACACCACCGGCCGAGAAACCAATCGAGGAATCAAAGACCATGGATGAACGATTCCCTAAGAAGTCAAAGAAGCGAAAGGCTTCTCAGAACTTCGCCATGGTCGCTCACAATGGTAAAGCCGTCCCCAACCAACCAGCTCAACCCACTGCTAGGTGTGTATTGCTTTTCCTATGATACCTACATCAAGGAACTATGTACCTTACAAACTACTCTTGTGATTTCTCTCTTTCAAATGATTGCTCATGATTCCCTCGAAAATTTTAAGTACTCGTTTCACTCTAAGAAACAAAGTACAGAAAATTAAGAGATATTATGAGTAATCGTGCCTTTCGCACATCTGTGCCTTTAAATCCTTGGTTAGATAACTAAGGGTATCTTCAAATCTCATACCCATTACGTTTTGATTTTTCAAACATACACAGTACCAGTATTTCAAAACAATCTTCATGATCTCAAAACATTTCATATAGTTTGAAAACAATTTTTCTAGATGCATTGTCTATGTTATTTCAAAAATATTGGCCATGATTATCAAAACCAACCTTTCAAATTTCAAAATATTTCATATAATCTGAAGACAATATTAAATACAAAACATTTTCTTATCAAGTGCATGATTTCGAAAAGCATCATTCATATTTTCAAAAACCTTATACATAATTTCAAAATTCATCTCGCATGATTTTAAAATATTTTTGTAAAAATATCTATCTAATACACCTACTTTATGATTTCAAAAAGTATTATATATAAGGTTTCAAAAACGTTAAACACATTTTTCTTAAAAGAACCCCATGCACAGTTTTCAAAAATATTTTCCTTGTACATTTACTTAACCTTCAAATTCTGCTTCATATGTCGCCTTGACATATCTAGCATTTCAACTTCATGTTTTGACTTAAGCACATCCCGTGCAAGATTTCAAAACATCTTCAACTTCTAAAATTCATATGGGATCTTTTTATCTTTACAATTAGATCCTTGTGGATAATCATCATTCAAATCAGAGTCCTTAATTGGATTCTTTATGTACCTTAATTCGAACACTTCGGTTCCTAATAATCGAAATCGAATTTTCTTTTTGAATCTTTCTATCTTTATAGTTAGATTCTTGAAAATATTTAAAGTACCAAATGAAATCCACGGATTGGATTCCTAGTATGCTTTAAATACCCATGTCCAAAGATAACAAATTAAACGATTACACGAATAAGCGATTATGCGACTATGTGGTTATGTGTTATGTGTTCTCCTTTATGTTTTTGTGTGATCCGATTTTCAAATCCTCATAGAATCTTTCATATCTTCATATGAGGGATTCATAGTAGGATTTTCAAAAAGGTACTACCTTAAATCCTTATGGGCTTCTACCTAGTAGTTAAGACCCTTGGGTTATATAGTACCATTCCATGATTCGATGATAGACCCTTGAGTGGTCTAGTCAAAAAGATTGATTCACAATTTGGTTAGAGAACGACATCTAGTGATGTAGCTGAACAGACTCCTTGATAGTCTATTTAGATCATTCATTGATTTAATCAAAAGGACTCAATGGCGGTCTAGTTACACTCATCACAGGATTGTTCATTTGGTTTTCCCCTACACATTATAAAATAGACTGTGTGAACTATGCAAGGAATTGTCTAATTATGGAAGCGCACATAATTATGAGATTCAGTGCACGGTAAACCCAGTAAGATTTATTATGTGTAAGAGCCGATAGTGACAACAATAACGAAATGAGAACGATGTAATGGAGGTACGGTGGACGCACCAATGACGCTTCATATACTTGTATATAAGTATCCCTCTTACATTGCAATCATGATGTTATTAAAGGTTACAAGAAGTTCAGAACCCTAACCAATGTTGTTTGATCTTTTCAACTTCATATTTTCAAGCTCTCACAAGTTTCCTCTAAATAAATTTCGGGACGAAATTTCCTAAAGTAGGGGAGACTGTAACACCTGTGCCTCCACGGGCATCAAACAAATACCGAACCAATGAAATATTGTATTTCATACTTTGGATTTGTATTAATATGTGTATCATTTGCACATATCGATTCTTATTCGATTTCAAACTCTAAATCGCTTTCTGGAAGGTTATACGCGCACCAATGCGTAGATATAACCAGTTTAATCCAACGAACACTCCGGAATAGTGAAATAGGCTTAACATACCTTAAATAACCTTTACATAACTTAGATATAAGTTTTGGAAGGTTTGGTGTGGTGAAATCAAAGTTAAATCGCTTACAGGGACTAAAGTTGACAAACTACGAAAGTATGCCAATTTGAACTGTAACAGACCTTCCGGAACATGACCATAAGTTAAACATACCATAAATATCCTTTACATAGCTTAGAAATAGGCTTTGAGGTGTTCGGTATGCTAAAATAAACTTTTGTGTCATTCAGGGACTAAAAGTGTCAAAAAGTGCACAAGTTTGCATTTTTAGGCGTAACTTACGTTCTGAATACATCCGGACATCCAAAAATTTATGTGAGCATGACTACATTATATTTTAGTGTTCGCCTTAAGAAAAATCCATTCGTCGCGTCATTTGGTTCGTTTTTCGCGCTTATGCGCATTCCGTCGTAATTAAGCGAACATCGCGTTCGTACGGCTAAACGAACCGACATCCGAGATATTTTTGAGCATGTTTTAAGTTCCCTATACTTTAACTTCATTTTAGAGCTTTGAAATGGGGTTAACGGGCCTTAAACGTGTCAAAAATGGCCTAAATACAGTTCAGGGACCAAAAGTGAAATTCTGCCAAAGTTAACCCATACGATGCGTATGGTATATATACCATACGATGCGTATGGGGTCTCCAGACCAGGTGCAATGTTTAACAGCCTGTTTTCAGCAGGTTTAACCACAACCACATGTTTGCAACTTGCTTAATCACTAAGTTTAGGAGCATTTGTGGCACCATGACTTTCCGACAAGTGTACGGCCTTGATCGTTTCCCCTTTTCCAAGAAATGATCTTAACGGTTACCCGAATACTATAAATACCCCACCCCCCATTACTTCAAATGCACTAGAATTCTGATTTTAGAAACTCTAAGTTGAAACCATTGTTTCATACCTGAGATTCTCGAATCGGGATTAGCATTCGGGGACCCTGGGTAAGTATTCTTTCGTTCTTTTCCTTATTTTACTGCTTTTCGAGTCAGAAAGTCAAACTTTGTTTGACTTTCAGCGTTGACCAGTAATGGTCAATGCGAAGTTCGTAGGAACTTCGCAACGTGAGTGTAATCACGTTGGTCATAGTCCCTTGGGACTATGCCCACTGATTACCACGTTGTCTAGAGTCGTAGGGTAGGCGATCTAATAAATCGCCTATACCTTCGAACTCGACCCATTTGGTCGATCATTAGGATCCGACCAAATACATTAGGTGACCATAGTAGGTAGGGAATAACCTTCCGAGGTTATACCCTATGGTCACATCGTTTAAGTAGTTGTATGATAGGTAGTTTATATGCCTTAGGTAAATTACCAGAATACCCTTTTCATGTATAATTGGTAAATAAGCATATGTAACCTAAACCTTTGTCATATAACTGATTATGTAACATGTTTAGGCATATAACACTTGTCATAGGACTAGTTAGACGGTCCGAACGCGTTTCACGCGAACGACGCGTTAAAGTAGCATAAGCTACCTAAACGGGTCGTAATGGGCCGCGATGGGTCGATAGCACTTAGGTTTGGTTTCATTGTAGTATGTAGGTCTTGTTAAACCATATCATATGAGTTCCAAAACTCGTTTGGTTTACCAAGCCTCATCCTATCCGATCTCCCGATTTAGGTCCGGTTTATTTATATAGTTTTAGATTGCCGATTGATTCCGTGCTCCCTCAAGCTTTGTTTGGTTGTTGTTCAAGACCTCCAAGCATTCTCAGGCGAGTACATTCTTCCCCTATTTTACTGTTTTCAATTGTTTTGGGGTGACTCATATGTGCTAAATGTTTTCGATGTTATAACAATAGTTTCAAAAACGATAAAGACGATTTATACAAAACTAATAACGATTTCATAAAGTGAACAAACTTGTTGGTTGTAGTTACATAACATATGACATTCATTAGCAATGATCAAGCCGACCAGTATTAGGTTATGGTACCATAGGATCTGACAAATCCCGTTATTTACTGCACCCGTGGTTATGTGTGGGTGTTGTGGGTAGCGACTGAATCTGTAAGTGTTAACTTACCCTATGGAGGTTTGTTAATGCGAATACGAGAAGCGACGAAATCGAGAAGCGACGAAATCGAGAAGCGACGAAATCGAGAAGCGACGAAAGTCAAGAAGGTTTGAATGTTATTAGCGAGACGACCACATAAGTAGTTTCACGACCTAAAACGAATTAAACGATTTACGATTGGGTTTTCACACGATGTTTTAACGATTGGGTAACGATTGGGTTTTCACACAATGTTTTAATGATTGGGTAACGATTGGGTAACGATTGGGTTTTCACACGATGTTTTAACAATTACTTTGGTGGTTTGGTTTGGATTAAATGATTAAGTAACAATGCGTGTGGAATATGATACAAGCATGGTGGATACGCCGCTGGTACTTCCTATATATAAGTGTTTGTATGGTATTACATATTGTAGTGTTATTTGAATCATTTCAGCTCGAGACATAGAACATTTTATACAAGTAACATACTTTTCACAAGACATTTATTTACAAACAATTTATCTTATACAAACTCATATTACATGGTTATTCATTTAATCATGCTTTATTTTCTTATTTATACATATCACCTGAACTTATCATTGTTTTTCCAAATAATTTACTAAAACAAATGTTTTTGGGTTAAGAGTCATGGCTACGAGGTTTTACAAATTATAACCCGCTTGATTTGAGTTGGTTAATTAAGTTGCAATATTATACCCTTTTCAAAACAAGGTTTTTAAATAAAGTATTGCAACATCTAAACTAGCCATGATTTCGACACTCCTACAAAACCTATGTACTCGCCAGCATTTCTTTGCTGACCTCGTTTTCACATATGTTTCAGGTATTGATTGAATGAAATCGATTGATAAGATGCATGCTCACATAGGACTGGACAAGGCCTTAGTGACTAAATAACAATGATAGACTATGTTTAATTAGTGTATTTAGATTCCTAAACGATGTAATTATTCAATGATTAATAAAACGAAACACTTTTGATATCCATGGTTATGAAACATTAATTCTGTTGCAACACGCCCCGATGTTTCCGCCACGTTTTGTATGTTCCACGTGGTCGGGGTGTGACAAATACTTAGCAAGGAAGGCATCCCTAAGTCCAGCCCAAGTAGTGTAAGTACCTGCTGGCTGCGAATCGAGCCATGTGGCTGCGCGGCCAGCAAGCGAAAAGGGGAAGACTTGGAGAAAGCGGGCATCAAGATTAACACCTTCGATGCCGAAGGTGCTGCACAGACGGGTGAGACGGTTGATATGTGCAGGCGCATCCTCATCATCACGACCGTGGAACTGACAAGAGTTGTTGATAGCGGTCATGATGTATGAGAGAATTTGCCAGGACTTGTCATTGGTGATTTCAGGGATGGTGATGGGTGAATTTGCGGTGAAACCTGAGGTGGAACGCTGGTGGACAGTTTGGTTATCGTCCATTTGGTGAACTGGTGGTGGACTAGGGTGACGGGAGGGTGGTGGGGAATTGTGGGGTGACGACTTCGGGGTAAAGTCGTAGTTCGGTGGTTTAGATTGAAGTGTAGATTCAGAAGGGGCTGAAGATGAAGTTAAGGATTTTTTTTACCTGAAAACTGGGTGTGGAGAAGGAAGACTTGTCGATTGGCGGCTTCACTGGTCCCTGCGAACGCGTGTGGGGCATGAACTGCAAAACCGAAAACAAACAAGTAAGATGACTCCAACAAAAGACTCTAAAAATACGAAAAAGCCACTAAAATTACTTGGACTCCTACGACTCACAAACACACAAAAAGCACGTAACGATATCAGTTGAAATCCAAACAAAGTAGTTAACGCGATTGCCAAGAATCCCCGGCAACGGCGCCAAAAACTTGATGTGGAAAAAGTAGTTCAACTAAATAAACTAAAATAACCCTAAATTAAGACTCAAGCAATAAAAATCTAGACTCTCTAACTTAACTAAACTACTCACCGGCAAGTGAACCGGCCGACTCTAGCAAAGAAAAGTAAGTCCGGAGGTCGAACCTATAAGGACTCTAATTAATCACGTTAACGACTTTATTTAGACTAGACACTGACACGACTAAACAATTGTTGTGTTTTAAGAGGGGGGTTTTTACTAAAATCCTAAAATCGAAATTAAAATGAAATTAAGACACGGATAAGAACTAAGGTTTGATTCAGATGAGATTAACGACTACCTAGGCTTGAATCCAGTTTAACTATGAATGGACTTCTAACGGTATTATTGTTGTATGGAGTCGGGATCGTAAGATACTAAACCCTAAGGTATTTCAAGCTAAGACTTCCCGACCCTTCTCAGGAAAAAACCTAGGAAACCCTACAAGGCTGTTATGAACACCGACTGTTAGACTTCCTCTCAGTCCTCTAACGACTCTAAAAGTGCCCTAATTTGACTATCTACCTCTCAGTGCGATAATCTAAGGCAAATCTAGGTTCTAACTTGGTTTACTAGACACAAATGCAATTAGGGAACTAAAACCGACCTCTCTCAAAATCTATCTTAGCTATATACTGCACCGCGGCCTAATAACTAACTCGAGCCTCTCAGCGACAAGTTAAGCAGAATATTTAATTCTAATTGTATTTTAATTACTGTTTCTAAGGCTATTGGCCAATTTACCCTAAGATTACCCAAACCCGCAAGGAATCAAATAATCAACACAAATTTATTATGTGAAAGACATTCACCAAAATCTATGTGAAACAGCAAGTAATCAACAATCAAAAGTGAATACGCATACGCACCAAATCAGAAATTCTAGAACACTTTACTTTTAAAGATCAATCCATAAACAAACAATAATAACCATTAAAAGATCCAAACTTCATCAAACTATCATTTTGCCTAGGTAGTAACAAAGGCTTTAGCCAAGAAACATGTTGTCTATAATAAACAAATCAAGTTCAAAACAAGAATTCATTGGAAAAAGTATTGAAAACATGAAATTAAAGAAAAACGGGAGATAAAACCTGAACAATCTTCACTTCCACGCTCCAAGCTTCAACCGTATGATTCCCGTAAGTTTAAACACTCCGAAAGATGTAAAATCTGCTCCAAAAGTTGCCTTAGGGTTTCTTGATTCGTAAGTATTTGATAATGATCATTAATCTCCAATAAATACCAAACCCTAGCAACTAAACAATTGATTTTCGCCAGCTAACCCCGTCGCGCGACGCGACGGGGACCTCTCTTCTCGTTGGCGCGGCGCGAGCAACACAAAAGTCAGATTTCGTTTGTAAGTTGTTGGCGCTACGCGAGCTTTGAATCACCTACCCGTGACGCGACGCCACGGGCATATTTCCACAGAAAGTCTCGTCCAAAAATCAGCTTTTCATCCCCAAAACATTCAAGAATTATTCTAACTCTTTGTGACTTATTCCAGGACGTAATGTTTCAGCACTATAGCTCGTTTCCACTCAATTTTCAGCCAATTAACGTATCAAGACCTGGAAAACCGAACTTTGATCAATAGCACGTAATTCTAAATAAAAACTAAGCTATAAATAACGATAAAATATACAAAATATACACGAATAAATGATGTATTTTTCAATACATCAAATATCCCCACACTTGCTCTTTTTTCGTCCTCGAAAAAGAATTATGCAACGGAATCCGAGACGAACAATCACTTGGGTCAAAAATTAGTTATATCTTATTAAAACCAAGGCTTGCGTTAGTCGCGATTGCGAATATATTTGTCCCTTTAAACCCGAATCCAATCCTAAGCCCTTATCATGTGAATTTAATTTAAGTGCGGTCAATCCACCTAGGGTCTCACACTAGAATTTACGGTCCACCTACTCCTACCTCAAGCTTATAGGACTAAAGGAACGATCACTGGACCAATTCCCAACCGTCTTATATCAAAACCAAGAGAGTTTACAATCAATTTTTTTCTTTTTCCATTTTTTTTCGCTTTTCTTTCTGAGCCTACTCATTTTCAAAGAAACGTAATCAACTTTTATTTATAAAAACACGTACATAAAAATAAGCACGTAAAAAATGATTATAATTTTTTTAGAAAGTTGAAAGATTGTAAGTGCCAATACTAAATGTTGAATGATAAAGGTTAAAAAAACAAAAAAACATACAAAAAGACAAAAAAATATTTTTTTTGGCTCACTTGAAGTTATTGTATATGTAACTTCTTAGTTGCGGCGACGTCGAAACGTGAAATAACTCGAATTTTTACCGTTTAATGAAAATGTATTATATTTGATTCGACTTGTTTCCAAACAAAATTTATGTTAACACGTAGACTAACTGAAACATATATAAAAATATGCACAACAACTTATTATATGACTTAATTTTTGAAAGAAACTTACAACGAAACGTAAACAACTTAAATTTATACTGACACGTTAATAAGCATAAGCCCACAAGAATATAATGTTTTTTTAAGTTAAAGAATGATAGAGCGTGTTGCAACGACGTTGAAACGTAAACTAACTTGAATTTATACCATCAAATGAAAACGTATTATACTTGACGTGATTCGTTTTCGAACCAAATTTATGTTAAAACGTAGACCACCTTAAAACATATATAAAAATTAGCACGAAAACATATTATATTTGATTCGACTGGTTTCCAAAAAAAACTTACGTCGAAACGTAAACCAAGTTGACTTTAAAGCGACCCGTACATAAAATAAGCATGTAAAACTTAATTACAAAGTGTTTAGAAAGTTGAAATGTTGTAACTAACAATACTAGTACTGAAAATTGAAGGATAAATATACATAAACATAAAAATATCACAACAAAAAGACAAAAATAGAAGAAAAGAAAAAAAAAAGGTGCTAGTGTACACTCAAACTTGTTATTGTAAGCATATACAATATTGTTTGGGCCCAATTCAAAGTTTACATAAAAAATTACTTGAAACACTTAACAATTGTTTTACTCGAGACATCAACATCCATTTTGACTTTGTTGATATTAATAAACTTAGTAAGCATATTTTGTTGATATTAATAAACCTAGTAAGCAGATAAGAAATCTCAAATAAGTTTCATTATTTGCTATTTTGTTTGATTTAGTAGTAAAAAATATAAATGAAATTTCATTCTTGTCTTCAAGTACTATATATTACCGTTTATATTAGGGGAATTGGACTGCAATAATCCCAACTAGACATTATTGGCCGATGTCAGTCCTACCTTTGAATATTCCCCATATCAGTCCTACATTTCACTTATTTTTTCTCCACTGGTCCTCATTTAAAAAAGTTAACGGAGTTAAGTTTTTTTTTTTTTTCTGAATTACAAGCTGACGTTTTAGGGTTTTTGATCAGAACGATGATACGAATCGAATGATGTAAAACTTACCTTGAAATTGTGTTCCAAGCGATGAAAACGGTGCTTCAATTCGGGTGTTTAAATTTCAAATTAAAAAAAAAATCAAGTCGTTTGGAGTATCGTTTCGAGGTAAGTTTTACATCAATAGACTCATATCCTCGTTATGATCAAAAGCCCTAATATGTCAGTTTGTAATTCGGAAAAAAACTTAACTCCGTTAAGTTTTTTTAACTGAGGACCGGTGGAGGAAAAATATGTGAAAGGTGGGACTGGCATGGGGAATATTCAAAGGTAGAACTGACAATAGCCAATAACGTGTAGTTAGGATTATTACAGGCCAATTCTCCTTTATATTATTTGATTTAATGTGGAGATTTCTTTTATAATAAACATTCATAAAGAAAAACTCAAAACAATTATTGATCAATAAAAACGTATAGCTTAGCGTTAGCAACCTAAAATCATTCTAGTGATCGCAATACACCAACCAGGAAAACAAAGAATAAATGTATGTTTGTGATATAAAAATTAGTTTTATAGTTTATATAATCGAAGATGAATTGATGAAACTTAGTATAATATTGAATTAAAACTTTTTGTTTAAAAACATAAATATTATATTATTAATTATTATAAGGCGGATAGGGTTCGAAAATTATCTCGTCTAGGGCCCAATTTTTCTAGCATTTCCGGAGAGAGCACTTTAAGTAATTAGAATGTGGAACAATCTTAACCATCTTATATGCAAATGTTTGATGAGATATTTGGCTTCTATTCTATCACTTTTAGTTTTGCAACAACCTGGCTTTTTTTAAATCCTGAATATATCGTTACGATATTATTTTCACCTGTATTTGGTTATCCACTAGTTTACTGTATTATTTCCTACATGTACAAAAACCAAATGGGGAATAGTGCCAGACAGCTGCCTGACACACCCCCATTGGACCAACACGTTTATTGTTTTATATCCATTTTAAAATTACGTTTTTGCCCCCAGCTCAAAATAAAATTACGCTTTTTGTCCCTATCTCATAATTACGATCTTGCCCTCAATTCAAAATTACGACTTTGCCTGGCACTCTCCCATTGGACCAACCAGTTTATTGTTTTATATCCATTCTAAAATCACGTTTTTGTCCCTCTTTAAAATTACGATTTTGCCCCCAGCTCAAAATAAAAATACGCTTTTGTCCCCAGCTCATAATTACGATCTTGCCCTCAATTCAAAATTACGACTTTGCCTGGCACTCTCCCATTGGACCAACCAGTTTATTGTTTTATATCCATTCTAAAATCACGTTTTTGTCCCTCTTTAAAATTACGATTTTGCCCTCAGCTCAAAATAAAAATATGCTTTTGTCCCCAGCTCAAAATTACGATTTTTCCCTCCATTCAAAATAAAATTGTGGTTTTGCCCTCAGCTCAGAATTACCTTTTCGCCCCCAGTTCAAAATAAAATTTTGTTTTTGCCCCCACTTAAAAATTACGATTTTGCCCTCTTTTCAAAATGTGATTTTTCCCCGTTTAAAAATTGTGATTTCGCCCTCAATTCAAAATTACGTTTTTTCCCCAGTTCAAAATAAAATTATATTTTTGCCTCCAACTCAAAATTACGATTTTGCCCTCGGTTCAAAATAAAATTGTGCTTTTGCCTCAAGCTTAAAATTATGATTGTGCCCTTAGTTTAAATTTATATTACGTTGTTACCACAAGTTAAAAATTACGAATTTGCCCCTGTGAAAATTTACAATTTTGCCCCAGGTTCAAATTTACAGTAATGCCATTACTTTAGCTTTTGTCAAATTACGATTTTACCCCAGTCAAAAAATACAACTTTCACTCAGTTAAAAATTACAATATTGCCATTGTTTTAGTTTTTTTATCAAAACTATAAAAGTGTTTCGTTTTAATTGGTTGACTCGATTTAATTGTTTTTCGTGTCAATGAACTGACTAACACTCGCTCATTATTCGACCATCGCCCCGCAACGCGGGCGGGGCATCAACTAGTTAACAATAAAGTCAAGCTCGAACTAGATACGTCATGCGTGATGGTCCTCATGGAAAAAAATACGCATGCCATTATTGACAAATTGAGAGGGTCAAAAATTTCATGTTGTTAGAAACTAGGTGATGCACCGCTCGCGTTGTGGGGCGATGGCCGAATAATTCTCAACCAATTTAAAAAACAGTACTATAGTTTTGCTACAAATAAAAAGTAAAAAGAGTGTTAGGCAGCTCTTTGACACGATTTTTAGCTGGGGGCAAAGTCATATTTTTATTTTTACTTGGGGGAAAAATCAAATTTTTTTCCTGAGGGTAAAATCCTAATTTTAGCTAGGAAAACCAGATTTTTATTTTGCTCTTTCGGCAAAAACGTAATTTTGAATTGAGGGTGATATCATAATTTTGAACCGAGGGGAAATTCGTAAATTTTAGCTGGGAGCACAAGCATAAATTTATTTTTAATTAGGGGTAAATACGTAATTTTAAACCGTGGCAAAACCGTAATCAATTTGAACCAAGGGCAAAATTGAGAATTTTAGCTGGGAGCAAAAGCGTCATTTTATTTTGAACTGAGGGCAAATACGTAATTTTAAACCGATGGCAAAATCGTAATATTAAAACGGATATAAAATCATAAATTAATTAGGCCAATAACGGAGTGCCAGACAGCTGCCTGACACTGTTCCCTTGCCGCCCATGTCATCCAATAAAGGCAAACAACTGTTGTCGCCGACACTTAAGTTTGTAGATGTTGTAAATGAGGGCAACTACGTAATTTTAAACTGATGACAAAATCGTAATATTAAAACGAATATAAAATCATAAATTAATTAGGCCAATAACGGAGTGTCAGGCAGCTGCCTGGCACTGTTCCCTTGCCGCCCATGTCATCCAATAAAGGCAAACAACTGTTGCCGCCGACACTTAAGTTTGTAGATGTTGAAAATTTGATAAAGTCATCGTTGATTTATAAATAGCATTGATAAGCATCCTTTTTTTGACTTTGTTAAATGTACGTTGTTTGATAAAAATTTAAAGTTAAAATACTTTAACACTACCACGAGATCCATTTTGGGTCACACTTTACCGTACTTTATAATGAGAAGGGTTAAACCTAGATATTCCCAAAAATTTTGTTTTCATCTAAGAAGCCAGTCCTTTGTAGATCTTAACATGGGAATATTTTAATTTAATCATCTAGAGAAATCTTAGTAACATGGGAATATTTTAATTTAATCATCTAGAAGAAAATTCAGCCAGACTTTTACTGACAGAATACTATTTTTTGACCGGTAAGGAATGATATATCAACTACCGTGACACCAGACATTGCGGCTAAAGTCGACTACTCGACCGCTGCCAGCCTCTTAGCTTTCTCAGATGCGCGGAAACCCGACCTCCACCCGCCCGAAGGCACGAAAGTGGAATAATCGGTAAAACCTCGCCTCCCATCCAAGACGAATCGGCACCATTCGTGTTCGCCCTTCATCTGGATGCCGCAAAAATTAATGAGAAAAGTGGGAGTCGAACCTAGGTCACAAAGAACATCAAATTTTTCGACAACCACTCCACCACCAGATCATTGGCTACATAATATCTATTGAAGCATTCAATTGTTGAGAATCCTACCAAAATATTAGGTTTTAATTAACAAGAATGCTACGTCCTTTATACAAATATGACAAACAAAATTATGAACTGAGATGATGATCTAAATGGATCAAAATCTATCTTATTTTCTTAATTGACAACAAACTGGAACAATATAACTAGTTGTACATGGAAGATAGTTCATGAGAAGCTGACATATTCTTATAAATTTCAAAGATGAGCCTGCTCTCGAACTCATCTTTAGAACCAGATCCCTTTGATTTCAATTTGGTTTTCTTCTTTGATGAACTTGCCTCTTGTTGTTCCGAGGCTCGGTCCAAGTTGAACAACTTCTTGATCTTCGAAAACCGACCATGGTGGCTTTGATCTCCAAACCTTGCAGTCTTCATGTCTTTTCGAAGATCAGGGCTGCCATCATCGTAGACTTTGCTCCTCCAAGCCTTATTAATATCAACCGAAGTAGTTGAAAAGCTTCGTGTTAGCCTCTCCATTTCTCAGTGTGTGTACTGTTACTGTCTTGTGAGATAGAAAAGGGGGGGGGGGGGGGGGGGGGGGGGGATGAGTTTGCAGTAATGAATTTGTTGCTAGTTTATATACAAGAAAGAATGAAATATACGAACCTTAGTAGCCATAAAAAAGGCTTTCAAACTAGTCATGCGTAGCTTAAGCTATGTAGATATATATATATTAGTGGATGGGATTTTTCTTTTTTGTAATAACAGAAAAATAATCTTTAAATAAAAAAAAATCTTCATTTAATTAATGTTATTGTAAGATTTAATTATTATTATTGTAAGAGCATATAGATAAATTTATAATTTTAATTAATTTATTGTGTTCTCCAAATTAGCTAAACTAATTAAATTCGTAACACATTTAAAATATAATCTTTCAAGACAACTTAATTGATGGTGAAAGGCAATTTTTTATATGCGTAAGATAAAATGTATGATAAATTTCGATATGTGTATGATAAATTTTAAAATGTGTAGAATAAAATGTCTCTGTCTAATTAATGAGATAAAAATAATTAACGAGAGTAGTTAGAAACTATTTACTGTTTTGGAAATGGTTACTGTGCAAGAGAACCAATTCGTACGGAGTGTAGGAGACATTCAAAGATAAGAGTGTTTTAGGAAGATCCAATATTGTTGACTCATAAACCCAATTCCCACACGTTCTCACTAGTACAAAAGCAGTTTTTTGGTGCTAGGATTTATGCCTTTTTGAGAGCTTTTTGAGAGAGCACCAACAAATATACCAGCAAATAATGAGATTTGTTGGTGCTGCTCAATAATGACACCATTAAATCTCTAAATACACCACCAAAAAATCAATAATAGAAACCAAATCAGTCCATCATTAAATCTCTAAACACCACCAAAAAATCAATTTAATGGTGTTGTATAACTTCTATGCATTTAATGGTGCTTTGTAATCTATTTTTTTGGTGGTGTGTTTATTTATTAGTGTGGTAATCTTGTTATTTGGTGCTTTGTATTCTAAAACACCACCAAAAATTGAATTTGACACCACCAAAAAAATGGTTTTGTACTAGTGTCTTCAAACGACTATAATTTTTCATAAGATAATATTTAAAAAATTACACCGAATTAACGAACATTTTATTCTCTTTTAAACAAACATTTCATATGGCGCCATTTGAATACTACTTTGATAACTGTTATTATACACGAACTCTACCAACGGCAAATGGTCATCCCAGTTTCCCCCAAAATCTATGACGCAAGCCCTCAACATGTCTACTAACGTTTGTATAGTTCTTTCCGACTGCCCATCTGTTTGCGGATGGTATGCAGTACTCAATCGCAATTTAGTGCCCACACCTTCATGAAATCTATGCCAAAATCGAGACGTGAATCTTGTGTCACGATCCGACACAATAGACACGAGTACTCCGTGACGAGCTATTATTTCATTCGTCTAAATCTCCGCCAACTTTTCGGAAGAAATCATTTCTCGTATAGGCAAAAAGTGAGCACTTTTCGTGAGTCGGTCGACAATAACCCAAATAGCATCGTGGCCTCGTTTTGTTTTGGGGAGTTTTGTGACGAGATCCATGGTTATGTCTTTCCATTTCCAAACTGGTACTTCTAAAGGTTGTAATTTGTCATACGATTTCTGGTGCTCCGCCTTCACTTGGGAACATGTCAGCAACTTAACGACGTCGCGTTTTATTCCGGGACACCAATATCCCCTTTTTAAATCTTGATACATTTTTGTTGCTCCGAGGTGTACCGCATAATGAGATTTGTGAGCCTCCTCAAGTAGCAGTGATTTCACTTCACATAACCAAGGTACCCATATTCGGCCATACCTGGTCATGATGTCGTCAGCATTAATTTCTAATTCATCAATAAATCCTTTCGTTCTTTCTTTCATCGGAAAATTAGCATTTAGAGACTTTGTTTGGGCCTCTTTTATCAACTCCAAAAGGTTAGGAGTGATTGTCATTCTAATAGATTTAATTTGTATTGGTGGTGGGTAATCCTTCCGACTTAATGCATCTGCTACAACATTGGCCTTCCCTGGGTGATAAAAGATTTTGCAGTCATAATCCTTAATTAGTTCCAACCACCTTCGCTGTCTCATATTCAAGTCTTTTTGTTCGAAGAAATACTTGAGACTTTTGTGGTCTGAGTATATCGTGCATTTCATTCCATACAGATAATGTCGCCACAGTTTCAACGAGAATACCACTGTGGCCAATTCCAGATCGTGCGTTGGGTAGTTGCTTTCGTGTGGTTTAAGCTGCCTTGAGGCATAGGCTATCACCTTACCCCTTTGCATTAGAACACCTCCCAATCCCTGATGTGAAGCATCAGTAAAAACAACCAAGTCTTCAGATCCTTCGGGTAAGGTCAACACCGGTGCACTAGACAGCCTATCCTTTAACGTTTGAAATGCTTTCTCTTGTTCAGGCCACCATACAAATTTCTCGTTCTTCTTTGTCAGTTTGGTTAAGGGTAAAGCTATTCTGGAAAAATCCTGTATAAACCTTCGGTAATACCCAACTAAACCCATAAAACTTCTTACTTCACTCGGGTTCGTTGGAGGAACCCAGTTCATAACGGCCTCCACCTTAGTTGGATCCACCAATACACCATCCTCATTGATCGCATGGCCGAGAAACTGTACTTCTCTAAGCCAGAAAGCACACTTCAAAAACTTTGCATAAAGCTTTTCCCTCCGAATAGTTTCTAATACTTCACGCAAATGATTCGCATGTACGGCTCTACTACGAGAGTAAACCAGAATATCGTCTATGAATACTATTACGGACTTATCCAACATGGGCCGACATACTCTATTCATAAGGGTTTTTCTCCTTCCATGCCTCTTGTTTGCGACCCACACACACCCACTACACTGGGTTTTTAATTTTTATTAGGTTATTAGCATATTTACAAGTTTAACCCCTCAAAGTTGCTTAAGTTATTATTCTTGTATATTTCCAAACTTTTAAACTTTCATTATCTATTTATAACTTAACTAATCATTTAAAACATTTAAACATTCAAATAATCTTTTATAAAATTTCGGGGTGTTACAATACCGTCAAATGAAAACGTATTATACTTGACGTGATTCGTTTTCAAACCAAATTTATGTCAAAACGTAGACCACCTTAAAATATATATAAAAATAAACACGAAAACATATTATATTTGATTCGACTGGTTTCCAAAAAAAACTTACGTCGAAACGTAAATCAAGTTGACTTTATAGCGACCGTACTTAAAAATAAGTATGTAAAACCTGATTACAAACACAAAGTGTTTAGAAAGTTGAAAGATCGTAAGTATCATTGCTGAAAATTAAAAGGTAAATATACATAAACGTAAAAATGTTACAAAAAGACAAAAATAGAAGAAAAGAAAAAAAAAGTGCTAGTGTACACTCAAACTTGTTATTGTAAGCATATACAATATTGTTTGGGCCCAATTCAAAGCTTAAATAAAAAATTACTTGAAACACTTAACAATTGTTTTACTCGAGACATCAACATCCATTTTGACTTTGTTGATATTAATAAACTTAGTAAGCAGATAAGAAATCTAAATAAAGTTTCATTATTTGCTATTTTATTTGATTTAGTAGTAAAAAAATATAAATTAAATTTCATTATTGTATTTAAGTACTAAATATTACCGTTTATATTATTTGATTTAATGTAGAGATTTCTTTTATAATAAACATTCATAAAGAAAAACTCAAAACAATTATTGATCAATAAAAACGTATAGCTTAGCGTTAGCAACCTAAAATCATTATAGTGGTCGCAATACACCATCCAGGAAAAAAAAAGAATAAATGTATGTTTGTAATATAAAAATTAGTTTTATAGTTTATATAATCAAAGATGCATCGATGAAACTTAGTTATAATATTGAATTAAAACTTTTTTTGTTTTTGTTTAGAAACATGAATATTATATTATTATAAGGCGAATAGGGCTCGAAAATTATCTTGTCCAGAACCTAATTTTTTTTAGCATTTTCAGAGACGGCCTTGTAAATAATTGGAATGTGAAACAATCTTAACCATCTTATATGCAAATGTTTGATGATATATTTGGCTTATATTCTATCATTTTTAGTTTTGCAACAACGTGGCTTTTTTAAATCCTGAATATATCGTTACGATATAGTTATTTTCACCTGTATTTGGTTATCCACTAGTTTACTATATTATTAACAATAAAGTCAAGCTCGAACTAGATACGTCATGCGTGATGGTCTTCATGGAAAAATATACGCATGCCATTATTGACAAATTGAGAGGGTCAAAAATTTCATATTGTTAGACATTTGATAAAGTCATCGTTGATTTTGTTAAATGTACGTTGTTTGATTAAAATTAAAAGTTAAAACTACTTTAAAACTATCACGAGATCCATTTTGGATCACACTTTACCATACTTTATAATGAGAAGGGTTAAACCTAGATATTCCCAAAAAATTTGTTTTCATCTAAGAAGCCAGTCATTTCTAGATCTTAGTAGCATGGATCTAGAAGAAAATTCAGCCACACACTTTTACCTACAGAATATCTATTTTTTTTTAATAATAAGAAATGATGTGTCAACCACCGTACCGGACACTATGGTTAAGGTCGGCTACTCAACCGTTGTCAGCCCCTTGGCTTTCCCAGATGCGCGGAAACCCGACCTCCATCCGCCCGAAGGCATGAAAGTGAAATAATCGGTAAAACCTCGTCTCCCATCCAAGAGGAACCGGCGCCACCCGTATTCGCCTTTCACCTGGATGCTGCAGAAAATAATGGGGAGAGTGGGGAGTCGAACCTGGGTCACAAAGAACGCCAAGTTTTTCCCCAACCACTCCACCACTACCTCATTCGCGAAAGAATACCTATTGAAGCATTCAATTATTGAGAATCCACCAAAATATTAGGGTTTAATTAACAAGAATGCTACGTCCTTTAGGGGGGACGGGGTGGTGCGTTATGGAGCTCGATAACGCGTGAAAGTATCACGCTACACCGCCGCCGCTTGTTTTATAACGCGTGAAGAATGTAACGCGTTAACTGTGTCACGCGTTGAACTTTTGAAGCTTGCTCTGCATGTTGCCGTCTGCCTGCTCTGATAGTTCATGCATGTTGCAACACCTGTACATGGAAGAAAATGAGAGCACCCCACTACAACACGTGTACATGGACATTAATGTGGCAGAATTCTAAAAATTAAAATTAAAAATTTTTTGGAGTGATAGAATTTCATCACTAGTGATACCACCCCCCTACATTTCTATCACTAGTGATAGAAATTTGGTTGATGACATGGCACGATTTTATTGGACAGTGTGAGTGATAGAAACTATCACTAGTGAACCACCCCACCCCCCTTATACAAATATGACAAACAAAATTATGAACTGAGATGATGATCTAAATGGATCAAAATCTATCTTATTTTCTTAATTGACAACAAACTGGAACAATATAACTAGTTGTACATGGAAGATAGTTCATGAGAAGCTGACATATTCTTATAAATTTCAAAGATGAGCCTGCTCTCGAACTCATCTTTAGAACCAGATCCCTTTGATTTCAATTTGGTTTTCTTCTTTGATGAACTTGCCTCTTGTTGTTCCGAGGCTCGGTCCAAGTTGAACAACTTCTTGATCTTCGAAAACCGACCATGGTGGCTTTGATCTCCAAACCTTGCAGTCTTCATGTCTTTTCGAAGATCAGGGCTGCCATCATCGTAGACTTTGCTCCTCCAAGCCTTATTAATATCAACCGAAGTAGTTGAAAAGCTTCGTGTTAGCCTCTCCATTTCTCAGTGTGTGTACTGTTACTGTCTTGTGAGATAGAAAAGGAAGGGGGGGGGGGGGGGGGGGGGGGGGGGGATGAGTTTGCAGTAATGAATTTGTTGCTAGTTTATATACAAGAAAGAATAAAATATACGAACCTTAGACTATCCGCATCAGTGAAAGGCTATCCTTTCTACAAACAGCCTAATCAGCATGTCACATCAGCTTTTCACTTATTCTTCCCACAAACACTTTTTACCCACAACAATAACATATATATCCTTTCCACAAACAACCTTATTTTATTAAATTTAAACTAAATAAAAAAAAGAAAGGACCCACCATTCCCCCATTCTTCACCATTCTTCCCCAAGAATCCTTAAGAATGAACACCCTCCATGTCATCCTCTACAACACCCACTAATCCATCCCTCTCACAAATGCCCTCCACATAGGCAAAGAATCACCTACAAACATCCTTGATGCGGATAGTCTTAGTAGCCATAGAAAAGGCTTTCAAACTAGTCATGCGTAGCTTAAGCTATGTAGATATATATATTAGTGGATGGGATTTTTCTTTTTTGTAATAACAGAAAAATAATCTTTAAATAAAAAAAAATCTTCATTTAATTAATGTTATTGTAAGATTTAATTAATATTATTGTAAGAGCATATAGATAAATTTATAATTTTAATTAATTTATTGTGTTCTCCAAATTAGCTAAACTAATTAAATTCGTAACACATTTAAAATATAATCTTTCAAGACAACTTAATTGATGGTGAAAGGCAATTTTTTATATGCGTAAGATAAAATGTATGATAAATTTCGATATGTGTATGATAAATTTTAAAATGTGCAGAATAAAATGTCTCTGTCTAATTAATGAGATAAAAATAATTAACGAGAGTAGTTAGAAACTATTTACTGTTTTGGAAATGGTTACTGTGCAAGAGAACCAATTCGTACGGAGTGTAGGAGACATTCAAAGATAAGAGTGTTTTAGGAAGATCCAATATTGTTGACTCATAAACCCAATTCCCTCACGTTCTTCAAACGACTATAATTTTTCATAAGATAATATTTAAAAATTACACCGAATTAACGAACATTTTATTCTCTTTTAAATAAACCTCAATTAACAACCCTGTGGTTAGACCCCATTATCACTATAGACGCTTCTAAGAAACCATTCTCCATTTACACCCTCAATGTTTTCAATTCGCTACACTTTAAAACCTTCTGTTTGTTAGCCGTTAGGTTGACCGGTTACATAAGAGGCATTTTCTAAATCTCTCCTCCTGATTAAAACTTCTGACACTTTGAAACCTTCACCACCACCACTAATCATCATCATTGAAATTCCGACCACCAATTTAAATCTACACCTCATCCATAACCATTCTACATTCCACAACCACCACTCCACAACCATTCAATACTATCATCATCACCACGCCATCGAAACCAAATTTTTCATTTCACCACTACTCACCTACATCTAAAACCCTGACCCAAGAATCAACCAAAACATTAAAACCCAAAAATCAAATTCAAATTCATGAACACTCTTCACAAAGTCAAACCAATCGACTATAATCAATTCAACAATAACCATATGTAACGCCTCGCTTTTTGAAACGTACTTTAATTAGAAAGATCATTTACATTCCTATTTTTTTAAACTTATATCTGTATCGTATTCATATTTCACTACCGGTTTCATAATTCACAATATTTATTTTAGTAAAACTTGATCATTTTATTTAAATTATACTTCAAATTTTCGTACTCGTTCTCCATTCAAAATCATATACATACTTGATACTTATTCATTATTCTTGTAAACACATACTGTTGGGATTGAACCCTATTAGAGGAACATATAATTAAAGCCACAACTGGATCAGAGCAGTGGATCCAGAATAAGCAGATGTTATGTATACAAGTCTCTCCCCTTGAAAGGGGTTTCAACATCTGATGACCTCCAATCCACTGATCGTTACAACTGCTGACCTACAACTGCTGATCAAGTCAAAGACTGATGAAGACTAAAGCCCTGCTGTTCAATCTACTGCTATGGGTCAAGCACTGCTGAATATGTCAAGTACTGCTGGAGTCACAATAGTGGAAGGATTCAGCAGTAGTTTAGTTTGTTGTTATGTAATGTATTAATATCAGTAGTTAGCATAAGCAGTGTTTGTAATAGATCAGTTGTTAGAGTTTGTTAGGAGGTTAGATGTCACTTTCATGGTGACGTCAGCAAAGATGCCACAGTGGTTTGTCCGTACCTATAAATAGAACAGTACCCTGTACTGTTCTATTAGCTCTTCACCATCTTTCTTCCCATACGAACAAATTACTGTGAGCTCAGGCTGAGGGGGAGTTTGTTACATGCATGCAATTGTAATCGTTGATGAAATAAATTCAATCATTCGGTTCTTTGTTGAAAATGTGTGTTGAAAGCAATTCTCCTGTTTGATTGTGTGCAAAGTTTGTTTCCATTTACATTCCGCTGCATTACTTGTTCATCTTTCATTTTAATTCAAACGTAAAACACAATCAATCCAAACTCAGATCCTAACAATTGGTATCAGAGCTCGGACAGTCAAATTTGATTTACCAATCATTTTGACATAAATAGTTCAGCTCACAATCGTTGATACTGATAGTTGTTTGTTTTGTTGAAAAATAGAGCAAGGTTTAATCACCATCAAAGTTGATTAATTAGTGCCTGTAAAACAACCAGGATAACGTCACAATCACAAGATGATAAGAATAACATCGGCTCACTTTTCAAACCACCCATGCTTAAACGTAATGAATACAACATCTGGGAGAGAAGGATGAGTCACATCCTTGCTCAACAGAATACTGGATGTTGGAGATCTGTTGTTTTTGGACCACATGTTCCCATGGTGCCAAGTGCCGAGGATACAAAAAAGTTCGAACCTAAAAAACCTGAAAATTATACTGAAACTGATTTCCAAAAGTTCGAACTCGATGCCAAAGCATTTAGCATCATTGCATCTGCATTACCCAATGAAATTTATGCTGGGCTGTTACATTGTAACAGTGCCAAAGAGCTATGGGATGCACTGAAGGAACAGTTTGGGGGAACGGAAGAAGTTATTGAAAATAACAGGGAAATTCTGAATCAGCAGTATGAAACCTTTTGTCACATCAAGGGTGAATCATTAACTCAACAGTTTGAGCGATTTAGTTGTCTCATTAGTGAGCTAAGACTTGTTAAAGTTACATTTCCTAATTCAACACAAAATAGCAGGTTTCTTAGATCACTACCAGAAAAATGGAATACAATTGCTTTTGTAACTAGAAATTCTGCTGAGTTCAAAGATCTGACTCTGACCCAACTTCATGGTAGACTCCTGGCCTATGAAAGGGAGTTAAACCAGAAAAAGAAGTTGCAAGAGTCCGGTAAAGTTGCTGATGATTATTCATTTGGCAGCACAACTCTCTTTGGTCAGGAAGAATCTGGTAGCAGTAGTAAGGATCAGAGTTATGATCATTTTATTGATATAACTGCTGGTGGAAACTTTAACAACTCTGATTCTCACTCTACAAATTATGCTTTTACTGCAAATTGTGAAAACCAGATGTCAGATAACTTGTGCTTTGAACTCAATGACTTACAGCACTTTGATCCAACTGATCTTGAAGAAATGGACATTTTGCATCAGTTGGCATTGCTTAGTGTAAGAACAAGCAAATTTTACAAAAGGACAGGGAGAAAATTCCCAGGGTTACATGGGAATTTAAAAGTGGGGTTGGATAAGTCAAATATCAAGTGCTACAAGTGCAATAGGCTAGGACACTTTGCTAGGGAATGTAGGAGTCAAACCACTGGTCCAATTATTACTCATCCCAGCTCAAACCCTAGGCCACAAAATCAAAGCACTGTGCACTATTCCTATTATACCCCTGCTGCCCATGTAAACACTGCTCATTATGCAAACCCTGTTCCTGTGCATTATGTTCAAACCACTGTCCCTCAAATTCAGTATGTTCAGGCTCCTGTACCTCAGGTTCAAGTGCAACCAGTTGCACCACAACAAGTTGCACCACCAGCAGTGGTTCAACCAGATCAGCAAAGCTTTTTCACTCAAGGCTTTGTTGACTGGAGCAGCTTACCTGAAGAGCTAGGGGATGAAAATTTTGCACTCTATGCTACTAATGATGCTTCTAATGATGAATTTTATCTTATGGCATTAGAGTCAATACCAGAAGAGCTGGATGCTGAAAAGGGGCAAACAAGAGCTGAAACAGTGGATGAAGTTGCTGAGGCAGTGGTTACTGCTGTTGCTGGTGAACTACTGCTGGGAGAAAATTCAGAAACCCTGATTGAACCATTGGTTGATCCCTGGTCCAAAGAAGAAGAAAAGGAAGAGAAGAAAGAAGGTGAGAAAGAAGAGAGAGCTGATGAAGAAAATGATCATCAATGTGACTGTGCCATGATGGCTGCAGCTAAGGTATCATCTCAGGTTCTTGAAAATCTATGTTCAGACAAATGCATCATAGAATTTGCTAACATCAAAGAGGTGAATGAAAACCTTAGGGATAGAGTGTTGAATGATGAGGTCAAATTTGAAAAGTCTTTAAAAGAACTTAAAAACAAATTGGCTGAAAAAGACAAAGAGATCTGCAGTTTAAAAGAAGAGCAAAGCATAACCAAGAACCAACTCCAAACTATGGCAGAAAAATATCAAGTTTGCAAAAAGGAGTTGGAATCCACCCAAATAACTTGTGAAAGATGGGTGGAATCTTGCAAAGGTTATGAGGTCATGTTAGAAAAACAGCTTGAAAGCAATGTAAAATTTGGCATAGGCTATAGAAAATATGATGAAATTGAAAACACTGCTGCTAAACAAGCTGGTTCAGTTGAAATAACACCAACGAACAAGAATGGTCAAGAAGTTAAGATAACTGACAAACTTGGTAACAAAATCACTCTGGAAAGATCTGTGGGGTCCTCAACCTTTGAGGAAATTGAGAAATACCAATTTAAACCCACATGGTCTGATGAGTGTGACATTCTTGAAAATTTCAAGCCCATGGATTTCACAACCACTGATGGTGTCACAGCTCCAAAAGCAAAGGTTATTCCTATCAAAGACATCCCAACAGTGGTTCAAAACTCAGTTGCTAAGGAGTATGAGAAAAGGAAGAAAAGAGAAAAGATCAAAAACCTGTTTTGTGATTTTTGTGAAAAGAAGAATCATCTAACAAAAGACTGTTTTCATCTAAAAGCATATGATCTAAACAAAACAAGTGTCATTGTACCTGCTGAGAGTTGCACCATCTGTGGTAAAACAAACCACAAAACTCAAGAATGTGTGTATCTCAAAAACTTTAATGTAAAAAAGAATGAGTACACTGCAAAAACATCCTTAAGTTCATCAACATCATCTGTCAAGTTCACCAAGAACTAACCACTGTTTGTGCCAGTCCAAACAGCTGTTACAAAACAGCTGAACCAAACATCTGCCAAAAGAGATGTTCAGGTGACTGATGCACCCCCTGCTAATCAATTCAGAAGAGGTAAGGGACAACCATCTTACCAAAGGATCCCACATGTTTATGAGGCCTACAAAAGGCCTTCTAAACCAAGAGTGAACAAGTATCCTTTTGGTTAACAACAGATCATTGGGCAAGACCCCCAACAGTGGTTAGAGAAAAACAGTCCCAAAATTGTCCAAACTCCTGACCTAACCACTGTCCATTCATCTGAACTCATCCCAGACACTGTTGAGACCCCATCCAAAGCCTTATTGGCTTTGGAGACCCTAATGAACTAATCCTTTTACTTCATGTGCAGGGAGCTTCTGCATGCTTAGATAGCCTTTGGTATGTAGATAATGGAGGCTCCAGGCACATGACAGGATGTAAAGCCCTACTCAAAGATTTCAAAATCCATGGAGGGGGTGATATATCCTTTGGTAATAATAGTAAAGGGAAAGTTCTGGGGTCTGGTACAGTACAATCTGGTAATGTAAAATTTGAAAATGTGAATCTGATAGACAATCTAAAATTCAACCTCCTGAGTG
This sequence comes from Helianthus tuberosus, assembly GCA_030545235.1. Classification (NCBI taxonomy): domain Eukaryota; kingdom Viridiplantae; phylum Streptophyta; class Magnoliopsida; order Asterales; family Asteraceae; genus Helianthus; species Helianthus tuberosus. The sequence continues at coordinate 102,604,623 of CM060418.1, forward strand.
TTTCACAAATAAGTGATAAGGGCTATGGCTCATTCTTCACAAAGGATTGTTGTAGGATTGTTGGACCAGAAATGGTTGAAAAGATTGAAGCAATAATAAAAATTGGAAAAACCAAACTTGTTGCTCAAAGAAGTGGCAATGTTTATGTGGTTGATATGTCAAAAGAGAGCCCCGGGACTGATGCCTGTCTGTTCTCAGCTGCATCAAACAAAGAGACATAATTATGGCACAGGAGATTGGGGCACACAAATCTCAAGACAATCACTGCCATTTCAAAACAGGGGTTAGTAAGAGGTTTACCTCAAAAACTGTTCACCTGTCCCGAGCGTTGTGTTTCCTGCCTAAAAGGAAAACAACATAAAAGCTCATACAAATCAATTGATGAGTCCAAAACAACCAAATGTTTGCAAATGCTTCATATGGATTTGTTTGGCCCAGTTAAAGTCATGAGTCTTAAGAAAAAGAGATATTGTTTGGTTATTGTTGATGACTTTTCTAGGTTTACATGGACTTACTTTTTACACTCAAAAGATGAGACTGCAGGCATTCTGCAAGACTTTGTGAAACAGGTTGAAAAGAAGTTTGACCTTCCAGTAAAAATCTTCAGAAGTGATAATGGCACAGAGTTCAGGAACAAGGAGTTAGATGATTTCTGTGTGTCAAAAGGAATTGTGAGGCAAAACAGCATTCCAAGAACACCAGAACAGAATGGGGTTGTTGAAAGAAAGATCAGGACCTTGATTGAGGCTGCAAGAAACATGCTTGCTGATTCAGGTTTGCCATTAACTTTTTGGGCAGAGGCAGTAAACACTGCTTGCTATGTCCAAAACAGAGTTTTAATCAACCCCAGGCATCAAAAGACTGCCTATGAACTGCTGTATAAAATAAAGCCATTGATTTCATATTTCAAGGTTTATGGCTGCCCATACTTCATTTTAAACTTAAAAGATTCTATATTGATTTCATATTTCAAGGTTTATGGCTGCCCATACTTCATTTTAAACTTAAAAGATTCTATCTCAAAGTTTGCAGCCAAAATTGATTGTGGTTGTTAGTACATTTATGTCTATCGCCTCCGTCAAATCCGTTCGTAGCAGAAACAGAAGAAGTTTAGTGCTTTTATTGTAATATCTTGATAGAAAAGGCAAGGTGGCATATTTGTAAATAAGGAGAACCTCCTTATACCTTGGCCTATAAATAGATCTCTTAGGGTTAGAGATTAGGACTTTTGGCCATTTGAGAACTTGGAGCTTGGTGCTTAGAGAGAGAAACTCTAGAGAGAGAAAGTTCTCAAACGTGATTCTCGGTGCTTGTAATCGTCATACTGATCAATAAGAATCACGTTAAAATTGTACGTTCTTGTGTTCGATCACGTTCGTGTACGGATTCCGCACGTCACACGTTCGTTCGCAATCGTTTCGGATTCAAAACCGATCCTACAATTGGTATCAGAGCAGGTTTGATTGCGAAGATCAAACACACAGATTCGTACAAGATTTGATCAGATTCAGAGCCAAAGTCATCCAGATTTGTCAAATTTTTCTTAACTTTCTTGTTCTTCACGTTCTTATCTGAAAATCGCCAAATGTAACGGGTTTTAACGGTTCAAAATTAATGATTTTTGGATATGATATGCGAAATCAGTTGATCTAAAAGCCTACAAATTTTCAAATCTTAACTCTAAGACGTTTGTGAGAAATTTGAATTTTTGTGGTTTGGAAGTTTGTGAAATATGCTTACTGTTGCTGCTGTTATTGTTCTTGGTGCTCACCGGTCGGATGGCAATCCGATCGGATGACCATCCGACTCAAAGCCTCATCTCATTAAAAAAAGATTGACTTGTTTGACTGTGACTCGCTCGGATTACCATCCGGTCGGACGGCAATCCGAGTCACAACATCTCACCCGAGCTAGTTATTTAGTCAACACATTCAGGACTTGTCAGTCAACATTATCAACAATACATGTGAGTCATTAAGTCAACACTATTATCCTGGCAGTCAAGCGGTGAGCATGTGAATTTCATTACAAAGTGTCTTCAAGTTTCGTCCTCATTTTAGAAAATCACGTGATCATTCTGCAAATATTCGATTTGTGTGAATCATTTAATGCATTCGGTGAACATGTGAATGTGTATGAATTAAGTGTCAACCCATGTGAAATACATATTAACGGCCCTATAGAATTTTAATTTGAAGCTGATTGTCGGCTAAATTGAATTTGAAAATAATCAAAGGCATTTAATGGTTTGTCAGTGTCACATGCGATAACAAAGTTTGATTCAATCAAGTAATATTTCATTCATATTTTGTCGGCCATCATTGTTAATCTCATGTGAGTTGTCAGTTTGCATGTAGCATGTGAGATCAGTTGATAAGTCAAGTTCATCATTGATAAAAAGGAATCAACCGTCACCCGCTCGGACAACAGTTTTGTCGTTTAGTAGAGTGGCTTGTGTCAAAGAGTCGGATAGCTATCTCACCTGAACGGATACAATCTCACCCGAACGGATAGCTATCTCACCCGAACGGATACAATCTCACCCGAACGGATAGCAACCCGAGTTGACTTCTGTTGACCTATCCGAACGGATTACTATCCGAGTTGACTTCTTGTTACCTATCCGAACGGATTACTATCCGAGTTGACTTTAGTTGACCTATCCGACCGGATAGCAATCCGTGTCACTTGGTCAAAGTCGTTTAATCGATTGTGTCAGTCAACTTTATCAGTGTGCATGTGATATTCATTATAGGTGTCATCAAGTTTTGTCATTATAGAAAGTCACGTGTATGATAATCAATTGAAAGCTAATTCAGTAGTCACGAGATTCATATCTGTTTTGTCAGCACCGTTTATCGATACATGTGATCAATTGGGTTTAGTGTGGACATGCATGTGAACTATTAATTGAGAATTCAAGGTTTGCATGTGTAGTATTGAAAAGTATGTTGGCCATTTGAATTAAAAGTGCATGTGAGTTTGTCAGATTGCATGTGATTTTTTTTAATTCAAAGTTCATTGTTTAAGTCAAATAGTCAACGAGCTACCCGGTCGGACAGCATTGTGCATTTTGGTTAAAGTGCCACAAGGTCACCCGGTCGAACAACTCACCCGAACTACATTGAACGAGTCAGTAAATCTTTGACAAGAGTCTTAGATTGATTTCATCAACACACACTTTTACGTATTCAGTTTGTTTAAACTGATTGTTTGTTTGTTTTCTGTGTGATTCCGAGGTAATTCAAGGATACAAAATCATGGAAAAAGAAATTCATTTCAAAGACACAAGAACTGAAGATCAAAAATACCAAGCCAGAAAGCAGAAAGCAGAATTCAAGATGATGAGATTATCTAGGGTGTTCAGTGAAGCCAGCAAAGCAAAGAGATGGGATGCTAATAGAGAATGTTACCTTGATCCTCAAGGAAACATTGCTATTGATGCAAAAACTCTTAGTATAGAAGCTTTCATTGAGGAATTCAAAGCAGAAGAAGATGCCAGACAGAGATTATGGTGGGGAGATGAAGAATAGAAAGAGAAAAAGAAAGAGTTAATAAATGAAATAGAAAGAAACTCAGAAAATATAAGTTTGGTTGTGTTTCTTGAATTAATCAAAAGGATTAGAAAAGAAACACAGAAGATAGAGAAAGAAGGAATGACAAAGAATAAAGAATCAAAGAAGGATGCAACTTCAAAATGTGAAGTTGGGTGCTCAAAATGCGAAAAATCCGAAGCAGACATTGTCAAACTCTTGAAGGATGTAGAGAGTTTGACATTGGAAAACAAAATTTTAAAAGAAAAAGAAAAAGATTTTCAAAATAAAATAACAGGTTTTGAAAATGAAAAATTAAAAACTGAAAAAGATTTTCAAAATCAAATAAAGATTTTAGAAGATGAAAAATCTGTTATTTTCAAAAATAATCTTGAAAAGCAAAAGGAAATAAATTCTCATCTTGAGAAAATCATTCAGCTTGAAAAGGAAGCTGAATGTGCTAGAAATAAAATTGAAGAGTTAGAAAATAAATTGAACGGCTTTGAGACTTCGTCATCAACACCAGATCTTGAATGTCCAAAACCAATAAATTCTGTTTCAATAAGTGACGATGTCACAAATTTTGACAAAGTCAAAATTGAGGATTGTGATGAGAAAACTGATGATGAAGTTGAAAAGAGAAAAATATTTTTGAAATTAAATGAAATGTTTCAAGATACTGTTTTACACTCTACTGAAATAGGTGAATGCTCTAAGCAAAAACCTGTTAAGAAGAATGTAGAACAAAAACAAAAAGTTAAAATTTCAGAAAATGTTCAAAACAAAAATAAAAGCTCATCAGTTCAATCATCCAATCATTCTGAAAAACCACAAAAATTGAAAAATCAAAACTCACAAAAAGTTGGTAATAAGTGGTGCAGGTTTGACCACAGTGCTCAAAAGCCAAATTCAGCTTACAAGAGAAGATGGGATGAAGATTCTTCAAAGCCAAATCAAGGATACAAGAAAAGACATGATTACCACAAGGCAAATCAATGTTTTGATCTAAGTGTGTGGTATGAAAATGGTGTGTGGTATGAAAATGAGGAAAGGTATGATAACAGAGTGTGTTACACATGTGGTTATCAGGGACACATTGCTGTTAACTGCCAAACTCAAAGATTTGAATCAAGAAGATGCTATGACTGTGGAATCAAAGGACATATTTGTAACAACTCTCATCAAAAGTACTATTTATTATTTTAATTTGTCCAATAGGAAACCCTAATTAAGACACCCAAGTGATTCTACATAAACCCTAAAATTTTCAGAACAATCGGAATCAGGATCAGGGCCCCTAAAACTCAGGGGGGTAAACCCTAGTTAGTAATATCCATACAGTTTGTTGTCGAAAACGAATTTGCATGCAATACCAACTCAGCTGAGCTACCTGGACACGAGGCTACCCTATGGTAGATTGGTGTCCCCCGCGCCACGCGACAGGTGCAGGTGGCTCTGTCGCGACACGCGGGAGGGACAAATTTCAGGTATAAATACAGGGGCTTGGGACTTGCAATTGTGCGTTCGTTCGACGATAAAACTCAAATTATACGTTGAGATATTGTCTGAATACTACAAAAACACACATAAATCACGAAGTGCTGCCGCAATACAGGGTAATAACTCGATCGCTGCTACGATTCAATGTCCGATCGATTAAACTATCCAATGGATGTTTAAGTGCTGCCCACATTAGGGTTTATGCTTTGTCATTCGTCGTTAATTCGATGGATGTTTAAGTATCGCACTTTGTCATTCGTTGTGAAGGTTTTAATCTCGTGAGTTATCGTAAATGCTGTATTAGTTACTAACCTAGTTTGTGTGCATTATTATTTAAACTAGGTTATCAAGGCTAATCAGTAGGCTAAGCTCTATTCATATTAAATCTGCAATGTGAGTCATTCTCTTTTTATCAAAGTGCTTTATAAATTCTCAAATGTTTTTAAAGTTATAATTACAGGGATTAAGTCTTTGTAATCTCCATATTACAGTTGGTATGTGGGGTTTTGTATACATTACTTGATAATCGTCACCATTGGACAACGGGTTAGCCAATGGGTGATATGACCATAGTCACAGAAGCGAGTCGAGTGACAAATACCGAGGGTAGTTGGTTGATATAGAAACACTGTAATCGCTCTTAATACTGTAAATTATAACAAACGTGTCGTTTTCATAAAAAGAATGATTCACCAGTATTTCCCGCTGACAAAACCTTTTTCAAACATGTTTCAGGTGATCTGTTGTGATTCAGGAAAAGTGCCGTGAAGCACTACAAGCTTAAGAAAGTGGCTCAATATAAAATAAAGAAACATGTTTTGTAAAATAAAGATTTCTCAGTGAAATCATACAATTGTAAATTACCGGGATTTTATCCCGAGTTATGAAATAAGATAATGGGGAAATTGCAGTTTTAAAAAGATGCTGAAGAAAACTTCCGCTGTTAATTCAATTAAATAAATACCACGGGATTTTCTGTTCCGCGGTTCCTGAAACGGGTTAAACCGGGTCAGGGGCCGTGACAGAAAAAGGTGGTATCAGAGCCACTGATTTAAGCCAATTAAGTATTTTAGAAAATACTTAATCTTACTAATTGCCATATTTGTGATTATGTGTTTTATTATTTGAATAATTGTTTACAGTATGGGTAAACAAAGACTTTCGGATATCTATCGTAAATTAGATACTACTCCAAGAGAAACAGGATCCTCATCCTCAAAATACTCTGCAAATCCTGAGGAGGGAATATTTGTCCGTAAGGCACAATATGAGGAACCACTTTCCCCTAATAAAAGAAGTTTAATTATTAGAAAAAGTCAAGAGAAAAGAAAGAAAGCTTAAATATGTTTTAATTATCAGTTGTTCCTTTGTGTTAAATTAGTTCCACGGTATGAAATAATATTTAAAAAGGTTATTTATGAAAATTTGTTATAAAATTTTAACTTAGCATTTTTGTGCATTTTGCATATATGCTAAACAGCATGAATGACCTGTCTGAAGCCCTTCAGAATTTAAATCTCTATCCGGGGAAAATAGAGGTTTCCAGGGATTTCACTGGTTATATACCTGATATAGAAGAACTTATGGAATTCAACGCTCCACCTCCGGAGAAACCCAAATCTAAGAAAAAGAGAAGATTTGTAGGATGGAGGCGTGTGCGCAGAAGGAAACCCGCAACAAGAAGGATTCCCAAAATAGAAAATCCCCTAGATAAAGGCAAAGGAATTGAGGTCAGTGAAGGATCTAGGCAGATAGAAATGGAAATGGGAGAGAGCTCTAGGCAAGTTGAAGAACTACCATTACAAGAAGAACCAGATCGTATACTAGAAAGTTGTGATGTCATTAAACCTATCAATACAAACCTCTACCCTTATCCTGCCAATGCACAATTTCCAATAAACATAGAACCAGTTATTCCAGAACCTCTGATCCATACTCAACCTATAGGAGGAATGGATGAATGGTGGACTAATGATTGACAGTTTCAAAACCTCTTAAATAACTTTGATACCTTTTTCCCACAATTCGACCCAGAACCTATGCCAAACCCGCCTATGAGTAATGAAAATTTAGCCGAACTTCGCCATTTCGGCGAAGAACTGATGGATGCCGGTAATAGGATCAGGGGAATAGGAGAGCAGATCTCCTGGAAATACGATGAGAGGGAGCATCGTTACTAAGGGAATATTTGATAAAGGTAGCGCGACGGTAAAACTGGGACTGTATAATAATAATAAAATAAATGTGTAAAATAACTCTAAATAAAACTTTGTAAGATAAAAGGTGTGTATTGACGCATATTATAAATAAAATGGTAATCGAGAAATCGATAGTTTTGGTTATATGTGTGTTATGAAATTTGTATGATTGTTTGTGTATAATTGTTATTTATTTGATACTAATAAAGTATACATATATATATATATATTAATTATCAGATGGAAAACGCTAATAATGAACTAGTTAACGAGGTAAATCAATCTGAGCAACATCAGGAGGATCACTTTATGACTAAGCAAGATATAGAAAATATTGTTGCTCAAGGGATAGCCAATGCTATTCCAGCAATAATTGCTGCTGCCCAGAAACCTGTTGAACCTCAACAAATCGTTCCTAGCAAACGTATTTCTGAAGATAACTTCAGTAATAGTGTAAACGGAGGCGGTAATCATACTAACCACGATAATGATCCACTGCAAGCTCCGCTCCCTAAGAAAATAAAAGTTGCAACGCCTGGTTGCACTTACAAAGAATTTCTTGCTTGTAAACCCACTGAATTTGCAGGCAATGAAGGAGCGACTGTGGTACTGCGTTGGTTAGAGAAAACCGAAGCAGTAATTACAATAAGTAAATGTGCCAAAGATGACAAGGTCATGTACGCGTCAAATCTTTTCAAAGAATGGGCGCTAGAATGGTAGAATACAGTACTTCAAGCCAAAGGAAGAAGTAGGGCCTATGCCATGAACTGGGAAGAATTTAAGAGTCTTGTAGAAAGAAAAATCTGTCCCGAATATGAAAAAGATCAAATGGCGAATAAATTCTTAAATCATCGAATGATGGGTGTAGATTGTCGTGGGTATACTTCGACATTCTTCGAATATGCTAGAGTGGTACCAACACTGGCTTCACCAGAACCGGTACTCATTTCTCGCTATATTTGGGGATTAATTAGCGAAATCCGTAATATTGTTAAAGCTGCGAGACCTCGTACTATTGACGATGCGGTAGAATTAGCTAACACCCTAACTGATGAACTGGTACGCACAAGAGATGAAAATAGGAAAAAGGAACTGGCTCAGAAAATTACCCAAGGATTTCGTACGGGTAATAATAGCAATTTCAAGAAAAGAGGAACAGGGCAATCTTCAAATCCACCGTTCTGCAGGAATTGCAGAAAGAAACATTATTGAAGATGTAATGTAACCTGCAACTTTTGCAAAGCTGTAGGGCATCGTGAAGAAGACTGCAGAAAGAAAACAACGATCTGCTATAACTGTGGAGAAACAGGACATTTTAAACCAGAATGCCCTAAGTTGGTCAAATCAGCAGACAACAAAGCCAAGACGGCCGACGGAGCTACTAAAAAGAATGTTCGAGCCTTTCAATTAACTACTCAGGAGGCAGAACTCATTCCAGATGTGATAGCCGGTACGTTCCTAGTTCACAACATTTACGCAAAAGTATTATTTGACTCAGGTGCAAACCAAAGTTTTATCAATACTTCATTCTGCCAAGCTCTTAATTTACCTTTAACCACCCTTAGGCAGATTTTTACAGTTGAAACGGCAGACGGAAATTCTATTAACATAGATAAGGTTTTGCAAAAAGAAAATATAGAACTTTTAGGTCATAAATTTCATGCAAACATGTTACCTATGAAATTAGTTGGATTCGATGTTGTATTAGGAATGGATTGGTTAGTAGCCAACCATGCTCGAATCCTTTGTGATAAGAATTCTATAGAAATTCGTGCACCTACTGGAGAAGTACTTATGATTACAGGAGATAAGCCACGTAAACCCATGAAGTTCATATCAGTAATGAAAGTTGCTAGTTATGAACGAAAGCAAGGAATGTTATATATGATTTCAGTAATCATTAGTACTAAGGGTAAGGAACTTAAGGAGATTCCAGTAGTCTCAGAATACCCAGATGTATTCCCAGAAGAATTACCAGGATTACCACTAGATAGGGAAGTAGAATTTAGAATTCATCTAATTCCAGGAACTACACCGATAGCCAAAGCTCCTTATCGGTTAGCACCCACAGAAATGTTAGAATTGAAAAAGCAATTAGATGAATTACTAAGTAAAGGTTTCATACAACCTAGTTCATCCCCGTGGGGAGCACCGGTGTTGTTTGTAAAGAAAAAAGGATGGTTCGATGCGAATGTCTATTGATTATAGAGAACTGAATAAAGTTACAATTAAGAATCGATACCCATTACCTAGGATTGATGATCTTTTCGATCAACTTCATGGAGCTAGATATTTTTCTAAGATAGACTTACGCTCCGGATATCTTCAATTAAAGGTACAAGAAGAAGACATACCTAAATCTGCTTTCAGAACTAGGTATGGTCATTACGAGTTTACAGTCATGCCCTTTGGGTTAACGAATGCACCTGCCGCATTCATGGACATGATGAATAGAATCTGTAAACCATACTTGGATAAATTTGTAATTGTTTTTATCGATGATATACTTATTTATTCCAAAAGTCAGGACGAACATTGTCAACACTTACATGCACTCTTAACTTTGTTAAGAAACGAAAAGTTGTACGCCAAATTCTCGAAGTGTGAATTTTGGTTACAAGAAGTGCAATTCTTAGGACACATGGTGAATCATGAAGGTATTCATGTAGATCCTGCTAAGATAGAAGCAATTATTAAATGGAAGGTTTCGCAATCCGCAATGAAAATTAGAAGTTTTATAGGTTTAGCCGGATACTATAGATGGTTTATTAAGGATTTTTCCAAAATAGCTGTACCATTAACTAAGCTAACCTGTAAAGCAGTTAAGTTTGAATGGGGACCTAAGCAAGAAGAAGTTTTTAGGATTCTAAAGCAAAAGTTAACAAATGCTCCAATCCTAGCTTTACCAGAAGGAACTGAAGATTTTGAAGTTTACTGTGATGCTTCAAAACTAGGATTAGGATGTATGTTAATGCAACGTAAGAAGGTAATTGCGTATGCCTCAAGACAGTTCAAAAAGCACGAGGAAAACTATACGACTCATGACTTGGAGTTAGGAGCTGTAATTTTTGCCCTTAAAATTTGGAGACATTATCTGTATGGAAGTAAATTTACTGTCTATACGGATCATAAAAGTTTAAAGTACATATTTGGGCAAAAAGAGTTAAACATGAGGCAAAGGAGATGGATGGAAATCCTAAGTGATTACGACTGTGATATTCAGTATCACGAAGGAAAGGCAAATGTAGTTGCTGACGCCTTAAGTGAATGGCGAATTGAAGCGATTTGATATTCAGTATCTTAATGGGAAAATAGTTTGTTGTCAGGGGGAGTTCTGATTGTTTATGCCAAGTGAATGGCGAATTGAAGCGATTTGATATCAGTTTGTCACTTTCCTTGTATAGTTTGTTTTCAAATTTTCCCAGAAAATAAAAATTGAAACATATTTTGATTTTAGGGGGAGAAAATTTAAAAAAAAAAATTTGAAAATTTGAAAATGCCAAAAACATTGAAAAAGCAAAAATGAGTTTTGTTGTGAAAAAGAGGAAATGATATTACATCAGTAGACTGTCACATCATGCTAAAGAAATGTAATGTCAAATGTGATAAACGGTCTCACTAACGATGTGACGATAGGCTCAGCTAGACTAGTAGATTTGCGATAACGATACAAACTTAAATGAAAAAGCCTAGTTCTAGTGGGAAACATGGTTGAAAGCATAGTACTTAGTTTTGTCCTTCGTGATTGTGTACCTACTCAGTAATCGCTGAATGCTAAAAGAGCATAAAAACTGGTTAAGTTTGTGAACTTTCACAACTTTGCTGAAAAATCATTGTGGTTGTGCATTTTATTTTGCAAAGATTTAAACTTGTTTTATTTCTTTATTTTGTTTAAGCATTGGACATCCTCTGCGTATACGTGAGTATCGACCTGGATGTTATTGCCTAAACGTTCTGCTTTATTTTTCTTGGTGTTTCGTTTAAGCTTTGGATCACCTCTGCGTATACGAAAGTATCGACCTGGTGGTTAAAGCCTAAACAACTTCAACTTGTTTTATTTTCTTATTTTGTTTAAACATTGGACTTTCTCTGCGTATACGGAAGTATCGACCTGATTGTTAATGTTTAAACATTCTGTTTTATTTTCGCACATATCACAGTTGATGAAAGTTTAAAGGCATTACTTGAGTCAGTGTATTGCATGATGAGGGGATATGCTGAGATCGTGGGGTCCATAAGAATTTAGTGCAAAATTAATATACCTTAACGTATCAATAAGCATTTCGAAAGTTTTTAGATTGAGTTTAAGTGGACAACTATATCGTCAATCTATGTGAATCGTTTAGAACTTAAAATGTTTAAAGCTTAACGGTGCTAGTGATTTGTCTCATAAACTGATATGATCCTCTTACATAAACTCACAAAAATATTGTTTGTATATATTTCTTTACTGCATTTCTCTAAAATCTAAAATCCAAAAAGATTTTCGGAGTGTTTTAGCATAAAATTTTTGAAAAAGCCAAAAATATTTTCGACAACTGATGTTGAAGAACTGATTTTCAAAATTCTAAGTGCTGAACATGATGAACAAGTGGTTTGGGAGAATTTGTTTGAAATGTGAAATAATTTTGGAATGTTAATTGGTTCATTAATTTGAATCAAAATTGTGAAAAAAATTCAAATTCAAAGAAGCTTTTAAATGTCAAAATTGTTTATCTTACAAAGGGAGGAGAGTTGTGCAGGTTAAAGACAGGTTTCTGATCTTGTTGCTACGAAAAGCCAGGAGACGTTTCAGATCCTGTGGAAGCAGTGTAGCAAGATTCCCATATTTCTGCATGAACAAAGCTTGAGTCAGAATTCTATTCAAGACTGCGATCCTAGTTTGTTGAAAGGGGGAGTCTAAAGACGTAAGAGTCAGATACAGATTCTGGAACAACGCTCAAGGAGAAGTCTGCTTGAAAGGGAGAGTTTAATTGTTAAAAGTTCAGTTTCTGGACTTGAAACTGCGTTCAAGATAAAAGCTGCTGTTGTTGATGATCAAGAGAGAGAAAGATAAGTTGCTACAAGATGCTACGGATTGACTGCGGCAATATCCAAGGGGGAGTCTGTTAGTACATTTATGTCTATCGCCTCCGTCAAATCCGTTCGTAGCAGAAATATAAGAAGTTTAGTGCTTTTATTGTAATATCTTGATAGAAAAGGCAAGGTGGCATATTTGCAAATAAGGAGAACCTCCTTATACTTTGGCCTATAAATAGATCTCTTAGGGTTAGAGATTAGGACTTTTGGCCATTTGAGAACTTGGAGCTTGGTGCTTAGAGAGAGAAACTCTAGAGAGAGAAAGTTCTTAAACGTGATTCTCGGTGCTTGTAATCGTCATACTGATCAATAAGAATCACGTTAAAATTGTACGTTCTTGTGTTCGATCACGTTCGTGTACGGATTCTGCACGTCACACGTTCGTTCACAATCGTTTCGGATTCAAAACCGATCCTACAGTGGTTATCATCTGGGATACTCAACCACTGCTAAGGCCTACAAGGTGTTTAACATAAGGACCAAAACAGTGGAAGAGACTTTGAATGTAAAGTTCAATGAACTTTCATAAATGAAAATCCCAGCAAACCCTGCAGAATTGTTTGATCTTGATAAATTTACTTTTGAAAATATTGCTGTCAAGACTAACAGTGCAGGTCCATCAAAAGATTCATCATCAGACTATGGGTATGAAGTCATCATTCCTCAACAAAGGTCTGTCTCCATGGGAAGAGCAGCAGATGTTCAAAACAGCTGTTAAAGCTCAACCACTGCTACCTCAACAGTTGTTGATCAAAGTAGCCCTTTAACCCCTGCTTCAACATCATCAAACACAGTTGATAGTCCTCCATCAGTGGATAAAAGTCAACATGTCTTCACACCTATTCCACCAATTCCTCCACCTCCATTTGAAGCCACTGCTGGATCATCAAAGTCACCAGCAGTGGTTAGCTCAGATGATGCACATCTATAGCCTTCACCATTAAATGCCCTTGTTCCATACCAAGGAGATCTTATCTTCTTGAAATCTCATCCACCTGACCAAATCATTGGAAACATCAATGAAGGGGTGCTCATAAGAAGTCAATCCCAAAACATTTGTCTTTTTGCTGGTTTCCTATCTCTCAATCAGCCAGTCAAGTACCAAGAGGCATTGAAAGACAACAACTGGGTAGAAGCCATGCAAGAAGAGCTCCAACAGTTCAAAAGACAACAAGTATGGGAACTTGTACCACTTCTAGAGGGTGTAAGTCCTATTAGCACAAAGTGGGTCTTCAAAAACAAAACTGATGAAAGGGGCATTGTTGTCAAGAATAAAGCTAGGCTTGTGGTTCAAGGGTTCAGACAAGAAGAGGGCGTTGACTATGATGAAACATTTGCCCCTGTAGCAAGACTTGAAGCTATCAGATTATTTCTGGCCTTTGCTGTCAACCACAAAATCAAGGTGTATCAAATGGACATTAAATGTGCATTCCTCTATGGTAAGATTCAAGAAGAGGTTTATGTTTGTCAACCTCCAGGCTTTGAGGATCCATTTAATCCAAATCATGTCTACAAGCTAAATAAAGCTTTGTATGGCCTGAAGCAAGCACCAATGGCCTGGTATGAAACTCTTTCCACTTTCCTACTATCCATTGGTTTCACAAGAGGTAAAATAGATAAAACATTGTTTTTAAAATGGAGAGGAAAGGATTTGATGATTGTCCAGATTTATGTGGATGACATCATCTTTGGAAGCACATGTAATAAAATGTGTGAAGAGTTTAGGCAACTCATGACAGCTGAGTTTGAAATGAGAGCAATGGGTGAACTCCAGTGCTTTCTTGGTCTCCAAGTAAGGCAACTGCAAAATGGCACTTTTATCCATCAAGGCAAATATGCCAAAGAACTGTTGAAGAAATTTGAGATGGACGATTGTAAGCCATGCAGTACACCCATTGCAACCAATAAAATAGCCATGTCTAATGAGAAGGATGATTTGGTTGATCAAACTTTGTATAGAAGCATGATTGGGTCTTTATTGTACCTAACTGCATCTAGGCCAGACATCATGTTTGCAACATGTGTTTGTGCAAGATCCCAATCAGCCCCTAGAAATCATCATCATCATCATCATCGTACTCAGTATATCCCACCTATAGCAAAGCTAAGGTAGGGTCTGAGGAGGGTGGGATGTAGACAGCCTTACCTCTACCCCGTAGGAATAGAGAGGCTGCTTCCAATGAGACCCCCGGCTCGATTGTGGTTTTGCATCAAGCCTTGGACATAAGGCACATAACACTCAACAATTGAGACAAACGCCAATTGGTGCATGTACCCCCTTGTCTTTCGGCTATCAACGCCACCACATGATGCCTGATTAACGATCCCCTCTTTTTAACGTTATTTTCACGAAATTAGTAAAATAACGTTAAAAATTAGTGCACTTTTGCTTTTGCCCCCCCGAGCGCCCACACATATATTACATTATATGAGCAGACCGCAAAAGTCAAACCTTATTGCTGTAAAAAAGATATTCAGATACCTAAAAGGTGCTCCCACACTTGGTATCTGGTATCCAGCTGATGGTAAAATTGAGCTTTCAGGTTTCTCAGATAGTGACTTTGCTGGATGTGACAAGACAAGGAAGTCCACTTCAGGAGGGTGCCAATTCCTAGGCAGTTGCTTAGTGTCTTGGCAAAGCAAAAAGCAAGCAGCTGTTTCCACATCCACTGCTGAGGCAGAGTATATAGCTGCTGCAAGCTGTACAGCCCAACTGCTTTGGCTTCAAAATCAGTTGCTGGATTTTGGTATCACTGCCTTAAAGACACCACTCATGTTGGATAGCCAGGCAGCAGAAAATATCATCAAAAATCCAGTTTCCCGATAGCAGAAACTCTTGGATTGAATCAACCTGCAAGCACTGCTCAGTCAGTCATCACTAGGCCAGCATCACCAAACTCCTCATCTAATAAAAATCTCCCAAGAAACCCACCAGACTCAAAAGTACTAAAATGGAAAACTGACAAACAGACCCATGTACTGACTGTGATCAAGTCTAGTGGAGAAGTGAAGAAAATAACAAGGGAACAATCACTTGGCCTAAGTATTGAAGATTTGCAGGATCTCCTTGATCTTCCACTTTGCAGGGATGAAGATGATACAGATGCCTTAGACTTTGAGTTACAACTCAAAGGCCAAATAAGGGAATTGTTGATGAGGCAATAAAGATCTACAAATAATGAAGGGTTTTGGCATTATCTGTTCCAGGGGGAGATTGTTGGGATTGAACCCTATCAGAGGAACAGATAATTAAAGCCAAAACTGGATCAGAGCAGTGGATCCAGAATAAGCAGATGTTATGTATACAAGTCTCTCCCTTTGAAAGTGGTTTCAACATCTGATGACCTCCAATCCACTGATTGTTACAATTGCTGACCTACAACTGCTGATCAAGTCAAAGACTGATGAAGACTAAAGCCCTGCTGTTCAATCTACTGCTATGGGTCCAGCACTGCTGAATATGTCAAGTACTGCTGGAGTCACAACAGTGGAACGATTCAACAGTAGTTTAGTTTGTTGTTATGTAATGCATTGATATCAGTAGTTAGCATAAGCAGTGTTTGTAATAGATCAGTTGTTAGAGCTTGTTAGGAGGTTAGATGTCACTTTCATGGTGACGTCAGCAAAGATGCCACAGTGGTTTGTCCGTGCCTATAAATAGAACAGTACCATGTACTATTCTATTAGCTCTTCACCATCTTTCTTCCTGTACGAACAAATTACTATGAGCTCAGGTTGAGGGGGAGTTTGTTACATGCATGCAATTGTAATCGTTAATGAAATAAATTCAATCATTCGGTTCTTTGTTGAAAATGTGTGTTGAAAGCAATTCTCCTATTTGATTGTGTGCAAAGTTTGTTTCCATTTACATTCCGCTGCATTACTTGTTCATCTTTCATTTTAATTCAAATGTAAAACACAATCAATTCAAACTTAGATCCTAACACATACTTATCTTATGAACAAACCCTCGTAAACACGCTTTTTAAATACTTCATACATACCAATACTTAAGTTTATATTTACAATACCTAATATGTTTTTATATACTTATTTATACTTAGTTGCGTGGTGATTATACATAAAATATGTCACACCCCGACCACGTAAAACAACAAAACGTGGCGGAAACATCGGGGTGTGTTGTAACAGAATCATTGTTTCACAACCATGGATTAAACAGTTTTGTTTTATTGAATTAAATGCACTACATTACATTGGAATTAGAAACAAAACAGGAACAAATAATCTTTCATTGTTATTAAGTCACTAACGCCTCGTCCATTCCTATGTGAGCGTACACAAGTATCATCATCAAACATCATCAACTATGGTACCTGAAACACAAGTGAAAACACGTCAGCATAAAAATGCCGGCGAGTACATAGGTTTTGTATGAGTGTCGGATCCATGGCTAGTTTACATGTTGCAACACCTTATTAAAAACCTTGTTTTTGAAAAGTATAGCATTGCATCATAACTAACCAACTCAAATCAAGTTGGTTATACTTTATTAAATCTCATAGCCATGATTCTTAACCCAAAACATTTGTTTAAGAAAACCAAAATTTGTAAAACATCTCGTAAAAACTCGTTAATAAAACTCGTATGGTTTATATTGTTAGAAAAACCTTGTAATATAACTTTGTTCTGATAACCTTGCCCAAGTGATCTAGATAACGCAACGATATATAATGTGTTAAAAACACTTATATATAGGAAGTACCAGCGGTGTATCCACCATGTTTTAATACATTACACCCGCCCCGTTACCTAATCACTTCCCAAAACCCAATGGTTCAAACAGTTACAAATGGTTCACATAAATCAAAAGGTTACAAATGGTTCACATAAGTCAATCAGCTTCAAATGGTTCAAAAAGATATAAAACAATGTGTCCATATACTGGATAAGCATATGCAACAAATGAACATACATAGCACGAAAAGCAATGTAAAACAATGTACTAAGTATGCACTAAATGGACATACATAACATGAAATGATGTGTAAAACGATGTACTAAGAATGCACTAAAAGGACATACATAGCAAAAACATAATGAAATCATGTAATAATAGTGTACTAATGAACATAGTAAGTATATAATATGAAAACATGGAAATCACGAAAGTAACAAGTAGGCACATGTGTTTCACCCCAAAATGATTGAAAACAGTAAAAGAGGGGACTATGTACTCACTTGAGGGTTCTTAGAAGTCTTGAACAACAACCAAGCAAAGCTAGAGGGATCACGGAATCAAACGGCACCTAATATAGATAACTATGTAAATAAACGGACCTAAATTGGAGGATCGGATAAAATGAGGTTTCGTAAACCAAATGAGTGTAGGGACTCATGTAATATGGTTTAACAAAGCCTACATTCTAAAACGAAACCTAACCTAAGTGCTTACGACCCATTACGACTCGTTAAGGTAGCTTACGCCACTTTAACGCGTCTTTCGCGTAAAACGCTTTCGGACCGCCTAACTAGTCCTATGATAAGTAAAATATGCCTTAACATGTCTAATATTGTTGCCAAATCAGTTTAGATATCAAAAATTATGTTACATATGCTTAAAATGAATTTTGGCGTAAAAAGGGCATTTTGGTCATTTACCTAAGGCATATAAACTACCTATCATACAACTACTTAAACGACGTGACCATAAGGTATAACCTCGGAAGGTTATTACCTATGCAACTATGGTCACCTAATGTGTTTGGTCGGATCCTAAAGATCGACCAAACGGGTCAGGTTCGAAAGTATAAGCGGTTGTTTAGCCCGCTTACCTTACGACCCTACATAAGCACTAAACCTAAAGTGATGAGCTAAACATGTTAAAACATGCTTAACGAGATTTGAAAACAGGTTTGGTATCAAAACAAACGGTTTTGATACCTAAAAGTAGTTTGGTTACAAAATACGCAAGAATACGCATTTTGGCCGAAACTACGACTCGCCACTATGCCTAGATAACGTGGTAATCAGTAGGTATAGTCACAAGAGACTAAACCATTGTGATTACGCTCACGTTATGAATTTTAAACGAACTTCATGTTGACCATAAACTGGTCAAAGCAGAAAGTCAAACAAAGTTTGACTTTCATGCTAAAAACGCGTAAAAGAACGAAAGAGGACTTACAAAAGGTCCAAGAACGGAAGTTTGACCCGATTATTCTCAGGTATGAAGTGAAAGCACCTCAACTTAGAGAAATATCAGATCAAATGTGAGTTTGAGAACAAAGGGGTGGGGTTTATATAGTTTTTGCACAACCGTTAGGATCGTTCATCGTAAAACGAGCTTCGATCTCATCCGTACACATGTGCCCATGGTTTTGTGAAACCATGGGAGCCCCTAGTTTCATTAAAACCATGTGAAAATGAGGGGAACAGCTGGAACGAGCTGGAACTTAGATTTTTCATTTTGTTCCCTTCCTAAGATAACTATGGCAGATTGTCAATTTTGGTCCCTGAATGTGCAAAACATGTTTTTGATGCATTTTTGACACGTTTAAGCCCCGTTAATCCCATTTCAAGGATCTAAAATGAAGTTAAAGTATAGGGAACATGAAACATGCTCAAAAAAATCTCGGATTTCGGTTCGTTTGGTCGTACGGTTGCGTTGTTCGGTTAATTACGACGAAACACGAACGAATGCGAAAAACGATCCAAATTACGCGATGAATGAAATTTTATCATGCCAATCACTAAAATAAAATATTTTAATGATTACATAAAGTTTTGGATGTCTGGATGTATTCAGAACGTAAGATATGCGCGAAAATGCAAACTTATGCACTTTTTGACGCTTTTAGTCCCTATTGATCAAGAAAGTTTATTTTTGCGCACCAAACACCTCAAAGGCTATTTCTAAGATATGTAAAGGATATTTAGGGAATATTTAACTTATGATCAAGTTCCATAATGTTAATTACAGTACAAATCGGCATACTTTTGCAGTCGAAATTAGTCCCTATAAGCGAATAAACTTGATTTCGCCACACCAAACCCTCCAAAACTTATTTCTAAGTTATGTAAAGGTTATTTAAGGTATGTTAAGCCTATTTCACTATTCCGTGGTATTCGTTGCATTAAACTGGTTATATTTATGCATCAGCGCGCGTATAACCTTCCAGAAAGCGATTTAAAGCTTGAAATCGATCATGAATTGATATGTGCAAAAGATACACATATTTATACAAATACCAAGTATGAAATACAATATTTCATTGGTTTGGTATTTGTTTGATGGTCGCAGAGGCACAGGTGTCGCAAAATACCCTAAAAACATCAAACAAACAAACTATCCTAAATACGTGTTCTTATATGCTTTACATAAGAAATTACTAAATTATATATTCACAATGCTTAGCCCATTCTTTTATACATATTTCATACTCAATTATACTTTAATATACAAGAAATAACATAAAGTATGCCATAAACCAAACATTAGGGGCGTTTTATGTCAAAAGAATGAAGTTTGGCCGGGTGAGCACGACCGCCACACGCACCAAGGTCCGGGTTCCCTTTCTGCGACCCGCGGCCGACTACAATCCTGTTAGGCCCTAAAGTGTGAGACTGACGCATCAAATTAATACAACGAGCTATGGTTACGATCTGGGCTTTACAGGGTTAGTTTATGTTAGGTTGTGGACCTTTATAGGACACTTGGGCTAAGCTTTAGGCCATGTGGGCCAAGCAGGCCCAAGGGAAGCCCATGTAGGGAAGTGGGCTTGTCCATGTATATAAACAAGTTTTCAACTTGTTTTTAGGTTTGAACTTCATAGTTACAAAATTCCTCTAGAGTTAGAGAGAGAGGCGATTGATTGTGAGCTTGTACCAGACGATTTTGCTAATTCATAGTAATAGAATCGTGTGCAAGTTTAAAGTGATTTTTGGTATTGTGTTCTTCATATTTCATATTTTCTGTTTTTCTTGAATCACCTATGATTGGATTCCGCACAATCAATAGGTTATTTGATATCATTGAAAGATCCGGTTTCACGGGACTTACAAGTGGTATCAGAGCCTTCAGAACCTGTTTCTAGGCTCGGTGTGATATCAAAGATTCAAGATTTTGAAACTTTTGTTAAAAATCACGAAGAACATTCATCGTGTTCTTCGCGTTCTTCATTGTGTTCATCAGTTTTGTGTGAAAATCATCATATTTTGGTGGTTTGATCTTTTGAAAGGTGTTAAAGGATTAAATTTCTTATTAAACTGATTTGGAAATATATTCTATTTTTGATAAGATTTAAATTTTTGAATAATTTCCAATACTTTCGGAACAGATTGCTGTTAAAAGGTTGTTTCAAAATATTTTTTGTTGACCAGTATCTTGTTTCAAAAGTTATAAAGATTTCGAGTTCTCAAACTCACGGTCTCGACTAAACAATTTTCACAAAGGTCTCGACTCGCAACCGGCTTCACAGTCTCGACTAATCACGTTTCACAGTCTCGAGTCGCAACCACGATTCCGAGTCGCAACCATCTTCATCATCGTCTGATCTCGAGTTGTACGGATTTGAGTCGCAATCTCCACAGTCGCAACCTCGATTTCGAGTCGCAACCGCAATCATCTTTGTTTCGAATCTTCATCACTTTCAAGGTCTCGAGTAGCAACCATCGTTTCGGCTCATTCACCATTGAGTCGCAATCATCATCTCACTGGTCTCGACTCTTCACGGTTTCAAGGTCTCGAGTCGCAACCGCGGTTCCGAGACTGACGTAACCTGCAACTCCGACTGAAACCTTCACCGGCCGTTCACCATCGTCATCTTCTCCGGTTCTTGTTCATCATCATAAACACATCGTTCACCATCATCCAACCTGCACTTCCGATCACGAGCACCGTTACTATCATCATCCTCATCACTCCGACCACCGCCGTACATTTGATCCAACATCTTCTCTTTCTTGGTTTCGAGTCTATCATCTCACAGTTTCGGCTCTTCCTGCTTTGGTTTCGACTCGCAACCATCCACGGTTCCGATTCGCAACCGAGATCTCGAGTCATCTCGTTTTGGTTTCGAGTCGCAATCTCAACGTTCATCTTCATATCAGATTATCATCCGATTTCGAGTCCGTGTTTTCGAATTTTCGGTTTTGATTTTGATCATCTTCTATCGTTCATTATTCTCCGGTCATCGCTATAACCTTTCTTCATCCAACACCTTAACTCGACACCGCAGACCATCATCACCACCTCTGAACGACCACCGTACCTCCACTGTTCCGACACCCATCACGAGCAACCTTCTTCTCCGATTGAACCTACAATTTTTCTTCGTTCAACAGTCACCACCTTCATCGTCGTTCATCATCCTCTGATCATCCTCGTCTCCGTTCAAACTCCGACCACTGTTCTCTCCGATCACCTCCGATCTTCTTCTCCGATCTGCACTACGTCTCCCAGCCATTCTCCTTTCATCATCTGTTGCTATCACATCGAGTGGCAGAAAATTAGGGTTTAGGTTCGGTATTTGTTTAACGAAGAAGACGGACAGTTGTGTTGTTTTGAAGCTTAGGTTTTTATTAATCATAAGGTCATCATTATATAATTATTGATTTTTATAATAATAATAATAATTATACTTTTATAAACTATTAAAAAAAAGGTTTGTTTAAATTATTAAAAAAAAGGAGAAAAAGTTTGTTTGGGTGTGAAAAGTTTGACAGGTTTTGAGGTACGGTTCAGAAAGCGGGTTCTTTCGCCTGCAAAAGGTTTGAGTTAGCGAGTACACAGGTTCTCGCTTTGGGCTTGTGTTGAAGTTAAAAGATCACATTTTTGAGAAATCACATCTTAAAAATGTCTTCTAAGAGAGAGGTGCTTGAGCAGGAACTCCAAGGATTCAGATACTCATATGGTGAATCTATAGAAGTACTTACAGGTCGGTTTGCTGAACTGATCTCTAAAATGGAGAAGGCAGAGATGGTGGTGTCTACTCACATGAGCAACAGAAAGCTTCTGGATGCTATAAAAGAGATTCCAGATCAGGCAAACTGTAGTTGGTTTACCAATGTTAATCAGATAATAGTGACAACCGATTGTTACAGAATGAAGCCGGATGAGCTGATCTCAATCATCAAATCATATGACAATGCTGACAAACAGTCTACTCAAGGCAACACATCTGCTGCAGTTTGCTCATCCACACAAAATTCAGCATTTATGTTTAACAAACCCCTGGCTCAAGAAATTACTCGTGATCGTGAAGAGATACTTTCTGTCTTTTGCACTCCTGAGTGTAGAGAAAGAAATGAGGCATATCGGTTACACAACGCTGAGTTGATTCAAGACTACAACGACATAAAAAATAAAAATTTTACTTTATCAAAGAATGAAAAGCTTTATAAAGATAAAATTGAAGCTCAGCGAAAAGACATCATCAAACTTAAGGATGCTGTAAGTGTAAAAACAGCCCATTTCTTAGAGGCACAGGAGAAGGTATGCATTTTGATCAAAGAACTGGAAGATATCAGAGAAAGATATCAAATTAACGAACTTAACATTAAAAAGTATGATTCTTCCAGCAAATTGGTCAAAAACTTGTGTGATCAACAGCTCGCATACAAGGAAAATAAAGGGTGTGGTTTGGGATTCAATCAAGTTCCTCCTCCATATAATGACAACTACACATATTTACCCATGACTGAGGAGGAATTGATGAATGAGGACAAGATGGCTTACGGTCCTAAAACTGATAAGTCATCAATCAACAGCAGACCTTTTGATAAACGAGCGAGTTCTTCGGTAAATTTTGTTTCAAATGGTACTTTTGATCCTAATGCTTCGTCTTCCCCTGCAGATGAAGTAGTTGAAGTAAAAGTTGAAAATGTAGTTGGGGATGAACAAGCATCAGAGTCTGGTTCTTATGAAAATTTAATAAATGAACTTAATCAAGACTCTATTTCGTCATGTGATATTTTTAACTCGGTTTTTCGCTCTGTGATTAATTTCAGGCCTGACGGTTTGGGCGAAAACGTTGATGCTTGTGAAACAAAGACTGAAATGACAAATGAAACGAATGAGCTAGTTGAACCATCTGATTTCAAATGTGAATCATCTGAAGCAACTGATTCTGAGAAATTGGAATCAGTTGATTCTAGTGGATTCAGCTCAAAGGTGTCATGTGCAGAACCGTTTTGTGCTGAAAATTTGTCTAATGTTTCAGCTGAAGTTTTTGCTGAAGTTTCTGGTGTTTCATCTGATAAACCAGAAGTCTCGGATCCTACCAAAGCTGATGAAGTGAAAACTGATGTGAACAAGGCTCCAAGTACGCAAGCTGAACAATCTGAGCCTTCTGTTAGTGATGAAAAGGTTCAGATCAAGCAACAAGAGCCGAAGCAAGCAAGTAAAGGACGTGGAAAGAAGAGGCCTAAACATCAAAGACAAGCAGGCTCTCCACAGTCCTCAACGGGCAGTAATAGTCCTCAAAAGGCCCGTGATGTGAAAAATGTCTTTGTTAAGCCAGTCTGTAATGGCAAATGTGAGAAATATGCATTTGACTGTGCTAACAAAGGTTTCAGAAAGACTGGTGAGATTTCTGAACAAGACTTGCAGTCTAAGGAAAACAAGAAGAATCAAAGGAAATCTCCACCACAGAAGGCCCCTGCAAATGACAAGTATAGGCATCCAAATTCATCGTCGTCTGCAGGAAATGTGCAACAAAAACAAGCACAGAAAGGACCAGTTCATCCTTCGGGGCCTACAAGAGCAAATCCAGCTGATCAGAATGCGTTCTATATAAAGAGACAAACGTGCTTCAATTGCAGCATTGCTGGTCACATTGCTCGAAACTGCATTCACCGTCCCTATGTACCCTATTATATGCAAAATCAGAGGGTTACACCAAAGGATAACTACCATTCTAAGCCAATGAAGGTATCTTCACCTAAGGCAATGAAGAATGTGAATCCCAAGGTTAAACCTTCTGATGGGGATTGGAACGCTGCTAAAAACAAACGCAAAGCTTTTCTGGAACAAAAACGTGTTTCTAAAATTAACAAACCTGAAACAGTTAAAGTTGCTCAACCGAAGGCAACAAACGCGTTTGCTAGACCGAAACAGATTTGGAAACCCAAATCCAAAGCAGCAACGTCTCCAATCCTTGAAATTAAAGGGGACTTATGTTTAAAGGAAGTGTCTTATTTTGATGCTTCAGGAAATCCCAGGACCACGATGGCCTGGGTACCCAGTCTTACTAATCTCCTTACCTTTCAGGAACAACCAAGGAGGAGCTGTTGACAATCTCTGGAATGTTGATAGCGGTTGTTCCAGAGATAAAAACGGGTAACATTTCACTGTTGCAAAAAGTTCAATTTTTTTTTTTACAGATGATATGTTTCCTTTGGAGGAGATTGGAGAAATAAGAAATGATCAGCAAAAGGTACCGTTTAAATTCAGTACTTTGATTTGAATTTGATTAGTCTTCAATCTGATGACAGAACGGTTAAGAAAAAATATTTTTCTCTCTTTTTCTTAGTTTATACTTTGTAAGATATAGAGTTTAGGAGGAGAAAACTCAGAAAATACAAAAAGAGTTTGCTGTAAATATGTATTGTTTTAGGGGGAGAAAATGAGAAAAATACAAAAACATTAGAAAAATGAAAAAGCCAAAAAGATAAATTGCATGATATGGGAAGTGAAATAAATGTTCGTGTTAAAGGGTTTTGACTAACACATGTAAGGTGCCATAGCTGAAAAGACTAGGATCTACTGCGATATGTCGATAGGCTTGACGCTCAACATGATAAAAGATACTAAGTGATATAAACATAACGAACTATGTACCATGTGGGTAACATATCAACGGCGTATGATTTTATGGTCTTAAATCTTGCGTTGATAGATAGCCAACATCTGAGGTTTCGGGTCTTTATATTGTTGAATCATCCGGGGATATCTTGGCTGTTCTTCTGTTCAGAACTAAAATTGTACATGACCCCAGGAAAGAAAGTCACTTGGAATTAGCTCATTTCTATTTGAATGTTTGTATGTTGTCCCGATACACACAATTTTGATCTGATTCTGAAATCTTCTCTGAAAAAGTCGTGTACCTCCTCTGCTGCATCCAGATATATGCTGACCTGGAGGTGCTAGGCAACGACAGCTTCTGCTGCATCCAGATACATGCTGACCTAGCTGTACGTTGTCGCGCTATAGATCTAATACACCCGAAAGAGGCCCTCAAGTGCCCAAAAGAAACCCAAGAAACCTATATCAAACTGAGAAAAACTCATTTGATCTGTATATTATACCATCTCTGCAAACGATCTATTCTGTTCTCTTCTCAACCTATTCCCAGTTAAGATTTCAGAAATCTGGATTGGACTTGTGAAATATGTGGTAGGGAAGATACTTGCATGATAGAGTGTGCTGTTTATATTTCCAGGATTTGATTAATATTTATTTGGGTGTTCATTGTTAAGAAATCAAAACATGATAAAACAGATTATATGCAGACCTAGACACAGTCAGGATATCTTAAAGGATGACATCAGTATACTCACCTGCTACGATGAATCGTTGTGCTTACCTTGATCGCGGGGGTATGCCTTGGAATGGGACACACGGGTATAATAGTATAATATAACCTAAAGCATATCACGAAGTTGAAAAGTTGAAAGTTGAGCGTTAAAGTTTAAGTGGACAAACATATTGGCAATCGCATAGACCAGTTTGATTATGCTCGTACTGAAAAGTGTTCCTTAGTCTGCCTGAGAACGAATTTTGATCCCATTGCAATTGTAATTGTATATTATGGTAGTTGTTTATATTTTGAGTTTTTATTTGTTTTTCTATAAAACCAAAAATCCAAAAATAGAGTGTTTTTTTGTTTTTATTAAATTAAAAAATGTAACCGTTCTTGAAGATTTGACTGATCATCAAAAGTTGAAAGAGTTTAAATTGTGAAATCTGAGTATAAGTACTTGGATGTACCTAGTGTTCATATGGTACTCTGCCTGTTGCATAAGAAATGTTTGCTTATGAGTTTGTGAGCATGTGCAGAACTTGATTTCAATCAAGAACAGGGGTTGATGAAGACTGAGATGCTGTTAGTTGCTGAAGAAGCCTGAAGCAGCACCACAACAAGATGTACCTGAGTCAGAAGAACCGGATACGAAACTCCGTCTGACAATGAAAGTGCATTTGAAGAAGTACCGTGAACCTGCTTGAAAGACAAAGATTGCAGAAGAAAAGAGCTGCTGAGAATCCTCCTCTCACATTCTTTTTAACAAAGACTTTCAAGAAGATGCTGATCAAGATCCTGATATGAAGCTAACCACAAGAGCTGAAGAAAGAGACCCAGTGCTGAGAGTTCAGAAGTCAAGAACTTCCACAACATCTGCAGCATAGTGACAACCATAGATTACGTTGAAGACGTTGCTGATTTCATGTTATGAAGACAATTTGATGGCATCAGTCTAGGGGGAGATTGTTAGGCCCTAAAGTGTGAGACTGACGCATCAAATTAATACAACGAGCTATGGTTATGAACTGGGTCTTACAGGGTTAGTTTATGTTAGGTTGTGGACCTTTATAGGACACTTGGGCTAAGCTTTAGGCCATGTGGGCCAAGCAGGCCCAAGGGAAGCCCATGTAGGGAAGTGGGCTTGTCCATGTATATAAACAAGTTTTCAACTTGTTTTTAGGTTTGAACTTCATAGTTACAAAATTCCTCTAGAGTTAGAGAGAGAGGCGATTGGTTGTGAGCTTGTACCAGACGATTTTGCTAATTCATAGTAATAGAATCGTGTGCAAGTTTAAAGTGATTTTCGGTATTGTGTTCTTCATATTTCATATTTTCTGTTTTTCTTGAATCACCTATTGATTGGATTCCGCACAATCAATAGGTTATTTGATATCATTGAAAGATCCGGTTTCACGGGACTTACAAATCCGCATCAGACCCATTTCATTCACGGGATTGGCTGATTTTGGCCTTCAACTCCCACCTAACCTTCATTAACTCACTTCAAACACTAATCCTAATATCTCCACTATATATAGACCCATTCCCACTCTCATTATCACTTTATAAACATCTCAAACACTCACAAATCCTCTCTAAAACTCCCTAAATTCTCTGATTTTGAGCAGTAAGTTCAAGGTCCTAAAAAGTGAGTTCTAGCTCACTCCCTTTTTCAAACTTGTTTATTTCTTCTTCTATTTCACTTGGATAACCTCTAGGAAGGTTTTCACAAGTTTGCCATGGCAAACTAAGGTGAAACCTCACCATATTTGAGGTCCAAAGTGAGATGTATTTTCTGATTTTGTGATGACAATTGGGCCATGCTTATTCGTCATAAACTATCTACGAATCTAAGACTCTCGTTATTGATTCTAATGGGCAAATTAGGACCCATGAAATCACACATAACGTAGTGTCATAAACGAGTACTTAAAGCTAGATAATTCTTTTATGAATACATACTTTTTGTACTTTAAATTATAAACCCCAAATCTAATTACTTCATAAACGTCGTATAACCCTACCTTCAACTCCTTAACCACAAACAACTCGTCACTCACGGATAATCGGAAAACTTTTGCAACTTGTGAGTATACTTGACCTTTTTTACGCTTTAATGCACTTTTGGGTGTAACATGTTTCAACTATCAAAATTCACAATACACATAATCAAACATATTCAATCACTCAATCCTCCAAACAGGCTATTTGTTATGCTTAGGTTGTTTATGCTACAATACTTTCATGCACTCTATTTGTCATTAACTTAGCTAGCCCACCTTAACAATTACAACGCTATAGGAGTAGCATGCCGCCCGTCGGGGTATTGTTAAGTCATTATTCTTTACGGTCTCGTTCACTTTGGTGACGAGGGATGCACATTATTCTCGTGGACACTCGGGTTTGGCCTATAGTTATGCATGCTAGCTACAACTTTGTATATAAATTGCCATGTTAGATTTGATACAATCTTTTATACTTATATGCTAGTACTCAAAACTTGTATACTCGCCAATACTTTGTATTGAACTATACTTTAAAACATGTTGCAGGATTATGATGATGATGCACGGAACTTAGTAGGATGCCTAGAAACGTATTTTAAACTTTAAATACTTGTTGTAATGTAATTCATTTTGTTTCAACTTGTTGTATTCGATTTCAAACAATGTAATAGATTCTTTTAGCAATGAAATGAAATTTCTTATTAAGTAATCATCGCAATTTAGTGTTATGAGTAATGAGCAATCTATTTCGTCTCACTCCGATGTTTCGCCATCGGTTGGGTGTGACAGATTGGTATCCGAGCCATAACTATAGGGAATTAGGAAAATTGTCATGTTTTTTTACCTAGTCTATAGTTAAGCACCATACTCAACCATACTTGATTTATGTGCTAAATTCTTGAATGCATTTTATGTGCTCATATTTGTTTTACCATTTCAAAACATACGCCTTTCCTAAGGCCATTTTACACGATTATGTTAAACTCGAAAACACTCGTATTATACAAACGAGACGAGTTCACCAAAATAGGCGTGAAACCCATAATTTAGTGAACGACTCTCAATCCACTTATGCTTTTTGCACAAAACTCGCCATCAAGTTAGGAGTGAATTACTAACCTTGATGGAGAATTTTCATTTCAAATCTAGTGGACCCTCGTCAACGTGTCGGAATTAACTTTTTTGACCCGACGAGTACTAACCACACTTAGGGTACGACGTTGTCAAGTTTGGGGTGAAACCCACATTTTATCAACTAGTCCCACTCCTCGATTTTCAAAATCCCGCCAAGTCTCGAACTTTCGATTGATTAGGGACATGTAGTAACTGGAAGGGTGAATACCGTTAAACGAAATTTCGGCGAGAGTATTCCACCTATCAGGCCAAAGCATGCTTCCCAAACTCAAAGAACTTTCGACCACTTTGGTTTAGTCAAAAATCCGTTTTGGAATAATCCGAGTTTTAATCAAACTTCTATTTTACCAATATCAATTTTTCGCTTATCACGATTCAAACTTTCCTTTCCATGATTCAAATTATGTTCAAGATGGTTACACACACATCATACTAAATCTTTTCACATACTTATACGTTATTTACATGCATGATTTCAAAAGCGTCACCTCGAAATCCCTAAATGGAGTCATATCATCAAGATAGGAGTGATCCCCTTACCTTGAGGATTAGCTCCGCTCCTTCCCATCTTAAAACGGCCTCACCAACGGGTTAGGGGTAATTCCATTACCTCGGTGATCGTTACCAAACTTTCCTTTTAAGGAGACTTTATTATGCCAACCACACGATCAAGTTTTATACCTAGATCTTTTATCATTTTCTCGAAACTTCCACTTTTACGAAAATTTCAAAATTCATCGTTTTATCCAACGTGTTTCTTACCCTACAATTTATTTTTACATAAATCACGTACACAAGATTCCTAATCGTACCTTAAATATTTCATTACCCGATTTTCAAAAAAATTATGAAATGCTACCTACCAACTTAAATGGTCTAATGAATCTCTTGCCCATGAACTTCATACTCGACCTAATCACCAAAACACGCTCACGTTATATCATTATACTAAAGACATTTGTTCTCAATCGGAAATCAAACCAACTTTTTCTCACATGCTTATAAAATCTCATAGATGTTATAAGGTCATTTTGCTGAAACTCCTTTCACAATCAAAAAGATCATTTTGCTGAAACTCTTTTCAAAATCAATAAATCATTTTGCTAAAACTCTTTACAAAATCACTAAGTTCTTTTTTTCTTTTCGAGGACCAAAGTTTTCACAAAAGTTTCTAAAATACAACTCTTCGTATTGTAATACGAAATACTTTAAATAAAGCAAACTTTCTATTTTCAAAAAAACTTTTCAGATACTGCTCAATACATCATTCCAATTCCAAAACATGTGGGCAAGGAGACTTCATAGGAACTGAAAATCTTCAATATACGTGAATCCCCTATTCCTTTTTAAACAAAAATAACATATCCTTTTCTTTTCCAAAAACATCTTGCATAACCAATAGATACTTTATGTTCTTTTGACATTCACAAACTTGATTCTACATTCCCATCAAACTTGATCTATTTTGATTCCATAAACACAAGATTTACTCAAACAACTATACATGCATACCATCGTACACGTTTTAGTCAATATTTCACGACAATCTTACACATATCATTCGTTTTTACGTGCTCAAAACTTCTTGATTATTTTATATGTGTAAATTCGTTGTGTTTTAATTTATACTATACACGCAATCGTTATCATTCATGTTTATACTTATACTTATATTCATACTCATATTCATACATTCGTACCATACATGAGCATAACCCGAGTGGTTCTCTTACGTTGGTTGCATACATACTTAAACATAATCATACTCACATGCTTAATTTTCATACGCTATCACACGCACACATTCTCATTTTCAAAGTTACTGTATACCCTGACTCATACACAATTAGTACAAACTATGCGGATCATGCGACGACCAATATAATTGCGGGTGCACACAGGGTTATAGTGGTACGCGCATGAAAATCATAGGGTGTTCTACTGTGTATGGTAAGACATGGAATGTAACATGACACCGAATAACAAAACGGACGTAACATGGTTAAAACATGGTGGATACGCTGCTGGTACTTCCTATATATAAGTGTTTTTACCATATTACCAAACTTTCGTAAAACGTGCCATGAGAAATCCGGTATTTTACAGACCTTGTTTAAACACGATTACACAAACTTTAACAACTCACAAGCGTACTACTAAACGCGTTGTGACAACCGGTAGTTTACGCCCTTAATTACGTAATTTACTGGTGATTAACGCGATAATGAATAGTGTCTAAGACGTAGATTAACTCATTTAGGCCTTTGGAGTGCCCAGGAACGTTTATTCGACTATACAATGTGCGTATGACGATCTGCGGAGAGATTGCGAAATATTAAACGATAACGAAACGGAACCGTACGAAATACTGACAATGCCGACAAATACGGATTTTCTATGAATATTTTATATTTATGGATTTAATGTTGTGAATTTATTGCGCTTCCGTACATCGCAAAACACAAACAGGAACGAGAAACGCGACTGCAGGAAACGCACCGGTAACGAAACGGAAGCATCGGACACGCGTGTTACCTTCCAAACTTAAATTTTACGATATATTTTGCTTTGAAATTAAATTTTAACTACTATAGTCAAAACCGGATTGAAAAACAGATTAGAATGATCAACGTCGTATTTTACGCGATTTTTACCGTTACTGACGCACGAAAGCGACAACGACAAATACCGACATTATTTTACATGTTTTTAAATCTAAAAATATATTTTACGGCATTTCGGATAATTCGGGATGCAAAAACAGGTTCGTAGGAATTATCGGGCTACATATAACACGCAACATTGGGCTTGTGGGCCTTGGGCCCAAGTCCAAAGGCCACCAAAGAAACTCAAGTATATAAGGCACCAAACACCTTCTCCTCTCATTTACAACAAATCATAACACACACACACACCACATGGTTCTCTCTCTCTCTCTCAGAAGATCAGGGCCGGACTCTGGCCGGCGAGTCACGACGGCGAAACGCGGCGGCGCCGCCGCATGCGGCGATGGCGGTAACATTTCCGGCGACCCTTCTTTCGATCCGACACCCTACCCCCACTAAAACGAACATTCCCGACACGATGGTGGTGACCGTTTTCGAAAAAACCAGGTCGTTTGAGCTGTGGAGCAACTCCGGTGAAGCTCCGGCAAGTTTTCCGGCGAGCTCGGTTTGGATATTTAACTTCGAGCACGCGTAGATCGGCCTAGTAGGAGCATTTCTGCTCATTTTCAAGACTTATATTTTTCTGACGAAATTCCGGTGAGTGTTCCGACCGGTTCCTTTTTCATTTTCCTTATTTTCTTTTCGGGTGTTCGGCTCGGTTCAGTCTTGGGTCGATATAGATGAGGTTTGGTTGCGGTTGTGTTCGTTTCAGGTGGTGGCCGACGGTTTTGGTGGGAACCGGTGACGGCGGAGAGCCGGCGGCGGCGGCGGTGGGGTTGGCCGACGGCAGTGGTGGTGATTCAAGGTTTGGTTCGGTTTATGTTTGACTCGGGTTTTCAGCTTCGGGATTAGCGGATCAGATTTCAGCTTAACTCGGTTCGACTCGGTGTAACTTAGTTCAACTCAGTTCGACTCGGTGTATTTCAGCTCGACTCAGTCCAACTCGGTCAACCGAGTCAACTCAGCCGGTCAACCCGGTTGACTCGGTCAACTCAGCCGGCCAACTCAGTTGACCTGGTCAACTCGGTCAACCCGTTCGACTTTTCGACACTAAAGATGGTAAAAGTTTAAGTCATGACTAATAACGTTGTTTTATATATTTTTTGATTAAATACGCGAAATCGAGCTCGAACCAATCGATTAAAGTATAGTTATATTTTTCGGCATATTCGACAAATATTATCTAAATATTGTTTATATTGTTTGATTAAATGTTGAATTTTGAAAATAACGACAACTTGGGTTGTCGGGGGCGTCAAAAAACAGAGGAAACTCTACCCGTTTTTCTCGAAATACGAAAACAAAACGTGTTTTATTAAAAAAACGACAATTAACAGTATCAAGCAACTTTTATGAAAAACAATACATATATATAATTACTTACAACGGCATTTTAAAACTCACAACAACGTCATTAACGTAAACTATTTCATGAAATAAATATAAGGATTTTTATATTTATTTTCAAACGATTAAGGCACAACAATTCTTTTTTAAAAGGGAATGTAGTTTACTTCGAACATCAAACAATCCGGGTTCAATTATAAAACTGAATATAGTATATTTTAAACATCAAACAATTCAGATTCTTTTATAGAAATCAATATAGCTATTATATTATTTTAAACTTCGAAAATTCGACAACTCTTTTATAAAATCAATATAACTAGTTATATTGTTTCAAACGCCAAAAAACCCGATTTCGTTTATACAAATACATATAGCTTGCTTATTTATTTCAAACGTCAAATAATATGACTTCTTTTATAAAAATAAATATAGAGTATATGTTTATTTCGAATATTAAATGACACGAAGATTGTGTTACTAAAATAAATATAGTTTATATATTTATTTGAAATATTAAACGACACGAATTCGTTTTAAAAAAATAAATTTAGCTTATATATTTATTTTAAATATCGTACAACACACATTCATTTATAAATAGATATAGTTTATCTATTTATTTTCAAACACAATAACTCGACGATTCTTTTGTAAAGCAAATATAACTTTTCAATATTTATTTTATACGCCTAAACGGCGTACACATATCTTTCGACAAGTATCATACGAGACGTGATACATAATACGAGTTTGTTATATGTTATTTTCACATAAATATTCTTTTTATACACGTACGACTTCTCAGAACGACTAACACTATTCTAACTAGATATTTATACTTTTGTATAAACATTTATATACTTGAAATTTCTCAAACACCAAGTCTTTCAATGACTTATTAAATTGTTAGTCCTTAACGACGTTAAACGAGCTAACAAGTATAACTTCCTCGTTTTCATTAAGTTCATAACTTATCGTCGAATCGTTCGGTTAACGATTCGGTAGAGCTCGGTGACACGTAGTTTAGTTACTGCTTTTATTTCGAAACTTATAAGATATTTCGTGTTAGGAATATTGTAGAATGCACGCTAGCGAGTCACGTATTGGAAACGACATCACGAAGTCGTAATTAGCTAGCTTTGCACAAGGCAATTCAGGTGAGTTCATAACCCCACCTTTTTACGGTTTTACATTTTTATAAATGTTTTCGGGGTGGAAAGACATGTACGTTTTGTAGAAACATACAAAGTTTTCTGATGAACAAAGATTGCATATTTCAAGACAAGCACGTTTTGCAAGAACATACAAGGTTTTTGAAGGAACAAAAATAATATATTTCTAAACCATGTTACAACACGTTTTAACTAACACAAATGATTTGTGATTTTCATTGAACTCAAATGGTTTACGAATGATTCATACTAAATATGTCGGTTTTACAAAACAAATGTGTATTATCGAAATGTGAATGATTTTCATGACTAGGGACGGGATTGTCCTAGTTATAATAATGGGACTGGGTTGGTCTGCGTTGGAAGAACGGGGCACCCAGTGAGTTCATGTCCCCCTTTTCTTTATAACTGATTTGTTTTATAACTTCGGGGGTGAAGTACATGTCACAAAACGATTACAAACAATTACAATTGGTATGGTTAGCTATGGAAAGTACAGTAGATCATGTGAATGGGTAGGCGCGCTCCTAAGACCATTAATCCTCGTGTTAGGACCGAGGGGCATGAGTGATAGATCTATTTGGGTGTAGCGAGCCCACACCCATGTGGACCGGGGATTGGCCCATGAGGTGACTATGTCTTACAGCCGGAGGCCCGGTGTAAAATCTGCTAGGTTTGAGCCTTCCTACGCCGTTGCATGCATGTTAATGGCCTTGCAAACCATTAATTGATTTGTTTCCTTGTTTTGCTTTCATATCGGGTTTACATACATACATACTTACATTGATTACAAAGTCTATTTGGATCTCACAGTGTTTATATATATCAGGCCGAGAAAAATGATTTTTCCGTATTTACATGACAACTTTAAAACCGGTTATCAAAAAGATTTGCTTTAAATCTTTTCCAAAACAAACTATGAACTCGCTCAACTTTGTGTTGATTTTTCGCATGTTTCTTTCTCAGGTTACTTTCTCAAATTATGGCACGGTTAGAATAGGAGAACTATTGGGAATTCGAGTACTTAGTGGGCGTTCATTTTCTAGAAGTCTTAGCTTATTTGCTTCCGCTGTGCAATGAAGATACCAGTCCAGTCACGCCAGCTTTGATATTTCGGGGTGTGACAGATTGGTATCAGAGCTATAGGTTACAGCAAATAAGGTTTTCTGTAGGAATACCTAGACTCTAACCTCATATTTCTCTGGGGACTTAGACTATTAAGACTTTGAATACATACAGAACGCCTGTACTAGAATATGGTCTCCAACCGTTGCCGAAAACAAAGACCAAAATCTTGTTTTTAAACATACGCTAAAGTTGTGTTTTATACACGGCACGCAAAACAATTACATACAGTAATCAAAACTTTGAGAGTTTAGGAAACATGCATTTAGGACATTGGAAATTTATGTCGAAGTTCATTAAAGGTTGTCACATAGGAACCACGTTTATTAACTCGGGTAAACGCCATTATTATGCCGTCTATGTTATTTTAGTTAACCGAGCAGGTAACCTACGCAAAACGAAGCACGGGCGTGCAAGAATTCACGGAACTTAAGATATACATTAACGGAGGTTGAAGTACGTCACATACGAATTCTGATGCAAGGTCTTTGAGAAGACACGGCGGAGCATTTCCGCAACGATACTAATCCTGTTAGCACGAAAACTATCGACCAGGATGCGACTACTTGTCACGTGGTCCTACAACGACACGAATCACGCCAAGGAGAAGGCGCATGTCTCCGCATTTCCCCTATCTCATTAACGACGGATACGCTATGTTCGACATTCCATGGTAATGTCACCTAACAACTGGTCATCACATGAAACCCCAGGTAAAGTCCTTAAATTTCCTTTATTGAAATTCCGACTTTTGCTTCTAGTGAGTAGATCTTCACATCTCTACTCCTCTCAGTGGTCATTGTATCACGCTAATTTCTTTCATTATAGCGAACACTCATTTGCTTCACCTCTTGAAAAATTCATATGCTATATATGCATCGTTTGTTACGCATGTGGTTTCACTTCGAATGATCGTTTTCATCAAAATTTCAATTATTATTTTGCTATATCCAATTATTGCTTCGTGATATTGATGATCTACATTCTTGTAAATGCTGACTCCTTGCTATCGAGTCGACGAATTTCTTGAAACTTCTTTTCCTTTCGAGTTACATATATGGTTTATCTTTGTAACCATGCCAAAATTTCCTTGTCGATACATGTATTTATTGTCGGATTGCGTTGAAACCAAGTTGATTGTCTGAACTTGTCCATTACATATATTCAATTCAAAACACCCTATGATGTATTGAAAACATCATATTCAAATTCGTTTTAACAAGCGTTTCATTTGTTCCGAGTCGTAGTGGACTTGTTTGGTCTACGACTCCACTAAGTCGTTTGTTGATTTCGACACCTTGTGGTGGTGTTTTCA
This sequence comes from Helianthus tuberosus, assembly GCA_030545235.1. Taxonomy (NCBI): domain Eukaryota; kingdom Viridiplantae; phylum Streptophyta; class Magnoliopsida; order Asterales; family Asteraceae; genus Helianthus; species Helianthus tuberosus. Next base: position 102,641,185 of record CM060418.1, read on the forward strand.
CTAAATTGAAGCTTGCGCTAATCTCGTTTACACATCTCATGCACAGATTTAATTATTTATTTATTGATTTGTTTTAAATCCGCTTTGATCCATCATATTAAAGTAGTCTTAACACAATCATGTGATAAGACAATGGTACACAAAATTCATTTTATATTCCGGTGTACCTCCTAACGGTTCTTTCATTATCGATCGAATGTTTTGCGATATTCATTGTTTCTTCATCTTCGATCGAAAGCATTATTTCATTGATGTTCCATTTTCAATTGAAAAATCCTATGATGTTGTTAGAAACAAATTTTCATATTTACTTCATTGCGCTTTCATTTGATTTCAAACACGGTGAACTTGTTTGAACACCGCTATTATTGAATTATTTAAATCACTACGACACCTTGTGGTGTCGGTATAAACTTGTAGCTTGGGCTAATCATGATCGAGCGTTTCATGCAAAACACAGGTGATACTTGTTCGATCCCCGCTATATTTGAATTGCTTCATTCACTACGACACCTTGTGGCGTCGGTATAACTTGCAACTTGTGCTGATCACGATCGAGCGTCTCATGCAAACTATTACATTTGAGCTTGTTGATTCTAAGTTCATCCAGTGGATGTTATTGTTTCTAGAACTCATTTACATATTGTGAACATTCATATGGAATTCGATTGGTCAAAGTTCCTGTTCATTGTTGGATCCCTGTTAACTTAGTCGCACTGATGACTGTATCATTACGTCTCGTTTCCTTGGACGACAATTCCTGAAACATATTTCTTCTAACCGTTGGGTTCTCATTGTTGAAGAATGTCCTTCAATTTACATGATTCGAATAAGTCTTGATTCGATTGCATTATCCTTCACTTTGGTATTATCCGTAGTTACCTACACATAACACAACTCTGAGGAGATAACATAGACTAAATTTCGAGGACGAATTTCTGCAACAGGGGGAGAATGTGACAACCGGTAGTTTACGCCCTTAATTACGTAATTTACAGGTGATTAACGTGCTAATGAATAGTGTCTAAGACGTAGATTAACTCATTTAGGCCCTTGGAGTGCCCATGAATGTTTATTCGACTGTACAGTGTGCGTATGACGATTTGCGGAGAGATTGCTGAATATTAAACGATAACGAAACGGAACCATACAAAATACTGACAACGCTGACAAATACGGATTTTCTACGAATATTTTATATTTATGGATTTAATGTTGTGAATTTATTGCGCTTCCGTACATCGCAAAACACAAACAGGAACGAGAAACGCGACTGCAGGAAACGCACCCGTAACGAAACGGAAGCATCGGACATGCGTGTTACCTTCCAAACTTAAATTTTACGTTATATTTTGCTTCGAAATTAAATTTTAACTACTATTGTCGAAACCGGATCGAAAAACAGATTAGAATGATCAACGTCGTATTTTACGCGATTTTTACCGTTACTAACGCACGAACGCGACAACGACAAATACCGACATTATTTTACATGTTTTTAAATCTAAAAATTTAGTTTATGGCATTTCGGATAATTCGGGATGCAAAAACGGGTTCGTAGGAATTATCGGGCCACATATAACACGTAACATTGGGCTTGTGGGCCTTGGACCCAAGCTCAAAGCCCACCAAAGAAACTCAAGTATATAAGGCACCAAACACCTTCTCCTCTCATTTACAACAAATCATAACACACACACACACTACATGGTTCTCTCTCTCTCTCGGCAGATCCGGGCCGGACTCCGGCCGGCGAGTCACGACGGCGGAACGGCGGCGGCGCCGCCGCATGTGGCGGCGGCGGTAACATTTTCGGCGACCCTTCTTTCGATCCAACACCCTACCCCCACTAAAACGAACCTTCCCGACACGATGGTGGTGAGCGTTTTCGAAGAAACTAGGTTGTTTGAGCTGTGGAGCAACTCCGGTTAAGCTCCGACGAGTTTTCCGGCGAGCTCGGTTTGGATTTTAACTTCGAGCACGCGTAGATCGGCCTAGTAGGAGCATTTCTGCTCATTTTCAAGACTTATATTTTTCCGACGAAATTCCGGTGAGTGTTCCGACCGGTTCCTATTTCGTTTTCCTTATTTTCTTTTCGGGTGTTCGGCTCGGTTCAGTCTTGGCTCGATATAGATGAGGTTTGGTTGCGGTTGTGTTCGTTTCAGGTGGTGGCCGACGGTTTTGGTGGGAACCGGTGACGGCGGAGAGCCGCCAGCGGCGGTGGTGGGGTCGGCCGACGGCAGTGGTGGTGATTCAAGATTTGGTTCGGTTTATGTTTAACTTGGGTTTTCAGGTTCGGGATTAGCGGATCAGATTTTAGCTTAACTCGGTTCGACTCGGTGTAATTCAGTTCAACTCAGTTCGACTCGGTGTATTTCAGCTCGACTCAGTCCAACTCGGTCAACCGAGTCAACTCAGCCGGTCAACCCGGTTGACTCGGTCAACTCAGCCGGCCAACACAGTTGACCCAGTCAACTCGATCAATCCGTTCGACTTTTCGACACTAAAGATGGTAAAAGTTTAAGTCGCGACTAATAACGTTGTTTTTATATAGTTTTTGATTAAATACGCGAAATCGAGCTCGAACCAATCCATTAAAGTATAGTTATATTTTGGCATATTCAACAAATATTATCTAAATATTGTTTATATTGTTTGATTAAATGTTGAATTTTGAAAATAACGACAACTTGGGTTGTCGGGGGCGTCCAAAAACAGAGGAAACTCTGCCCGTTTTTCTCGAAATACGAAAACAAAACGTGTTTTATTGAAAAACGATAATTAACGGTATCAAACGACTTTTATGAAAAACAATACATATATATAATTACTTACAACGGCATTTTAAAACTCACAACAACGTCATTAACGTAAACTATTTCATGAAATAAATATAAGGATTTTTATATTTATTTTCAAACGCTTAAGGCACGACAATTCTTTTTTACAAGGAAATGTAGTTTACTTCGAACATCAAACAATCCGGGTTCAATTATAAAACTGAATATAGTATATTTTAAACATCAAAGAATTCAGATTCTTTTATAGAAATCAATATAGCTATTATATTATTTTAAACTTCGAAAATTCAACAACTCTTTTATAAAATCAATATAACTAGTTATATTGTTTCAAACGCCAAAAAAACTCGATTTCGTTTATACAAATACATATAGCTTGCTTATTTATTTCAAACGTCAAATAATACTTCTTTTATAAAAATAAATATAGAGTATATGTTTATTTCGAATATCAAACGACACGACGATTGTGTTACTAAAATAAATATAGTTTATATATTTATTTGAAATATTAAATGACACGAATTCGTTTTATAAAAATAAATATAGCTTATATATTTATTTTAAATATCGTACAACACGAATTCTTTTATAAATAGATATAGTTTATCTATTTATTTTCAAACACAATAACTCGACGATTCTTTTGTAAAGCAAATATAACTTTTCAATATTTATTTTATACACCTAAACGACGTACACATATCTTTTGACAAGTATCATACGAGACGCGATACATAATACGAGTTTGTTATATGTTATTTTCACATAAATATTCTTTTTATACACGTACGACTTCTCAGAACGACTAACACTATTCTAACAAGATATTTATATTTTTGTATAAATATTTATATACTTGAAATTTCTCAAAAACCAAGTCTTTCAAATACTTATTAAATTGTTAGTCCTTAACGACGTTAAACGAGCTAACAAGTATAACTTACTCGTTTTCATTAAGTTCATAACTTGCCGTCGAATCGTCCAGTTAATGATTCGGTAGAGCTCGGTGACACGTAGTTTAGTTACTGCTTTTATTTCGAAAGTTATAAGATATTCCGTGTTAGGAATATTGTAGAATGCACGCTAGCGAGTCACGTCTTGGAAACGACATCACGTAGTCGTAATTAGCTAGCTTTGCACAAGGCAATTCAGGTGAGTTCATAACCCCACCTTTTTACGGTTTTACATTTTTATAAATGTTTTCGGGGTGGAAAGACATGCACGTTTTGTTGAAACATACAAAGTTTTTCGATGAACAAAGATTGCATATTTCTAGACAAGCACGTTTTGCAAGAACATACAAGGTTTTTGAAGGAACAAAAACTATATATTTCTAAACCATGTTACAACACGTTTTAACTAACACAAATGATTTGTGATTTTCATTGAACTCAAATGGTTTACGAATGATTCATACTAAATATGCCGGTTTTACAAAACAAATGCGTATTATCGAAATGTGAATGATTTTCATGACTATGGACGGGATCGTCCTAGTTATAATAATGGGACTGGGTTGATCTGCGTTGGAAGAACGGGGCACCCAGTGAGTTCATGTCCCCCTTTTCTTTATAACTGATTTGTTTTATAACTTCGGGGGTGAAGTACATGTCACAAAACGATTACAAACAATTACAATTGGTATGGTTAGCTATGGAAAGTACAGTAGATCATGTGAATGGGTAGGCGCACTCCTAAGACCATTAATCCTCGTGTTAGGACCGATGGGCATGAGTGATAGATCTATTTGGGTGTAGCGAGCCCACACCCATGTGGACCGGGGATTGGCCCATGAGGTGACTATGTCTTACAGCCGGAGGCCCGGTGCAAAATCTGCTAGGTTTGAGCCTTCCTACGCCGTTGCACGCATGTTAATGGCCTTGCAAACCATTAATTGATCTGTTTCCTTGTTTTACTTTCATACCGGGTTTACATACTTACATTGATTACAAAGTCTATTTGGAGCTCACATTGTTTATATATATCATGCGGAGAAAAATGATTTTTTCCGTATTTACACGACAAATTTAAAACCGGTTATAAAAAATATTTGCTTTAAATCGTTTCCAAAACAAACTATGAACTCGCTCAACTTTGTGTTGAATTTTCGCATTTTCTTTCTCAGGTTACTTTCTCAAATTATGGCACGGTTGGAATAGGAGAACCATTGGGAATTCGAGTACTTAGTGGGCGTTCATTTTCTAGAAGTCTTAGCTTATTTGCTTCCGCTGTGCAATGAAGATACCAATCCAGTCACGCCAGCTCTGATATTACGAGGTGTGACACGCGCAATACCTGATTATCCATGACGAAATCTCATCCTCAACACTTCATATTCGCATTGTATCCAATAATCATACCGTCCCTATCCTTGAATTCGTCTACTAGATTGTTCGTTCACTCTCATACCACAATTATTCCCAATTATTCTTTAACTTTTATACAAACCTTATTTACAATCAATTGGTTTAAACGTTCAAATCCTAAAATACTTCATTGCCTTCTAAAACTATCTTCCATTCTTATTTATGCGCAAACATACTTAGTCGGCCCGTTACCCCCAAAACTTTTGATAAATACCAAACCTTCTCATTTGTCACCAATGAAAAATTTTCTACAAACATGCGATTTTACTGATGCTCCTTAAAACCGATAAAACTTTCTTATAACCTACAATGTGGGCCACACTTTTCGTCAAAATACAAACCGTTTTCTACGAAAACTTTTCTTCTTAGGTAACACCTTTTGAAATACTACCGCCATCGGTATATTCAAACTTAATCGAACTCACTTTTCCTATACACACATATGCACGTTTTACTTATGATTAATGCCTCAAATCACCTTAGTCAAATGGACTACTTTTACAAACCTATCATTTCGTTCCTCAAAATTTCATACATTTTCAACACACTTCGAAACTTCAAAATCTCGATTTTAGTTAATCATTTTAGCCAAAATGCCTTTTACAAAGTCTTCCTCTTGAATAAATTTCGGGACGAAATTTCCTAAATGAGGGGAGACTGCAACGCCTCACTTTTTGAAACTTACCTTAATTAGAAAGACCATTTACATTCCTATTTTTTTAAACTTATATCCGTATAGTATTTTAGTAAAACTTCATCATTTTATTTAAATTATACTTCGACTAGTCGTACTTGTTCTACATTCAAAATCATATACATACTTGATACATACTCGTAATTCTTGTAAACACATACTTATCTTACGAACAAACCCACGTAAACATGCTTTTTAAATACTTTGTACATACCAATACTTAAGTTTATATTTACAATACCTAATCTATTTTTTATATACTTATTTATACTTAGTTACGTGGTGATTATACACAAAATACCCTAAAAACATCAAACAAACAAACTATCCTAAATACGTGTTCTTACATGCTTTACATATGAAATTACTAAATTCTATATTCACAATGCTTAGCCCATTCTTTTATACGTATTTCATACTCAATTATACTTTAAATATACAAGATATAACATAAAGTATGCCATAAACCAAACATTAGGGGCGTTTTATGTCAAAAGAATAAAGTTTGGTCGGGTGAGCACGTCCGTGACACGCGCCAAGGTTCGGGTTCCCTTTCCACGACCCGCGGCCAACTACAATCCACATCAGACCCATTTCATTCACGGGATTGGCTGATTTTGGCCTTCAACTCCCACCTAACCTTCATTAACTCACTTCAAACACTAACCCTAATATCTCCACTATATATAAACCATTCTCACTCTCATTTTCACTTTCCTAACATCTCAAACACTCACAAATCCTCTTTAAAACTCCCTAAACTCTGTGATTTGAGAAGTAAGTTCAAGGTCCTAAAAAGTGAGTTAGAGCTCACTTCCTTCTTCAAACTTGTTTATTTCTTCTTCTATTTCACTAGGATAACCTGTAGGAAGGTTTTCACAAGTTTGCCATGGCAAACAAAGGTGAAACATCATCGTATTTGAGGTCCAAAGTGAGATGTATTTTCTGTTTCTGTTCATGTTATTGTAACTTCATTTTCTTCAAGTTTTCTTCATCATTTCTTCTTCCACAAAGATTGGAACACATCTAGGAATATTTCCACAGGTTTACCATGGTAAACCAAGGTGGAACAATACCATTTTGAGGTCCAAACTTTTTGTTTTGGAAGAAACTTGATTAACTTTTACAAAACTTAACTTTTTATGCTGTGCAACCTCCTAAACCCATCAATGGTTGTGGAACTTGTTAGAGTTGATTCTTACAAGTTTAGAGGTACAAACAACCTCTAAACTTTCGGTTTTGTTAGGGTTCAATACAACCCACAAGTGTTTTAAATCACATAAGTTCACCATAGTTCATACGGTGGGACTTATGGTTGATGCAAGTGTGAACTTTGGATGCTTTGGCAATCCTAACTTGATTCCACACCTCACCTGATGATTTACTTGATAATACACTAGTTAGTTCTTTATCTCGTATTACTCATGACCCTCCGAATCATCCTTGTGATGATTTTGTGTAGTGATGAATCATATAAAGAGGTTAAACCTCCATGATTGACTTACATGATAATATATGATGGACTTAGGTTAATATTATTACTATGTAATATATATATATATATATATATATATATATATATATATATATATATATATATATATATATATATATATATATATATCTATATAAACATGGCTAAATTTGTGATGATAATCGGGCCATGATTATTCGTCAAAAACTTAGGCTATCATATCTACGAATCTATGATTCTCGTTATTGATTCTGATGGGCAAATTAGGACACATGAATCACACATAACGTAGTGTCATAAACGAGTACTTAGAACTAGATAATACTTTATGAATACATACTTTTTGTACTGTAAATTCTAAACCCCGAATCTAATTACTTCATAAACATCGTATAACCCTACCTTCAACTCCTTAACCACAAACAACTCGTCACTCACGGATAATCGGAAAGCCTTTGCAACTTATGAGACACTACCCATGACTCATGCGCTGCGTATGTCGCTATGCGATATACAATTCAATCTCAAACACACACTTCACACGTTAATCTATGCATATTCAACACACTCTCTAACTAGCTTATTTGCATGGTAACGGACACACAAAATCCACCAACACTCCGGCATAAGCCGGAACATCCGGTTTGGACCAGATTGACCCGTTTGACATGTTGTTGACTGGATTTGACTTACAGTTGACCAGGTTTGGCATATTTTATCATGAATGAGTTCTCGAGTCACTTGTTTAGGTTTTGGGTATTTCGAGATACGTGTCAAAAAGTTGATTCAGGATCCCGGTTTTCGTGAATAACCGTTAACTAGCGTGACGGTTCCTCGATTCATCGTGTGAAGCTTAGGTTTTCGTCAAAAAGTTTAGTTTTCATGAACACCATATTGTTATTTAACTGATTTAACGAATCACAATTGGATCACTAAACAAGATTAAATTGCTTTTTAATACATACATGCTTCCTCTTAATAATTAATATGTGATGTTAATAGATTAAATAAATTATGATTTATTTAAAATTAAAATCATAAAAGTTGATCCCTACAATTCTATCATTTACCCTTTACAAACAAAATACAACACACATTGACCGATCTCTTTGCTGATGATTAACGAATCGAAATTTACACATAAAATTTCAGGTTAACAAATGGGAAACTAGATTGTATTTGCTTTGGAAAATTATGAAGTTATTCAAAGTTGTAGAGTAGTCAACTTTGAGTGCAAGATTAAAATATTAAACAAGGAATACTCCTAGTTTAATGAAAAAATCAATACAAGAGGCAAATCCTTTCTTTTAACTCTTCTAACAGTTACTAACATCCAATTAATTAAGAAATTACCACCAATTGTATTGGTCTTAACAATTGAATTAGTTTGATTAAAGGCACATATTGCTTTCTACATTTGTTAGGAGGAGATAGACTACGACCACAATTAAACCTATAGAAATTCTCACTGTGGAGGAAAGGAGAAGTAGAGGAAAACTGAAACTGATTTGGGAGGAGCGGGTTAGACATAATTTGTTTGACGTGCACCTTTCTGAGGAAATAGTCGAGGATAAGAGTTCATAGAGACTTAGGAATAAGGTTAAAGACTTTAGGAGTATGGTCAAGATTTTGTATTAGATTCTTGTCTTGAGAGCTTAGATATTCAATTTATTTTGGTGATCTTGGCGTGTTATCGTTTACATGTGTCTTTATGAGGTGTGATCTATCACTACTATACGTTTATATTTGTTTAATAGCTTACTAAGAATGTTTTTAGTCTACTCTGCATTTCTAGTTGTTTTTTTACTAGTCATGTGCGTGTGTATGTCTTTATTTGATTTTCATGTCTAGATTTGGTTTTCGAGCTACAAGTCTCACTGGAAACAACATTTTTATCCTCTAGAATAGAGGTAAGGCTTGACTACGTGTTACTCTTCCTAAACCTACCATTAGTTATTCAAAGGAAGGTTAACATAAAATAGGGTTTTTAAAGTAGTACGTGTATGAAGAACTTTTTCCGCAGATTCGTAAAAAGTGATTTAATTACAATATATTATAGTCAAGGGATAGCTAAACATGCTTCTTTTGTTTGAACATGCTTCTAAAGACAAAAATATATAAAAGAAAGAATTCGTCTTTTTAGCCTATTTAATACACTTCCAATTGTTTTACAAAACTTAAACTATAGAATAAAGAATTCAAGCTCTTTAATTTGATACGATCTATATAACTTTTTCAAAATGAATTCTAAAGGATTTATCATTGATTATAACAACGCATCTGAACCTATTAGAATGATACATCAATTTTGGTTTGTTTCTTCTTAACGAATTTTAAAGTACCATTGGTCACAATGGTGCATTCAACCCATTCTTAGAGTGCTTCCAAGTTGGTTCACTATTCAACCCATTCCAAGACGCCTAACCTAATATCATGGGTGGCTTTTATGGTGTGTGAGGAGGATCATCGTACAAGACCTGTAATTTTAAGGGGTACATGTTTTTTTTTAATCCGATATATGCATGTTAATTTTTTTATTAAATATATAGTATACTCATATCAATTCCAATATAAACCCATTTACAAATTAATTTTTATGGTTGAAGAAACACGGACTAATTTTAGGTTTATTAGTTTGGTTTATGTTTCAACCATAAGGGTTAATCTTCTTAATCCTTCCGGAGCTAAGCTGTGATCCTTCCTGCAAAACAATTAACACCCCGTTAAGTTCGTTAAGAGGGGAATATGGGGGTTTCCCTCTTAACCACTCTCCGGCGTGAGAATAAGTATTTGTTTTGAGAAAATAAGTGTGTGTTAAGAGTGAGAGAGTAGAGAGCAGAATGGTTTAATCTGTACATGAAGGTCCTATTTATAGCCGAAGTAGTGTAGAAAGAGATGGGCTGATGGGCCTTGGGCCCGGAGATGACAACAAGGAATATCCGTCTTGTCTCTTCTGTGACGACCGTTAGCGTTTCTAGAAGATCTTCGGTGCTGGGGCACCTTGATTGGAGCCACGTGTCCGGGTTGTCGTTCTTGTTGTCTCTCTGACATCAGCAAGTGAGCGGAGATCATGGGGGCAGTTGTCGTTGCCCCCTGATTGGTGCCACGTAGGCGTCCTTGTGTACTTTTTGTATCCTGCACGATTGTTGATCGTGGAGCACGATAGAATACAGCCTGTTGGACGCTTATTGGCTCACTCCTCTTCCACTCGTACCTTTCGTGCTTCCTGGAATGAACCTGCGCCGCTACCATCGCGCGACCTTTGGCGTATGTCTAATCAGCCGGCGCGAGGTCTAGGGATCGATGGCTTTCATTTAGGATGCTAAGTGTAGAATCTAAGATTTATCCTTGCTTGGGCCTTGCGCGCAGCTTAAGCTGTGCCTAAGTAACCCGCGCGGGGTCTGTAGATTAGTCAGATTAATGTATTAGGAATATGGTCCTGCGCGCGACCTGATTGGTCTGCGCGACTTTTTGGGACCATACCCCTTCAATGGTTTAGAAGTTAGCCGATTGACATTAGGTTTTGTGAATATAATACTAGTTTGATTTTTAAAAATTAATAATAATGAAACAATATGGAAGGACACATTTTTTCGAGCTTGAACAAGGTATATGAATTCTCAAAAACGCCTCTGCCTAATATAGCGATGTGTTCAACTTTCTAGGTTTCATATGAGTTTTTATTTACATAATATATATATATATAACGGGTCAGGATTTAGGGAAAACGGTGAAAAGTGTGAGAACAGTGAGAACGCTTATGGATCGTCAGATCAAAACAATCTATGGACAAGATTGGCGCGGTGGCGTTTTCGTAAATAACATCAATTTTATTACTTGGATCATGCCTCATTAAGGGTAAAAAGGGTAAAACATAGTTTCTCCGTAAACGCCATTAAATATAAAACGCCATATAAATACAAAACGTCAACTAATAAAAACGCCATTAAATATAAAACGCCATTAAAGATAAAACGCCGTTAAAGATGGGACGTGCTACAGACTTAACAAATAAAGCTGAGCAAAATAGGAAATACAAACAGTAACTGAAAAACAAATGATATTTTATTCATTAAATGCACTTATTAATAATATCCCGCCTAAACTACGCGCCAAAGATTTCCTATAAACAGGAACGTCTCAGCACCTTCCATTCATTAAACCAAAAAGCAAACGCGATGGTTCCCCCAAAACCACTCACTGTAAAACGCCAAAAAGTTAAAAAAATCAAAAATGGCAAACATCGTTTCTTGGATATTCAATATTGTTCTACGCGAAGTTTCGCCGAATGGATTGTTAGCTGAGGGGTGTAACTCAATAACATTTTGCTGCATGAGATGGACAAATCTTCAAGAAAAAAAGACTGATGACAGACCTATGTCATTTTCTGTCCTTTGTTCTTGATGATTATTTGAATGGCATGAGGAGACAGATGACACTGAAGAGTGGGATGAAGATAAAGATGAACTTCAAACAAAAAACTCATGTCATTTTGTGACCCAAACATCCACAAAAAAACTACTTCAACAACAAAAAAGCCATATATTTGTGACGGTTCTTGTAGTTTCAAAGAAGAAAGAGACTGGTGACAATGAAGAATTGGAATAGAAATTCGACTAGGATTTTTAATTTATTTTTTTCGCTTCTATTTTTTCTTTCTGTAGTTTGTTTTCTTATTTTACAATAATAAAATCACTGTTTCTCTAAAAATACAACTTATAAAACACCAAGATGCCACATACGCCAAACTCTACAAATATAATAAGATTTGTGGCATCTTGGGATTTAAAAAGCATTCTTTAGATGAGACGTGTTACAGCCATAAACAAATGAAGCTGAAACAAACAGTAAACTGAAGCGACGAAAATTTATTATTAACATTATAATTAAAACCCACTACATCGGTACTTGAATTTATTTTTCTATTCAAAAAACGTCATAATTACCTGATGTTATAGGACAACATCCTACTTGGCGGCAAAAAAGTCATTATATAAGTAGAACAGGTAAACAAAACTTAACACTCCACATATTCTCTAACACGCCAAACCTTGACTAAAACGCCAAAAAATTAAAATAAAAAAATGGCTCAAGTTATTGCATGGAGGTTTGATGGGTCGGAGAAACGTTTAGTCCCAAAGTTTCTCTGACAGGAGAATGGTGAAAATCAAGATAGTCAAAGCCATACTTAACAATGATGAAAGGGTTCAGAGGGATATTCTGGCCCTTGGGGTTTCAATAGCAAACGATTGTGAAAGAACTCGAAAGGTAATAAGAAGATTGGAGAGAAAATTTCCAGCAGAAGAAGAAGAAGAAGAAGAAGAAGAAGAAGATGATGATAATGATGATGATGATGATGATGATATTGACAATACTCCTCTACTAACAGTTAGCAGTTGGAGTTTTTAATGTATATAATGATTTTGGTAACACCATGGACGCCAAATATGTTAAAATTATTAATTAATTTTACTGAATTTGGGAACGCCATAAACGCCAAACTGTTATCTATGTGACACAAGAACAATTAATTGAACGAGATAGATCTAAGAAAGACCAGTAAAACGGCATATATTTATGGAATATAAATAAACGCCAAACAAATCTTACACGCCAAAAAATAAAGCTGTATTGTGACACATGAAAAATGAAAAAAAGGAAGATAAAAAGACAAAAAAGCCTATCCGCCCTGGTAATATCGCGCGCCACGTGTCCCATCAGGATGCGTTCTCACCGTTCTCACACTTTAAGGCATTTACTCCTGATCTCGTTTCTATATATAACATTGTGCGTAACTAATTATAATGTGCATATAAAACCTTATTAGAGAATAATAACTGATTATTCTAAAATCATTATTGTAATTATATTGTATCAATCATCTCCTTAATTTTAGGAGAGATTTGTGTTGTAATCCATTATTTTTAACGATACATAAGGCATTAAGGTATACTTTAACACTTCTCAACTCCACCTAGGTGCCACATCACTCGCTTTTCCTCATTTCACTTCACTTCATCTTAAGAAAATGGTCTACTCCCGTTAACCCCACCTAACTTGATTTCTTTAGTGCTTTTTTGTTTAAAAAAGGACAAAAAATTAATTCAATTTTTTAACATTCGGTTAACATGTTAACAAGTAATCCGTTTAACAACCATTAACATAAGAAAGGAATGGTATGCAAGGTCTCTTAACATGACATGTCACCTTTAACACCCCATGTGTTAAGGTACACCCCAAGGCCTAATATCCCTCTAATTATTGAGGTTTGATTTCCCTTTCTACATGGAATCAACCAATAATCTAAGATCTTAATCTTCTCTCTTCTCTACCCTTCTCTTCATTGTTCTTTTTGTTTTCTCTTCTGGGATCTCAAATGGCAACATCATCTTCCTCTCATGAACATTCCATGAACACCATACTCCATATGATAACACTCAAACTCACTTCCACTAATGTCGACAGGGGTGTCGCAACCCCCGACCCCTGCCTCGGGAGTCGGGCGGCCACGGCCTACTCAGAGATGGTGGTATTAGTGTTTGTCATTATTTGGCAGCGGAAATTTCATCAGGACCGTAGTTAGGAAATATTTTATCAGAGTAAAACACCACATTTTATAATAATAAATATATTGGGATAAACCCAAGATTTCATTACAAAGGTGTTTTTACGGGTAAACCCTAATTTATTGAAATAAGACATCTTCTTTATTTAGGTAACTTATTATAGCCACTTTTCCAAGCCTTCAGTGCTGTCCAGCTGGCTTCTATTGGCTTTCACATTTTGTTACCTGAAACGCGTTTAAAACATTTTGTCAGTGGGAAATACTGGTGAGTGAATCCCAATTTAATCAAAACAGGTTTTATCAGTTTACAGCATTGAGGGCGATCACGCAATTACATTTGTTTATATTTCTACCTTAATTACCACCCACGGTACTGTCAACCCGACTTGTGGTCATGTTACTACTCACAGTGTAGTAACAAATTTTGTATACAAAACCCCAACATACCGACGATAATTGTAGAATACAAATACTCAATCACTGTTAAATATAAATTAAAACAATTGAGGTTTTGTAAAAACAATTTACAAAAAGGAGGATTACTCACATTGCTATCTTAGGTAATTTCTTGTGGCTTCCTGGTTATAATCTATAAATTTTAAATAATGCACACGCGTTAGTATAATAACCCAATTTTACATTAGTTATGCCCTCCCCGAGACAGAACTCTAACGACTACGTCGGGCAGAGCCTCAACAGCCGTTACGGAGCACTAGATCAATCGGGCAGCGTATCTAATACGTAACCGAGGTTAAAATACTTACAATGAGGCAGGGCTTCGCTAATTTAGTGGGTATTATGCCTGAAATTATAATTGCTATGTAGAAATATTGAGAGATCTAGGGAAATGAACGATTGTAAACTGAGCCTCTCGACCCCTTTTATAGGGCTGATCAGACATAGCGTCGCGCCCCGCGACAGAATCAAGGCGGGCTTTCGCGGCCCGCGACGTAGGTTATGTAGGGCTTAGCTGGGACCAATCATCGACTAGCTTTGACATGCGCTTGACACGTGGCGGCACTGGGTGAGGGCGGGTGGCCAGGCGCTCGCGCCCCGCGACGGCCCTCAAGGGCTCTGTCGCGCCCCGCCAGGACCCATTAAATTTCTTTTTTAATAAATTTTTTTATAAGAATAAAGGTATTTAGGGCCATTTTACGGATACTTGGTGTATTTTTAGGACGTATAGGAACATTCTAAATATTTTAGGAAGGGTGGTTATATCCTCCCCACCTTGTTTTAGAACTCGTCATTGAGGTTTACTGGAATAGGTATGGATATTTCCTTTGCATTTTTGATTCAAGCTCCCATGTGTACTCTGGTCCTCTCTTGGAATCCCATTTTACTTTGACTAGAACCAATCTCTTGTGTTTGAGATTTTTGACTTTTCTGTCTTCAATCTGTAGAGGCTTTTCTACAAATTTAAGCTTCTCATTTACCTCTATGTCATTAAGAGGTACCACTAATGTTTCATCGGCTAAACACTTTTGAGATTACATACATGAAATACATCATGTATTCCTGCCATTTCCTCTGGCAGTTGTAGCTGGTAAGCTACTGGTCCTATCCTTATGATAATCTCAAAGGGTCCAACGTACCTGGGGCTGAGCTTTCCTCTCTTGATGAATCTCACCACTCCTTTCCAAGGAGAAACTTTTAATAAGACCTTATCTCCTACTTGAAACTCTAACGGCTTTCGCCTGTTATCAGCATAACTCTTTTTTCGATCGCGTGCTGCTTTTAGTCTTTCCTTGACTTAAATAATCTTGTCTGTGGTTTCTATCAGAAACAATAGATAAAGGAATTCCATGTAATGAAACTATTTCATTTACATATAAATTGGCTAATTGTTCCATACTGAAATTTTCCTTCATTGGTAAGAAATGAGTAGACTTGGTTAATCTATCTATAATCACCCAGATTGTATCATTACCCTTTCTTGTCTTGGGTAATTTGGTAACAAAATCCATTGTTATCAATTCCCATTTCCATGCCGGCATTTCTAATTGTTGTAATAAACCTGAGGGTTTCTGATGTTCAGCTTTAACTTGTGAACAAGTTAGACACTTGGCAACATGTTGGATCGTCGTGTGACCCTAATGAGTCAATCAGAAGAGTTATACATAAATAACAAAGGCGGAATCAGTGAAATTGACGTTAAAACAGCTTGATTCTTCCTAATTATCCTTTTATTACTGATTTCAAAGCTTTTTACAGATCAAATGACAAACGGGCAGCACCGCGGCTCTGAAATCTCCAAGTAATTCCGTGTCAAATGACACACCAGGCTCACCTATATATAGTGGTGCTAATTCCGCTTGAAAGTGACACAGACCATTTCAAGCGAAATTAACATGTCTAATTTCGTGTGAAATGGTCAGTGCCATTTCAAGCGAAATTACTCATTTACACATAAATCCTAATTTTCAACCTGCTGAGCACTGGTTTATCCTATCTAGACACAAGACTCGATAAAGACGAAGTTAACAAACATTAGTGCACCAACAGACTCCCCCTTGGATGTTGACGAAGTCTTCGGTGTCGAGTCTTCAGTCTTAATCTTTTTCCAATTTGTTTAACATTTAAGCTTCTTTCAATCTCCTCTTCTACTATCAACAGCTAGCATGAGTCACAGAATCTGAATCTTTAACAACCTTCAAATTCCCCCTTGAATGTAGATCCAGGAACTGTATTTGACGTTCAAGTCTTCAAACTCCCCCTATCAATTAGCTGGGATTTTGCTATGCTGCTTTCTCAATAACAAACATATTACCTGCACAATCTCTACCTAAATATAAGATTTATGATTATAACAATTTCAATCCAAACTTACCATTTGACTTCATTTATTGATTTTGTCAGAATTTTAGAAATCCACTTAAGTATCCAGGTCCAAATTAATGACCCTGAGAACTTAATTTGTCTACCAAGTCCAACTTAATGACCTTGGTTGACCTGAGATAAAGCACACTGACATGTTGTACAAACTAGTTCAAACAATTTTCTGAAATTTACAAGTTTCAACTTAATGAACTTGTTTTCACTTTTTCAATTTTCACAAGTTTAACATGATATGCTCACGACTCATCTTCCAGCTCAGAAACTTCCTGCATCTGCTTCAAATTGTGCATCTGAAGATCAGTTTTCCACTTTGGTTTGTCGGAAAATAAAGCATAAATGAAAAATCTTTTTAGATTTTGAATAAAGTTTCTAAACTAGAAATGAATTACAGAAATAAAATGCAGTAAATGTAAACTTATTTACAAACATATTTTTGGTGAGCGTGTTAGGAAATCATATAAGCTATAGACAAGTCACAAGTACCGTTAAGCTTTGATTACATACTCAGAATTAAACAATTCACTTAGATTGTCGATATACTGATCCACTTGAATTCTCACACAATTTTCAATCTGTCCAGGATACGAATTAGGTGTATTAAGAACTTAAACTCATTCATGTGTCCCACCTCTTGAATATACTCCTGTATCCAAATCCCAATATTCAGTCTTACAGGTGAGTATACCACATATGATATCTGTAAGGGGTTAAATTGCGAGGGCCGTGAGAGTTCAGACTATTGCTTCCGCAAAATCAGAGAGATGACGACTTCGACTTTTGGTGTGTCCCCTTTAGAGGATCTTTTTTACAACAGCACATGATTAGCATTTTTCAATGTTTCATCATTTTTTATGCTGAGGGCGGTGCTATATTTCAAGCAAGCAGTAAAGTATTATACGAGGACTAGGCCATTGCTTCCGCATTATCAGAAGTCCCGGAATAATACCCCAGATATCACTGAGCACAAAGACCTAGTATCTCAGAAAGAGGGATCTTTCAAACAAGATTTCAGGGGTTACCTATATATCCAAGTAGTGTTCCCCACGAAATAAGTAAGTAAAGATTTAGTTTTATATCCCGAACAAACCTACTAAATGTGTAAAAACCTATCGGCATATCATCAGCGAGACTGTTTAAAACTTTTTAAACTTTCCATTTATTTAGCATACCGTACCTGTCAAACTGATGTACTATCATTTTCCCTTTTTACACAAGCTCTTTTCTGGTTTTCTATTGTTTTTGTATTTTGAAAAAATCTCATGTTTTTGGATTTTTGAATTTTTTACTGTTTTTGTATTTTCTGAAAAATATACTAACTCCCCCTAAATACCAAAACAAGTAAAAAATCGACAAACCATTGCAGATTGCTTCTCAACATCATCTACAGTGGTATCCTCATCAACGCCAAGAATCCCATCCGACACCGATAACAGCTTCATACCGTTCAGTTTTAAAAGATATTTAAAACGAGTTATATCAAAAGCTTTGGTATGTAAATCTGCTTTTTGTTTGTCAGTGTGGATTTTCTCAATTCGAATCAACTTCTTCTCGAAACAATCGCGAATGAAGTGATGTCGAATTTCTATGTGTTTCGTTTTAGCATGATGAACAAGATTTTTAGTGATGTTTATCGCTGCCTCATTATCAACAAAGATAGGGGTGTTAAGAAATTGAAAACCGTAGTCGCGCATCTGTTGCTGGATCCACAAGATCTGAGAGCAGCAACTACTAGCAGATACATACTCAGCTTTACATGTGGATAAAGCCACAGGGGTCTGCTTCTTTCATTGCCAGGTAACCAATCTTGGTCCAAAAAACTGGCACCCCACTGTTGTTGACTTAGCGTTAACTTTGCAGCATCCGAAATCAGAATCAGAATACCCTTCGAGCGTGAAATCTCCTTCTCTTGGATACCACAACCCCAATGATGGAGTTCCTTTCAAGTAGCGTAATATCCTTTTCACAATCACCATATGCGAAGCTCTGGGTGTTGACTGAAACCGCGCTGCGAGGCAGGTTGGGTACATTATATCGGGTCTTGAAGTTGTCAAGTACATCAACGAACCGATCATGGAACGATACAACATTTCATCTACCCTATCTCCGGTGAGATCTGGGTTTATCCCATGATTTGTCGCTAATGGGGTGGAATTCGGAGACATTCCTGACATCCCAAATTTCTCTAGAATATCATGAACGTACTTCATTTGATGTAAGAATATTCCCTCAGGCAGTTGATCAACCTGTAGACCCAAGAAGAATTTCATCTCACCCATTGATGACATTTCAAATTTTTGCTTCATAACTTTTTCAAAGTCTTTGCACAAATTTTCATTTGTAGACCCAAATATGATGTCGTCCACGTATATTTGAACTATCAGAAGATGTACGTCGACCTCTTTGGTGAAGAAAGTGGCATCCACTTTTCCTCGGATGAAGCTGTTGGCTAGCAGGTGTTGAGACAATGTCTCGTACCAAGCTCTCGGGGCCTGGTGTAAACCATACAACGCTTTATCCAGTAAATAGACCTTGTCTTTGTGGATTGGATCGGAAAAGCCCTGTGGCTTTCCGACATATACCTCCTCTTTTACCTTCCCATAGAGAAACACCGATTTAACATCTAACTGATAAACTTTAAAGTTTTTCCATGATGCAAATGCTAGGAAGATTCTGATCGCTTCTAGTCTAGCAACTGGAGCATACACTTCAGTGAAATCTATACCCTCCTGCTGACTGAAACCCTGAACTATGAGTCGAGCTTTGTTACGAATAATAACCCCTCGATCATCTCTTTTGCACTTGAACACCCACTTGGTGTTTATCTTCCTGTGACCATCAGACAAATCTACCAATTTCCACATGCCCAACTTCTCAAACTGGCTTAGCTCCTCTTGCATCGCGTTGACCCAAGAATCTTCAGTAAGTGCCTCCTTATAAGTTCTCGGTTCAATCTGCGAAATAAAAGAACTTAGTGAAAACTCAGTTTGTAACGGAGCAACGGTTGAATAAAAACAAGTAAGCCATTGATCTATTTGTCGTCTTGTGCGGCCGCCTGATTGTAATTCTCCAATGATCAACTCCTCTGGATGGTATGAAAGAGTTCGTGGCATCACCTCGCCAGGAACATCTACCTCGCCTTCCAAATTAGTGACATTTTCATTTGCACCTTGTTCATCGACTAGAATAGTTTGACTTGAGATCTGGATCTGCTCCCCCTCAGAATCTGAATCACCATGATCAAATACCGGCATATTATCAGATTCTAGATTATCATTAACTTCCGTCTGATTGTCAGGAGCATGTTGTTGTTCTGAAGATTGTTGAATATCATCATGTTCTCTAGCATTGCTTGGACCGACTTCATCGTCATTTGAAGTTTTCCGTGGTCGTCTAGAATATTCAGCTGGGAACCTTTCTTGTGATGACTCATACTCTCTTAGAATATTCAACTCATCAAAGAACTCTGTTTCTTCTTCCATGTCAAATGAATCCCATAAAATATCGTAATTAAAACGCCATGAGTCACCTGGATTCTGCGGTGGCATGGTATAACCTTGACACTCAACATTATATGCTTCAATAATCCGCTTCAAACTTGGAACAAATACTCTTTTCAAAGGACTTGCATAACCCACGGAAATTCCTTCAATACTCTTTGAACCAAATTTACCATTAGGTTCTATAACCGTGCAGGGAGACCCAAACGGTTCTAGATACTTCAGGTTCGGTTTGCGGTTGTTGATCAGCTTGAAACATGTCTTGTTGAATTTCTTTACAGTGAGAACCCGGTTGAGTGTATAGCAAGCGACTGACACTGCTTCTGCCCAAAAATTTACTGGTAATTTCGAATCAGCAAGCATCGTCCTAGCCATTTCAATTAGCATCCTGTTCTTTCTTTCTGCTACTCCATTTTGCTGCGGAGTGTAAGGAGCACTAAATTCTTGCAATATACCTCTCTCATCGCAATATTCTTCCATCTTGTTGTTCTTGAACTCGGTACCGTTGTCACTCCTAATTCTTCTGATTCGAGTTTGGTACAAGTTTTCAATTTTTCTGAACAACATCATCAAACTTTCAAATGTCTCATCCTTTGTCTTTAAAAATGCAACCCATGAAAATCTCGAATAATCGTCTGTTACTACAAGACAATAGAGATCTCCATTTATACTTTTGACATTTACTGGACCAAACAGATCCATATGAAGTCTCTCTAACGGTCTTGAGACTGAGTTGACTTTCTTTCCGGGGTGTGATTTCTTCTTTTGCTTGCCTTTGATGCAGCTAATGCACTCCCCTTCTAGATGGGAACCTTTCACATGAACACCAGTAACTAAGTTGTTGTGCACCAGGTTATTCATTTTTCGCAAATGAATATGCCCCATCTTTCGATGCCATAACCGCGATTTTTTCCGTAGCTCTTGACATAAAACAATGAGCTTGACCCGTGGTTGTAGTAGCTATACTCATGTCCAACACGTACAGATCATTGACTCTTGGTGCTCTCATGATAATCCAGTCTTCAGGAACAACAAATCCTGGTTTCAAGATCAAACATTCTTTGTCTGTAAAGTGCGTTGTATACATGCGATCACAGATTTGAGAAATACCCAGTAGATTATTCTCCAGCTCGGCGATGTAATTCACTCTTTCAAACGTTACAATTCCATTTGATAAAGTTCCTTCTCCAACTATTCTACCACCTTGATTCCCTGTAAATCCCACATAACCTCCATTAAACCCACGAACATCGTACAATAGGGTTTTCTTCCCCGTCATGTGCCGAGAAGCTCCACTATCCATAATCTAACGTGAGATAGATCTTGGAAGCTCCTGCACATATCACAAACAATGAGTTAGATTTTGATGCCACCCAAGCCTCTTTCGACTCGGGTAACTTGACTTTGATGTGAGTTTTTGTAGTGTATAGTGGCGGAAAGTTTTTGTCATTCAACTTTAAGCTCTCCTTAGACCCAATCTCAACCTCTTTGTATAAAAAGAAATCATTTTTAGGAGGTTGACCAGATGATTGGTCTTTCTTTGGAACATTCTTCTTTTTAGAAGTAATAGACTTTGGTTCCTCAAGTTTCTCATAATAATCCAAAGGAACATCCGTTTTGACCTGTGTGGTCGAAGATGGTTGTTTTTCTGACTCTGAAACCTTTGGTTTTGAAGAACTTACTTTCTGTTCAACAACTTTTGGCTTCCATGTTTGTTGAGACGAACCAACCTTTTTGTAAAAATGGTCATTTTTAGTTACCAATTTCTTTACTGGTTCAATTTTGTTGACTGATTCTTTTACAGACTCAGTTTTCACATTTTCTTTCTTTAAAATCTTTTTCTCAACAACCATTTGAGCTTTTCCTTTTGCATCAGTTTTCTTTTTCTGACTCTCAACAACTTCAGGCTTAGGCTTCAAGTTGGTACACTTTCGTGCAATATGTCCAACTTTGTTGCATTTGAAACATGTACGAGTATCAACTACTCGACTTGTGCCTTCAGACTGAGGCTGTGAGGCCTTTTTCTCAAAGAATTCTTCATTTGATTTTGAAAAAATATCAGATTATTCGTCAGAAAGTGAACTTGAACTGTTCACAAACACCTTTTTCTCTACAAACTTCTTATTTTGAAAGTTTCTTCTTTGATTGTACTTACCACCCTGAAAACCACCCGACCATATGTTTTGTTTATTGTTATAAAAAACGCGGTGGAATGACAGGTTTTTTGTAATAAGCTTTATCTTTCTCAAAATTTAATTGCCTCTTTGAATTTCTTAAACCTTCGATTTCTGAAATATCAATCTCAATCAATTTGAAAATATTTCTCAATTTGCCCACATTCACATTTTCCAAAGGAAATTCAAGATCCGAATATAACTTATCAGATCCCGCCATCTTATACATCACAATAGCAGGTTCATCATTTAAGTTGTTTTTGAATTTTGATTTCGGAATGTATTTGTCCAGAAAACATTCATCATCCTCAACTGAATCACTGTCAGATTTCAAGACATTTTCAACAACATTTTTAACCACTTGGGACTGAATACTATCATCAGAAGATGATGAAGAAAATGTAACATCAATTGTGTCTGGAAGTTTAACTTCATTTTCTTCTTCATCATTAACCAACCCGGATTTTTTCTTTGAAAAATTGTTTAAAACTGGTGGTGGAACCTGATGAAACCCAATCCCAGTACCATCCAAATAAACATCTTCGCCAGCTTTGTTCTTCCCAATTGGTTTAGGAACGATATGTTGAAGAACAAAACTTGCGGAGTTGTAACTGTTCAGTTTGAACTGGATGCGTTCATTTTCAATTTTAGCTTCTTGAAACTGAAGCTTTAACTTAGCAATTTCATCCAGTTGTTGATTGATTAGCTCTTCTTTAACTCTAAGAACACCTGACAATTGAACATTTTCTGTGTTTGTTTTACCATTTCTTTCATCAGAATCTTTTACCGTTCGTTTTAGCTTCTCAAAATTTTCTGAAAGTTGACGATTTTCATGAATTAGCTTTTCGTTTTCTTTCCTGATTCGTTCTACATCAATTTTATCATTTTCAATTTTCTCAGTTAGATCTTTTATTCGATCATTTGAAGCTTTTAACATTTTGTCACGGTTCAAGATCTGATTTTCAACGTCTCTGACTCTTCCTTTCAGTTCTTCAATCTTTTTACCACTGAGGTAAGTAAGTGTACTACAAACTTTGCAGTTTTTCATGCATTTTTTGCAGTCGCTCTCAGTGTTAACCTTCTTACCTGACTCTTTGGGTGAATCATTCTGACTGACCTTGCTTTTAGACTCAGTTCTAGAACCAGAAACTACCTCTAGCTCTTTTGCAGCAAACACTTTGTCAGCCATCTTCTTTAAATTTTATGCAGTAAACTCTTGTGACGTGTCAATAATCCCATTATCAACTTTCTTTGACTGCTGCTCTTTCTCTTTTTCTTTTTCATCGGCTTCTCCTCCTCCCCACCACTCTCTCTGCCTGGCTTCTTCTTCGTCAGCAATTTGTTTGGTTAGAGTTTCAACATCAACGGTTTTTGGATCAACAGCTATGTTACCCTTGGGATCAAGGTAACATTCTCTATCAGCATCCCATCTTTTCGCCTGTTTTCCTTCTTTGTATATATAACCGATTCTAATCATCCTGTCTTGGGCTTTCGCCTTCCTGTTGATGTATTTCTCTTCTTCGTTTCTGCTATCTTTAAACGGAAGAACTTTTGTCACAAATGCATAGCCCACTGCATCCTCTTCCGGTAATACATCACTCCAATCATATCCCTCGTCATCATGAATAACAGCAAGAGCTCTTGATTTTTCTTTGGGGGTATCTTCAAGATGCTTCATTCTGGGAGGTTCAGATTTGTTCTGATGATAGATTGCTCTTTTGTAGTAATCCTCTCTGAATGGATTTGCAGTATCATCAGCAGGTGCGTTTCGACATTCACGTTTAAAATGTCCCTTTTGTTTACATCTGAAGCACGTTACTTTTGATTTATCAAAACCAAGTTTTGTGGAAGGTCCGCCAATCGAATGCCTGCCTGTAATCTCCATGAACCTTTGTGCTCGCCAGATTGCACTAGCCATACACCACCTGATATCTATCAACTCCATCTCTTCTGGGCCGATCTGATCATAGTCCTCCTTGGTGAGGTTAGTGTTTCCAATCTTGCCTGCAACAAGGCTCTCGTATGATTCTAAGACAGATGCTAAAAACACCATTTGCTGCTTTGCGGATTCCTCACTAAAGTTTTGTGCATTCTTCAGATCCACAACAATATTACATTGGAACAGATTCTTTGAAGCTGATTGGCTTGGAGTAGTAGACGATGAACCACTATGAAAACCACTGCTTGAACTTTCTTGATTTGACGTGTTAGAATTTTCAGCTGAGAAAGCTGTCTTAGGAGACACATTCTTCGGGATCAAACTTCCTCGGTAATACAGCTCAACATTCTGCTGATATGAGGAATGATTGACTTTGTTAGATTTCTTGATCTCCAGCTCATGACTCTCCAGTCTTTCAATTAACAGATCAACCGTCAGATCCTCCGGCTTGATTGTATTCTTCAACATCAAAGCAAAGTATTGCCAGTCATTCTCATCCGGCAATGAGTCAAACAGTTTGTCAATCAATTCTTCTCGAGAATAAATGATTCCATGTCATGCCAGCTCCAACTTCAAATGCCCAAATCTTTCAATCATCTTAGAAACAGATTCGTTTTTCAAACATCCAAACAAATCAAATTCTTTTCTTAACAATTTCTTTTTGTTTTTTACTATCTCAGCACTACCCACACATTTCACTCTCAATTTCTCCCATAGATCTTTCGAATTTGTGTACTCAATCAATGATATTATGTCGTCTCTCACAGACTGATGAAGTAATGCAATGCACTTTTGTTCAGCAACATATCTATCTACCTCCTCAGTATCTGTCAAATTTTCATAATCCGATCTTCCCATGCTGAAACCATTCTTCAACATCTTCCAACTTGGATATGCAAACGCTTTTAGCCATTCTTCAAACTTTTTAGCCCATCTATTATAATCTTCAATCGCTATTAGTTTGGGAGGTTTGTTGTACGTCCCATAAGCACTCTCCACACTCAAAGCATCAGAAAGAGTTTTCTTAGCACTCGGAGCATTCTCATTTGTGTTGTTTGAAATATCATCTCCGCTGTTTCCCGTAAAAGCAAAGATGTCACTAAACGGATTCATGAACTCATCCATCTTTCAAGTACCTGTAACACTTAACAAACACTTAGAAAATTTTTTGATTTTTAACAACAATCTCAAACGAAATCAGTTCAAGCGAAATAGCTCGAACAAAATAGTCCTCAAGCGAAATTAGCTTTTTCAAACGAAATATGACTTTCACACGAAATACTCCTCTCACACGAAATCAGGTTTTTCAAACGAAATCACCAAAACGGAATTTAATTTCGTGCGGAATTAGATTGGTTTCAAGCGGAATCAAGTTACTTTGGAGAGGAATAGCTAATTTCGTGTGAACACTCAAACGGAATCTGATTTCGTGTGAAATCAAAGGCACTTTCAAACGGAATTAGTCCCAAAACGTAATTCCGTGTGAAATAACAAGGCAATTTCAAATGGAATTAGTGATTCCGTGTGAAATAACAATGACACTTTTGAGCGGAATTATGATGATGTCAGCACTGTCGATCACCTTTTTATCCAATTGATCCGGTTTAAGGTCGAATTTTGGTCCAATTCTTTCAAGGATTCATTTAAACAGTGTTTACATGATATATGTGAAATTCAGTCCAATTTGTCCATTAAATCTTGTTTAATTGAGAAAAGAAGGTGTAGAAGTGATGAAAACAAGCTGAATTGGTATAAACTCTTCTTCCTGAGCTCTGATACCACTTGTTGGATCGTCGTGTGACCCTAATGAGTCAATCAGAAGAGTTATACATCAATAACAAAGGCGGAATCAGTGAAATTGACGTTAAAACAACTTGATTCTTCCTAATTATCCTTTTATTACTGATTTCAAAGCTTTTTACAGATCAAATGACAAACGGGCAGCACATCGGCTCTGAAATCTCCAAGTAATTCCATGTCAAATGACACACCAGGCTCACCTATATATAGTGGTGCTAATTCCGCTTGAAAGTGACACAGACCATTTCAAGCGAAATTAACATGTCTAATTTCATGTGAGATGGTCAGTGCCATTTCAAGCGAAATTACACATTTACACATAAATCCTAATTTTCAACCTGCTGAGCACTGGTTTATCCTATCTAGACACAAGACTCGATAAAGACGAAGTTAACAAACATTAGTGCACCAACACAACATAAGTTGCTACATCCTTTTTCATTCCTATCCACCAAAAATTCTTTCTTAAGTCTTGGTACATTTTGTCACTTCCAATATGTATCGTATACTTAGACTTATAGGCTTCTTCTAATATTCGGTGGCGTAGGTTCCCTCGTTTAGGTATCCAAATCCTTTCCTTATGGAATCTCCAAATTCCATCTGTTCCTTGTTCTAATTCCTTAATCATTCCTTTCAGTTTTTCAGTATCATCCTTGATTAATGATTCGTGTGCTTCTCTAATCTGTTCATTTAAATCTATCTACAGATTTAATTTAAGAGAACGTACGCTTTTGGGCTTTTCATGATACTTTCTACTTAAAGCATCAGCAACTACATTAGCCTTTCCTGCATGATACTGGATATTATAATCATAATCACTAAGAATTTCCATCCAGCGTCTTTGTCTCATATTTAATTCCTTTTGCCCAAAAACATATCCTAAACTTTTATGATCGGTGAAAATGGCAAACTTACTACCATAAAGGTAATGTCTCCAAATTTTAAGGGCAAAAATTATGGCTCCTAATTCTAAATCATGTGTTTTATAATTTTCTTCATGATTCTTAAGTTGTCTAGAGCCATAGGCTATAACCTTTTAACGTTGCATCAACACACATCCATAACCTAAGTTAGAAGCGTCACAATAGACTACAAAGTCTTCTATTCCTTCTGGTAACGCTAATATGGGTGCGTTGTTTAATCTTTGCTTAAGAATTCTAAAGGCTTCTTCTTGTTTTGGTCCCCATTCAAACTTAGCAGATTTACAGGTTAGCTTGGTTAAGGGAATGACTATTCTAGAAAAATCTCGGATAAACCGTCTATAATAACCGGCCAGTCCTAGAAAACATCTAACCTCTGTTGGTGATTCAGGGGTTCTCCATTTAGTAATTGCCTCAATCTTTGTGGGATCCACATGAATTCCTTCATGATTGAGTAAATGTCCAAGAAACTATACTTCTTCTAACCAAAACTCACATTTCAAAAATTTAGCATAAAGCTTTTCTTTTCTCAACAAATTTAGGAGTGTATGTAGATGCGCTGCATGTTCCTCCTTACTTTCTGAGTAAATGGGAATATCATCTATAAAGACAATTATAAATTTATCCAAATATGGCTTACATATTCGATTCATCATGCCCATAAATGCGGCTGGGGCATTGGTTAAACCAAATGGCATGACGGTAAATTCTAATGGCCATACCTTGTTCTAAAAGCGGTCTTAGAAATGTCCTCTTCCTGTACCTTTAATTGATGGTATCCTGAGTGCAAATCGATCTTAGAAAAGAATCAAGCTCCTTGTAACTGATCAAACAGACCATCGATTATTGGTAATGGGTACCGATTTTTAATCGTGACTTTGTTCAATTCTCGGTAATCAATGCACATTCGCATTGACCCGTCTTTTTTCTTGACAAACAAGATCAGTGCTCCCTATGGCGATGAGCTTGGCTGTATGAATCCTTTTTTCCAATAGTTCATCTAACTGCTTCTTTAGCTCTTGCATTTCTGCAGGTGCCAAACGGTAAGGTGCTTTGGCAATTGGTGCTATTCCTGGTAGCAGATGAATTCAGAATTCAACTTCCCTGTCCGGTGGTAATCCTGGTAATTCTTCTGGAAATAAGTCTGAAAATTGAGATACTACAGGGATATATTTCAATTCCTTTCCTTTAGTGTGAATGATTATGGAAATCATATACACTAATGATCCTTTTTGTTGGGATTGAACCCTACCAGAGGAACAGATAATGTAAAGCCAAAACCAGGTCACAACAGTGGATTCACAATAAGCAGTAGTTTACTTTAAACTTTCCCCTTGACAGTGGTTATCTAACAGCTGATGAACCTTAAGTACTACTCAGAAGAACAACTGATGAACCAAACACTGATGGAACAACTAAAGACTGTTAAAAGGCAAACATTGAGCTCTATCTACTGCTGTCTCTTAAGTACTGCTGAAGACCCAAGCACTGCTCATTCAAAGACTGATCACCTTTTGAAGAAAGCACTGATGATTCAAACAGTCAGTGCTTAGGCTACAACAGTGGAACGTGAAATGTGTTAGACTTGTTTTGTATTTTATTATCAATCAGTTGTTAGACATCAGTAGTTGCATAGAACAGTGTTTACAGGTTGTTAGGCTGTTAGATGTCACTATCATGGTGACGTCAGCTGAAGTACATCAGTAGTTTGGTTTGCCTATAAATATAACAGTACTCTGTACTGTTATATTTGATTCGTTTTGAGAGAGTTCTTCTCCTCAATTCAATCCTTTCATCTTGTGCAACCAACTCTGAAGTATCAGGCTGAGGGGGAGTTTAGTCTGTAAGCTTGCATTGTAACCTTTTGCTTTTGATGTAATCTTTCTACTCTATGAAAAGCAATTGTTTATCAAACTATATTCTCCTTTGATTGTGTTTACAAAGTTTGTTATTCATTTCCGCTGCACTTAAAACTACACATATCTATTTGATTTGTTCAAATCTCACAAACAAGCACAATCATGAGAGCCTCCGATCCTAACAATTGGTATCAGAGCCTGGACAGTCAAAACTTGATCTAACAATCAATTTGACATAACAGTTTGGCTCAAAATTCATTGATACTAAGGTTGGTTGTATTTTGTTGAAAAACAGAGTACCGAGTAAATCATGTTCAAAATGGTCACTCAGATATTCTGTAAATCAACCAAGATGTCATATGACACACAAATTTCACACAACAAGTGAATTCATGCACTAGACACTCATGGTTTCTAGATCTGAAAACAATATATGTTAAATCATGAGATTATATCTTACTTTCTAAATTGATTTCAATTGTTGATGTATAATCTGTGATGTTCTCATTAAATACTAAAGTATGAACCTCAGAATAACAAAACCTATGTTCTTAAAAGCATTAGTGCTTTGTTAATGCAGAAAGAGGGAAATTAAAACTTTAGTTTGTAGATCTGGTGTATTGAAAAACAGGTTGAGGTTCCTCATAAGGACGAAATCAACTATGTCAAAATACATTCAGAGAATCAGGGGTCAACATAGTCCGTATCATATGTAGTGTGAGATTGGCTGAAAAACTTGTGCAAACATGACCAAGTCGCTCAAAACATTACTGCAAAATGATTTTGGACTAAAATTCACAAAAACTCGAAAGTGTGTTTATCTCAAAACTTTTGAAGTCAAAAGAAAAGAGTATAAATGTAAAACACTTAAGAGTCAAAGCTTGGGGTAATAATGGTCATTAAGCAACTGTTTGTACTCATTGGTTTAGGAGAATTCAGGGAACAGTAGTATTCTCAATGATTGAGCTTACAAAAGGACTGATACATGTGTCCTCATGCTTACAATCAACTGACAAAGAAAATGGTACCAAACAGTGGTCAAAATGTGCTTAAAATTTTCCTACCACTATTGTCAAACCACTGACCATTTTCAATGACTTGAAAATGATATGATCATGTACTCTATTGAAATTATACCAGATCCGTTTTGATGCTGTTCTCAGAAAATCATTTAACCATTTTTTTTTCTGTTCAAAGGATTTTCTCGAATAATCAGGATATATTGTTCATTTTTTTTTTGGAATAATATATTTGGAACTTTTGCTTGTTTTTGTTGGCAATAGTTTCAGTTCCTGTCAGGATGTGGTACCTTATTTTTGTTGGTATTATTATCCTCTTAAATAGGTCAAAAGGAAATGGTATATATGTCAGGATCATGTCATACTCAGGTTTGTTCCTAAACTTTTATCAAAAGTTGATTGCTAACTGTGCTTAAATTCTGGGGCACTCATGTTTTAATTGAATGTTAAACGAAAATGAGTGGTCTTAGCAAAAAGTTTTCATCATCTGGGGTACTAAGCCACTGTCATTCAAAATTAACATTTGGCAAAACCTTGAATGAAAATTCTCAAAACTGTTGCTGGAATACTTGTCCTTCAGATCTGTACCATTTACCCTAACCACTGTTTTGTTCCAACGTCTGATCTCTAAACACTGTCCACTGCTGAAAGTTAACCACTGATCCTTCATCTTCTTGACAAGCACTGATGTTCAAAATCAGTGTCCTATCCACTGATGTGCTATCCACTGATAGTAAAAATCATTCAATGTCCACAATTTTTACCGTTGTAACCACTGATGCTTGATACGTCAGTGGCCCTTAAAACAACTGTTCTCCATCCTTCATTCATTTCATCAGTGTTTGACACGTGGTCAGTTTTTAGCCCTCAGATCAAAATAACCACTGCCACATCAGCGATCACTTTTTCCCTAAATAAAACCCTGCCCTAAACCCCCAAACAGGGTTTTACACTGTCGAATTGAATTCCAAAAATCTCTTCTCATAGCAGTTTCCAACCCTTCTTCTCAAAATCTTCAAAATCCCTCTTCGTTCTTCTCTGTAAACATGACAAAATCAAAGTCAAAATCAAAATCTAAACCAAAATCACCACCACCTTCAAAAGAGGTCGCTCAAACGGCCGAAGAACCCATCGAAATACCATACAAACAATCTCACAACTATTTGGGTTTACTCACAAAACTCAAAGACAACCACACTTTCGACTCCATCATTGATACAATATCTGCCTCAAAGTACAAAACTTTGTTGACTGCAGATGCTCCCATATATCTGCAAACCCAGAGAGAGTTTTGGAAAAAGGCGACGCTTGAAAAACAAGACGGCAAAGTCATAGCCATTAACTCCTCGCTACAGGGTAAAGCGATTCAAATAACTCCACAATCAATCTCCGAAGTCTTTAATCTCTACGATCAGGAAGGTAAACTCTCTTTTGATAAAGCCGAGATGAAAACTGATTTCGTAAAAAGGGGATATGCAGAACAATCAAAGGTTGATACCTTACAAAAAGGTTATTTTCCTTATGCTCCAATATTTTTATTTCACACACTTTTGATGTGTGTTTCAAATAAAACAACATCATTTAACGAAATACCATTGAAGATTCAATGTCTGGGGTATGCCATTTTGAATAACAAAGATTACAACTATTCCCAGGAAATCTTCAATGACTTAGTGAAAAATGTTGATAGCAAAGCATTTTTACTTTTTCCAAGATTTTTGAGTTATTACTTTAAACAAAAATTTGAAAAGGAAAATGAAAATTTGCTAAAACAAGGTGCCTATTGTCAAATAAAAAGTTTAACAAATGAAACATTTTCAAGGATGATGGCACTTATAAAAACAAAAGCAGAGGTGGCTGAGCAGAATTTAGCAGTTACAACTGCTCCTCAGACATCTGCTGCTGAGCCTACTGCTCCAGGTGATCAGAGCAGCACAACCACTGCTTTGAAACCCACACCTGACATCACCAAAAATACCAAAAGAAAAACATCCAGAAAACCCACCAAACCCAAAACAAAGGCAACTCTGGAAGATGAGATCCCAGAGGAAATGCCTGTGACAACACAAAAGTCACCACAAACCACTGCTGCTACTTCCTCACAGCAGTTGGTAGAAAGATCTCCACCTTTGCCTAAAACTCCTCCTGCATCCTCACAAAAGGATCAGGTTGTAAGCACAGGGACACCACAATATGAAGCTCTGAATCCACTCGGATCCATCTTCCTCAGTCCTGATCCCAAGGACATGTCTCTTTCAACCCCCATACCCTCACCAATCATAATGCCACAATCCATGCTACCCTTGTTGCATGCAGCTGCTATAGCTCAGACACAAACCAGTTCCTCTCTATCACCTATCACTGAGAGTATACCTCCACAAGAGACTGGGTCTGATGCTACTACTTCTGCTATCCCAGCAACAATTGAGGAGGTTACACCCCCTGAGTTACAAGTAACTCACGGTGGTAGTTCAAGTGGAGCAGCAACTACAACTGTTGGATCAACAGATCTTCAGTTGGACAGTTGTTTCATAAGTAAGACTCCCTTGAAGGCAATTTCTTCCATGGCAACTTCGGTAACAACCAGTGAGTTGGATCTAACCACTGGTACCATCAAAGGTTTATCGAGTGCTGAAGATAGAAGTCCCCAGTACCAAGAACAAGGGGCATCAATGGGTGATTTTTGGGACTCTGTTCCTATGTCACACATTGATATAACCACTGCTGGTGGGGATTCAGATGATCCTACTAAAGTAGGTGATGATTCAAAATATCAGGAATTGACGGACAGAGTTGAAAAACTTGAAGATTCAGTTGCTGAAATAAAGAATATGGTGCAAGAGATTTTAAAAGCTCAAAAAGCACAAGCCACTGCTGTTCCTGCTCAAGCACCTGCACAACATGCATTTGCTGAAAATGAGCTTTGGAATATTTTTCAACCCATGCTTGAAAAACAGCAACATATGGCTGATAAAAAGCATGCTATTCAAGTACAAATGCTGACCAACATGGTGGAATCAAGGTTTAAAGACACTCAAGCAGATATCAAGGCTATAAAGGCTAGCATTCAAAGTGCCTTTGGTAAAGTTCCTTCTTCCATATCATTTCTTGTTAACCCCCCTTCAGATAATGCCAAAAAGGGGGAGAATATCAAGCTGTTGGGAAAAAATGAATAAAATGGGAATAGAACATGGCCTTTGTATTGAGCCTGAAAAAGAAAAAGAAAAAGAAAAATAGGTCTCAAAACCTGTTAGTCAAACAGCTGATACACCAGTAGTTACAAAAACTGCTGTCAGTAGCCAAACAGTTGCCATGTCATCAACACACACATCTTCAACACACACCACTCTACCACACACCACTACAACTACTGCTCTACCACCATCATCTTCAATCACACCATCACCACTGCCTCCTGTCTTAAAACAGAAGACTACAGATGTTACAACATCTGTTGTAATGACAGCAGCGGTTGAAGCACCAGTTGTTTCAACAGTTGTTTGTCATGCACTCTCCATCATTCAAACCACTGATCCACCCAAAACATCATCTGCCCCTTCTTCATTAAAAAGGAGAAGGAATCTCATATCAGATGATGATTCACCACCACCATCACCATCATCAAAAACTACCTCACCACCGTCATCCCCTGCTCAAAAGCAGAAGACATCTGCTGACATATCAGCAGGTGTAATGACAACAGCAGTTGAAACACCAGTTGTTTCAACAGTTATTAGTCAATCATCCACCAATGCTCTCATCTTCCCTACATCACAACCAAAGCTCTTCAACAGAAAAAGAAAGCCAATCTCTGCCGATGAGGGTATACATGATCCTAATGCTGCACAACATCCACTGGAACTTGAAGCTATCAAAAATGAGATGAGGCAATTCTATACAGAAGAGGATCCTTCAAAAAGAAGATTCTCCTCACTCATAGGCTACATGCCACCAGAGGATATGGATGATTACCTCAAACTCAAGGCAAGGCAAGCTAAACGAAGAGCTAAAGTTGAGAGTGAACGTGAACGTCTGAGCGAAGAAGGCATTGCTAAAAGACTGGATTTCTTTCTCAAAAAGGTAAAGCAGATGGAAGAGTTCGCACAAGAACTAAACAAAGAAAAGGCTGAACAACGCAAAAAGTTAAGAAAACAATATCTAGCCTACATCATGAAAGAAAAATTCTATCCTGCTGAAGAAAAACAGTTTGAAGAATGGCCAATAGTCGCTCTAAAGCATGAGGCAGAAAGGATTGAGAAAATCAAGAATGATCCTACTAAGAAGAAAAATGCTCCAAACTGGAACAAATTCAAAAAGCTCATTGCTGACCTCACTACTGAGTATAAAAGAAAGAAAAAGGAGCTGGTGGATGCAAAAATGGATACTGCTGAAGCCATATCAAAATGGTCAAAACAGCAGACTGATGAAGCCTATGAAAGGCTGAAGAAAAGGAAGAAAACTATTTCAGGCACTTCAAAGAAGCATGAACAAATGATGAAGCTTGAGCAGAAGATAGGAAACCTCAAAACACTATTCCGGTCTACTTTTGTGACAAACCAAGAGGAAGAAGAACAGCTGACCAGTGAAGAGGTAAAAGAAAAGGAAGTTGAGCACTTCACAGAATCCATCATGAAAATGGGTCTAAAAGAAGAAAGCTCAGAAAAACTTCAAGACCTTTTTAAAATGATATTAACCAAACCTGCATCACCAAACACTTCAACAGACATGACAGACATTGAAAGGCAGGAGCTGATTGAAAGAGAATCTGCAGAAGATATAGCTGCAACAAATGATGTCATTGAAATGGTCTTCAAAAGAATGTCTGAAAGTCTGCAAGTTTTTACAAGGCCAACATCTCTCAACTCATCAGCAAATAAATCTCTCCCAAGAAACCCATTGGGTTTAAAAGTACTAAAGTGGATGTCTGACCAAAAGACCCACGTATTGACTCTTGTCAGATCCAATGGCGAAGTGAAGTATATATCAAGGAAAGAAGCACTAGGCCTTAGTGTTGAAGATTTGCAGGAACTCCTTGAACTTACACTGTGCAGGGATGAAGATGATACAAGTTCTAGAGACTTTGAAGCAGATTTTAAAAGAGAAGCAAAGGAACTTTTGATGAGGAATAAAGATCCAGAATAATGAATGGTTTTGGCATTATTTGTTCCAGGGGGAGATTGTTGGGATTGAACCCTACCAGAGGAACATATAATGTAAAGCCAAAACCAAGTCACAACAGTGGATTCACAATAAGCAGTAGTTTACTTTAAACTTTCCCCTTGACAGTGGTTATCTAACAGCTGATGAACCTTAAGTACTGCTCAGAAGAACAACTGATGAACCAAACACTGATGGAACAACTAAAGACTGTTAAAAGGAAAACATTGAGCTCTATCTACTGCTGTCTCTTAAGTACTGCTGAAGACCCAAGCACTGCTCATTCAAAGACTGATCACCTTTTGAAGAAAGCACTGATGATTCAAACAGTCAGTGCTTAGGCTACAACAGTGGAACGTGAACTGTGTTAGACTTGTTTTGTATTTTATTATCAATCAGTTGTTAGACATCAGTAGTTGCATAGAACAGTGTTTACAGGTTGTTAGGCTGTTAGATGTCACTATCATGGTGACGTCAGCTGAAGTACATCAGTAGTTTGGTTTGCCTATAAATATAACAGTACTCTGTACTGTTATATTTGATTCGTTTTGAGAGAGTTCTTCTCCTCAATTCAATCCTTTCATCTTGTGCAACCAACTCTGAAGTATCAGGCTGAGGGGGAGTTTAGTCTGTAAGCTTGCATTGTAACCTTTTGCTTTTGATGTAATCTTTCTACTCTATGAAAAGCAATTGTTTATCAAACTATATTCTCCTTTGATTGTGTTTACAAAGTTTGTTATTCATTTCCGCTGCACTTAAAACTACACATATCTATTTGATTTGTTCAAATCTCACAAACAAGCACAATCATGAGAGCCTCCGATCCTAACACTTTTCTTGCACAGGTTGTTGTTTTCATCACAGAGATGAATTTTGTGGATCTAGTTGGCTTATCTCCTTTAATTGTGATGCTTTCACCTTTTGGTGAATTTACTTGTATTGACTTTTGATCACATAGAATACTGGCTTTATTGGCTATTAACCAATCCATTCCTAATACAATATCAAATCCTACCAGATTCATTGGGTAAAGATTGGCAATAAACTTTTGATTTAAAATTCTATTCTTGCTCCCTGCAAGATTTCAGTAATCTTAATAGATTCTCCGTTTGCTGTATCTACTAGACATTCTTGTGGGAGTTTAGTTAATGGTTGATTGAGAAGTTTGTAAAATGAAGTATTAATAAAACTTTGGTTCGCACCAGAGTCAAATAATACT
Source organism: Helianthus tuberosus (assembly GCA_030545235.1). Classification (NCBI taxonomy): domain Eukaryota; kingdom Viridiplantae; phylum Streptophyta; class Magnoliopsida; order Asterales; family Asteraceae; genus Helianthus; species Helianthus tuberosus. The sequence continues at coordinate 102,677,510 of CM060418.1, forward strand.
TTGGAAAAAACATCATTAACTAAAAACATACCGGCAATCACGTCCGGAATCATTTTGGCTTCTTCTGTAGTCAGAACAAATGCTCTAGCATTCTTAGTAGTCTTGTTGATCATGGCTGGAGCTAGTTTTGGACAATTTGGCTTGATACGACCTTTTTCTCCACAATTGAAGCATACCCCATTACTTGGTTTCTTCCTACAGTCTTCTTCCTTGTTTCTTGGTATCTTGCAGAAATTGCAGTAAGTGGAGCATCTTCCTGAATGCTTCTTCTTACAGGCTTTACAGTAAGGTGTAGAGGTAGAACCTATGTTTTTCCCACGGTTGGAATTACCGTAGCGAAATTCCTGGGTAAGCCTTTGAGCTAGGTTTTTCCTTTGGTTTTCTTCTTATGTACGCACCAGTTCATCAGTCAAGGTATTTGCTAGTTCTACAGCTTCTTCTATGGTTTGTGGTCTAACTGCCTTGACTACATGTCTAATTTCACTGATTAATTCCCAGATGTAACGGGAGATTAATACTGGTTCTGGTGATGCTAGGGTTGGCCCTATTCTAGCATATTCAAAGAATGTGGTAGTGTAACCCTTGCTGTCTACTCCAGTCATTCTAAGGTTTAAGAATTTATTAGCTATCTGTTCTTTTCATTGGGAGGACAGAATTTTCTTTCCACCATGTTCTTAAACTCAGTCCATTCCATATTATAGACTCTATCACTTCCCCTAGACTGGAGGATAGTGTTCAACCATTCTAGAGCTGCATTCTTAAATAAATTGGAAGCAAACATGATTTTAACTTCTTCTGCGCACTTGCTTATTTTTAAGACTGCTTCAGTCTTTTCTATCTAGCGTAGAGCTGCAATGGCTCCTTCATTGCCAGAGAATTCTATTGGTTTACAGGACTAGAATTCTTTGTAAGAACAACCATAAGACACGGTTCTTCTTCTTTTTGGGATAGGCACTCGAAGTAAGGGTCCATTGTTTACGCTGTGATCGGGTTCACTAGGCGGTCGTTTACTTCTACTATTACTTTTATTATTTTCCGCTTCCTTAACCGTTTTGATAATATATGGCATCGCATCTATAATTCCTTGTGCCACTATATGTTGGACGTCACTGTTATCTAGTTGGTGTCCGCTATTATCGTTATTCGGATTTTCTTGATTCACTTTGTTGTCCATCTGGATTATAAACATTTACCACGTATTAATATCACAGGACAATATCTAATGCAAACAATTACACAACAAGCACATTGATCCAAAATCGTCGTACATTGCGACCTTTACTCTATTTTATATATATATGCGTCTATTACAAACTGTAACTGAAATTTAAAGTACAATACTAATATGCATCAATAGCTATTATCTATTTTTAGGGGATATATAATATTGTTGTTATTATTTTTTTCTCAACTTACAAACATATATGTATATATATATATATATATATATATATATATATATATATATATATATATATATATACATATATATATACATATATATATACATATATTATTACTATCACTGATAAGGATTCATCCAAAATTGCATGTTGCGCTCGTCATACTTCCAAACGAGCCTCTCACCTATATGTCTTATCATTTCACTTTCATCTAACAACTCCTCACCAAACGTTCGGAGTTCCTGCACATTCTCTGTACTCATGGGTGGGGCTGGTGCTGGTATCGGGTCAGGAAACTGGGGCATCGGTTCTTCGTGTGGGTATGGGTTCTCTAAGATTTCCCTGATATACTGGTCATTATCAAAATATGGGTCTAGAGGGTCCAGGTTGGGATAGGGTGCTACTGGGTTTTGCATGGGTTCCTCTATTTGGTAAAGTTGTTGGTAATCCCTGTGGTCGTCAAACCATGGGTCATAGTCTGGGGGATGGGGTGCTGGGACTCTAGGGATTTCAGTTGGGTCAAAAGCAGGTACTGGAAGCTGGTCTACTGGGTTTGGTTCAATTTCAATAGGTTGTGTGGGAAATAGTGGTAACGGCTGGGGTGCAATGAGTTGTTCTAGATTTGGGTCTGCAGCTGTGGTAGCTAATATGTGAAAATTAGCTAATCTCCTATTGAGTATATCCTGGGTTTGAGCATTCATTTCTCTATTGGTCGCTGCTAAGGCCCGCTGTTGCTGCAACTTTCTCATTCTTTTTCTACGCTCATGCGCTCCCCGACTGAACCATCCTCTTTTCTTGGGAGGGAACAGTTCTTCGGACTGTGCCTTAAATACAAAGATCCCTTCTTCTATGTCAGCTGAGTACCCCGAGGGGGTAGGCTAGGAAGAAGTTCCTTCGCCCCTTAGGTGAACTAGACAGTTGACGGTAGGCGTCCGAAGGTCCTTGATCTCTCATACTGTAAACTAACAAATTTTCAAATAACACAAAACAATAAAATATGCACATAATCCCGTAGATAATTTCCTAACATAACGGATAGAATTTTGGTGTCAGCATAACACTTATGTGGCTAAAATCAATGGCTGTAGCTCTGATACCACCTTCTGTCGCAACCCCCGACCCCTGCCTTAGGAGGCGGGCGGCCGCGGCCTACTCAGAGATGGTGGTATCTGTTTTTATCATTATTTGGCAGCGGAAATTTAATCAGGACCGTAGTTAGGAAATATTTAATCAGAGTAAAACATCACATTTTATAATAATAAATATATTGGGATAAACCCAAGATTTCATTACAAAGGTGTTTTTTTGGGTAAACCCTAATTTATTGAAATAAAACATCTTCTTTATTTAGGTAACTTTTTATAGCGACTTTTTCCAAGCCTACAGTGCTGTCCAGCTGGCTTCTATTGGCTTTCACATTTTGTTACCTAAAACGCGTTTAAAACATTTTGTCAGTGGGAAATACTGGTGAGTGAATCCCAATTTAATCAAAACAGGTTTTATCAGTTTACAACATTGAGGGCGATCGCACAATTACATTTGTTTATATTTCTACCTTAATTACCACCCACGGTACTGTCAACCCGACTTGTGGTCATGTTACTACTCATAATGTAGTAACAAATTTTGTATACAAAACCCCAACATACCGACGATAATTGTAGAATACAAATACTCAATCACTGTTAAATATAAATTAAAACAATTGAGGTTTTGTAAAAAAGTTTACAAAAAGGAGGATTACTCACATTGCTATCTTAGGTAATTTCCTGTGGCTTCCTGGTTATAATCTATAAATAATGCCCACGCGTTAGTATAATAACCCAATTTTACATTAGTTATTCCCTCCCCGAGACAGAACTCCAACGACTATGCCGGGCAGAGCCTCAACAGCCGTTACGGAGCACTAGATCAATCGAGTAGCGTATCTAATATGTAACCGGGGTTAAAATACTTACAATGAGGCAGGGATTCGCTAATTTAGTGGGTATTATGCCCGAAATAATAATTGCTATGTAGAAATATTGAGAGAGATCGAGGGAAATGAACGATTGTAAACTGAGCCTCTCGACCCCTTTTATAGGGCTGACCAGACATGGCGTCGCGGACGGAATCAAGGCGGGCTTTCGCGGCCCACGATGTAGGTCGTCTAGGGCTTAGCTGGGACCAGTCATCGACTAGATTTGACACACGCTTGACACGTGGCGGCACCGGGTGAGGGCGGGTGGCCAGCCGCTCGCGCCCCGCGACGGCCCTTAAGGGCTCTGTCGCGCCCCGCCAGGACCCATCAAATTTCGTTTTTAATTTTTTTTATAAAAATAAAGGTATTTAGGGCAATTTTTCGGATACGAGGTGTATTTTTAGGACGTATAAGAACATTCTAAATATTTTAGGAAGGGTTGTTATAAGGGGTCCCTTATTGGGCTCCTTGTTTGGGTCAGTCTCACTGGAGTTCTTTAACGGGCCCAATTACTACTCTCAGTGGACTACGAATACAAAAGGCGAGGAACACTTCAAAGGTTATCTCTTCTGCAGAGTCATTAATGACATGCAAGGTGAGAGAGAAGGGAACGACCGGATAAGTACAAAGTGTGTACTTGCTTCATTAATGGTGATGGTCTCCTCTCTGGCAAAACAATGACACGTAACCATCATAACCCGATATATGGGCTGGCACATGGGAATTCGTTGGGTTTGTGAGAAGGATCTCGAAGATTGAGACTACAACTTGGTTATATAAGATGATCCCATGATCATCCAAGGTAAGCATTCAATTTCCTTAGCATTTACTCACACACATCCTATTTACTTCGGACATTCTTCGAGCCACATTAAATACGTCAACCTCAGATTCACACCAGGATATTCTGGAGACCCTTACTCATTGGAATAAGCTTCACATTTTCTGGAAAGATTTCTTATTCTCACGCCGGATCTTGGTCATGGATCCCCCCTCCAGGGCCCTCCATGATGAGGCTAACGGTGTTTTGTTATGTAGGCTAGCAGGAAAGCCCATCGTAGGGTTGACGAGTCTCATTGACGTCCACTGCAGTTAGGGGATTCGACAACAAATTATCTCTTATGAAGAACCCATATGTTAGAGGTTGTTAGAGTTGTTAGATGTCATTGTCTAGGTGACGTCAGCATAGATTTCTCAGAGGTTTGCATTGTACAATAAATAGAACAGTGCATGTACTGTTCTATTTATCACTTCATCACCTTGACATTTTGTACAAGCAAATTGAGTGATCTCAGGCTGAGGGAGAGTTTGTATTCATGCATACATGAATCTTTGTAATTTCAATCATTCAGTTTAAAGTATTCATGATGAAAGCAAATCTCTCTTTGTTTGTGATTTAAAGTTTATCTTCATTCCGCTGCAATTATTTTCATCTTTGTTATCATCTTGCATCTTTCATCTTTCATCTTAAACATTCACAAAAAAATCAAACTCAGATCCTAACAAATGGTATCAGAGCTTAGGTCAATTAAATTCGATTTAACAATCAATTTGATATAAAAGATCAGCTCAATTCACTGATATCGTTTGTTCATAGGAAGTTGAAAATCAGAGTTAAAAGTTTATTCACGTTCAAAGTAGATTAAACAAAATCTTTGTAAAATAACCAAAATGTGTTAATACACACAAGATCCTCATAACACTGCCACCCTGTATAAACCACCTATGCTTGTCATATCTGAGTATAATATCTGGCAACGTAAGATGGGTCATGTAATTGCACAGCAAAACACAGGATGCTGGAAATCAGTTATCTTCGAACCACATGTTCCAATAGTACCGAGTGCAGAAGATCCCAAGGTCCAAGTACCTAAGAAACCTGAAAATTACTCCGAACAAGATTTTCAGAAAATTGAGTTAGATGCTAAACCATTCAGCATAGTTGCCCAGCACTACCCAATGATATCTATGCTGGCCTGTTACATTGTAACAGTGCAAAGGAGTTATGGGATGCACTAAAGAGCAATTCGGTGGTACAGAAGAGGTCATTGAGAACAACAGAGAGGTTTTGAACCAACAATATGAAACGTTTTATCATGTCAACGGAGAGTTAAAATTGGTAAACGTAGAATATGCTAATTCAACTGTTTGAAAGGTTTAGTTGTCTAATTAGTGAGTTAAAACTGGTAAACGTAGAATATACTAATTCAACTTTGAATAGTAGATTTCTTAGATCACTGCTAGAAAAATGGGACACTATAGCCTTTGTTACTAGAAATTCTGTGGGTTTTAAGGAAATGAGTTTGACTCAGCTTCATGGTAGGCTCCTCACTTATGAGAGAGAGAGCTTAACCAGAAAAAGAAGCTACAAGAGTCAGGAAATGTGGCCGATGACTACTCTTTGGTAGCACAACACTTTTTGGTCAGGAAGAAACATCTGGTAGCAGTAAGGATCAGAGTTATGATTATTTTATTGACATAACATCTGGTGGAGTATTCAACTCTGATTCTTACTCACCCAACTATGCTTTCACAGCAAATGGGGAAAACCAGATCTCTGATAACTTGTCATTTGAATTAAATGACCTTCAACATTTTGACCCCACAGATCTGGAAGAAATGGACATTTTACATCAACTTGCCTTGTTGAGTGTGAGAACAAGCAAGTTTTACAAAAGAACCGGTAGGAAGTTTCCAGGATTGCTTGGGAACTTAAAAGTTGGGTTGGATAAATCAAAGACAAAGTGTTATAAGTGTAATAGGATTGGTCACTTTGCTAGGGAATGTATGAGCCAAACCGGTGGTCCTATAATTACACACCCTAGTCTAAGACCTCAAAACACCAAAAACTCTCTTCATTATTCCCAATATACCCCTTCACCTCAGATGCAAAGCACTGCTCATTTTGCACACCCTGCAAACACTGTTCCTGTTAAGTATGTCCAAACCACTGTTCCTCAAATCAAATATGTTCAAGCCCCAGCACCTCAGGTCCAAGTGCAACCCACACCACAAGCTGCAAAAACAGCTGCTCAGGTATAGGCCAGTCAACAGAGTTTCTTTACACAACTGATGAAAAGAAACCTGATGAATTCAGTTTCATGGCACTAGAAACAATACCAGAAGGGCTTGAATCAGAGGAAGTGGAGTCCAAATCTGAGTTGGTGAAAGAAAATGCTGCAACAGATGTTACAGAAGAAAATGTTGGTGAACAGCGATTAGAAGAAAGACTGTTGAACAGCTGATAGAACCTCTGTTGGAAGCTCTGACTGACCCATGGGATTCCAGTGTATGTGATGGTGAATGTGATTATGCCATGATGGTTGCTGCTAAGGTATCACCTCAAGTCCTCAAAGACTTGTGTTCAGATAAATGCATTATTGCTTTCGCTAACATCACAGAGGTGAATGAAAACCTTAGAAACAAGATCTTAAATGATGAAGTACAATTTGAGAAAACTTTTAAAGAGTTAAAATCCAAATTGTTTGAAAAAAGAAAATGAAATCAGTAGCTTAAAACATGAATTAAGCATAACCAAAGATCAACTCCAAACAATGGTAGAAAAATACTAGAGTTGCAAAAAGGAACTTGAATCTACCCAAATCACTTGTGGGAAATGGGTAGAATCTTGTAAAGGTTATGAGTTGATTCTTGAGAAGCAGATCAAAAGCAATGTGAAATTTGGTATTGGGTTTAGAAAAAATGACCAAGTTTATGAAAACACTGCTGAAAATGAATCTGGCTTTGTTGAAATAATCCCCACAAATTTGGCCGGTCAAGAAATAAAAGTCACTGATCAAAATGGAAAGAAACTTGTTTTAGAAAAACTAGAAGGATCCTTAACTTTTGAGGAAATTGTAAAATATCAATTTAAATCCACCTGGTCTGATGAGTGTGACATTCTTGAAAATTTCAAGTCAATGGACTTCTTAACAATTGAAGGTGTCAAAGTACCCAAGGTTAAAATCATTCCTTTAAAAGACATCCCAGCAGAGGTTATAACCTCTGTTGAAAAGGAGGTTGAAAAAGGGAAGAGGAAAGATAAAGTCAAAAACTTGTTTTGTGATTTCTGTGAAAAGAAAAATCATGTCACTGAAGATTGTTTTCTTCTAGAAGCATATAATATTAACAAAACTAGTGTGATTGTGCCTGCACCCCATTGCACAATCTGTGGGAAAAGAACGATCAAGCTCAACAGTGTGTTTATCTCAAAAATTTTGAAATCAAAAGAAAAGAGCTTAAATCAAAAACACTAGAGAGCCCATAAAAAACAACATCCAAAAACAAACATACCTTTATCCCTGCCCAAACATCTGTTACAAAAGAGTTGAATATAACCTCTGCTCCCAGAGAGGTTCAAGTAGCAAATGCACCACCTGCAAACCAATTTCCAAGAGGACATGGTCAACCACTGTACCAAAAGGTCTCTCATGGTTATGAAGCCTACAAAAGGCCATCTAAACCAAAATGTAACACACATTGAACAACCTGAGAATAGACAGGCATCAGTCAGTGGATTATCCCAACAAATCCTATTAAACTGGTTGACCTTAATAAATTTACATTCGAATACGTGTCTTTCAAGACTAACCCTGCAGGTACACAACAATATTTCTCTCAAGATCACGGAATTTACATTCTGATTCCAGAATACAAAGTCACTTCCACCACCAAAGAAGCAGATGTTCAAAACAGCGGCCAAAACTATGCCACTACTGCATCAACAGTTGTTGATCAAACATCTGCCACTTCATCAAGTCCAACCTCTATTGACAAAAGTCCATCAAATGTAGATAAAAGTCAACACAGTTTCACACCCATTCCTCCTATTCTTCCACCTCCATCTTCAACAGATGTTGGTTCTTCAAAATTACCAACATATGTTAGCTCAGATGATTCACATCTGCAGCACTCACCTCTCAATGCCATTGTTCCATACAAGGGGGGTCTAATCTTCCTTATATCTCATCCACCAGACCAAGTTATTGGCAACATCAGTGAAGGGGTTCTCACAAGAAGTCAATCCCAAAACATCTGTCTTTTTGCTGGCTTTCTATCACTCATCCAACCAGTCAAGTACCAAGAGGCACTGAAAGACAACAGTTGAGTAGAAGCTATGCAAGAGGAACTCCAACAGTTTAAAAGACAACAAGTATGGGAGCTTGTACCACTGCCAATGAATGTATGTTCATTTGGCACAAAGTGTGTCTTTAAAAACAAAACTGATGAAAGGGCCATTGTTGTAAAAAACAAAGCCAGGTTAGTGGTTCAAAGCTTTAGACAAGAAGAGAGCATAGATTATGATGAAACCTTTGCTCTTGTAGCAAGACTTGAGGCCATCAGATTGTTCTTAGCCTTTGCTGTCAACAATAACATCAAGGTGTATTAGATGGATATAAAATGTGCATTTCTGTACGGAAATGTCACACCCCGATTTCCACGTGTCACCGGTGGGCCCGGTGGGGGAGTATCGTGACGTGGTTGGCAACGTAATAGTCAAACAACACAATATAATAATGCACAGCGGAAGCAAAATTAAATAAGATACAACCGAATTTATTTATTGTAAACAAAGTCACAATTATCCGGTGTTTATCCACAGTAGGATCGAATAATAAAAATATTGTTTATGGTTCAACAGACATCGGCATCTTAAGTTTGCGAGACTTCTAGTGATGCTTAGGAGACTCCCAGCCTATTTCGCCTAGTACCTGCATTTAATCTTTTTGGGAAAATACGTCAGTTTACACTGGTAAATACATTCAACTGACTCATTTTATAAAATGATTGAAAATTTGTTTGGATGCACATGGCATAAACATTTTGTTTAACTTGGGAGAATTATTTTATATGATAATCTTGTTAACGATTTACATGTTACTTATGCGTTCAGTAGCCCGGACGTATCCGGGTTAAAGATCAATAGACACACCACTGTAAGTGAGTTATACACGGGAGTACGCCTACACCCCGTGCTCAGGTCGTGGCAATCTCGTAAGATAATGCCGAGGATATCCGGGACATGGTCATTAACCCCCCAAAGGCTGTAAAGTAAACACATCTGTTTAAAACGAGCCGATCAAATTATTCAATTAACCACTAAGCGTGGAAGATTTGATGCTCGATCAAGCGGTACGCTATGTACCGTAACCCAAGCCCGTATAGGGAAAATAAGTTAAAAGTATTTACCTTTGCAAAGTATAATCCTTAATTGAATAAATTGCAGATAGCTTTTACTGGTTCTCCTAATCTGGAACGAAGGTTTAATATAACCTATTAGAATACTAACGGGCCTTTAATTAAGCTTAAGCTTAGACCGGTCAGTTTTAATGATACGGTTCGTACGCACGATTAAGCGAAGATCGGATAGAATGTGATTTAGACCCGACAAGTTTGATGACTTGTTTAATATGGGTTTACTATTCACATTCTGGATTTTGAGATAAAAATGATATCGTTTGACCCGTTTCGGCTAGTTTATGCAAACTAGTTACATAAACCGAACCGAACGCGTATAATGCATAACGGGTAGCCGAAAGGGTCGCGAACAGGTTTCCTAAGTTAATACGCTTTAAATATGTTGTGATATCATCATGATATCTTCCATAATGCCCATAACGAGTTTAATCCCTAAATACGCCCCGTAGGGGTATTTTGGTCATTTTAAGGGTTATAAAGAGATTTATAATACTTCTGAGATACGGGTCTGATTTAATCAGAAAAACATCTTAACTTAACAGGTTATGTCTAATGGTATTAAGTCTTACGTGGCAAAATGGTTTTAATACTAAACTACGCGTTTAATACGCGTATAAAGCCGTTTTAAGCGACGAACGGGTTAAAATACCATTCTGAGTTTTCTGATCAGCAAAACAGGCTCAAAACACTCTATTTATTATTTTAAATCAGTGGCAATTGGATTGGTATCAATCGGATTCGTAAAACTCGTTTTATGGCCTAAAAGGGCATATTCGGTATTAACCGAATCAATGCGATAAGCCTAGCTTAAGATCAGTTTAAAAATAATTAAAAATCTTCAAAAATCCCAAAATATTATTTAACATCAGTGGGTAAAAGTTTTGGTACCGAAAATCGGGTTTAGATAGGCTATGCGCTAATCGCGCCGTTTAATTAATAAAAAGTTTATTATTCACGCTAATGCGCATATCTCCTAATCTAGACCTCCGATTGACGTGAAAATTTACGTACATGCTAAATAATCAGTAACTAAGATTATAGTACTTCCACATTTTCAAAATTCTCGTTGTAGGGTCATAAGGGCGTTATGGTCCAATTTAAGCGATTAACGGAAACGTGTGCATGTATCGGATAATCAATGAAACAAGTACAGAGACTTATACTAGCATGTAACCCAACCCTAATGAGACTTTAAGGCATGTCTAATTCAAACTAAAACGGGTCAGAACCGAAGTCAAAGCAAAAGTCAAGGTTTTGCGCCTTTCGGTTCCGAACCGGGTTTAAACAGAAATTTGTCGAGTCGGGCAAGCGTAAACAAGTTTTTATACTTATTACCAAGTTATATTAAGTTTAAAACAGGTTGCACGCCTCTCGGATCATTAATCGTGTATTAAATCATAATTTGCAATTCTGTTGACTTTTTCGGTCAACGTTTGACCCGACAAACGACCTAGTTAGGTCTGGAATTGGTACTTGCCCTTATAAGGGTTTAATACCCATATAATTACCTATCTAACGGTACGTTTAATTTGACATACGCCTGAGCTATCGATACTTAATTATAAAGTCAAATGTTAAGCATGATATTTTGACTTTTAAGCTAATTATGAGACTAGTATTAATTGAGAAGGGATTAGAGACTTACTAATTGATTAATTGATGTTTAGGAAGTCCTTTGATCAGCTTGGATACTCCATGATTTGAGCATAAGTGAATGAGAATGGAATGATCAAATGGGTTGCAACTTATGAGCTTATATAGTGCCCAAGGCACCATGATTCTTTGACAACAAGGTCTACAACATTCCATAATCATTAAACACTTGTCCCTACTGCTTAGGGGAGTCTAAGGTTCATGCACATGCAGAGAAAACCGGCCAAAGTGGTAACATTCGCGCATGACAGCCAACAGCAGGTCTGCTGTCGCTGGGCACCCCTCGCGTCGCGCGAGGGGCCGTCGCGTCACGCGACGCCTTCGCAGATCAGAATTTTTGTTTGTTGTTGTTTGTTGAAGTTTTGACCATATAACCCACTTGCACGATTTTGGAACAATAATTTGTCAATTGAGGGTCTCTAAGAATGCCTTTGTACTGTTCTAAACCCCACCATGAAGTATTGTTTCCTTTCAATCCAAAAACAAGACCCGTAAATTAAGGACTTCCATTCTTTTATTTCGTAGAATCCTATCACGCATTTCCAAATTCCATTATTGGCAATAAATTCCTTAATTGAGGGTATAATAGATGTATATAATATTAAATCGGGTCTTGGGATTTATAATTGAGGTGTTCAGAGGTAATATTTAACATGACGCCACTTTAAATCCTACCGAAAACATCTTTATTAAATCCGGGTTTTCAACGCGTTTTTGTTTGACATGACACGTGTCGTTTTAATATTAAACCCGAAATTTGCGAGGTGTTACATCCTCACCCCCTTAAAATAAATCTCGACCCGAGATTTACTGAAACAAATAAGGGTATTTTTCCTTCATGGTGGATTCTAACTCCCATGTGAAATCGGGACCTCTACGGGCATCCCATTTGACCTTCACAAAAGGTATATGCTTTCTCCGAAGCTTCCTTACCTGTCGATCTTCAATCGACAAAGGTTTTTCAACAAATGTTAAGCTCTTATCTATTTGCACATCTGTATGTGGCATGACATGTGTATCGTCAGCGGAACACTTCTTTAGATTGCAGATGTGGAACACATTGTGAATTCCACTGAGCTCTTCTGGTAAGTTCAATTTGTAGGCAACTGACCCGACACGTTCGATAACCTCGAAAGGTCCTATGTATCTCGGGCTTAGTTTACCTTTCTTACCAAATCGCATCACCCCTTTCCATGGTGATACTTTAAGTAGGACTTTGTCACCTGCCTCGAAGTGAAAATCCTTACGACTTGGATCCGCGTAACTCTTCTGCCTATTCCGGGCAGCTTGGAGGTTGTTACGAATCTGGACAATCTTGTCCGTCGTTTCAAACACGATCTCTGGTCCTGATAACTGGACTTCTCCAACTTCCGCCCAACAAACTGGCGATCTACACTTTCTTCCGTATAATGCCTCAAAAGGCGCAGCCTTAATGCTGGTATGGTAGCTATTGTTGTAGGAGAACTCGATCAATGGTAGGTTCTTATCCCAGCTACCTTTCAATTCGATCGCACATGCACGTAGCATGTCTTCTAACGTTTGAATAGTACGCTCACTCTGGCCGTCTGTCTGAGGATGGTAAGCCGTACTAAAGTTCAAACGTGTGCCCAAAGACTGCTGGAAGCTCTTCCAAAAATGTGACGTGTACCTAGTATCCCGGTCAGAGATAATAGCTACAGGTATGCCGTGTAGGGCTACAATCTTATCCACATATAACTGGGCTAACATATCGGAGCTATAAGTCTCCTTGATGGGTAAGAAATGAGCTGACTTAGTCAGTCGGTCAACTATAACCCATATTGTATCATTGCCTTTTCTTGTCTTGGGTAACTTGGTAATAAAATCCATAGTTACCATTTCCCACTTCCACGTAGGAAGTTCAGGTTGTTGTAGCAAACCTGACGGTTTCTGATGCTCGGCTTTGACTTGCGCACATGTCAAGCATTTTGCTACATGGGCGGCCACAGACTTTTTCAAGCCTATCCACCAATAATTTGCCTTTAAATCCTGGTACATCTTGTCAGCTCCAGGATGAACGGAGTATTTGGAACTATGGGCTTCTTGGAGGATGACATCACGAAGTCCTCCAAAAATTGGAACCCATATTCGTCCGTTTAACCGTAAAATTCCGTCCTTGCTAAGAGTTAACTGCTCCTCAGTTACTCCTAACTTTTCATTAGGATAGTTAGCTTCCAACACAGCTTCCTTCTGTGCAGCTAACACCCTTTCTATCAAACTGTTCTTTATCTCCATACGCTTGGCGTTAATTCGTATGGGTTTAACCCTTTCCTTTCTGCTCAAGGCATCAGCGACTACATTCGCTTTGCCGGGATGGTATTTGATTTCACAATCATAATCATTCAAAGTTTCCATCCAACGGCGTTGCCTCATGTTTAATTCTTTCTGGTTAAACAGATGCTGGAGGCTCTTGTGATCAGAAAAGATCACAAACTTGATTCCATAAAGATAATGCCTCCACAGTTTTAGTGCGAACACAACGGCACCCAATTCCAAGTCGTGGGTGGTGTAATTCTTTTCGTGCACCTTTAACTGTCGTGATGCATAGGCAATCACCTTGCCTTTCTGCATAAGCATACACCCCATGCCAGTGTGTGATGCATCATAATAAACTACAAATTCTTCAGCACCTTCAGGTAAGGTAAGCACAGGAGCGTTGCTCAACTTTTGTTTCAAAACATCGAAGGACTCTTGCTGCTTAGGACCCCAAACGAACTTTACTTTCTTCTTGGTCAGGGAAGTTAGGGGTGCAGCAATCCTTGAAAAATTTTCAATGAAGCGCCTGTAATATCCTGCCAACCCTAGGAAGCTACGGATTTCTGTTGGTGTCTTTGGCTCTTGCCAGTTCATTACTGCTTCAACCTTAGCGGGATCCACCTGGATACCACGCTCACTGACCACATGTCCAAGAAATTGGACTTCCCTAAGCCAAAATTCACACTTGGAGAATTTGGCATAGAGCTTTTCCTTATGCAGAAGTTTGAGAATACATCGAAGATGTTTCTCGTGGTCAGCTTTGTTCTTAGAATAAATGAGAATGTCGTCGATGAAAACGATGACGAATTTATCTAAGTGCGGCTTGCAAACGCGATTCATGAGATCCATGAACGCAGCCGGTGCATTGGTGAGCCCAAAAGGCATCACTAGAAACTCGTAGTGACCGTAACGAGTCCTAAATGCAGTCTTGTGAACGTCTTCATCCTTAACCTTCAACTGATGGTATCCAGACCTCAAATCAATCTTTGAGAAGTAACTTGCCCCTTGAAGCTGATCGAACAAATCGTCGATTCTGGGCAATGGATACCTATTCTTGATCGTGACCTTGTTAAGCTCGCGATAGTCGATGCATAGACGCATCGATCCATCCTTCTTCTTGACAAACAGGATTGGCGCTCCCCAAGGAGATGAACTAGGTCGAATGAAACCCTTAGCCAGCAGTTCATCTAGCTGCGTCCGCAACTCCTTCATTTCGGTGGGTGCCAATCTGTATGGTGCTCTGGCAACTGGTGCCGCTCCGGGAATGATATCGATCCTGAATTCGACTTGTCTATCTGGTGGTAGGCCAGGTAGATCTTCAGGAAACACTCCTGGGTATTCAGAAATGACAGGGATGTCTTCTAACTTCGGTTTAGGTTCCTCCAAAATCACTTGCGCCATGTAAATGACACATCCCCTCTTCAAACACTTGGAAGCCTTGAGCATAGTCACCTGCTCAGGCAGTCCGTACTGGGTATCTCCCCGAATGGTAAGTGACTCACCAGACGGAGTCTTTATTACTACCTGTTTCTGTTTACAGACGATTTGGGCCTGGTTATGAGATAACCAGTCCATACCCAGCACTATGTCAAAACCAGCTAATTTAAACGGAAGTAGAGACAGAGGAAAAGAATGGTTCTTAATGGATATAGTACATCCATCTAACACAGTAGAGACGGTTTCTATGGTACCATCTGCTAACTCTACCTCATAGTTTACGCTTAGGGTTTTGACAGGTAAATTCAACAATTTACAAAACTTCTGATCCACAAAAGACTTATCTGCACCGGAATCAAAAAGTACTCTTGCAAAGACATCATTTACAAGGAATGTACCTGTTATGACGTTATCATCTTGCACAGCCTCCTGCGCATCCATCCTGAAGACTCTGGCGTTAGTCTTCTTAGCCTCCTCAGGCTTCTTGTTATTCTTGGGGCAGTTAGTCTTTATGTGGCCCTTCTCATTGCAACGATAGCACGTCGCATCTTTCATCTTCTTGCAATCCAAGGTTTTGTGTTCCTTGGATTTGCACAAACCACAAGCAAAAGACCTTGACTCGTTATTCGAGTTTGATCCAAATCTGCACTTTCCAAAGTGCTTTTTCTTGCAAGTTTTGCACGTGGGCTTCTCATCAGAACGATGCCCATCTTTCTTCGACTCCGATCCCTTCTTTCGATCACCGTTCCCACGGTGTTTCTTGTTCGACCTACGCGAACCATCATCTTCTCGCTTCCTCTTCTCAGTATCCTTATTCCTCAGCGATCTCTGACGGACCGCATCAAGTGTGAGGGATAAGGAAAAGTCAGTTACAGACCTGAAAGTAACTGGCCGAGAAGCTTTAACACTGGCCTTGATCTCGGGTTCCAACCCGCCAATAAAACGAGCGATCCTCTTTGGCTCGGGGGTTACCAGGTAGGGAACCAACCTGGACAGCGTATTGAAGCTTGTCAGGTAAGCTTGGCAGTCGAGGTTCTTCATTACCAATGACAGAAAGTCATATTCAATCTTTTCCACCTCGTGTTGAGGGCAGTAATTGTCTTTGATCAAGGCAATGAATTGATCCCACGTCATGCTATACAACGGGATCTTTCCGGAGGCCTCCATCAGAGATCTCCACCAGACCAATGCTTCACCTTTGAAGGACTGTGACACAAACTTCACTATATCCCGTTCAGCGCACCCGCTTATGTCCACCACTGTGTCCATTTCATCCAGCCACGTCATGCAATCAACGGCCCCCTTTTCCCCTGTAAAATCCCGGGGCTTGCAAGACACGAAGTATTTGTAAGTGCAACCCTTGTTACGGGGTCCTTGATGCAGTACCAAGTGCTGGGATGGGTCACTTTGATTGTTGGTGGACTGACGGTCATCACCGTCTTTCTTTGGTCCGTTCTTCTTGGGAGGAGGCTTGTTGTGAGCCTCAGAATGTGTTCTTGGCTTTGAGTGTGATACGGAGTGGGTCCTACTCCTGGTACCACTGTATTCTTCATATTGCCTATCCAAGGCTTGAGTGACAGCACCATCAATGATAGCTTTTAGTTCGGCGCCCGTCAATGTAATCTGGGCGTTTTCATTTGGCGCCGCTGTAGGGCTATTGACTTCATTAGAATTTGCCATTCGTATTGAACTGTTACAGAAACAAGAACAATATTTTATTTGAAAGTTTATTATAGAATTACCCCTTTAGGGTAACTCGTTAACCATGGTAACAGAGACCCTACTTGGTTAACTCATTAATCGTATTAATTTAGGATTTCAATTAAATTTATCCTAAACATATAACAATAACAATATATATATTAGCACATAAGGCTTGGTCACATGGACAATTTAATATACTATGATTTCTGAGAATCAAGACTTTTAAGGTTTGAACCTAGTTCATTACCTTTATTAGACAGGGAGTCCTAGCTACCACCGTCTTTTGGCTTGTATAAAAATGAGCATGGCCCGTAGGCGCTATTTTACCACGTATGGTTGAATATGATCACCTTAATTGATGATGTAAATCCAGGATTCAGAGATCATTATACTGGATTAGGAAACTTCTAAAGAATCCTTATTCATTTTAAAAAAAATGACATGTGATTTTTAACGAATCACTTCTGCCAGGAGTGTTAACATGTTTTAAGATGTTAACAAGAATTTGAATCTTTTAAACCGGTATTACCATTTTGGCCCGGTCTTATATTTGACACGAGGCTAGGTTCCACACTTTAAGATTCTTAATTAAATAATTACTTAGGCAGATTAAAAGGAATGATTTTAATTTATTTATTTCATTTATAATTATTATATATGCACAAATGGCAAACATGAAACTTATAAAACAACACTCCAATAATTTATAACAACATTACATATCGCCCTAAACGGGTCTTTCACACATGAAATTTGCCCACGTAGGAGCTACAACATAACTACATGCCCACGCAGGGGTCTTACAGAAGATATGCCCACGTAGGGTTAACATACTAACAATTGTCCACGTAGGGACATAAACAAACATAAGTCCACGCAGGGACTAAACATACAACTTACCCTCGTAGGGGTTTATGGAAAGATAGACCCACGTAGGGGTCAATACACACAACAAATGTCCACGCAGGGACTTAATTTTAAAGTAGACATATACACATAAAGGATTTACTGATCCTTTTTGCTCTTTCCCTTGATTAGGTTCGTCAAGGTCTTGAACATTCCCTGGTTGCGCCGTCGATCTTCCCGTGCCTCATGTCGCACCTCTCTAATACTTTGCAGGATCTCCTGATGCAGTGGTGGCGACATTTGTAGAGACGGCGGGGGTTGTTGGTAAAACGGGGGTTGTGTAGGCATCTGGTACCCCTGGACTGGGTACCCTACTCCCCAAGGACCCCCATACGGTCCATCAGGGTTAAGAGCGTTGTAATTAGCAGCTACCAGGTATGGGTCGGCTTCAGCGTAACCGGGGTTAGTGTGGGTCGGTAGCTCAAACGGGTTATACATCGAAGGACCCGTGTATGCTGGTATCTGATTATCGAAACCCATTGGTGGCGGTTGCTGCGCGAAGGGGTTTGATGGTCCACCCATTTGTGGATCTTTTGGAAGCGGCTGATAATTTCTGCCACTTGATTGTAGAGGAGAGCTGAAATGAAACTCTTCTCTTCGTGTGGACATCCGGGCTCCGGTTCTCCTATGTCTTTGCGGTTGCGGAGGCGCCGGTTGAACTGGTGGCGGAGGAGGTGGTGGCGTAACTGCCACAAACTGGTGATTCCCAGAGGAATCTTGATGATGCTGCTGCTGCTCATGAGGCGAAGAATAGCGCGGCTGCTGCTGCTGATGCGGCGACGAATGGTGTGAAGGCGTATAGTACCATTCGTGCTGAGTAAAGATAGCCTGGAAGCTATCTGGACCACTATAGGGTGGCCCGTGATAAATGGAACTATCCGAGACCTCGATTGGGTGGTTGGGAGTTCCTGATGCGGGCTCTTCGGGGTCGTCTTCCTCGTCCATATCATTTCCTCCAGAAAAATGGTCCTCCGGCCCCAATGGGTTAAAACCCACTGGTTCCTGTATATAATCTGCCGGGTTAAACCGGCCTCGGAAGAATGGAGTGGGGTCTCCAAAAGAGCGGTGCGACATTGATCGCTGTAATGGTATGTGCGAACGGTGCGAGTCTCCAGGCTCATTTTCCGAGTGTGGCCCGTAGGAGTCCTGGGCGGGAGTCGTCGAGCTGTTCGAAGTCGACCGTCTTGCCGGTTGAAAGAGACCTCTCTGGTTTCGCCGAGTACCGTCACTCTCGGCGGGGATAGGAGCTTGTGTATTTGATGGTCCAGCTTCATGGTCGTTGGGGGCGGATACTGGCCCCTTTCCACGTCCTCTTGTTCTCAAAAATCTTGGCGGCATTTTGTTATTCCAGTCAATAAAGCATGAGATAACAAATAACAAAATATAAAATTTTAAAGGACAAAACAAAAACCCGAAAAGGTGGAATTTGTCCTATGTTATAAGTCTAGACTCGAAAGTTTAAATATGTGCAATTGTGTAACTGAGATTAAACACCAAAGGCTAGTGTTTAATTCACTCAGTGTTGGCTCTGATACCAACCTGTCACACCCCGATTTCCACGTGTCACCGGTGGGCCCGGTGGGGGAGTATCGTGACGTGGTTGGCAACGTAATAGTCAAACAACACAATATAATAATGCACAGCGGAAGCAAAATTAAATAAGATACAACCGAATTTATTTATTGTAAACAAAGTCACAATTATCCGGTGTTTATCCACAGTAGGATCGAATAATAAAAATATTGTTTATGGTTCAACAGACATCGGCATCTTAAGTTTGCGAGACTTCTAGTGATGCTTAGGAGACTCCCAGCCTATTTCGCCTAGTACCTGCATTTAATCTTTTTGGGAAAATACGTCAGTTTACACTGGTAAATACATTCAACTGACTCATTTTATAAAATGATTGAAAATTTGTTTGGATGCACATGGCATAAACATTTTGTTTAACTTGGGAGAATTATTTTATATGATAATCTTGTTAACGATTTACATGTTACTTATGCGTTCAGTAGCCCGGACGTATCCGGGTTAAAGATCAATAGACACACCACTGTAAGTGAGTTATACACGGGAGTACGCCTACACCCCGTGCTCAGGTCGTGGCAATCTCGTAAGATAATGCCGAGGATATCCGGGACATGGTCATTAACCCCCCAAAGGCTGTAAAGTAAACACATCTGTTTAAAACGAGCCGATCAAATTATTCAATTAACCACTAAGCGTGGAAGATTTGATGCTCGATCAAGCGGTACGCTATGTACCGTAACCCAAGCCCGTATAGGGAAAATAAGTTAAAAGTATTTACCTTTGCAAAGTATAATCCTTAATTGAATAAATTGCAGATAGCTTTTACTGGTTCTCCTAATCTGGAACGAAGGTTTAATATAACCTATTAGAATACTAACGGGCCTTTAATTAAGCTTAAGCTTAGACCGGTCAGTTTTAATGATACGGTTCGTACGCACGATTAAGCGAAGATCGGATAGAATGTGATTTAGACCCGACAAGTTTGATGACTTGTTTAATATGGGTTTACTATTCACATTCTGGATTTTGAGATAAAAATGATATCGTTTGACCCGTTTCGGCTAGTTTATGCAAACTAGTTACATAAACCGAACCGAACGCGTATAATGCATAACGGGTAGCCGAAAGGGTCGCGAACAGGTTTCCTAAGTTAATACGCTTTAAATATGTTGTGATATCATCATGATATCTTCCATAATGCCCATAACGAGTTTAATCCCTAAATACGCCCCGTAGGGGTATTTTGGTCATTTTAAGGGTTATAAAGAGATTTATAATACTTCTGAGATACGGGTCTGATTTAATCAGAAAAACATCTTAACTTAACAGGTTATGTCTAATGGTATTAAGTCTTACGTGGCAAAATGGTTTTAATACTAAACTACGCGTTTAATACGCGTATAAAGCCGTTTTAAGCGACGAACGGGTTAAAATACCATTCTGAGTTTTCTGATCAGCAAAACAGGCTCAAAACACTCTATTTATTATTTTAAATCAGTGGCAATTGGATTGGTATCAATCGGATTCGTAAAACTCGTTTTATGGCCTAAAAGGGCATATTCGGTATTAACCGAATCAATGCGATAAGCCTAGCTTAAGATCAGTTTAAAAATAATTAAAAATCTTCAAAAATCCCAAAATATTATTTAACATCAGTGGGTAAAAGTTTTGGTACCGAAAATCGGGTTTAGATAGGCTATGCGCTAATCGCGCCGTTTAATTAATAAAAAGTTTATTATTCACGCTAATGCGCATATCTCCTAATCTAGACCTCCGATTGACGTGAAAATTTACGTACATGCTAAATAATCAGTAACTAAGATTATAGTACTTCCACATTTTCAAAATTCTCGTTGTAGGGTCATAAGGGCGTTATGGTCCAATTTAAGCGATTAACGGAAACGTGTGCATGTATCGGATAATCAATGAAACAAGTACAGAGACTTATACTAGCATGTAACCCAACCCTAATGAGACTTTAAGGCATGTCTAATTCAAACTAAAACGGGTCAGAACCGAAGTCAAAGCAAAAGTCAAGGTTTTGCGCCTTTCGGTTCCGAACCGGGTTTAAACAGAAATTTGTCGAGTCGGGCAAGCGTAAACAAGTTTTTATACTTATTACCAAGTTATATTAAGTTTAAAACAGGTTGCACGCCTCTCGGATCATTAATCGTGTATTAAATCATAATTTGCAATTCTGTTGACTTTTTCGGTCAACGTTTGACCCGACAAACGACCTAGTTAGGTCTGGAATTGGTACTTGCCCTTATAAGGGTTTAATACCCATATAATTACCTATCTAACGGTACGTTTAATTTGACATACGCCTGAGCTATCGATACTTAATTATAAAGTCAAATGTTAAGCATGATATTTTGACTTTTAAGCTAATTATGAGACTAGTATTAATTGAGAAGGGATTAGAGACTTACTAATTGATTAATTGATGTTTAGGAAGTCCTTTGATCAGCTTGGATACTCCACGATTTGAGCAGAAGTGAATGAGAATGGAATGATCAAATGGGTTGCAACTTATGAGCTTATATAGTGCCCAAGGCACCATGATTCTTTGACAACAAGGTCTACAACATTCCATAATCATTAAACACTTGTCCCTACTGCTTAGGGGAGTCTAAGGTTCATGCACATGCAGAGAAAACCGGCCAAAGTGGTAACATTCGCGCATGACAGCCAACAGCAGGTCTGCTGTCGCTGGGCACCCCTCGCGTCGCGCGAGGGGCCGTCGCGTCACGCGACGCCTTCGCAGATCAGAATTTTTGTTTGTTGTTGTTTGTTGAAGTTTTGACCATATAACCCACTTGCACGATTTTGGAACAATAATTTGTCAATTGAGGGTCTCTAAGAATGCCTTTGTACTGTTCTAAACCCCACCATGAAGTATTGTTTCCTTTCAATCCAAAAACAAGACCCGTAAATTAAGGACTTCCATTCTTTTATTTCGTAGAATCCTATCACGCATTTCCAAATTCCATTATTGGCAATAAATTCCTTAATTGAGGGTATAATAGATGTATATAATATTAAATCGGGTCTTGGGATTTACAATTGAGGTGTTCAGAGGTAATATTTAACATGACGCCACTTTAAATCCTACCGAAAACATCTTTATTAAATCCGGGTTTTCAACGCGTTTTTGTTTGACATGACACGTGTCGTTTTAATATTAAACCCGAAATTTGCGAGGTGTTACAGGAAAGATCCAAGAAGAGGTATATGTTTGCCAACCTCCTTGTTTTGAAGATGCAATTTATCCTGATCATGTCTACAAGCTCAACAAAGCTTTGTATGGCTTGAAACAAGCACCTAGAGCCTAGTGTGAAACTCTTTCCACTTTTCTTATTTCCATAGGTTTTACAAGAGGTAAAATTGACAAAACACTGTTTTTAAAATGGAAAGGAAAAGATTTGATGATTGTCCAAATTTATGTTGATGACATCATCTTTGGATCCACCTGTACCTCCATGTGTGAAGAGTTTAGAAAACTCATGACAACTGAGTTTGATTGAGTGCCATGGGTGAACTTCAATGCTTTATTGGTCTCTAAGTTAAGCAGTTGCAAAATGGAACATTCATTCATCAAAGCAAATATGTAAAAAAACTTTTAACAAAATTTGAGATGAATGATTGTAAACCATGTAGTACACCCATGGAAACCACAAAGCTTGTCACTACTGATGAAAAAGATGACTTGGTTGATCAAACATTGTATAGAATCATGATTGGGTCTTTATTGTACCTAACTGCATCTAGGCCAGACATCATGTTTGCAACATGTGTTTGTGCAAGATCACAGCCAGCACCTAGGAAGTCTAATCTCATTGCTGTAAAATAATATTCAGATACATAAAAGGTGCTCCCACACTTGGTAGCTGGTATACTGCTACTGGGAATATCAAGCTTTTAGGTTTTTCAGATGGTGATTTTGCCAGTTGTAACACCACAAAGAAGTCCACATCAGGAGGGTGTCTATTTCTAGGAAATTGCTTAGTATCTTGGCAAAGCAAAAAGCAAGCAGTTGTTTCCACATCCACTGCTGAAGCTGAATACATTGTTGCTGCAAGTTGTACAACCCAACTTTTGTGGCTTCAAAACCAATTGCTGGATTTTGGTGTAACTACTTTAAAGACTCCTCTAATGTTAGATAGTCAAGCAGCTGAAAACATCATTAAAAATCTAGTCTACCATTCAACTACTAAACACATTGACATCAGACATCACTTTGTGAGGGATAGCTATGAAAAAGGTTTGATTTCTCTGCATCATGTTCCAACTAAGGATCAACTGGTAGATGTGTTGACAAAAGCTTTAGACACATCTACCTTTGAAAGCTTGATCTCTAGGATTGGCATGCTAATCATGGATTAAAAAGCAAAAATTTGTTTTCCATGAATAAAAAGCATTAAAATGTTTTCAGAAAATAAAAAATTCATCCTTAAAAATAGCTTTGATTGACAATTTTTCATAAATCCTTAAAAGTCTGTCCATAACCACTATTTTCAAACCACTGATTCGCTAAAAATTCGTCCACTGCTGAAAGGTATCCTCTGTTTTCCTCTTACCACTGCTCATGACCACTGTTGATCAAACAGTTGTTGGTCTCAACCACTGATGTCTATCCACTGATAGACTAAAATCAGCCACTGTTCATTTCACTATTCCCAACCACTGTTATTGGCCAACAATGGTTTCCAAATAACTGTCCTCCATTATCCCAACAGAGGTTGCCACATGGACATATGTTAGCCATCAGATCTTTGTAACTGTTGCCACGTCAGTATTCACTTTTTCACTTTATAAATATCCGTTTCATCCCCAAACAGAGCTTTACTGCCGTCTCGAATTCAAAATTCACAAAAACAGTTTCCATCTTCTTTGTCAAACCTTCTTCTTCTTCTTCAACCCTACTCTAATTTCTTCTCCGAACATGGCTCTGACAGTTAAACATCCCCATAACTATCTTCCCATTTTTGAGAAAATAGACAAAAATACTTCTTTCCACTCAATAATTGACGTTCTTACGTCATCAAAATACAAAGCAATTCTTACCGCAAATGCTCCGATCTATCCAGACACACTCCGAGACTTTTGGGCCAATGAAGAAATACAATCACAAAAGAAAGTGCCCTATGCGATCACTTCCAAGGTCGGAGGAACACTTGTCCAAATTTCCCCATCTTCCATATCAACAACGTTTGGATTGAACGATCAGGCAGGAAAAACATCCTTTGAAAAACAAGAACTTCATGCAGAATTCATTGAAAGAGAGTATGAAGGTCAACTAAAGGGAGTAACTATTTTTAAACCAAATTTCCCTGCTGCAATGAAATTCTTTTTCCATACTCTTTTAACATGTGTTTCTTCTAAGACCACTGCTTTTAATGAAATACCACTTAAAATTTAGTACTTGGGTTATGTTATTTTAACAAACTCTGATTTCAACTATTCCCAAGCATTGTTTTCTGATTTGGTCAAGAATGTGAAGAATGTTCAAAAGGGGGCTAATAATGCTTTTTTAATGTACCCAAGACTATTAAGCTATTACCTACAAAAACAAGTTTCACAAAAAGATTTTCAACAAGGTGTAGCTTTTCAAATAAATAGTCTTACAAATGAAACTTTTACTCGCCTTATGGCTAAAGAGTCAACGGTTTCCAAAACACAAGCAAAGGGGGATGAGCGTGTTTTAGATGAGTCCACATCTGTTGCTGAGCCCACTACTCCTGGTGATCATGACACCACAACCAGTGTTGTGAAACCCACACCAGCCAAATCCAAAAAGAAACTTGCTAAATTCAAAAAGCCCACCAAAACCAAACAAAATAAAACGGTTCCTCTGGAAGATAAGATCCTAGAGTTAACCCAGTGACAACACAGATGTCACTTGAAACCACTGCTATTTCCTCATAGCAGTTGGAAAGATCTCAACTCATCCAAACTCCTCATGAATCCTCACAAAAGGATCATGTTGTAAGCACAGGGACACCTCATCAAGAAGTAGACCTTTCATTTGAAAATATGCTTAAAAGCCCCTCTCCCAGGGCAATGTCGCTTTCCACACCACAACCCTCTCCCCAAATTCCACCAACAATATTACCTTTGTTTGAAGCAATTGAAATTCAGTCTCAAAACAGTCCCTCTTACTCACACATTAATGAGAGTATAACCCAACAAATGGCTGTGTCTGAACAAATTCAATCTGCTACCTCACAAACAGTTGAGGAGGTTACACCCCTTGAGTTTCACAAAACTCTTGGTGGTAGTTCAAGTGGAGTAGCTACTACAACTGTTGAATCAGTTGGTTTACAGTTGGACAGTGGTTTCATACTAAAGACTCCCTTGAAAGCAACCACTGTTGAGGCTACAATTGTAACCTCTGCTCCAGTGGGAAGTCCCCATAACCAAGAAAAAAGGGCATTTGTTTTTGATGATTTAGAGTCTTCTCCTATTATCAAAACAAATACAGCTACCTCAGGTAGGAAATCAGATGATCCTATTAAATTAGGTGATGAATTAAGATATAAAGATTTGACGGATAGAATGACCACCATTGAAATATCTGTTGCTGACATGAAAGACATGATGAAGCCGATGATGGAGCTTTCTAAATGTCAACCTAGCACTCAATAAATTGCCAATTAGCTTCGGAATTCTGTGCAACCCATCCTTCAAGCTCAAAGGAATTTGGATGAAAGCAACCACAACACACAAATGGAACTTATAAGAAATATGGTTGATGCTAGGTACAAAGACACACAAGCAGACATTAAGGCCATCAAAGAATATTTGGTCAAAATTAGTGGCTCTGCCCCTACAATAGTCCTTTATAATGATGAAGATGATGATGCCAAAAAGGGGGAGAAAGATTCACTGAGAAAGTTGCCACCTGATTCAAAAGTAAAACCAAAACCAAAGGTGCAATAAAAGCCAGAGTCTGCTCAACAAAATCTTCTTCAAAAGCTTCAGAGGCTGGAAAAAGAAAAGGGATTGATGTGACCCTAAACAAGAAAGTTGGAGAGATAGATTTAGAAAAGAAGAAGAAGCAAAATACAAATGAAAGCAAAGCTTCCAGTTTTGTTAAGAAAGAACAGGCAGAGTAGAGGAAAAAGGAAGATATTGATACTTCAAAAAAGAA
Organism: Helianthus tuberosus; assembly: GCA_030545235.1. NCBI lineage: Eukaryota > Viridiplantae > Streptophyta > Magnoliopsida > Asterales > Asteraceae > Helianthus > Helianthus tuberosus. Next base: position 102,703,728 of record CM060418.1, read on the forward strand.
GAAAGTCTACTAGAAAAGTCAGACAACTAATTGCCACCCTTTCTAAAACCACCGCTACTCCTACAAAAACTGTATCCTTTGCTAAACCCAAAACCATACCTTGTCCACATCAACCACCACAAAAGAAGCAAAAAATAGCTTCAACACCATCATCACCAGCTCACCTAACAAATGCTGATACAACAGATGTATCAGCAGATGTTAGCCAAACAGCTGCTGAGACACCAGTTGTTTCAGCAGATGTTTATCAAACCTCTGCCATGATCATTTTCACTACTCCACCAACAACCCAACCGCCTCCTACACCACAAAGATTTCCTACACATCCACCTTCACCACCTAAACATCCTCCATCACCAAACCTCAAGTTTGTACGGAAAAGAAAAACTTTTGTTGTACAAGAAGATGACGAGGAGATTAAATCACCAATACCCTTATCATCTGCCCCCATTTAAACCATACCATCCTCATCACTTCCACCCAAAAAACCCACTTCATCCCTTCCAATTGCTACACTGCCATCAGTCATTCCCCTGGCCGCTCAATATCCTCTGGAGGTGCTTACTGTTAAAGGAGAAATTGAGTCATTCTTCACAACAGAGGATCCATAAAAAAGATCCTTCCCATCTCTTTATGGCTACAGGCAGCCTAAAAACTAAGATGACTATCTGAAAATGAAAGCAAGACAGACTGAGTTGATAGCTAATGAAGAGAGCAAAGGGATGGATGACAGGAAATACCAGGGCCAATTATCACATGAGCTTAGCAAAGTCAGAAAACTTGAAGACTTTGCTAAGGACCTGAGTAAATCCATGTCTGAGAGGCCAATCAATGCTGAGCTTAACAAGGAATTAAGGGATGACTATATTGAACACATAATGAAGCACAAGCCATACAAGGCAACCAGGACTCAGTTCAAAGACTGGTCATCAGATGCTCTCAGGGAAGAAATTGAAAGAATCACAAAAATGCTCAATGATTCTCTGGTAATGCCAACTCCACCTAATTGAAAGAAAAGCCAACAAGTGGATCTAGATGAGGCATTGAAGCTTAAAAGAATGAGAGCAGAGTTTGTGGCTACGGATTATGATTCAGCTAGATCCATTGCCAGATGGTCTAAACTAAACATAGTTGAGATCTACAAAAAGCTAGATGAGCTTAGAGCTAAAGATCCCAAAGTTCCTCAAAAGCCAGTCTATCCTACAACAACAGCTGCCATGCCTCAACAGACCTATACTTCCAAAAAGCTTCTCTCAGCATCTGCTTTATCCGCAAATGCCTTAAGACAAATAAAAAGGCAAAAGCAGACTGATGAGGAAGATGAGGAGAAGTATGAAGAACATAGAAAAGAGGCAATAAAGTGTCAGCTTGATTTCCACATTGACCCTGCTGCTGACTTACTTGCTGCTCAACTCAGAGAAACTCTTGCAAAGTTAGTAAGCAGACACAATCACCAAACTCATCTGCAATAAGTCTTGTCCCAAGAAAACCATCTAATCCAATAATACTAAATTGGAAGTCATCCTCAGACACCCACATACTGTCTTTGATCAGGTCAGTTGGTACTGTTGAAAAGCTTAAAATGGAGAGTGCATATGGTCTGAATGCATATGATCTCCAAGATTTCTTGGACCTTCAACCTGAAAGAGATGATGAAGAAGACATGATCTCCTTGGACTTTGAACTACAATTCAAATGACAAATCCGGGAGATGTTGATGAGAAATAAAGATCAGTAATAAAAAAGGGTTTTGGCATCATCTGTTCTAGGGGGATATTGTTGGCTCATGTGGATCTCACCTAAAAGAACAGATGATTGAAAGCCAAAATAGTCTACAATCAACTGATCCTTCATAACAGTGCTTGAAGACATTCTCCTTCCAATGGCAAAGACATCAAACAACTGCTGTAACCAAAGGTCTACTAGAAGCTAAAGTCTGTTGATTCACAAAGTATGCCAAAGTAAACCATTGATGAAGACTAAAGTCTGCTGAGAGCAAAGGTCTAATCACCCTTTGATTGAAGAAGCCAAAGTCCGATGAAGAAGGTCTGCTGAGGCTTAACAGAGGATAAGGCTCATCAGATGTTGAATCAACAGATGATAGATAAGAGTGTTTTCAATGTAACAGTGTATTAGTGATAGCAGATGTTAGAGGTTGTTAGATGTCATTGTCTAGGTGACGTCAGCATAGATTCCTCAGAGGTTTGCATCGTAGCGTTGACGAGTCTCATTGACGTCCACCACAGTTAGGGGATTCGACAACTAATTATCTCTTATGAAGAACCCATATGTTAGAGGTTGTTAGAGTTGTTAGATGTCATTGTCTAGGTGACGCCAGCATAGATTTCTCAGAGGTTTGCATTGTACTATAAATAGAACAGTGCATGTGCTGTTCTATTTATCACTTCATCACCTTGACATTTTGTACGAGCAAATTGAGTGATCTCAGGCTGAGGGGGAGTTTGTATTCATGCATACGGAATCTTTGTAATTTCAATCATTTATGAAAACAATCTCTCATGGTTTGTGATTTAAAGTTTATCTTCATTCCGCAGCAATTATCTTCATCTTTGTTATCATCTTAAACATTTACAAACAATTCAAACTCAGATCCTAACACTCTCCCACATATGTGTGTGTGTTTGTGTGTGTGTGTGTGTATAGTGTGAGGTTAAAAATTTAACTCAACATGTTAAAAATCAATTTTTAAAAAAAAAATTGACGCTTTCCTTATAGATACATGTAGAAGCATTTTTAATAAAAAAATCAAAAACTAAAAATATAAAAAGAATGTTTACAAAACGGTTAAAATAAAAATATCTTATAAAATTAACTTAACATGTTAAATATCAATATTTTTTTAAAACAAAATTTCAGCGCTTTTTGTAACACCCCAAAAATGGGTTTGGTAATTAAACCACGTTACTAGTGACGACGGGTAAAATACCGTTAGTGGTAAAAATTAACCCGGTTAATATTAGGATTTAAATAAATAAATTTGATGTTAATTAAAAGAGGATAAATACTTTGAGGAAAACAAAGTATATAGAAGGCCCGAGCTAACGGGACTTAAAATAAAACGGGTTATGACTACCCCGAACTCACTAAGTTAAACTAGCAAAGTTTAACCTAGTTAACAAAACAAAGTATTGTTGAAAATAAGTAGGTTGTAGCCTACTTATTAGTTAACAAAACTTGAGGGACCAAAATCGTTAAAAAGGGAACAAGTTCTATTAATAAAAAAAACACACCACACACACACTTTGTGTGTGTGGATCGATCATCAGGAGCACCAAGAAGGGGTCAAACCCTAATCAACACAATTTCATCAAATTGAAGGGGCAAATCAAGTCCAAATCAAAATCCGAGTATGAATTAGTGATCTCCATTGAAAAAGGAGTCACGAGGTATGTAAATTTCTTAAGAAATCTCTAGTTGAAATTCTGAGCAAACCTAGAGAATTCGAATCTGAACTTGCATGTTTGTTGTTTGGATGAAATTAGGGATGAAACTATGTCTAGAAGTAAACCCTAGTCATGTATTTGTTGAATTGATGTTCATGGTTGTGAATTCATGATCATACACTCATGTGTCAAGTGGGTTTTGATTATGTAGTAAAGATGATGATGTACACATGTTTAAAATCATCATAGTTGCTAGTAGAAACAAGATACTTGAACAAATTGCAAGTTTGAGTGTTGAACATACATGACTTGAAATGGGTTTTGGATAATTTAATGAAATTGATGTTGTATTGGTGTTTATAAACACCATACTAACTTGTATGAATGAACTACTTGAACAAAATAGGGATTTGTGAAGAGTTCATACTTGATTTGAAGTGGGTCTTGACACAAGAATTAAACTCATAATTTATGATTTAGTTCAATAAGAAAAGTAGTCAAAGGTTCATAAGGTGTGAAAGTCATGGTTTGGAATGACTAATCTAACAACCTTGTGAATAATGAATGATAGTTGGCGCTTAACAAGCTAGGTGAAGCTTGGGGAGCAAGCGGGTCGATCGAAGCAAGTAAGAAAAGAAAAGCGTAATTTGGATGTGAGGTAAGTTAAACTTACACCTTTTATTTGATATCTATTGGTATTATAGATTTTGAATAATCAAAAGTCACATTTGACTTATGTTGTTTCGGCCCGACATGTGAGGTTCGGAACAAAAGACAATAATGATAAACCATGAAGAATGGTTAAAAAGAGGTAATAAGGTCATTTAGTCATGTAATGACTAATTAATAACGAGTTTTGAATGATTTACCTTATAAGGTAAATCAATACGATTAATAAGGGTAAAACGACAATGTAGTCACTCGTTGACGATAACCGTTAGTTTTAAAGGACACTTTATGGCGTAAGATAAAAAGGGGTCAAAACAATCAAGAAATAGATTTATAAGTAAATTGACCGTACGGTGTAAACCGGTACAAGTTATGTAGATGAGATGATAATAAATCCATCTCGTAAAAGTAAACGGTCATATAAGACCAAACGGGTCAAAAGGTGAAAATATCACCCTTTGACAATATCGGCTAATGTTTTGTCAAGTTGCATGATTACAGAAATAATTATCGATTGAATGATGACATCGCTATTACTTAGCGCCGCTAAGGCAAGGTATAGTAACGGGTCAATACATTGATCCGAGCCAGGTATGTAAAATGACACAACTCATCATGTAGAATTTGGAGTTCTATAAGAGTTAGACAAGGCTAAAATATAGATATTCGGTTATCTTTTAGGTAAACTGAATAAATTTAAGTATGTTTATGGTGTTTTAGAAGCACATGGGTTTACAAACAAGAATTATAGTTAAAAAGTCGGCTTATGAGTCAAACAAGTATTCAAAGGTCCTTATAGTAAAAGAATGACCAAAATTGACCAAAACGCCCTTGTAGGCTAAATTGAACAAACAACCCTTAAAGGTTGTTTGGAAACGAATTTCATGATTAGATAAATACTTAGAATAAGTAGAGAAGTTGAAAGATGTAACACGTTAGTCAAATGGCTCTAGTTGAGTATTTGCCGTAAAATAATAATCCGAGAAGTAAAACTCGGAACTTATAGATATCCACATTAGATCCAACACACTTATAGTTGTAGTGGAAGATTATAGGATAAGAAATGTGGTGATGGAATGCTAGAAGCAATCGAAAGCGATTTTAGACTCGAAATGTGCTTAAATACCCTTAACGGGTCAAAACAAGCATACAAGCGAAAATGGGTTTAAATTGTGTAATAAACCTGGGATTAGAACCTAAAATGGTAGATTACATTAAATTGAAGAAGTGTATGTGATATAGGAATCAAACAAATACGTTTGTTTGATAAAATGCATAAACGGGTTAAAATTCGGTAAAAAGGTAACGAGTCGAAAGCTTAGAAGTCTAAAAATTTATTAAGTTGGATGTTGGATCTTAACTCCATATGATGGAGAATTAAATTACGGACGCGTAGGAAAAAGAATCGCGTAAAACGGATCAATAACGAAGAAGTTATGGTCGTTTCCGTGAAATCGGGTTGAGCTGGGTATGTACAGCAACAGCTGAAGGCAACCTGCTGTGAAAACAAGGGCTAGGCGTGACGCCTAGGCCCTTGGCGTCACACCTAGCCCCCTAACTCCGAAAATTGTTAATTTTTGTCATTTTTAACCCCTGTACTTGTTTGAACTTAATATTTGACTATCAAAACTAACTTTTAAGTTGGTTTTGATCATAGGTGAATGCCAAGAGTGCCCGGATGAAGATCAAGCTCGATGAAGAACCGAACACGATAAAGTTAAAAGCTTCCGCACGGCGTTTCGTTGTTATTTTTAAATGACGAACTTAATTACATTACAATGTAAACTTTTTAAATTGTAAAAAGTTTTAATAAACCCGTAATTTCCAATGCATATGTAATCTTAATTACATGATTGTTTTTCGTAAATGATACGTTAAACCTTATTTTATAAGAACGGGTGTTACAAGTTGGTATCAGAGCCTTGGTTTAAGAGATTCAAGTATGGTGGGAAAACTATGCTTGGACTTAAACCTTATGCTCTTAATAAAGATTGGTGTTCGGTTCGAGGCTTGATCGCAAATCCGGTAAGTACATGTATGTTAATAGTTTAGCATGCTAAAGTGTTGTAAACAACACATAGGGCTATCGTGTGATACACGTTACCCCAATTAAAATGATTGATATAGTTGACGAAAATACGCGCGTTGACGCATATAGTAGAAAAAGCCTTGTATTATAATACGGGCGATTATTAAAGTTGACGTTACTAACTTTTGCGAATGTTTTAATTGAAGGACACTCGCGTTTGAAGACGACGAGAGTCAAACGAATTGTGGATATGATGATGGAACGGTCCGAAGTATGACAAGAGGAGCATGCTCACCGAGGACTAAATCGCGTAACGACCGCGAACAAGGTTAATGGCAAGGAACGCCCGTCGGGGCAAACATTACCAGGTGCACATTTTAAATAACCGCACAAATAGTAATATGCAACAAATAAGTAGAAATTGAAAGTTGCATATGTAGATTAAAAACTTGGAAAAACCCGAATAGAAAATGTATTCGGGATATTGTTTCCAAGAGAAACAAATAAAGGCCTTACTTACATAGGGCGTGATGTGAAAACTATAAAAAGGTCATGTGAGTCATGTGTTAATCGCTTACTCTGGCCAAGTAAGTAGTGGCATATGATACCATGAACTTCTTATGGCGGACACGTTTACATCCGATGTAGTAAGGGCGGGGTGAATGGGACTAACTTAAAAGTACCAAAATGAGTCAAATGAGCAAAATATTTGATAATGATGTAAACGCACAGCCGGGTGACGGAAGCGTATTACATTAGGATGATGAGCCCGAGTGAAGGGACAAAGATTAATGTAAAAGGATTAAGGTATGCAATTGGGAGGGGTGTGCTTACACTCGAACCCGGAGAATGCAAATATATATATAGGGAGAAGATCATGCGAGAACCACCTCTTATTGCGAGAACCGCGAGAACCAATGTGAACACAACCAAAAATGCCTAAAAATAGCTAAAAATCACACAATTTTTTTTTATTTTTTATATAAAAATCGCTACTTTTCGTAGCAAAAAAAAATTAAAAAAAAATTAAAATTTTTTTTTGCCACTAAAAGTAGCGATTTGAGCATAAAAAATATTAAAAAAAAAATTTAGATTTTTTTAGGTTTTTTTGGGGGTTTAGTTTTTAGCATTTTAGCTTGGGTGTGGGGGGTTTAGGTTTTTGGGGGGGTGGGGGAGGGGGGTTATGTTTTTTTTAGGTTTTTTGGGGGTTTTAGTTTTTAGCATTTAACTTGAGAGGGGGGGGTTAGCTTTTTTTTGGGATGGGGGGGTGGGGGTTAGCTTTTTTTAGCTATTTTAGGTTGTGTTCACATTGGTTCTCGCGGTTCTCGCAATAAATGAAGTTCTCGCATGAGCCCCTCCCTATATATATATATAGGCTAAAGATAAAAAGAAAACCACTTTTATTGGGAAAACCCGGGAAACTCATAGCTCCCGTCTTTTTTTTTTTTGAAAAAATTACCACACGTAATATACATGTTTTTAAGAGTTTTGGGCAAAAAAAATCGAAAAAGCACCGAGTAGATATTTAAAAAAAAATAAACAAGTTTTGGTGTAACATATGTTACATTCGCTGAACATATGTTACACCAAAACTTGTTTATTTTTTTAAAAATATATACTCGGCGCTTTTTCGATTTTTTTTTGCCCAAAACTCTTAAAAACATGTATATTACGTGTGGTAATTTTTTCAAAAAAAAAGTCGGGAGGTTTGAGTTTCCCGGGTTTTCTCAATAAAAGTGGTTTTCTATATATCCTTACCATATATATATATATATATGGGAATGTTCATTGGGGAACACTAAAAAAGTGGGGAACAGCGGGGAACCGACTCAAACGAACTCCGATTTGACTCATTATAGCGGCGTTGGAACCGGCTCGTCGAACCCTAACTAAGATCTCTTAACCCTAAACCCTAAATCCTAACCCCTAAGCTCTAAACATTAAAGCTAAAAAATAAGGCTAAAACCTAAGCTAAACTGTAAAATATAAACTATAAACCCTAAAACCTAAAGGCTAAACCTAAAGCTAAACCATAAAGCTAAACCATAAAGCTAAACCCTAAACCCTAAAGCTAAACCCTAAAAGCCAAACCCTAATTTATTTAGGGTTTAGGGGTTATGATTTAGGGTTTAGGGTTAATAGATCCTAGTTAGGGTTCGACGAGGCGGTTCCAACGCCGCTGGAATGAGTCCAATCGGAGTTCGTTTGAGTCGGTTCCCCACTGCTCCCCACTTTTTTAGTGTTACCCAATGAACCTCACACATATATATATATATATATATATATATATATATATATATATATATATATATATATTCAATTTTGCCTCTCCTTTATTAAAAAGTCCCATTCCACATAAATAAGGAGTTTTCGAAGTGCTAAATACCGTAATACGAATTTATATATTTTTCAATATTATTGCAATGATAAAATGAAAAAACAAATGTGATGAGAATGATAAGTAAAAAGTTACGACTTTTTAAATTCACATAGTCTCTCAATCTTTTTTCTTTTCGTCATTTCATCTAGCTTATTCCAGCCATTATATATATATATATTGTTTTTTTAGCAATGACGAATAGTAACTTTAAATTTATAATTAATATATAGTTTTTTTAATATTTTATTATTTTAATATTATACTGCTTTATTATTATATTTACTTTTAGCATTTTTTTTTTCATACGATATTTTATTTCTAGCCACATTTTCTTTTATCATTTACTTTTTATTTTTCATAATTATTTTTTCTGTTTTTAAAAAGATATTGCCTTAATCAATTAATTTAATATTTGTTTAACAACTTTCGTACGCTAATTTAAAAAAAAACTTAAAGTATGCTTATTTTTCCCCTGAACATTCCAATATAAGTATTGTTAAAAATGAAGTTGTATTCAGAATAAAGTATTTATTTTGTATCGTTTTTTACTATACGATTACAAACTAAACCGATTCTACGGGTTTGTCTTTTGAAACAACATGTTGTATTTTCAAATAACGTTTTTTAATATTATCATTCGCTTTGTTTCATCGCAACGCGTGACATCAATAAAACCGAGTATAAATAAAATAGCATTAACGTGCGACATCACTTTGACTTTATTAACTTGTCCTTTATTTATTTAAGGTTAAAATCACCCACGAGGTCCATTATGGATCACACCATTTTTTATTTTTTTATGAGAAACTAGGTTTAAAGAAGTTTGCCGCGTTACGGTGAATTTCTTTTGTTATTTAATTTGTGTTTACATGTGTTTTGAAATCATTATGAGCGTGTTGCGAACAGAACTGCTGACAAGAATAGAAAGAAAATGTAGAAAAGAACACTAAAAGATAACCGAAAGAAAATCAACAAAAAAAGTTGTATGGTAACGATGTTGTTCGTATGAAACCCATGGTCAGAGATGAGCAAATTGTTCTGGGTACCGGTACCAAATTTGCCGAACCAAAAGATTTTAAGTACCAATTCGGTACCGACTATTAGCATTTCTGGTACCGGTTCACTACCGTTTTTTACCGGTACCGTAACCGGTATTTTCGGTATCAGTACCGATTCTGTATCGGTTAGCACCGAGCTCATCCCTACCCCTGAAACTAAAAAAGTTAAAAGTTAAAGAAAATCAACAAAAAAATTTGTACGATACCGTTGTTCGTACGGTAACCGTGATCAGGGATGAGCAAATTGTACCGGGTAGCCTCACTGAATTTCCCGAACCAAAAGATTTCCAATAAAAAAAGTTAAAAGTTAAAGAAAATCAACAAAAAAATTTGTACGATACCGTTGTTCGTACGGTAACCGTGATCAGGGATGAGCAAATTGTACCGGGTAGCCTCACTGAATTTCCCGAACCAAAAGATTTCCAATATCAATTCGGCACCAACTTTTGGCGTTTTCCGTATTAGTGCCGGTTTCTACCTTTATGTACTACCGAACAGGACCGTACCGGTATTTTCGATACCAGTACTGGTTAGATAACGGTTGACACCAATCTTATCCCAACCTCTGATATTAAAAAAAAGAATTAAAGTTAAAAAAATAAAGAAAATAACTATTATTATAATATTTAAATAATAAAAATATTAGAAAACTATATATTATTATAATATTAAAATCACTATTCATTACAATTCTTTAGTAATATACGGTAATAATATTAAAATCACTATTCATTACAATTCCTTTATTAATATATAGTAATAATAATAATAATATATAGTAATGCTTAAATTAAATAGAGTAAATTATAAGTTTTGTTCTTTACGTTAACATCCTTTTACAGGCGGTTTTCTTTGGCGTAATAAATGACGAGTTATATGCTTAATTTTTTAAAATTTTGCTCGGTATGTCGTTTAGCCCTAACTCAGTTATATTGTAGCAACTAGGTTCACTTTTTAATACAATGTATTACAAAATATAATATAAATAATAACAAGACTTTTGTTATTTGTGTGAAATTCTACTAGTACAATACCGGTTATATAAACTAAATAAGGAAATGTAAAATACAATTTAATTGTACCAATATTGATTCAAGTCGATGTCTTTGGAAGAACTTCAACGCACCTTCTTGTTCGAAACTCCGCTGCATGACAAGCAAAATATCGTTGACAGTTTTGGTTGAGGATCATGTTTGACACGAGGCCCTTAAAACAGATCACGCACCTACTCTCAGACGATCTGTTTCAAAAATACAACAACCGAAACAGTAGTTATAATACCAGAGATGGTTCTCACGCTCGAAATTACACCGGGTATAATCGTATTCCTCAAGTAGCAAAAATTTAGTGTATATAAATACAATTTAGAGAATTTACTTCCCTAAATTTCCATAAAACACAAGTTCTTTTTACGTGTGTATATCTTTCTGTCTCACTCCAAAACGAACTTCCATGTTCATTTTATAATCACACAAAGAATAAGTTCTTTTTATAATCACACAAAGAATTAGTCAACCCCATTTAATATGATAATAAACAAGATAATAAACCCAGTAATGAATACGGTTTAATTTCTTATTAATCATGTTTTAACAGACAATATTAAAGTTCAATTAAATGGATTAAAATGGTCAACTCAAAATGCCCATTTCTATTCATGACAAAATTAAAAGAGTTGAGACCATTTAGACATTAACTCACTAGTGGTTGACCAATTTGACTGGTTGCCCGTGCGCGCAGGTGAACCCGCGCCATGGCTGTTGTCCGACAGGCACTTCGTGCCGCGCCACATGGAGTCCGTGTACCCGCGCTATTCGGAAGCCGTAGGTCCTACACCTTCCAGAGTCGCGCGCAAACTGCTCCTCCGCTGTAGCCAATGACAGACACATAAGGAACTTGTGTCATGTGCTTACGCCACCCAAGGTGCGCCATAAGCTGAGCTGCCACCTGCCATGTACCTGACCACATGCTCATGGACAAAAATACAAATGTGGCTCTCAAGCGGCGTTGCAAGTGTGTGCCATCAAAGCGCGCCACATTGTGCCCATCGCCCACGCCATGCGCGTGTACGAGTTAGGGTGTGACACACTCTATAGGCAGGGGCGGATTTAGAGGGGTTTACCGAGTTCCCAGGAACCCAGTCGATTTGGAAAAAAAAACGTTTTTTTTGTAGTGTAAACCTTGTATGATTTGGAAAAGAACGTTTTTTTTTGTAGTGTAAACCTTGTATGATTTGGAAAAAGGAACCCAGTGAAAAAACTGGCTGGATCCGCCACTGTCTATAGGGTACCACTAGTGTTTGCCTTTAGGGAAACAATATACAAGGAGTACTTTTCTTTATAAACCACTTAAAGTTTTGTCATCCCACCTATGTAGGACAAGTTGACGAAGCTCAATCCAATTTTCTTAACTTTGTTTGTTCCAAACATATAACTTCAAGTTTCGATATCTCATTCATCTTAGCTCCATTTTGGACATAGTTTGGTTCGTTATGAAACTTTCACAACATAGAACACAAATCGAAACATAATTATTTATACAACACATATATAAATATTATTATTGGTGTCCAAAATATTTAGTGAAAAACCATTTTCACTAAACTTTCCAACAATCCCCTACATGAATGGAGATCGATTAAAACACACAAAATTCCCCGATGAAAACTCGACAGTCAAGTATTCCAGGATATGTAGGTGTTGCCTTTGAACCTTCCTTTGTAAAGTATACTTAGCTTACTTGGGTTTTGTAGAATCGATGTCTTTGAACAATCCCCCATTTGTGTGAATGACAATACACATTCACACAATACTTTCCCTAGTCGGGCCATCCCCTCATTTTTCGTGTCCAATAATGGTCATGGAACACTTTCCTGGTTATGCGGGAGCTCTAGGAATTGTGCCCTAACTCCATTTGAAGCGACCACACTTCTCTCCAACATAGGTGATTTCCCTTTAAATCATTAAAAGCATTATGGTTTACTATGATTTACACAAATCATTTTTCCACTTATTATGCTTAACCTCACAACAATGTCACAAAATATTATAGGAATGGACTAGGATGTATCTAAACACCCTTTTATAGTTTAGGGGGATATATAAATATATATGCTATCCCATATATAAACATATATATATTAGTTTTGCCCCCACAGTGACTACCCTTCGATTCATGATTAAGTTGTCCTATTGAACCTAGATCTTGGGATCTCCAATCAACTAGGTTATATTTCCCTCATGTCCCCTTTTCCATGGTTTTAGTCTCATTCCACAACTTGATCACTTATCAACCCGCTGGTTGTTGGATCCAAAATTATCTTTGACTTCGTGAAGTCAATAATTTTCAATTTAGATCAGTTGTTCTAACATGTTCTTGAATTTTTAGTCAGTTTTGCCTTTTAATCAATTCGTGAGACTTTTAACTCGTGATCTCATCGTGGATTTAGTTATGTATCTTGTCTTTAGAAGGACATGAAACTCAATTCATGGCTAGACACGTTTCCATAATGCCTTTGGTATGTCATAACTGACATCTTATTAGATTTTGAATGGGGTTATTGGATTTTAATAGTCCTAAGTTTCACCTGTTGGCCGATAATAATCCCAACTTTAAAATTTCCCTCCAATAATCCCAACTGTAAAAGTTTGGCCGCCATTGATCATTTTCTAACATAGTTGCACTTAAATCAATTAACGAGTCTCTAGGTGTAATTGAATCTATTGAGGATATCAAATTCTTATATGTTTGAAAAGGATCAACGGTGGCCAAACTTTTACAAGTTGGGATTATTGGAGGGAAATTTTAAAGTTGGGATTATTGTCGGCCAACAGGTGAAACTTAGGATTATTAAAATCCAATAACCCTTTTGAATATAACCAATTGGCATTCAAGTCCAATCAACTTGATTGACTCCATATAACCATTGTGTACTCCACTTGGTCATGTGTTTGCAACATTTATTTGGATTACTAAAATCCTTATTGCCAAACCTTCCGCGTTCAAATGCAAGTCACCCCCACATTTAAGTGTTATTGGATAACATCTAAATGGGGTGGTGAAAGGTTTTGCCTTTCATTTCGAGTTTAAGAAAAGTTCTCAACTACCATTTATACATACACTAAAGGGCTGTTTCTTAAATGGCGCTTATCCCACACATTGCTTGCACTTTGAATAAGTTTGAGTAATCCCTTTGGTTTGAAGTGAAATTATATTTATAGTTCGATTTAAGCATAAAATTCATGCTTATGTCATAACATATTTTGAATGTTTAAAATTAATTTAATCTCCGTTGAGCATGTAAATTAACAAGTATTAGTCTAGTATGCTTTAGACCATAATACTATAGCATGTGAATAGAAGATACATCATTTTGATTCTTCACAGCCTTAGGACATAACACACTATCTCCTACGAACATTCGTTTCTTAGTTTAGACACAATAGTGAAATTTTATTTCACCTTCCAAAACCTCGGTTTCTAGGAAGGTCTTGAAAACCATAGTTAACTTCATCCGTTAGGATCAAAGTCATTTGCCTTTAATTTCCAAGGCTTCACCATTGACTCATAAGGACTTTGAACATAAGTCTTACTCCAAGTCATTGTGATGACCATATTCATCACGAAACAAGATGAATACTATTTGTATAGATCACTAAAGTCTTCTAATATAGTCAAATAAATTGACACTCAAGAAAATGGCAATGCCATTTGCCAAAGTGATTTATATATTTTCATTGTTGTTACCTTGAAAACCATGTAATGGGATACTCTGACCAATTTAAGGACAAATCCTCATATAGTTTAAACAACATTGATGGAGATACAAGCATCTACAAGTTCATCACTATTGTAAATTTCTCATAATAAATTTGCTAAATTATTAAAATCATTTACAATAATAACATATATTATAGTCTTCGAAAACATACATGTGTATTTCCATGTTGATGCTCTCAACAGTAGATTACATATCTCGTTTTCGTGTATTTCATCTCAACATATTTGCCACGTTTTTCATGATTCTCGCATGATGTGGTTAGACGGTTGTTGCCTCATTTATGACTTCTTACATTAGTCACTATTACATTTCGCTCATTGTGTTTGTGCAAATCACTTCTTGCACCTTCTGTTAAAATACATTCTTAATTAAAACGTAAAAAAAGTGTCTTCAAATACACGTCTTGCATTTTTCTTTTATATTTTTCATTTATTAGATTTGGTCAACTTGTTTATATATAATAACTAGATGGAACCACCCCCGCATTGCGGGGGTGCGTAGAATTATGCCTCGTGCGGGGTGCATAGAATCGCTCCTCGTTTATTATGAAAGCACAGTCTCGTTCCATTGCATATATGGTTATGTCTTCTTTTTAGGTTGGGTACTCGATTTTTTTTCAACATGTTAACATTTGAATTTCAAATTCGTATCTAGATAAATATGACATAATTCTTATAAGCAACAATTTAAAACGTGTAAACTTTAAAATTAATAAACCTATCAAATTTAAATTGTTTCTATTTCCTAGTGGAAGAATAATAGTTTTTTATTTTTCTGTTTTAAAAATTAATAAACCAACCAAATTTAAATTGTCTCTATTTTCTAGTAGAAGAATAATAGTTTTTTATTTTTCTATTTTACTTGAATTACAACTTTTAATATGTAACTTACCTGCTTTTCATAATTTACGTTATCATTTCTCACTTATTTCTATCAATTCTCATTACTCTATCTTCCAGAACACACCTTATCTTTTCTCAACAAAATTGGACCTTCCTTTTAACATGATGATGATGTATGTATATTTTGTAAATCTAGTATGCAATGGTTCTAAATTACAGGTTCATGACAATAACAATCTCTTGGTCACGGGTCTAGGTATTCAAACATTACTCGAATCAACCCGACCAAAGCAACACGAGATCCGAAATGAACCTTCAGGCCAGTCGTCATATATGACATTCTTTTTTTACCCAACTGAACACCTCCAAGAAATCAACAAAAATCAAGACTTAAACACAACCCACTTCAAATCTTAGGCCATGACCTGATATAAACAAAAATCAAACTCAACAATCATCTCGAATTCCATATGCAAGTTTTTAAGCCCCCCAAAAAACAACCAGCAACGGTGGGTTTTACAAAAACCAAAAACAGAACTCACATCATGAAAGCATGTGAACCCACCCAAACAGACACCAAAGCGTTGTCGGAACAACAAGCATCATGCGGTGGGTTTTAAAAAAGCCCAAACAAAACTCACATGCAGAAAAATGTCAACCACCCAACCTGACACCTACTTACGGTACATGCTTGATAGATACCGGTGATGACGACTATTTAAACAGATGTCATTGTGGACATCCAGATACAAGGGAAAGAGAGAGAGAGAGAGAAGAGTTAAGGGTATAGCTGCCATGGGTCCGCCACACATACACCGGTTACTGACCACCACACTCTCTATCTCCCCCTCAGATTATCTAGTTACACACACATATGTGTTTTTGTTTGGGGATAAAAGAGAAATGTAGAGAGAAATGAGAAAACCATGGAGAAATGTAGATAGTGGGTCTAAATAAACCAGGCAAATAACCCACGATCTCATAATACCAGCCCACAATATGCACAAAACCATCATACAAACAAAGATGTGCAAAGCACAAACATACAAACTAAGCACAAAGCACAAACCACACACTAAGCACCACATACAACCTCTTATGCCCAGAAATGATACAGATTATCGTATTATATATATATAGTAAAAGTTGGGTAGAAAACCTTATTTTCCTAGAAAGTCTAGGAAGCAATCAGAACGTGACATGTGGCATTGAAGGATTTTAACTAAAAGGGCAATTGTGTAATTTGACATTTTATTTTAATTTTGGAATTTATATCTCATTAACCAACTATGCATGATTTTTATGGTAACTGATTCTCCATGATTTGCGAATTACTACCAGATGTAAATATCAATCAAATTCTCATTCATTCCTTTCACAATCTTGATCAACTTTATTCGTAAATCATTTTTTACGTGAGAGATAGTTATGGCTTCAAACACAATTCTTGACTGCGGATATGGCAAATACACTTCTTTTTCTGTTTACTATTATCTGGTCTGTATTGATTTTTAATTATGTCTGGAAACCACCAGAATGTTCTTGACGTTGTGTTTTAACAGCAAACAGATTCATACAGTTGTGTTTTAGCATTCAGATTCATACAGTTGTGTTTTAACAGCAAGCAGATTCATACAGTTGTGTTTTAGCATTCACATTCATACAGTTGTGTTTTAACAGCAAGCAGATTCATACAGTTGTGTTTTAGCGTTCAGATTCATACAGTTGTGTTTTAACAGCAAGCAGATTCATACAGTTGTGTTTTAACAGCAAGCAGATTCATACAGTTGTGTTTTAGCATTCAGATTCATACAGTTGTGTTTTAACAGCAAGCAGATTCATACGCTGTGTTTTACCATCCATGCTGGTAATGCTGGAGGATTTCTTGACGCTGTGTTTTAATAGCAAGCAGATTAGCAAGCAGATTAATACGATGCGTTTTCTTGATGTGTTTCTTCATGAAGGATAAAAAGAAGAGAGAGAGAGAGAGAGAGAGAAAGGGAGAGAGAGAGAGAGAAAATCGCAAGAAATGTGGGGTGGTTATGGAATGACAATGATTTCCATATTTAAAACAAGCTAAATGACATATCTACCCCTGATTAATTAAATAATCCTATTTTTAAGAAACACATATTACAAAAATGCCACCAAGATGATCTCAACCATTAAACACACCCATTGGATGGCCCAGATCGCTTCCTAGACTTTCTAGGAAAAACACACTTTCCGTAGGATCCCCACTCATATATAATATACCCAAAATAAAGTCCATTATTTAAGATATAATAAAATGCAAACATATTTTGAACGGATACAGTAATGAAATCTTGACATCAAATCTCAAAGAGTTATTGTCTTTAACACTTTTATTATTCGACCGAAATAATCACAATTATATCATTTCGGATCATGTTTTGAGCTACTCCCTCACTCGTAAGGACACGTAACTCGTTTCTTCTTGAAACTCTAAACTTGAACAATTACAAGTCGTCCAAAATAAAGTTGTTTATAATTAACTAATCGCAAGTAGTTGAACAACTTTTAATGTAACAGCCCAAGTAAACCATGCCAAGATATTGTCCGTTTTACCCCCGATGGGTTGCCCATCCGAGAATTCACAGTTTTATTTCCACCCGACGAGTTGCTCGCCCAGGCAAAACGCGTCTTGGTAAAGAAGGTTTCCACCCCCTTATAAGGAAGGTTTTGTTCTCCTCCTCAACCGATGTGGGACTTACATCTCCACCCCCTTTAGGGAGCCCAACGTCCTCCCTGGCACACCGGCCCGGCCCCTGGCTCTGATACCATTTGTATCAGCCCAAGTAAACTGTGACAAGATGTTTTCCGCTTTGCCCCCGATGGGTTGCCCATCCAGGAACTCACAATTTTGTTTCTACCCGACGAGTTGCTCGCCCAGGCAAAACGTGTCTTGGTAGAGAAGGTCTCCACCCCCTTATAAGGAAGGTTTTGTTCTCCTCCTCAACCGATTTGGGACTTACATTTTATGTCTATAACAACATCGAGTTGATTTTCCACCAAATAGGTAGTCTACTAGTGACTATTATATGGTTCAATACATGATACTTTTCGTAGTAGAATCGAACCACAAATTGCAAAAAAGAAATGTTTTATTCGTTCAAAACATTTGTTGAGTTTGGTAGTGTTTTAGTAATAAACTATAATTATTTATGTTTTGATTACAAATCAAGACTATAAATTCTAAAATAGTTTTATTATTTAAAACCGTATCGAACTCGCTCATTAGAATATATATATATAAAAGATTACAAATCATCTTATATAGTTTATCATAGTTAACCCGATTCTAACCCGCTTGTTAGAAATTAACACTTGAAAATCGTTAAAATAGTTGGTTTTTAAGATAAACCAATTCTATTACGCTCATTAGATTTTATACGTTGACAAACATTCAAAATATTTGGTTTTCTGTAAAGCAAACCGTTTCTAACATGGCGGTTAGAAATTTAAATGAACACACTTATTTCCATAAGCCTTTTTTGGTTTATATAAAATAAACGTTTTCTAACCAACATGACAACACTTTTTTCTCACCCAAGCCTCCAGCCAAGCCTCATAACACATAGCTTAACCGTCAACCTGTTTACGCAATCAGAATCCAACAGATGATAGCCTTAGCATTACAGACAAAGCCTCAAAATATAGTTCCTAAATAATTGTAAAGAAGTAGGATTTTACTTTTCTAGCGATCTAAGAATATTTGTGTATATGAATATTTGTTAACGAACGTGTTTAGTACAAAGTAAAATATAACGTTTTCTAATGACTTGTTTATACGAATAACTGAACATTTAAATTCTTGATAAATTTCTCCCAAGGCAATAAATAAAAGAATTTCAAATCAAAATGGAAAATAATGAAAAGTTTACAGCCTATTGCTTCTAGATCTAATCCCTTGCCCAAGTTGGCCTGACCCTTCCCAGATCTCGTGCACACAGGAGCCTCGTGCATCGGGTTTGTTCTTCTAGATTGAACCTAGTTCATGATCAGACGGCATGCTTTTATAAATTTCTTGAATCAGTCTGGTATGAAACTCATCATTCGAACCGGCAATATTTGATGACCGATGAGTTTTCGAAGCATGTTTTCCATCCTTATTGGAGTCTGTCAACTTAAACATCTTCTTGATCTTCCAAAATTTACCATGGTTGTCCCCTCCAAGTTGGACAGTCTTCATGCTCTTTCCTCCATCAAACCCACCGTAGGTTGTTCTTCTCCATACCGTATTTGCATCAATAGAACTCGAACTCTTTCTTGAAATGGTTCTCGAAAAACTTCCAGATGTGGTTTCCATTTGTCAGCGATATCTTCGGAGTTATGTGTGTGTTTTGTGTTGTGTTGTGTTGGGATTAATGTTTTGACGGCTATTTATACAGATATATACAATGAGGTCCCATAAAATCAACTTTTTTAATAGTATGTTAGACCAGTTTTTGCTGACCATGCTAGTGTTTTCAAATCAACAAAGTCGATTTGTTTAGTAATATCAAACATGTACCAACTATTAGCAATTTGACATAAAAAAAATTTAAGGAGGACAAAAATCAACTTTCTTTTTTCTAGAAGGTCACCATGCCTTCTATATGGTAGAACTTTAACTCCATTACCACATTTAACAAAACTCTCAATATGTTTGGTTTTAAACATGAAGCTGAAATGGTTTTCTTAGTAATTAATTTACTAAATACTATGCAAAAGCATATTTTAGTTTAATACTATTGAAAACACATGCATATTCATCATGCAAAAGTACATAATAACATTAGTTGAATCTTTGAGAAACGATTTGTTATATCTTTCATATCATATAAATGTTTCGGTTTTGGAGGTTTCAGCCGCATGTGAATACCTGTTTATATTTTCTGATTTTGGAGGTTTAGGCCTTAGGGTGGACGGAAAGGGGCAGGGGCGGATCTACGTTAAAAGAACGGGTTCCCAGGAACCCATTCAATTTATAATTTTTAGCGAAAATCTATATAAAAAATTCAGTAGGAACCCATAAATAAATTGTGAGTGAACCAATAACATAAAAATGTGTAGTGTTAAACTGGTTTAAGGCGCCCTTTTAAACTAAGAGATCACAAGTTCGATTCCCGCATAGTTAAATGTAACTTTTTTCCTGATCTTTTTAATTGTCAAACCCATATTATGGTTAGTTAGTGTGTGGTCTAACTAGTGTTTTAATGTGTTAAAACTTACAATTTAGTGACCCATACATAAATTTTAAGTGAACCCGTATAACAAATCAAACTTGATTTTTCTTTGCCTTCTTGAAAACTTTTTCTTTTTGAAATTGAACAGGAAAACCTATTGGATGAACACTAACATGTATAAAATTCCAAATTTCTAATCTCTAATCGAAAGGGTTATTTTAATGTTATTACTAAATTCATAGTTATAAAATATGAATACTTTATGCAGTTTGTCCTAAATTTAGATTTCTATTACTGTATTGTTGGAGATTATTTAGGACTATTGTTGTGATTCCTTTTTGTTAATTGTCAACTAAGTTTTTTCTCCCCTAAATCTATATTAAATTGCACCTTCCAAAGATTAAACCATGGTCTCTTCATAAGAGGTAATTATTCTTGACCACTAGACCAAAGCCTAAGTTGATGATTATTTACATAAGATCAACCCACAAACTGAAGCACAAGCCATTACTCTGTTCTTAAACTGTACAAAATAATAGGATATATGCACTTTTGAAACATAAAGAGACTTGAATTTCAACTCAAACGCTACATCTAGTAAAAACAATGAAAGTCCCTATTTTGCACTTTTAATTTTTGAATTAATATGTGACCAACTTTACCCAACTCGAGACTGATTGATGTGATTTGACCCGACCCGAATTTTTTGGTTGTGAGAAATTTGACCCGAACCGACCCGAAATTTTAACGTTTGATATTAAGAAATTTGACTACTAAAAAAAGGGAACCCATAGGAAAAAAATCCTAGATCCGCCACTGGAAAGGGGGCAACAAGTGAAGGCAACCATAAGCAAGTTAGGCAAATGATTCCTTTAGTTGCGGCAACCAGACAATGTGTTAAACGAGAGGGAGAGGTGGGTTTGTGTGGAACCAATACCAATTCTAAGTGATCGCATTTTAGTTAATTAGGTATCTTTTTTAATCAAATTTTTTAAATTGGTTGTAGCATGAGAAACATGAGAAATATATGCATATTTGGTGAGTTGGCAAGTTTTGACAAGGTAATTAAAAGGCTAGTGATGAAATCTAATATGACACTAAAGTTAGAGGAGAGAGGTATTATGATAAGTGCGACATGGGACATAAGCACTCCCTCCACCCTTGGCATGTGAATACATGTTTTAATGGCAAGTGTTGTAGAGCTCTTTGAATTCATACGTGCATAGCAAAAAGGCAATGTATGTCATCCTCGCCACAACCTGCTGGATGATTTGGAAGACTCGCCACGAACTTATTTTCAAAGATCATTGGTGAAGTAAAAGCTTGATCTTTTTTATGGATTCAGTCGAGCGCTAAAGTACAGAAGCTGCTAGATTTGGCGAAATGGTGGAGTTTCAATTTTAATAGGTTCCCATTGTAATCATGTCTGTAGTGCCGAATGTGGCAAACACATGGGGATCTTCTATCTTTATTTTTACTTATGTGCCTTATATTTCTACCAGGAGCAGACCTAAAGAAGGTCCAGGCGTAGCGCGGGCTACGGCTCAAATTTTTTTCCGGTAGTGTAAATTTTTTTATTTTTTTCGATTTGTATACTAAGGACAACCCCTCAAATTTTTTTTTACAAACCAATAATAAGCCCAGTTGGTGATGATGATACAAACCCAAATAACTAAATAATAGCACATTAGATTAGCCCAAATAACTAAATAATAGCCCAATAGTGATACATTAGATTGAATGGGCGGCAAGCACATTAGATTGAACAATTAAGGGGATATCTGTGACAACCCGCACAAAACCGGTAATTTCCGTACTATTTTAATATTATTTATTATCTGCAATTATGTGCTTAAATCTCAACATGGTCTGATTTCATGCTATACATGTGAATTCATGCACGTTTTATACTTCAAAATATTGCTTTATGCATTACTTTAAGCGTTGCATCAGAAAGACTAGTAAACTCACCGGTACGACACACTGTGTCAGCAAATCTGCAGGAAGCAGTCAGATGTTAGAATTAGGGCCTAGGAATAGGTCCAACATCTAAAATACATTAAAACCCAAGTGTGGATACAAGGGTTAACATATAAACTTTCCGGAAGCCAAACTATGCACAAAAAAGCACCCGAAACGCACTTTAAATGCAGAATTCTGCACGAATCAGCACAATTCAGCTATAATATGCTTTTTAACACATTAATATCATGAAGAATTTATGTTTTATTGTCCAAAATAACTTACAAAGTGTCTGGAATTGAAACTGCCACAAAAGGTGTTTCATACTTAGTGAAACTGCGCAATTCGGCACTTTAACGAACCGTAACGAAACGAACAATCGGACAATACCCGAGACATCAAAATTTGACTAGAAGTAATGTTTTTATGATATTAAACTATTATTGGTGATAGAACACCTTAAAAATCATAAAAACACCTAAACACACTTAAACTAACTTAAACCCCATCATTTGCACTTTAAACCCCTAACTTCCCAAATTTTACACTTTACCCCCCCCCCCCACCCTTGGCTGCCCCGAGTGGGCCCACATGACTTTTATTATTTTATTTAACTATGTTCCCTAACTAGTGTGCAAGAAATCTCTTAAGGAGATCATGTGTTGGATATATTCTTTTATAAAGACCTTAAGTAGCAACATTTACCCAACATCACATAAACTTCATCTTCTCCCCTCCCCCCTGCTCTCCTTGGCCTCGGCTCAACCCACACACAAACACCCTCCCATTTTCAAGCTACCAACTCACAATCCAAGGTCACTAGGAGGTGTAAGAAGCTCATCTAAGAAGGTGTAAGGTGCTAGAAGTGGAAGGACCTCACTTTGGAGCTTTTAACCACTTGATTTCTTCCTTGATCATCTTCTTCATTTTTGTGCCACTTCCCTAGCCGTTAGAGCTAGTAGTAAGCTTCTTGATCACTAATATAAGTCATGTTTATGTTATGTAAAAGTTTCACCATCTAAACAACTTAACTTCTAATGTTAAAAATGAGAAGATCTAACATATTTATGAAGAAAACAAGTGATTACATGAATTTTTAGTGTATGTAATGAAGTTGTTGATGTTATATCGTGTGTTTATGCTTAGATCAAGTATGTTAAAGCTTAGATCCAACAAGTTTAAGCATGGATCTTGAAGGATCCATGGTTAAACTTGAAAATGAACAAATGAAGCATTATGTGAACATGAAAAATGAATTTTGATGCATAATCTTGTAATCTTGAAGTAATAAAGTGTGTGTAGAACTAATTTTTGAAACTAAAACTCATGGAAAGTTTGTTAAAAATTTAACATAAAGCTTATTTTTGAAAGATCTAAAGATATTAAGCATGGATCTTGAAAGATCCATGGTGAAACATGATGTTAAAAATGATGATCTTTCTAATGGACATAAAAATGGTTTTAGAGCATGATTTACAAACTTTAAAGACCATTAAACTCATGGATGAGTTGGTTAATAAAATAAAGTTTCATAAAAGTTTGTTTAAAATACTCAAGAACACTTTTTTTTTGGAAATATCATAATATGTTAAGTGTAGATCTAAAAGACTGCACATTTTTAACAAGAATCAAGTTCACCATAATGTTTCATATGGAAAAATTAGTATATGTTGTTGATGATTATTGTTGGAAAATTGTTTTGGTGTTGAAAAGAAAATAAACACATGTTTTGAAAACATTGGAAACCTCCATTTATAGGGGAAACTATGTCAAAATTTTTATAAAATTTTGACACTTAGAAAAAAATAAGTTTTGGTGAAACTTATTCCCTAAAAATTCACCTAAAAATATTTACCAAGGTTTCTCTAATTTTTGTAAGAAATTACAAGTTAAGAAATGATGATTTCTTCTAGTTAAAATTAATATTAAGTATGTATATTTTTAGGGGAAAATATATATATATTTAGTGATCATCAAATTTTGTGCTAAGTGTATATTATGTGTATTATATATATAATAGTGTATTAGGAACTTGAAAATACACTAAACACTCCCAAGGAGTATGAATACAAAAATACACATACAAATACATGAATATACAAGTATACAAAAATTCCTCACAAGGAAATACATGGTCAAATACAAGAAAATATATTTATGAAAATATATTTCTTAGCATATTATTAAACTTAGACAATACATGGACACTATGGAATTAAATATATATTTTTGGACAAATATATAACCTATACCAAGTATTGAAATTTATACAAAAATCGGGTGTATAACAAGAATAACCATATATATATATATATATATATATATATTATAGCATGAGAAAATATATATTTCATATAAGTCTTAAAAATATATTATTTTTAAGAAATATATTTCTGGAAAGTAATAAAAATCGAAGTATTGATTTTTGGTGAAAAATATAAAATACACAAGTATTTACCTAAAATACAAGTATACTTTCCTAAGTATACTTGTACAAAAATAATATTGAGAATATTATTTTACAAAATACTTATATTTATTTTTGGAAAAATAATATAAGTAACATACAAGAAAAGTTAAAAATATAAATTATTTTTAACACTTATTACCTTTAGAAAGACTTTATAAATGAATATATATTTGAGAAGGAAAATATATGTTTACAAATAAACAATATATACTCAGCGGGCAAAACTCGACAAACAAGGGTACGACCCTTATAAGGAATGAACATACAAAGAACATACATAAGCAAAAGATGGTGACTTGTACTTGTGTGACACAAGTCTAGTGACTAACATTACTAGAACACGTATAGGTCACGACGCTACAAAAATCAACCGGTGAAGTTTACGGCGCAGGATACGCAAAGTTGCGAGTTCATATCCCCATTTTTAAGCTTTTACTTGTTTTCTAAACTTGGGGAAAATACATGTGTTATGGTATGTTGAATACTAAAACTAAGTAATGATACTTTAGATCATGTCACGAATAGGGTGCCATAAGCACTATTAATCAATTACATACCAAGACCGCGAAACAAAAGGTTAGATCTAATGGGTTTCAGGCAACCACACTCTTGGCCACACTTTTACCAAGCAGTGCTTTTGTGTCTCTAGTCGTGAATCGACAAGTAAAAATGCATATGGTTTGGATGCTTCCTATGTCATGTCACATGTTAATGGCCTTGCAAACCATTAGCAATCTCGATTTCCTTACATTTACATAAGTACTTATTTCAGTACAATTACATACCATGTTTTCTACAGCGAATGGTTAAATGTTTACACAAAACTGCATGAATTCACACCAACATTATGTTGACGATTTTCCAAAACTCACATGTATTTCAGGTAACTAAAGTGGATGTACGTGCGGTCTCACCCTTACTCAAGAATGTCGTTTGTGTTTTTAGTTACTATGTGTCAAGACTCCTATGCCCGTTTTGCAGGGTTTGGTTGTTATGTCCCATCCTGTGTGGTGATATAAGGATCAAAACCTTTATGGTTGTCTTTGAATAATTTTGTAAATTTTCAGACAATATTTTATGTTGAGACGTAAACTCAAAACATAACTTATGTTTTTAATTATGTAATGCTAATGGCATTTGAAGTTGTTTTATGATCACGCAGTATGTTTACCATTCGTATGCAATGAGAACCATTCAAGATCACACCTCGTGCTTCCGCCTTAGAAAGGGGTGTGACAGATTGGTATTTGAGCTGCGATAGTAGTGAACCAGGATTCCTTCTCGAGTCTAGACTACAATCTTTAGGATCCTCTCACGAAAACCATTTTTCAAAAGTTTTCATTGCATAAAACTTTCTGCGACATCCACTACCTGAAACTGTTTTCAAAGAGTCAAGTAAGGACACTACGAGATTTAGGGTGCACTGGAGTTGCACTTGTCTTTGACTGAGAATTACTTGCAACAATGTGTATAATTATTTGTATATTAATTAAGTAATAATTAAGATGTACATATACTAGGAATAAAATATTACAGGTACACATGTCTTCGTCTAAAAGCAGTGGCCTCTCTGAAGGAAGTGACCCGATGATGATTGTCTCTGATGACAAGATTTCTTCAGCACAGGAAACATTCACGTCTGACTTCGAGACCAACCCTGAGATGATAACCGACGACGATGACGATCTCGACGATGTCTTAGCTTTGCCTTTACCTTTCCATGACCAGTTCACCATCGGGACTGCTGAACACCTCATTGAGCCTATTCCCATTCATGTTATTCCTTTTGCCGCCATCCCTGCTGAGGACTGGCCTTTCATTGATGACCTGGATTATAGTGTGGTCCCTCCTGTTGTGTTCGTTATCGATATTCCTTTCCGATTCTGACCTTGAGTCTGATGCCGATTCCTTCGATTCAGTGATATTTTCGGCCCTTTATGCTGCTGGACTGAGAGCTTATCCGACTGGTGATGATAATGACGCTATGCCAGTTATGCCATTCACTCCTACCCGTGTTCCCACACCTCCCCACACTCCTACTCAGATCAGCTCCCTCGCCCATCGAATTTATGAGCTTGAGGATGAAGTGACTCATCTGCATAGTTTGATCTTCCCTACACCCCCACCCTCTTCACCAGGCTATTAGGTTTCCTTTACAGGTACCTTGATGGAGTAGTATTTTTTGGTATAAAGACTACAACCGAGACTTGGGTACAACTTGAAGACAAGAACCGCCAATGTGAAGAAAGATAATTTATCTTTGATACGTATTAAACTTGTACTATAGGGTGATGTAACCCTTATGCATTTTGTTTCCTTCGCAAACAATGATGTAACAAGTTGTCCTAATATGTATAAAGGCTCGGTGAATATCTTATGACACATCAATATTTATCTGTTTATGCATGCTTGTTGTTGTATGAATTGATTTATATGTCGGCGGATTGTTTGATATTGCTTATGTGTATGTTTTTACATATATGTACTACCACCGTTTAGTGTGATGATATCAAACAAATGTCTAACTCTGTTGTGTTGTGTTTCGGAAGAACATGGCACCCAGGAAAGCTATGAACGCTCGTGATCAACCCCTTCCTCCCCCGATGCCGAGGACTGCTGAAGAACTGAACTCCCTGCTGGAAGAAAGGATCTCCGAAGCTATCGCTCAGTATGAGGCGAACAGTACTGAACACAATGGAGGACCAAGCGGTACTAGACGTAATGGACATGGATATTCGTCTGGAGGAAACACAGCTCAAGGTAACCTTAAGATGATTTTCTAAACATGGTGAAATTTATGAACGGTCTTTGTTTCATTATTTCATTGACTGCTCACGTGTGAATTGGTTGGATCAATTCCAGGCTGCACCTTCAAGCAGTTTCTCGACTGCAAGCCACTGAATTACGACGACAATTGAGGTGCAGTGGCTTTTGTGCGCTGGACGGAGAAAACTGATTCCACTATCCGCATGAGCAAGTGTACCACGGACCAGCAAGTCACCTTTGTTACTGGGCTGTTTGTTGATGAGGCTTTGACTTGGTGGAATTTGCAAGTCCAGACTCTAGGAGATGATGTTGCGTATGGTATAACTTGGGATGAGTTGAAGGAAAGGATGAGAGAGAAGTATTGCTCTCGTGCTGAACTCCAAACGTTGGAGACTGAATTTTGGAACATGTCCATGGAAGGTGCGGACATCGTTGGTTATACTCGAAGGTTCCATGATCTGTCAAGAGTGATCCCCTATCTGGTGACTCCTGAATTTAAGTGCATCGAGTGCTACATCTGGGGATTGGCTCCGGAATTTCGCAGCATGGTAACTGCGGCTAAACCCACAACGATCACTCAGGCTGTAACTCTGGCTGTCAGCCTTACTAAGGATGCTGTCCGTATGAAGAAGTTGTCTCTGAACCCTACTCAGAAAACCGAGACGCATGCTGAGTCTTCTGGTGACAAAAAGGGGAAGCATTCGAATCTGAGCCAAGTGACGCGTAACAACAACAAGGGCTCCAGCAATAAGAAATGTGACCCCAATCCACCTAAGGAGTCGAAAACACTTGCAGCAGCAAATGACGCTACTACCAGAGGGTACCAGGGCACTCTGCCCAAATGCAATCAGTGCAAGCGTCACCATGAAGGAGTCTGTCGCATTCCAAAATGTGACAAGTGTGGAAAACTAGGTCACCGCACCGAGAACTGTTGGGGAAAAGGAAATGGAAATGGTAAAAGGAACGGGAATGGAAAACGAAATGGTGCTGGTAATGGGAACGGTAATGGCAATAGTAATGGTAACCGGAATGGTAATGGAGCTGGGCAGAATCAAGGATGCTTTGGATGTGGTAGCAAAGACCATTTCAAGAAAGATTGCCCAAGGGAAAACAACGCTCAAGCCCGAGCATTTGTGATTGGAGCAAGGAACGCGCGCGAGGACCCTAATGTGGTCACCGGTACGTTTCTCGTTAACAATCACTGTGCATCCATACTATTTGATACTGGTGCCGATTATAGTTTCATGTCTGTGGAATTTAAACGTATGCTTGGAATAGAATCTAGTAGATTAGATATTCCGTATTCCATAGAACTAGTTGATGGTAAACTTGTTGAATCGGGCGAAGTTGTTAGAGGTTGTGCATTAGAACTTGGTGAGCAGAAATTTAGTATCGACCTCTTACCTGTTCAATTGGGTAGCTTCGATGTGGTGGTCGGAATGGACTGGTTGTCCAAGTATAAGGCTGAAGTTGTTTGTCACGAGAAAATCATTCGCATCCCTCTTGCGAATGATGAAACTCTCATCGTGCATGGAGAGAAACGTGACACGCCTCTGTGAATCATCAATTGTGTGAAGGCGCAGGAGTGCTTAAGGAAAGGATGTGTTGCATTCCTGGCACACGTTGTAGATAAGAAATCTGAAGAGCCAAAACTCGAAGACATTCCTATGGTGAAGAAATTTCCTGATGTTTTTTTCCCGAAGATTTGCCAGGACTACCTCCGCAAAGACAAGTCGAATTCCATATTGACTTGGTCCCAGGAGCCGCTCCTGTAGCCAAGGCACCCTATCGACTTGCGCCATCCAAGATGCAAGAATTATCTACACAACTCCAGGAGTTGTTTGATAAAGGATTCATAAAGCCGAGCTTCTCGCCTTGGGGAGCTCCGGTTTTGTTCATGAAGAAGAAGGATGGAACATTGCGGATGTGTATCGATTATAGAGAATTGAGTAAGCTCACTGTCAAGAATCAGTATCCACTACCGAGGATTGACGACTTATTCAATCAGTTGCAAGGATCAAGCTATTACTCCAAGATCGACCTTCGGTCTGGATATCATCAGTTAAGGATCCAAGAAGAGAGCATACCGAAGACTGCGTTCAGGACACGTTATGGGCATTACGAGTTCCTTGTGATGCCATTTGGGTTAACGAACACACCAGCCGCGTTTATGGATCTGATGAATCGTGTTTGCAAACCATATCTTGATAAATTCGTGATTATATTTATCGATGATATCCTGATTTATTCCCGAATGAGAGAAGAGCACAAGCAACACCTCAGGACCATACTGGAACTACTGAAGAAAGAAAAACTTTATGCAAAGATTTCAAAATGTGAATTATGGATTCGCAAAGTACAGTTCCTTGGTCATGTTGTGAACGAGGATGGTATTCATGTAGACCCAACAAAGATAGAAGCGATAAAGAATTGGGAAGCTCCCAAAACACCAACCGAAGTTCGACAATTTTTGGGATTAGCAGGCTATTACCGCCGATTTATCGAGAATTTCTCTAAGATAGCCCAACCACTGACTTCCCTTACGCAGAATGTAGGATCGTATACAGACCCGAACGAGTCTATCAGAGGAGTCTCGATCAGTTGCAGGTGCGGAAACAAGTAACTGATGTAGAAATAGCTGGCAATTCACTTTAAACACCTTTTGTATTGATATTACAGTGTTTACAATCAATTGGAAGACCGGCAGCACTTCGGTATCCGTAAACAAGAACTGTTACAAATGATTTCGTTCTTCAGGTATATATAGGGTCTGAGATTTCGCTCATATGGACATGATGTCCATAAAAGCGAAATCATCATGACAAATAAGCGAAATCACATGTCCCTAAGAGCGAAATTACCTCCTAAATCACATACATTCTCATGTTTTCTCGTAAAACGTGCTCTAATCTAACAATCTAAGACTAAGACTCGATACAAGACGAAGTCGATAGATGCATGCACTAACAGACTCCCCCTCAGATGTTGACGAGTCTTAAGTGTCGAGTCTTAGCATCTTCAGTCTTGATCTGTCTTTGGGCTTCACTCTCTCAATCTCTTCTCGCAGGTCTTCAGACTCCCCCTTGCGATATGCTGGCATTTCTTCAGATCATCAGCATCATCAGCTTTAGGATCGTTGTCTGGCTTTCCATCTCACAACTTCTTAGGATCAATCAGCCTGGCTCTTCATGTTCCAAGATCGTTGCCTGGCTATCTCCAATCAGAGTTCTCAGGTATTGGAACCTGTCTCTCATCTAGCTTTGATCTCAGAAATAAATACCCTGGCTTATCTTATCCTGCAAAAACTCTACCTCAAAGTAAATTTCTCTCTCATACATATTTCAAACATATAAACTTGCACTAACTCAGACTTTCCTTTAAATCCTGAACAAAATGATTTTTCAATTTGATTAACCACTTGAAGGTTTGATCCAAAATAATCAGTTTAACACTCAGATTCCCCCTCAA
This sequence comes from Helianthus tuberosus, assembly GCA_030545235.1. Lineage (NCBI taxonomy): Eukaryota > Viridiplantae > Streptophyta > Magnoliopsida > Asterales > Asteraceae > Helianthus > Helianthus tuberosus. The sequence continues at coordinate 102,734,745 of CM060418.1, forward strand.
ATTATACTCATCATATTTAGCACTCAGAATTTTGAAAATCAGCTTTTCAATACCAGTTGTCAAAAATCTTTTTAGATTTTTTTAAACTTTATGCTAAAACACACTTAAATTTTTTTTGGATTTTGTAATAAAGAAAATGTAATGCAGTAAAGAAATATTTACAAACAATATTTTTGTGAGTTCGTGTAAGAGGATCATATCAGTTTATGAGACAAGTCACCAACACCGTTAGGCTTCATTTCATTTTAAGTTCTAAACAATTCACTTAGATTGTCAGTATACTGGTCCATTTAAATTTTCACACAAAGTTCAACTGCTTCGAGATACGATATTAATGTCTTAAGCACTTAAACTTAATCGCGTGTCCCACCACTTGAATATACTCCTGTATCCAGATCCCAATATTCAGTCTTACAGGTGAGTATACCACAGCTGATATCTGTAAGGGGTTATAAATTATGAAGAATCATGAGAGCTCAGGTCAGAACTACCGTTCAGCAGAGAGATCATGACTCAACTTTTGGGTGTGTCCCCTTTAAAGGATCTTTTGATTACAACAGCAATGACTATCAATTTTATTGTTTCATCAATTTGCTGAGGGCGGCGCTATATTTCAAGCATGCAGAAAGTATTATTCGAGGACTAGGTCAGAACTTCCATTCAGCAGAAGTCCTGGAATAATACCCCAGATATCACTGAGCATAAAGACCTAGTATCTCAGAAAGAGGGACCTTTCAAACAAGATTTCGGGGGTTACCCATATATCCAAGAAGTTGTTCCCCACGATATAAGCAAGTTTGAATTTAGGTTTATATCTCGTCACAATCTACTAAATGTGCAAAAACCTACTGGCATATCCGCAGTGAGATTGTTTATCACATTTTTAACTCTCCAATTCTTTAGCATGTTGTGACAGTCCACTGATGTACTATCATTTCCTCTTTTTCACAACAAAACTCATTTTTGATTTTATCATGTTTTTGTATTTTTCAAATTTTCTAATGTTTTTGGATTTTCTGAAAAATTCTATTCCCCCTAAAATGCAAACACATTAAAGAAATTTGAAAAACAAACTATAACTCTTGACCCACTTGAAACATAAAATGCAAAACAAACTATACAGAAACACGACAACCGATATCAAATCGCTTTAATTCGCCATTCATTAGGCATAAACAATCTGAACTCCCCCTTTCACAAACCATTTTCTCATTTAGATTTCAAAACACTTAAGTTTGTTTTAATCAAAATGATTTTTCCGGAAAATGAGTTTGTTAAGATAAAAACCACTTGTAGGTTTACCACTTGTTTAAGTATGGGGATATGGTTCATCATTTTGTTCTTTGTGTTATCATGTGTAGTAAATCAAGTACAAATTAATGTCCCTGATTTACCGTTTTGCAATTAAGCAACCTGTACCATTTGTAAAAATAACCAAACAATACCACTTGTAGGTATATTCAAAATGCCGATTCCTGCTTCGCACTTACCAACCTGGAAGCTCCGGCGTAGTCATTCAACCTGTAACATTTTAACAATTTTAAGAACTTTTCATACAAACTCATAAAACATGAATGATGCCGATTCCTGATCCATGATTACAAACTTGGGATCTCCGGCAAGTCAGATTTTTCAAGCAAAGAAAATGTCCACCCAAGCCTTACCAGCCTTGGGTGATTTCAATTCAGATTCAGTTGGGGTGTAAGTTGCTTTCTTTGTAGCATAGAAATCTTTTACCCCTTTAACTTTCCCATCGACCATCTTTCCGAAAATTTTCTTCACATTTCCATTAAAAGCTTTCTCAACATCAAAATTATCATTCTCTGAATAAAACTGATTTGAGATTTCAACCTTTCCAACCTTTCGTTTAAAATTCTCAGTCCTCAATGGTGGAAAGTTCTCATCATCCATTGAAAGAACTGAGTTTTCATCTTTCAACTCAACTTGTGGCTCATCTGATTTTATGGAATCAGATTCATCGCCAGATTTTACTTCAGATTTCTTAACAACCCATTTTTGATTGTCAAGTTTCACATTTCTTCTGTAAAATCTTTTTGAACATTCACCAACTTCATATGTAGAATTTTTGAAAATCTTAAATTTCTCAGTTGGTGGTTCGGTTTTATCAACAACAACTTCTTTCAGTTTTCCAGAAACTCCCTGTTTTGTCTTGGTTGATTTAGGACAATTCCATGCAATGTGTCCAACTTCATTGCATCTAAAACAGGTTCTGGTTTCTGTTCTCTGAACTTCATTCTTCTTTTTCTCAGCAAGGAATTCTTGATTTGTTTGTCTCCAAAATGAGCTCTTCTGTTCTTCCTCTGCAGTTGTCCCTAAAACAAATTTAACTCTAGAATTAAAATCTTTAATATATTTTTCATTTTTATAGTTTTTAGGTGGAATAAAACCTAATCCTTTCTTTTTGTAGCTACCATTATGGTTTGGTTTCTTTTGAAAACCAGAACCATAATTGTAACTCTTTTTCTTGTTTAAATGTTGTTAAACTCTTGAAGTGTATTTCTTAGGTTTTCCAGTAAGATTTAAATCTTTTATTTTAGAAATATTAATTTCTGTTATTTTGAAAACCTTTTTGATCATGTCAAAACAAACACTTCTTATTGGAAACTCTTTATCAAAATATAATTTGTCCGAATCATTCAAAGTATACACAACTTCAAATGTTTCATCATTCAAATTAGATTTTGACAACAAAAACTCTTTACTGTAAACCCGTTTTCCCGACGATTTTGAAATTTTTCCGGACGAACTAGAACTCCTGACTGACTGACACGAACTTTCGGACTTGGACTTTGACTCTGTCTCCTCATCCTTATCCAACACCTGATCGACCACTCGTTTTATCAGTTCTGACTCATGATCTGTATCGGACGCTGTGAACGTGACATCAATATTATCCGGTAAAACATCGGTTATCTCGGATTCTAACTTAATATTGACCGCCTGTTTTAGTTCTTCCTCATTCGGTTTTCTAGGTGAATATCCTTCCCAAATCGGAGGCGGACACTTATTATAACAGACACCCTGTTTCTTACCAGTATCCTTTTTTCTTCTTTGGCTTTGTTTCTTCATCTTTAAACGCTTCAAATCCTTCAACTGTTGGATAAATTCTATCAATTATGTAGTCACAACCTTTGTAACTTTGCAGCAATCTTCTGATTCTTTCATTCTCAGCTGCTTCACTATCCGACTCTTTCTTCCACTTTGCACATTCTTCTATGTACAAGTTGATCTCTTTCTGGTTTGTCATCATGGTAGCATTCATCATCTTCAAAGCTTTCTCTCTTTCAGAGTTAGTCTTCTCCAGACTATTCACATGTCTGTTCAATACGTCATACGACTTTTTCAAATTCTTTACATCAAACAACAATTATTCTTTCAACTTTTCTAACTCACTAAACCTCTCATCTTTTTCTGTACATTGTTTACAAGACTCTAAACATGTAAGACAGGGTTTTGTGATTTCAACGATCTTCTCGACTTCAACTATCTTTTCAACTTCCACAATCTTCTCAATCACTTTGACTTCTTTCAATTCTTTTGAAGCTTTCTTCTCTTTCAGTTTCTTCAATTTTCTGCAAAATAAAATTCAAAAGTGTCAGAAGATAAATGCGTTTTTCCAAGATTTATCTGTTCCATCTCTTCATCATCACTTGTTTCTGATGAACTGTTTTCAGAAGAAACAGATCCTTCATTTTCACTTTTCTCTTCATCTAATAACACTTCCATCCATTCCTTCAACATTTCTGGCTTTCGTATAATCTGAGCAATAAACGCTCCAACATTTGAATCAGCTGGAATGTACTTGTCCCAGCTAAATCCTTCAGCCATTTTCTCATCATCTTGATCAACGATGCCGTAGTAAGCTTTCCTGTTTGCATCTTCGATCATTTGTCCATGTGCCGTTTGAGTTGCCTTTTGTTGATGCGGTTGATGAGTGATTTGCTGATAAATGGATTTCCTATAATAATCATCTTTCCCAAATGACTCCTTTTCTCCTCTCGGCTGCTGATTCTTGCATTCTCTTTTAAAGTGGCCTTTCTCCCTGCAACGAAAACAGACAACTTTAGATTTATCAAATCCTAAGTTAGAAAGGTTTGCATCCAAGATATCATTTCTTCCTGTAATCAATCTAAACTTTTCTGCTCTCCTCAAAACACTCGCCAAGGCCCATTTAATATCCATCAATTCCAGCTCTTCTGCATCAATTTGGTCATAATCTTCCTTTGTGAGCATCGGATTGCCAATTCTTCCGGCAATCAACCCTTCATAAGACTCTAATGCAGTGACCAATAATCCTATATGATGCTTTACAACTTCTTCAGTATAATTTTGACCATTTTGAAGATGTAGAGCTACATTACACTGAATCGAATGCCCATTTCCAGCAGATGCACTTTGAACACTTGGAGGATTCACCGTTAAGAACCCACTAGTGTTAACTGATCTTTAACTGCTTGGTTCAGATTGATTTCCAGCACTAAATGCAGTTTGGATCTTTGAACTGGCTTCAGCAGTTTGAACATTTCCTTTGTAGTAAAGTTTAATATCTTGTTGATGAGTTGAACTGTTCATTCTAGCAATTTTCTGCTGCTCAAGATCCTGTGCCTCCAGCTTCTCAATAAACTGTGCAATTGATAACCTGCTAAACTGTCCGGAATTCTTCAATATCATCAGATATGTACCCCATTCCTTTTGCGGTAATGCATCAGCAAGCTTTTCAACCCATTCTGCTGGAGTTTTTGTTATCTTCAGCTGTGACATAGTGCGTACAAGATGACAGTATCTCTCAATGAGAGTCTTTGTTGTCTCACCAGGCATGCACGTAAATTATTCAAACTCTTTCTTCAATAAAGCTGCTTTACTCTGTAACATTTCAGTGCTTCCCTCAAACTTCTTTTTAAGAGCTTCCCAGATAGAATAAGCATTTTCATCATGTTGAAGCAACAAAAATATATCTTCTTTTACCGCTTGTTGTAACAAATTGATCATCATTTTCTCTCCTTTATAACTTTCCCTCTCTTGTTCAGTAAATTCAGAAATGATTTTATCAACTCCCATTGTATTCTTTGGCCTCTCATATTCAGTTTCGATACTCTCCCAAGCTTTTAGATGATTTGCCTGTACCCAATTCTCAAACCGTTTCTTCCATCCGTGATAATCTTCAATACCCATGAGTTTCGGGGGTTTTTGCATTGTTCCGGTTTCATTCTCCATTGTCATGGTCTTAGTAATGTCGGATGGACTAGTCGGAGTTGTAGCAAAAGCGTTGTAGAACTCAGTATCCATTTTTTAATGCACGTTGTTCAAACACAGGTACTTATGAGCGAAATTAGGTTCTGAGTGACCTTATGAGCGAAATCAGGAGTTATGGTGCCTTAAAAGCGAAATCAGTTTGTCTGAATGTACTTATGAGCGAAATCAGGTGCTAATGGTGTTCAGAAAAGCGAAATCAGTAGTCTTGAATTGACACATAAGCGAAATCAGATTTAAGGTTGGTCATAAAAGCGAAATCAAGGTTAATATGTGTACAGAAGAGCGAAATTAAGTCTTAAGATTGTCCTTATGAGCGAAATTAGGGTTTCAGTATGGTCTTATGAGCGAAATCAAGTGTTCATTGGGGGGAAATCAGAGGATGTCCAAATAAGCGGAATCAACTCGGAGGTCCATTTTGTCCATTTTTACTTTGAATTTAAAGCTTAAACTTTCAAGGATTTATCTATGATCAATTTCCTACAGTCTGTGAAAAATTGAACAGGTTTCGACCGTAAAATCTCGTTCTGATGAAGAAAGAAGGTGTAGAAGTAAGAATTTATGATGAAATCCAGCAAATCTCTGTAGAACTCCTCCTCCTGAAGCTCTGATACCACTTGTAGGATCGTATACGGACCCGAACGAGTCTATCAGAGGAGTCTCGATCAGTTGCAGGTGCGGAAAACAACTAACTGATGTAGAAATAGCTGGCAATTCACTTTAAACACCTTTTGTATTGATATTACAGTGTTTACAATCAATTGGAAGACCGGCAGCACTTCGGTATCCGTAAACAAGAACTGTTACAAATGATTTCGTTCTTCAGGTATATATAGGGTCTGAGATTTCGCTCATATGGACATGATGTCCATAAAAGCGAAATCATCATGACAAATAAGCGAAATCACATGTCCCTAAGAGCGAAATTACCTCCTAAATCACATACATTCTCATGTTTTCTCGTAAAACGTGCTCTAATCTAACAATCTAAGACTAAGACTCGATACAAGACGAAGTTGACAGATGCATGCACTAACACAGAAGGTGTCACGACCCCCGCCCCGGTTTGACCCGGTCCAGGAGCCGCGGGACAGAAACCCGTGGTATTCATTAATTGAGTTGACAACGAAAGATTTTAGCAGGATCTTTTAAACTTGAAATGCCCGATTATTTTATTTCATAATTCGGGATAAACCCCCGTAATTTACAATAGAGGAATTTCACAAGGAAATTCCCTGATTTTACAAAACATGTTTATTTTAACTGAGCCACTACTTCAAGCTTGTTAGTGCTCCGTAGCACTTTTCCTTGGTTCACAGTAGTCACCTGAAACATGTTTAAAAATATTTTATCAGCGGGGAAATACTGGCGAGTCACTCAAATTTGATAAAACGACACATAGTTATAAATTACAGCATAAGAGCGATTACAATGGCTTCTATCTTATTTTTATCTGGCGCCGTGTCACCTCCTGGTGACGATGGTCATGCCACTATCGGGTCCTTTCACCCGATTAGTGACGATTATCACTGTTAGGTCAATGAACCTAACCGTGAGAAATTAGTAATGTGCACAATACCCCACTAGCCAGTGATTCAAGATAACCACGACTTAATCCCTGTAAATATAACTTTTGAAAATGCTTGGAGTATTGTAAAACATTATTGATAAAAAGAGAATGACTCACATTGCAGATTTAATCGGGCAGAGTTTAGCCTACTGATTAGCCTTGTAACCTAAATTAAATAATAATGCGTACGAACTAGGTCAGTAACTAATACAGCATTTACGATAACTCACAAGATTAAAACCCTCACGATGAATGACAAAGTGCAATACTTAAACATCCATCGGATAGTTTCAATCGATCGGACATTGAATCGTAGCAGCGATCGAGTTAATACCCTGTATCATAGCAGCACCTCCCTATTTTGAAAGTGAAATTAGAATTTGAGTAGTAGAACTTCGTTTTTGAGAATTGTTTTCGACGCCAGTGAACTGCTCATGATCAGTCCTATTTATAGCTGAAAAATGGGGTTTACGCGGCCCGCGTAAGCCCCCTCTTGATCCTTACACGGCCCGCGAGGGTCACCTATTCGTAGATTAGGGCTAGCGTGTCATACCTAGGGTTGCCACGTGTGTGACACGTGGCCTGTTCATGATCCGGAGATTCAATGAGTTGTCGCGGCCCGAGTAAGCCTAGGCTTACTCTTACGCGGCCCGCGTGAAACCCAAAAATCTGTTTTTCTTGGTTTTTCATGCATAATAGGGTTTCAGGGGTCCGGGTTTTCACTTACTGGTCGTTTTGGGATAATTTTGAACGTCCTTACATCCTCCCCACCTTATTAAAAATCTCATCCTCGAGATTTATTGGAATAAGTGAGGATACTTTTGCTTCATCTCAGATTCCAGCTCCCAAGTGTATTCGGGTCCTCTTTTCGAATCCCACTTGACCTTGACCAGCACTAGTCGCTTGTGCTTGATAAACTTGACCTTTCGGTCTTTTATTTGAAGCGGTTTCTCTACGAACTTTAACTTTTCTTTTACCTCTATGTCTTGAAGAGGTATTACCAGCGATTCGTCCGATAGACATTTTTTGAGGTTGGATACATGAAATACCTCATGTACTCCAGCTAATTCTTCTGGTAGTTGTAAACAATAGGCAACTGGTCCTATACGTTGAATTACTGAGAATGGTCCTACGTACCTTGGGCTCAACTTTCCTTTCTTACCGAACCAAACTACTTCTTTCCAAGGGGAAACTTTCAAGGGTACCTTATCTCCGACTTGAAATTCTAGTGGCTTGCGTCGATTGTCGGCATAACTCTCCTGACGATCTCGAGCAGTTTTCAGTCTTTCCTTGATCTGAGTGATCTTGTCGGTGGTCTCTTGCACAATTTCAGGACCTGATAATTGGCTTTCTCCTATTTCTACCCAACTAACTGGAGTTCTGCACTTTCGTCCATACAGTGCTTCAAATGGGGCAGCTTCGATGCTTGCATGATAACTATTATTATAGGAGAATTCGATTAAAGGTAGGTGGTCGTCCCAGTTTCCACCAAAATCTATCACACATACTCGGAGCATCTCCTCTAGGGTTTGTATCGTCCTTTCACTTTGTCCATCTGTTTGAGGATGATATGCAGTACTAAATTTTAGTCGGGTTCCCATTGCTTCCTGGAAACTTGTCCAGAAGTGGGAAGTAAAACGACTATCTCTATCTGATACGATGGAGAGTGGAACTCCATGTAAGGATACTACTTCATCTACATACAACCTTGCCAACCTTTCCATGCTAAAGGTTTCTTTCATGGGTAGAAAATGAGCTGATTTGGTTAACCGATCCACAATTACCCAAATCGCGTCATTACCTTTTCTGGTTTTGGGTAACTTAGTAACAAAGTCCATGGTTATGAGTTCCCATTTCCATACAGGCATTTCTAATTGTTGTAGTAGACCTGAGGGTTTCTGGTGTTCTGCCTTAACTTGTGAACAAGTAAGATACTTAGGTACATATCTTGCTTTGTCCTTTTTCATTCCTATCCACCATAAATTATTTCTTAAGTATTGGTACATTTTATTGTTACCAGGATGCATGGTATACCTAGATTTATGAGCTTCCTCCAAAATCTTATCTCTTAATTCTCCTTGCTTGGGTACACAAATCCTTTTCTTATGGAATCTCCAAATTCCATCACTTCCTTGCTCTAATTCTTTTACTCGTCCCTTCATTCCTTCAACATCATCCTTAATTGCCGTATCCTGAACATTCTTCAGTTATTCCATTAAGTCTAACTGTAGATTTAATCTAAGAGCACGAACTCGTCGTTGTTTTTCATGATACTTACGACTTAAAGCATCTGCAACTACGTTTGCTTTTCCTTCGTGATATTGAATATCACAGTCGTAATCACTTAAGATTTCCATCCATCTTCTTTGCCTCATGTTCAATTCTTTTTGCCCAAATATGTATCTTAAACTCTTATGATATGTATAGACAGTAAACTTACTTCCATACAAATAATGTCCCCAAATCTTAAGGGCAAAAATTATGGCTCCTAACTCTAAGTCATGAGTCGTATAGTTTTCCTCGTGCTTTTTCAATTGCCTTGAGGCATACGCAATTACCTTCTTGCGTTGCATTAGCACACTTCCTAATCCTAGTTTAGAAGCATCACAGTAAACTTCAAAATCTTCGGTCCCTTCTGGTAAGGCAAGAATTGGGGCGTTTGTTAACTTTTGCTTCAAAATCCTAAAGGCCTCTTCTTGCCTAGGTCCCCATTCAAACTTAACTGCTTTACAGGTTAGCTTAGTTAATGGTATAGCTATTTTAGAAAAATCCTTAATAAAACGCCTATAGTATCCAGCTAACCCTAAAAAGCTTCTAATTTCCATAGCTGATTGCGGAACCTTCCATTTGGTGATTGCTTCTATCTTTGAGGGATCTACGTGAATACCTTCGTGATTCACCACATGTCCTAAAAATTGCACCTCCTGTAGCCAAAATTCACACTTCGAGAATTTGGCGTAAAGCTTTTCTTTTCTTAACAAAGTTAAGAGTGCATGCAGGTGCTGACAGTGCTCATCCTGGCTTTTGGAATAAATAAGTATATCGTCGATGAAGACAATTACAAATTTATCCAAGTATGGTTTACAGATTCTATTAATCATGTCCATAAATGTTGCAGGAGCATTTGTTAGTCCGAAGGGCATGACTGTAAACTCGTAATGACCATACCTAGTTCTGAAAGCAGTTTTATATATGTCTTCTTCTTGCACCTTCAACTGATGGTATCCGGAGCGTAAGTCGATCTTAGAAAAGTATCTAGCTCCTTGAAGTTGATCGAAAAGATCATCGATCCTAGGCAAAGGGTATCGATTCTTAACTGTAACCTTATTCAATTCCCTATAATCAATACACATTCTCATTGACCCATCTTTCTTTTTCACAAACAACACTGGAGCTCCCCACGGGGATGAACTAGGTTGTATAAATCTTTTACTTAGTAATTCATCTAACTGCTTCTTTAGTTCTAACATTTCGGTGGGTGCTAACCGATAAGGAGCCTTGGCTATCGGTGTAGTTCCAGGAATTAGATGAATTCTAAATTCGACGTCCCTATTGGGTGGTAATCCTGGTAGTTCTTCTGAGAATACATCTGGGTATTCTGCTACTACAGGAATTTCTTTAAGTTTCTTACCTTTCGTGTTAATTATTTCTGAAATCATATACACTACTTCTTGTTTTCTTGAATAACTGGCCAATTTCATTACTGAAACGAATTTCAGTGGCTTTCGTGGCTTATCTCCTGTAATTGTAATCACCTCTCCTGTGGGTGTATGAATTTCTACGGAATTTCTATCACAAAGTATTCGAGCATGGTTGGCTACTAACCAATCCATTCCTAACACGACATCAAATCCGGCTAAATTCATAGGTAACAGTTTTGCAGAAAATTTATTGCCTAAGAGTTCAATCTTTCCTTCTCGCAAAATCTTATCTATGTTAACAGAATTTCCATCTGCTGTTTCGACTGTAAAAATCTGCCTAAGTTTGGTCAAAGGTAGGTTAAGAGCTTGGCAGAATAAAGTATTTATAAAACTTTGGTTTGCACCAGAGTCAAATAATACTTTTGCATAAACGTCGTGAACTAGGAACGTACCAGCTATTACGTCAGGGATTAACTCTGCTTCCTGAGTAGTTAACTGGAAGGCTCTTACGTTTCTCTTGGTAGTTCCTTCTGCAGGTTTGGCTTTATTGTCAGCTGGTTTGACCAATTTCGGGCAGTCTGGCCTAAAATGTCCAGCTTCTCCACAGTTGTAGCAGATCGTTGATTTCTTCTTCCTGCAATCTTCTTCTTGATGCCCTGGAATTTTGCAGAAATTGCAATACCCTTTGCATCTTCCAAAATGATTTCTTTTACAGGTATTGCAAAATGGAACGGTGGAAGTTTGCCCAGTTCCCCTTCTCTTGAAATTACCACTGTTACCCATACGGAATCCTTGGGTAATCTTATGGGCCACTTCCTTTTTATGGTTTTCTTCTCTTGTGCATACCAGCCGGTCAGTTAGGGTGTTAGCTAATTCCAGAGCATCATCAATTGTGCGAGGTCTCGCAGCTTTGATGATATCACGGATTTTGCCAATCAACCCCAAATATAGCGGGAAATAAGTACCGGTTCTGGTGAGGCCAGGGTTGGTACTACTCTAGCATACTCGAAGAATGTCGAAGTATGCCCTCGACAGTCTACCCCCACCATCTGGTGGTTCAAGAATTTATTCGCCATTTGTTCCTTTTCATATTCAAGACATAACTTTCTTTCTACTAGCCGCTTAAATTCTTCCCAACTCATGGCATAGGCCACATCGCTTCCCTTGGCTTGAAGTACCGTATTCCACCATTCTAGCGCCCATTCTTTAAAAAGATTCGACGCGTACATGACCTTGTCTTCCTCGGCATATTTACTTATTTTAATTACTGCCTCGGTTTTCTCTAACCAACGCAGCGCCGCAGTTGCCCCTTCATTGCCTGCGAACTCAACATGTTTACAGGCAAGGAACTCCTTGTAAGTGCAACCAGGCGTTGCAGCTTTCATTCTTTTGAGAATTGGGGCTTGCAGTACATCATTATCGTTGTTAGTATGGTTGCCGCCTCCATTTACGCTATTACTGAAGTTGTCCTCATGAGTACGTTTACTAGGAATAATCTGTTGAGGTTCAACTGGATTACGAGCAGCATCAAGGATTGCTGGAATAGCATTGGCTATTCCTTGGGCAACGATATTCTCTATTTCTTGCCTATTGAGGAAGTGATCCTCAATATTCTGCTCAGAATGGTTAGTCTCATTAGCTGGTTCATTATTAGCGTGTTCCATCTTGTAATTAACATATATAAGTTATTAGCATAAAATAAATAACAACTATATGCAAAAAAAAATCGTACAACAATCACAACACACGTATAGCCAAAATTATCGATTTCTCGACTTCCATTTTTATATATTATATTATGCATCCGTACACACTTGTTATCTTACAAAAGTTTTATTTTTAGGTTATTTTACAAATTTATATTTTTATTACTATTATTATTATACAATCACAGCTTCACAACCATCCCACCATCATCAATTGGCATTTAGAAGCGATGTTCCCTCTCGTCGTACTTCCAGGAGATCTGTTCTCCCACCTTCCGGATTCTATTCCATGCGTCCACCAGCTCCTCGCCAAAATGGTGGAGTTCAGCCAAATTCTCATTGCTCATTGGTGGGTCTGATGCAGGCTCTGGGTCGAACTGAGGGAAAAATGTATAAGGGTTATTTAGGAGGTTCTGAAATTGCCAATCGTTGGTCCACCATTCTTTCATTTCTCCTAGAGGTCGGGTGTTAACAAGGGGATCTGGGATGGCCGGTTCCAAGTTCATTGGAAGTTGGGTCTCGGCAGGACAAGTGAAGAGGTTTTCATTGACAGGCCTGGGGATATCTCTATTCCTTTTCCTTTATCCATGGGATCCTCCATCTTGGCAACTTTCTTAGTTGCTGGTTTTTTCCTGCGTACACGCCTCCAGCCCACAAACCTTCTTCTTTTCTTTGGCTTTGGTTTCTCCGGAGGTTGAGCTTGGAATTCCATAGGTTCCTCAATATCGGCCAAATAACCGGTAAAGTCTCTGGAAACTTCCACATTCACAGGATAGAGATTGAGATTCTGAAGAGCTTCAGACAACTCATTCATGCTGTTAGCATATATGCAAAAATCCACACAAAATGTTAAGTTTTCACAGGCTAATATTTAGTATAACTATTTAAGTATCATTGTTCAAACAGAAAAATGGCAAACATTGCGACTTTTATATATATCTATTACACATTACAACTAAAATTCAGAATATACTAGGGGTTGTGCAATCTATCTTCAACATGCCTTTATATAAGGCTTATTCTATCTTCTCTTACTAACTTGTTTATCTAAAGGGGCAATGTTTCTTTAAAGTTTCTGACTTATAGATGATATGGGTGCTAGTACTGGGTCAGGGTGTTGGCAGTTTAACTTAATTAAAAGTTAACATTTACTACTGTAGTGGCTAACATATAGAGATTTGTCCATTGTTCATCTGATTCATTTTCCCATGGTGGGTTATTGCCTATTTCCTGAGTTTCCTTATTAATCATCACTCCTTTTGGTTGTGACTTCTTTATTTTCTCTTGATTTTTTTCTAATAATCCAACTTCTTTTCTTAATGGTAAGTGGTTTCTCAAACTGTGCCTTACGAACAAATATTTCTTCCTCAGTATCTGCTGAGTATGAAGTTTCCTTTTCTTTTGGTGAACTATCTAATTGACGACAGATGTCCGAAAGTCTTTGCTTACCCATACTATAAACAAATAGTCAAATAACACAAAACACATAATCACAGGATGGCAATCAGAAAAATTAAGTATTTCTAAATACTTAATTGGCTTAAATCAGTGGCTCTGATACCACTTTTTTCTGTCACGGCCCCCGCCCCGGTTTGACCCGGTCCAGGAGCCGCGGGACAGAAACCCGTGCTATTCATTAATTGAGTTGACAGCGGAAGATTTTAGCAGGATCTTTAAACTTGAAATGCCCGATTATTTTATTTCATAATTCTGGATAAACCCCCGAAATTTACAATAGAGGAATTTCACAAGGAAATTCCCTGATTTTACAAAACATGTTTATTTTAAATGAGCCACTACTTCAAGCTTGTTAGTGCTCCGTAGCACTTTTCCTTGGTTCACAGTAGTCACCTGAAACATGTTTTAAAAATATTTTATCAGCGGGGAAATACTGGCGAGTCACTCAAATTTGATAAAACGACACATAGTTATAAATTACAGCATAAGAGCGATTACAATGGCTTCTATCTTATTTTTATCTGGCGCTGTGTCACCTCCTGGTGACGATGGTCATGCCACTATCGGGTCCTTTCACCCGAGTAGTGACGATTATCACTGTTAGGTCAATGAACCTAACCGTGAGAAATTAGTAATGTGCACAATACCCCACTAGCCAGTGATTCAAGATAACCACGACTTAATCCCTGTAATTATAACTTTTGAAAATACTTGGAGTATTGTAAAACATTATTGATAAAAAGAGAATGACTCACATTGCAGATTTAATCGGGCAGAGTTTAGCCTACTGATTAGCCTTGTAACCTAAATTAAATAATAATGCGTACGAACTAGGTCAGTAACTAATACAGCATTTACGATAACTCACGAGATTAAAACCCTCACGACGAATGACAAAGTGCAATACTTAAACATCCATCGAATTCACGACGAATGACAAAGTATAGCCCTAATTTGGGCAGCACTTAAACATCCATCGGATAGTTTCAATCGATCGGACATTGAATCGTAGCAGCGATCGAGTTAATACCCTGTATCATAGAAGCACCTCCCTATTTTGAAAGTGAAATTCGAATTTGAGTAGTAGAACTTTGTTTTTGAGAATTGTTTTCGACACCAGTGAACTGCTCATGATCCGACCTATTTATAGCTGAAAAATGGGGTTTACGCGGCCCGCGTAAGCCCCCTCTTGATCCTTACGCGGCCCGCGAGGGTCACCTATTCGTAGATTAGGGCTAGCGTGTCATACCTAGGGCTGCCACGTGTGCGACACGTGTCCTGTTCATGCATCCGGAGATTCAATGAGTTGTCGCGGCCCGCGTAAGCCTAGGCTTACTCTTACGCAGCCCGCGTGAAACCCAAAAATCTGTTTTTCTTGGTTTTTCATGCATAGTAGGGTTTCAGGGGTCCGGGTTTTCACTTACGGGTCATTTTGGGATAATTTTGAAGGTCCTTACATCCTCCCCTCCTTATTAAAAATCTCGTCCTCGGGATTTATTGGAATAAGTGAGGATACTTTCGCTTCATCTCAGATTCCAGCTCCCAAGTGTATTCGGGTCCTCTTTTCGAATCCCACTTGACCATGACCAGCACTAGTCGCTTGTGCTTGAGAAACTTGACCTTTCAGTCTTCTATTTGAAGCGGTTTCTCTACGAACTTTAACTTTTCATTTACCTCTATGTCTTGAAGAGGTATTACCAACGATTCGTCCGATAGACATTTCTTGAGGTTGGATACATGAAATACGTCATGTACTCCAGCTAATTTTTCTGGTAGTTGTAAACGATAGGCAACTGGTCCTATACGTTGAATTACTGAGAATGGTCCGACGTACCTTGGGCTCAGCTTTCCTTTCTTACCGAACCGAACTACTCCTTTCCAAGGGGAAACTTTCAAGAGTACCTTATCTCCGACTTGAAATTCTAGTGGCTTGCGTCGATTGTTGGCATAACTCTTCTGACGATCTCGAGCAGTTTTCAGTCTTTCCTTGATCTGAGTGATCTTGTCGGTGGTCTCTTGCACAATTTCAGGACCTGATAATTGGCTTTCTCCTATTTCTGCCCAACAAACTGGAGTTCTGCACTTTCGTCCATACAGTGCTTCAAATGGGGCAGCCTCGATGCTTGCATGATAACTATTATTATAGGAGAATTCGATTAAAGGTAGGTGGTCGTCCCAGTTTCCACCAAAATCTATCACACATGCTCGGAGCATGTCCTCTAGGGTTTGTATCTTACTTTCACTTTGTCCGTCTGTTTGAGGATGATATGCAGTACTAAATTTTAGTTGGGTTCCCATTGCTTCCTGGAAACTTGTCCAGAAGTGGGAAGTAAAAGGACTATCTCTATCCGATACAATGGAGAGTGGAACTCCATGTAAGGATACTACTTCATCTACATACAACCTTGCCAACCTTTCCATGCTAAAGGTTTCTTTCATGGGTAGAAAATGAGCTGATTTGGTTAACCGATCCACAATTACCCAAATCGCGTCATTACCTTTTCTGGTTTTGGGCAACTTAGTAACAAAGTCCATGGTTATGAGTTCCCATTTCCATACAGTTATTTCTAATTGTTGTAGTAGACCTGAGGGTTTCTGGTGTTCTGCCTTAACCTGTGAACAAGTAAGTCACTTAGATACATATCTTGCTATGTCCTTTTTCATTCCTATCCACCATAAATTATTTCTTAAGTCTTGGTACATTTTATTGTTACCAGGATGCATGGTATACCTAGATTTATGAGCTTCCTCCAAAATCTTATCTCTTAATTCTCCTTGCTTAGGTACACAAATCCTTTTCTTATGGAATCTCCAAATTCCATCACTTCCTTGCTCTAATTCTTTTACTCGTCCCTTCATTCCTTCAACATCATCCTTAATTGTCGTATCCTGTACATTCTTCAGTTGTTCCGTTAAGTCTAACTGTAGATTTAATCTAAGAGCACGAACTCGTCGTTGTTTTTCATGATACTTACGACTTAAAGCATCTGCAACTACGTTTTCTTTTCCTTCGTGATATTGAATATCACAGTCGTAATCACTTAAGATTTCCATCCATCTTCTTTGCCTCATGTTCAATTCTTTTTGCCCAAATATGTATCTTAAACTCTTTTGATATGTATAGACAGTAAACTTACTTCCATACAAATAATGTCTCCAAATCTTAAGGGCAAAAATTATGGCTCCTAACTCTAAGTCATGAGTCGTATAGTTTTCCTCGTGCTTTTTCAATTGCCTTGAGGCATACGCAATTACCTTCTTGCATTGCATTAGCACACTTCCTAATCCTAGTTTAGAAGCATCACAGTAAACTTCAAAATCTTCGGTCCCTTCTGGTAAGGCAAGAATTGGGGCGTTTGTTAACTTTTGCTTCAAAATCCTAAAGGCCTCTTCTTGCCTAGGTCCCCATTCAAACTTAACTGCTTTACAGGTTAGCTTAGTTAACGGTATAGCTATTTTAGAAAAATCCTTAATAAAACGCCTATAGTATCCAGCTAACCCTAAAAAGCTTCAAATTTCCATAGCTGATTGCGGAACCTTCCATTTGGGGATTGCTTCTATCTTGGAGGGATCTACGTGAATACCTTCGTGATTCACCACATGTCCTAAAAATTGCACCTCCTGTAGCCAAAATTCACACTTCGAGAATTTGGCGTAAAGCTTTTCTTTTCTTAACAAAGTTAAGAGTGCATGCAGGTGCTGACAGTGCTCATCCTGGCTTTTGGAATAAATAAGTATATCGTCGATGAAGACAATTACAAATTAATCCACGTATGGTTTACAGATTCTATTCATCATGTCCATAAATGCTGCAGGAGCATTTGTTAGTCCGAAGGGCATGACTGTAAACTCGTAATGACCATACCTAGTTCTGAAAGCAGTTTTAGGTATGTCTTCTTCTTGCACCTTCAACTGATGGTATCCGGAGCGTAAGTCGATCTTAGAAAAGTATCTAGCTCCTTGAAGTTGATCGAAAAGATCATCGATCCTAGGCAAAGGGTATCGATTCTTGTAACAACTGTGCTTGTTATCACTATGAACAGTTCTATCATCAATAAAACAATGTTATTTGATCAAAATGTTTGTTTGATTGTGTTTTTACATTTTTCATGTTTTGACTTTTATGTAATTTCAAACTCTACATCGCTTTCTGGAGAGTTATACGCAAACTAGTGCGTAAACGTACTCAGTTTAATGCGAGAAATACTCCGGAACATCAACATATACTCAACATACCTTAAATAACCTTTACATAACTTAGAAATAAGTTTTAAAGGCTTTGGTATGGCAAAAACAAGTTAATTCGCTTACAGGGACTAAATATGACAAACTGCGAAAGTATGTCAATTTGAACTGTAACGAACATTCCGGAACATGACCATAAGTTAAACACACCTTAAATATCCTTTACATAGCTTAGAAATAGGCTTTGAGGGGTTTGGTGTGCTAAAATAAACTTTTGGAACATTCAGGGACTAAAAGTGTCAAAAAGTGCACAAGTTTGCATTTTCGCGCATAACTTACGTTCTGAATACATCCGGACATCCAAAAATTTATGAAAGCATGACTACATTATATTTTAGTGTTCGCCTTAAGAAAAATCCATTCGTTGCGTCATTTGGATCGTTTTTCGCGCTTATGCGCATTCCGTCGTAGTTAAGCGAACATTGCGTTCGTACGGCTAAACGAACCGACATCCGAGATATTTTTGAGCATGTTTTAAGTTCCCTATACTTTAACTTCATTTTAGAGCTTTGAAATGGGGTTAACGGGCCTTAAACGTGTCAAAAATGGCCAAAATACAGTTCAGGGACCAAAACTGTAATTCTGCCAAACTGCACCATACGATGCGTATGGTATACATACCATACGATGCGTATGGGGTCTGCAGACCAGGTGCAATGTTTAACAGCCTGTTTTCAGCAGGTTTAACCACAACCACATGTTTGCAACTTGCTTAATCACTAAGTTATGGAGCATTTGTGGCACCATAACATTCCGACAAGTGTACGGCTTTGATCGTTGCCTCCTTTTCCAAGAAACGATCCTAGCGGTGGACCATTTCCTATAAATACCAACCAACATCACAACCAAAAACTCACACCTTTGAATCTGAACTTGCTCTCTAAGTTGTCGTGTTTAACACTTCATACCTGAGAGTGTTCGGATCCAAACCTTCCATTCTTGGACCCTTCGTAAGTATTCTTTCGTTCTTTTCCTTATTTTTACTGCTTTTCGAGTCAGAAAGTCAAACTTTGTTTGACTTTCAGCGTTGACCAGTAATGGTCAATGCGAAGTTCGTTAGAACTTCGCAACGTGATTGTAATCACGATGGTTATAGTCCCTTGGGACTATGCCTACTGATTACCACGTTGTCTAGGGTCGTAGGGTAGGCGATCTAATAAATCGCCTATGCCTTCGAACCCGACCCAGTTTGGTCGATCATTAGGATCCGACCAAACACATTAGGTGACCATAGTAGGTAGGGAATAACCTTCCGAGGTTATACCCTATGGTCACAACGTTTAAGTAGTTGTATGATAGGTAGTTTATATGCCTTAGGTAAATTACCAGAATACCCTTTGCATGTATAATTGGTAATTAAGCATATGTAACCTAAACCTTTGTCACGTAACTGATTATGTAACATGTTTAGGCATATAATACTTGTCATAGGACTAGTTAGGCGGTCTAAACGCGTTTCACGCGCACGACACGTTAAAGTAGCATAAGCTTCCTAAACGGATCGTAATGGGTCGTAAACAATTATGTTAAGTTTCATTTAGCATGTAGGCTTTGTTAAACCATATCACGTGAGTTCCGACACTCATTTGGTTTACAAACCCTAATGCTACCCAGTCGTCCGATTAAGGTCCGGTTATTAACATAGTTACCTATATTAGGTGCCGTTTGATTCCGAGATCTCTAGCATTGCTTGGTGGTTATCTTTATACAACTGAGCAATCTCAAGTGAGTACATAGACCCCTCTTTTACTGTTTTCCAAACGTTTTGGGGTGAAACACATGTGCCTACTTGTTACTTTCATGCTTTCCTGTTTTCACATCATATACCGACTATGTTTGTTAGTACATTATAGTACATGGATTTACATGACTTTTCTGCTATGTATGTTGACTGATAACATGCTAAGCACATTGATTTACATTACCTTTCTGCTACGTATGTTGACTGATAGCATGCTAGCACATTGATTTACATTACCTTTCTGCAACGTATGTTGACTGATAGCATGCTAGCACATTGATTTACAAGACTTTTCTACTTTGTATGTTAACTTAGCATACTTAGTACATTGTTTTCATATGACATGTATACAACTACTATGACATTTGGTTTGCACAAACGGGTCTTTATTACGTTCATTAACATTTGCTACGCCGCTCGGGAGTAAGTAGTGGTACCATAGGACTTGACAAATCCCATTCCTGACATCCCGGGTTTGTTTGGATGTAAGGAATGACTGAATCCGAATACAATTCTTTTGATAACCTTGACTGAAAGGGTTATCCGACTGTCTCAAGGCTTGAATGTATGCGTTAACTTACCACATAAATGTTCGTATCAATGTATCATGCATCACTTTACAAAACATAACTTTTTGATATAATCAAAATACTTTGTTTTGTACATTTTTACTTATGGTTTAAGTAGTCTTATTTTACTTACCATACATATCATTTTGGTTATACATTACTTGACTACTTTTGGACTATCAACATTTGACATGGTTTATACAAGGACTTTTGACTATTGGTTTAAACATAGACATTTGACTTGGATAATTGACATAGACATTTTTACATGATTTACATCTTGACATGAACATTTTACATTGTTTGGTTTGGTTTGATTAAGTGATTAAGTAACGATGCGTGTGTAATATGATACAAGCATGGTGGATACGCCGCTGGTACTTCCTATATATAAGTGTTTGTATGGTATTATATATCGTAGCGTTATTTGAATCATTTCAGTTTTATACATAGAACATTTCATACAAATAACATACTTTTCACAATACATTGTTTTACAAACAACTTATCTTGTACAAACTCAGTTTACAATGGTTATCCATTTAACCATACACTATTCTCTTATTTATACATATCATCTGATCTTATCGTTTTTCAAGTGATTTACAAAACAAATCAAATTACAAGGTTCATGACGGAATATTTTCTCAAACACAAGTCATGAATCTTATTTTCACAAACCTATGTATCTCACAGGCATTTTTATGCTGACGTACCTATTTTCACATGTGTTTTCAGGAGCTTTTCCATAGGATGTTGATCATGATACTAGGGCGGACCTGTGCCTTAGAGACTTTAAAAGAAGATAGACTATGTTTAATTATGTTCTGAACTCTTAAATTTCCTGTTTGAAACAATGTAACACCTTTGTTTTTAAATAAAATAAAACTTTGTTTGCCATGGATTTGAAACAATTAATTCTGTCGCAACACGCCCCGATGTTTCCGCCGCGATTTGTTGTTTTACGCGGTCGGGGTGTGACAGAAGAGTTGGTATCAGAGCCAATGGTTATAGGGAATTAGGTTATTAGTAATGCTTTGACCTAGACTATAACTTTTCTAGGACCCTAACACAAATTAGTTGTGTTTAGATCTTAAAACATTTACATCACCTATCCTTAGGTGATTATCAAAACAAGGAACCAAAATTTTTCCGAAACGATTTTTGAAAAACAATCATCTGTTTTTGAATAAATTATTACAAGGTTTTGAACCCTCTATTGTAAGGTTTTGAACTCTCTTTTATATGGTTTTGAACCCTTTTCAGTTTGGTTTTGGCCTTGTGCCTTCAAATTTTCAAAATCCCGTCAAACGTTTTGGGTTTTAAATAATGTGAACATGTGCAAACTGGAAGGGTGAATGCCTGTATTCTGGGTTTTCTGTCTAGGCAAGCACTTCGTATACATCTCATCAGACGCGAGACCAGTTGTGCTTACCTGGGAATTCTTGGGATGAGTGTTCACTTATAGGCGAGCATGTCTTCATTATACATTATTTTCGACCCATTTACTTTGATTAGTCACTGTGTGTTGTTTGTTTGCTCTGTGATACGAACGAATGACCACCATCTTTGCTCTTGTTGATTTTGTTTCATCTCATTCTTTTCATCCAATCATCTCACTCGCTTTCTTTCATGTTTTCCTCTTTTAGAATGCCTCCTCGACGCGATCCTCGAACTTTTACTATTGAAGAGATCGCAGCCCTGGTTTCTCAACAAGTGGCTGCTGTACTTCCCGGGGTTGTAACTCAAGTCCACGATATATTTAACAACAACGGCAATAACAACAACAATAACGCACACTGTAATTTCAAGAATTTCAATTCTGCGAAGCCGCTTAAGTTTTCTGGGTCACAAGGAGCAACTGCGCTCCTACGGTGGTTTGAAAGTATCGAGAGCACATTCTTACACGTGCAGTGTCAGAATGCGCGTAGGGTTGAATTTGCTTCAAGCGTGTTTGAGAAGCGAGCGCTTACCTGGTGGAATGGTATTAAGCGCGATAGGGGTGCCGAAGTGGCGTTGGCACAGACATGGGAAGAGCTTCGGGCTCTCATGATGAAGGAGTTTTGTCCCCGTCATGAAATTCGAGTTTTGGAACGAGAGTTTGATGACTTAAAGCAAGATGGGGCTGAACACCGTGCATACACGGATCGTTTTGAAGAACTCAGTCTATTGTGTCCCACCATGGTTACCCCTCCGGATAAAGCGATCGAGAGGTATATTGATGGGCTACCCGATTCTATTCTGGAGATTTTGACTGGTGTTAATCCTACTACCCTTCGCCAAGCTATCGAGTTGTCTGCTACCCTCACTGAGACTCTAGTCAGGAAGGGTAAACTCACCCGCAAGGGTGATAAAAAGAAGGAGACTAATTCTGAGAAAAACAAGAATAAGGGTAAGGGTAAGGAAGGTGAAGCATCAAAGAAATCAAGGAAACGAAAGGGTGCCCAAAATTTTGCTGTTACTGCACAGGCTCAAGCTGCACCAAATCAGCCTGCGCAACCACCTGCCAAGAAGACTTATT
The DNA here is from genome assembly GCA_030545235.1 of Helianthus tuberosus. NCBI lineage: Eukaryota > Viridiplantae > Streptophyta > Magnoliopsida > Asterales > Asteraceae > Helianthus > Helianthus tuberosus. The sequence continues at coordinate 102,757,467 of CM060418.1, forward strand.
TTGGCAATGCACCTTTGTGCAACAGGTGTAACGGCCATCACCAACCACATCTCCAGTGTCGTCAGTGCACCAACTGCGGAAGATCTGGTCATCTTGCTGTCGACTGCCGCATTCCTGTCAATCAGAACCAGGCAGTTCGTAACCAAGCTCAACAGGTTGCTCAGCCTCCTGCCCCGCAACAGGGCCAAGCTGCACGACCTCATTTTCCTCCTGGTTCGTGCTACAATTGTGGGGATCTGACCCACTACAGGAACCGGTGCCCAAGGCTAGTCAACCAGAACCAGAATCAGAATCAGGCTCCGGCTCGAGGCCGAGTTTTTAACATGAATGCCCAAGAGGCGCAGGCGGATGATAACGTGGTGAACGGTACGTTCTTTATTAATAATCAGCCTGCATCTGTTCTCTTTGATTCGGGTGCCGATAAGAGTTTTGTGTCATTGTCTTTTGAGCCGATGCTTCGCGTGTCTAGAACGAAACTAAGTAAATCTTTGACAGTAGAGGTTGCTAGTGGTGAACCCATTATTCTTAATTATGTTCTACGCAACTGCCAGTTGAACCTTAACGATCATCTTTTTCCTATCGATCTCACGCCTATGCAACTTGGAAGCTTCGACGTCATTGTGGGAATGGATTGGTTATCCAAGCATCACGCAGAGATAGTTTGTTCTGAGAAGATTGTTCGTGTACCGCTTTCGACAGGCGAGATTCTGCAGGTTCAAGGTGAGAAGCCTACCGGTGGTCTCAAACTCATGTCTTGTTTTAAAGCTCGGAAGTATCTGCGGAAGAACTATGTGGCTTTCTTAGCACATGTTACAGAAGATAAAGGCAAGGGTAAGTCTATTTCAGATATTCCTGTCGTTCGGGATTATTCTGAAGTATTCCCTGAAGATTTACCTGGTCTACCTCCAGCACGCCAAGTCGAGTTCCGCATTGATCTCGTACCTGGTGCAAATCCCGTTGCCAGAGCTCCATATCGTCTTGCACCATCTGAGATGCAAGAGTTGTCTAAACAGCTTCAGGAGCTCTCTGATAAAGGTTTTATCCGTCCTAGCTTTTCACCTTGGGGTGCTCCCGTTCTTTTTGTTAAGAAGAAGGATGGATCCTTTAGGATGTGTATCGATTATCGTGAGCTTAACAAGCTTACCATCAAGAATCGATATCCCCTACCTCGCATCGATGATCTCTTTGATCAGTTACAAGGCGCTTCTTATTTCTCGAAGATTGATCTACGTTCCGGATATCATCAACTTCGGGTGCATGAAGAAGATATTCCGAAGACAGCGTTCCGTACTCGTTATGGGCATTATGAATTCACAGTCATGCCATTCGGTTTGACTAATGCTCCTGCTGTTTTCATGGACTTAATGAATAGGGTCTGCAAACCTTATTTGGATCAGTTCGTCATTGTTTTTATTGACGACATCTTGATTTACTCTAAGACGCGAGCTGATCACGAGCAACATCTTCGTCTTACTCTGGAACTCCTAAAGAAAGAGCAACTTTTCGCCAAATTCTCCAAGTGCGAATTCTGGCTTAAAGAAGTTCAATTTTTGGGGCATATTATCAACGAACAAGGTATTCATGTAGATCCCTCCAAAATCAGTGCGATTAAGGATTGGGATACACCTACTACTCCTACTGAAGTTCGTTCATTTCTTGGTCTAGCGGGTTATTATCGCCGCTTCATTGAAAACTTCTCTAAGATTGCAGTTCCTCTAACTGCTCTAACTCAGAAGAAAATGCCCTTTTACTGGGGATTCAAACAAGAGGAAGCTTTTCAACACCTGAAGCAGAAGCTATGCGATGCGCCTGTCCTATCATTGCCTGAGGGTGATGATGATTTTGTCGTGTATTGTGATGCATCTAAATTGGGTCTTGGCTGTGTTCTGATGCAAAGGAACAAAGTCATAGCCTATGCATCAAGACAATTGAAGATACATGAGAAGAACTACACCACTCATGATCTTGAGTTGGGTGCAGTTATCTTTGCTCTCAAGATCTGGAGACACTATTTGTACGGTACAAAATGTGTGGTTTTCACGGACCACAAAAGTCTTCAGCATATCTTCAATCAGAAAGAACTCAACATGAGGCAACGACGTTGGGTTGAGCTTTTAAACGACTATGACTGCGAAATTCGCTACCATCCTGGTAAGGCGAATGTCGTAGCTGATGCATTGAGTCGCAAGGAACGTACTAAGCTTCATTGTGTACGTGTTCAATCTGTTATTCAAGCTCGATCTGATATTCAAGCCCGCATTTCTCAGGCTCAACAATCTTGTGTTTCACAAGGTTTGATGGATAAGGAGTTTCCTTATCACATAACACCTGCTCTTGAACTGAAGGACAATGGATCATATTACTTCATGGACCGTTTGTGGGTCCCAAGCCAGGATGATCTTCATACCTTGCTTATGGATGAAGCCCATAAGTCTCGTTATTCTATTCATCCGGGCTCAGATAAAATGTATAAGGATCTTCGTATTCACTATTGGTGGCCTGGTATGAAGAAAGACATTGCCTTATACGTATCAAAATGCCTTACTTGTCTTAAGGTTAAGGTTGAACATCAGCGTCCTTCGGGTTTATTGGAACAACCAGAGATCCCAGTTTGGAAATGGGAAAACATTACTATGGATCTTGTTACCAAACTCCCGCGCACAAAGAAAGGTCATGATGCCATCTGGGTAGTCGTTGATCGTCTTACAAAGTCAGCACATTTCTTGCCAATCCGCGAGGATTTTCCTACTGACAGACTCGCTCAAATCTATGTAGATGAAATTGTAGCTCGACATGGTGTTCCTTTGAACATCATTTCTGACAGAGATGCTCGTTTCACTTCTCACTTTTGGAGAACCATGCAATCTGCTATGGGGACCCAACTTAATCTGAGCACAGCTTATCATCCGCAAACGGATGGTCAATCTGAGAGAACAATCCAGACTCTGGAGGATATGCTAAGAGCTTGTGTGATCGATTTTGGTGGTAGCTGGGATTCACATCTTAAATTGATTGAATTCTCCTACAACAACAGTTATCACACTAGCATCAAAATGGCTCCTTTCGAAGCTCTCTATGGTCGAAAATGTCGTTCACCAGTCTGCTGGAATGAGATTGGCGAGGCTCAACTTACTGGACCTGCCCTCATTTTAGAGACAACTGACAAGGTCAAGAAAGTTCGTGATAACCTTCAGGCAGCTAGAAACCGTCAGAAGATTTACGCGGACCCAAAACGCAAAGCCTTTGAATTTCAAGTCGGTGATCGAGTATTACTTAAGGTCTCACCTTGGAAAGGTGTGATCAGATTTGGAAAGAAAGGAAAACTTGCACCTAGATACGTTGGACCATTCAAGATCGTCGAAAGAATCGGAAAGGTAGCCTACAGACTTGAGTTACCTCCGGAACTGGGAAATGTTCATCCAACTTTTCACGTGTCCAATCTCAAGAAGTGTACAGCTGATGAGAACTATTCCATACCGCTTGACGAAATTCGTGTTGGCAAAACACTGAAATTTGTTGAGAAACCAGTGGAAATCATGGAACGTGAAGTCAAGTGGCTTAAACGCAAGCGCATTCCTTTGGTCAAAGTTCGCTGGGAAGCTAAACGTGGACCTGAGTTTACTTGGGAACGCGAAGATCAAATGAAAGCGAAATATCCACATCTTTTTCCACGAGTTTCCTCTAAATAAATTTCGGGACGAAATTTCCACAAGTAGGGGAGACTGTAACAACTGTGCTTGTTATCACTATGAACAGTTCTATCATCAATAAAACAATGTTATTTGATCAAAATGTTTGTTTGATTGTGTTTTTACATTTTTCATGTTTTGACTTTTATGTAATTTCAAACTCTACATCGCTTTCTGGAGAGTTATACGCAAACTAGTGCGTAAACGTACTCAGTTTAATGCGAGAAATGCTCCGGAACATCAACATATACTCAACATACCTTAAATAACCTTTACATAACTTAGAAATAAGTTTTGAAGGCTTTGGTATGGCAAAAACAAGTTAATTCGCTTACAGGGACTAAATATGACAAACTGCGAAAGTATGTCAATTTGAACTGTAACGAACATTCCGGAACATGACCATAAGTTAAACACACCTTAAATATCCTTTACATAGCTTAGAAATAGGCTTTGAGGGGTTTGGTGTGCTAAAATAAACTTTTGGAACATTCAGGGACTAAAAGTGTCAAAAAGTGCACAAGTTTGCATTTTCGCGCATAACTTACGTTCTGAATACATCCGGACATCCAAAAATTTATGAAAGCATGACTACATTATATTTTAGTGTTCGCCTTAAGAAAAATCCATTCGTTGCGTCATTTGGATCGTTTTTCGCGCTTATGCGCATTCCGTCGTAGTTAAGCGAACATTGCGTTCGTACGGCTAAACGAACCGACATCCGAGATATTTTTGAGCATGTTTTAAGTTCCCTATACTTTAACTTCATTTTAGAGCTTTGAAATGGGGTTAACGGGCCTTAAACGTGTCAAAAATGGCCAAAATACAGTTCAGGGACCAAAACTGTAATTCTGCCAAACTGCACCATACGATGCGTATGGTATACATACCATACGATGCGTATGGGGTCTGCAGACCAGGTGCAATGTTTAACAGCCTGTTTTCAGCAGGTTTAACCACAACCACATGTTTGCAACTTGCTTAATCACTAAGTTATGGAGCATTTGTGGCACCATAACATTCCGACAAGTGTACGGCTTTGATCGTTGCCTCCTTTTCCAAGAAACGATCCTAGCGGTGGACCATTTCCTATAAATACCAACCAACATCACAACCAAAAACTCACACCTTTGAATCTGAACTTGCTCTCTAAGTTGTCGTGTTTAACACTTCATACCTGAGAGTGTTCGGATCCAAACCTTCCATTCTTGGACCCTTCGTAAGTATTCTTTCGTTCTTTTCCTTATTTTTACTGCTTTTCGAGTCAGAAAGTCAAACTTTGTTTGACTTTCAGCGTTGACCAGTAATGGTCAATGCGAAGTTCGTTAGAACTTCGCAACGTGATTGTAATCACGATGGTTATAGTCCCTTGGGACTATGCCTACTGATTACCACGTTGTCTAGGGTCGTAGGGTAGGCGATCTAATAAATCGCCTATGCCTTCGAACCCGACCCAGTTTGGTCGATCATTAGGATCCGACCAAACACATTAGGTGACCATAGTAGGTAGGGAATAACCTTCCGAGGTTATACCCTATGGTCACAACGTTTAAGTAGTTGTATGATAGGTAGTTTATATGCCTTAGGTAAATTACCAGAATACCCTTTGCATGTATAATTGGTAATTAAGCATATGTAACCTAAACCTTTGTCACGTAACTGATTATGTAACATGTTTAGGCATATAATACTTGTCATAGGACTAGTTAGGCGGTCTAAACGCGTTTCACGCGCACGACACGTTAAAGTAGCATAAGCTTCCTAAACGGATCGTAATGGGTCGTAAACAATTATGTTAAGTTTCATTTAGCATGTAGGCTTTGTTAAACCATATCACGTGAGTTCCGACACTCATTTGGTTTACAAACCCTAATGCTACCCAGTCGTCCGATTAAGGTCCGGTTATTAACATAGTTACCTATATTAGGTGCCGTTTGATTCCGAGATCTCTAGCATTGCTTGGTGGTTATCTTTATACAACTGAGCAATCTCAAGTGAGTACATAGACCCCTCTTTTACTGTTTTCCAAACGTTTTGGGGTGAAACACATGTGCCTACTTGTTACTTTCATGCTTTCCTGTTTTCACATCATATACCGACTATGTTTGTTAGTACATTATAGTACATGGATTTACATGACTTTTCTGCTATGTATGTTGACTGATAACATGCTAAGCACATTGATTTACATTACCTTTCTGCTACGTATGTTGACTGATAGCATGCTAGCACATTGATTTACATTACCTTTCTGCTACGTATGTTGACTGATAGCATGCTAGCACATTGATTTACAAGACTTTTCTACTTTGTATGTTAACTTAGCATACTTAGTACATTGTTTTCATATGACATGTATACAACTACTATGACATTTGGTTTGCACAAACGGGTCTTTATTACGTTCATTAACATTTGCTACGCCGCTCGGGAGTAAGTAGTGGTACCATAGGACTTGACAAATCCCATTCCTGACATCCCGGGTTTGTTTGGATGTAAGGAATGACTGAATCCGAATACAATTCTTTTGATAACCTTGACTGAAAGGGTTATCCGACTGTCTCAAGGCTTGAATGTATGCGTTAACTTACCACATAAATGTTCGTATCAATGTATCATGCATCACTTTACAAAACATAACTTTTTGATATAATCAAAATACTTTGTTTTGTACATTTTTACTTATGGTTTAAGTAGTCTTATTTTACTTACCATACATATCATTTTGGTTATACATTACTTGACTACTTTTGGACTATCAACATTTGACATGGTTTATACAAGGACTTTTGACTATTGGTTTAAACATAGACATTTGACTTGGATAATTGACATAGACATTTTTACATGATTTACATCTTGACATGAACATTTTACATTGTTTGGTTTGGTTTGATTAAGTGATTAAGTAACGATGCGTGTGTAATATGATACAAGCATGGTGGATACGCCGCTGGTACTTCCTATATATAAGTGTTTGTATGGTATTATATATCGTAGCGTTATTTGAATCATTTCAGTTTTATACATAGAACATTTCATACAAATAACATACTTTTCACAATACATTGTTTTACAAACAACTTATCTTGTACAAACTCAGTTTACAATGGTTATCCATTTAACCATACACTATTCTCTTATTTATACATATCATCTGATCTTATCGTTTTTCAAGTGATTTACAAAACAAATCAAATTACAAGGTTCATGACGGAATATTTTCTCAAACACAAGTCATGAATCTTATTTTCACAAACCTATGTATCTCACAGGCATTTTTATGCTGACGTACCTATTTTCACATGTGTTTTCAGGAGCTTTTCCATAGGATGTTGATCATGATACTAGGGCGGACCTGTGCCTTAGAGACTTTAAAAGAAGATAGACTATGTTTAATTATGTTCTGAACTCTTAAATTTCCTGTTTGAAACAATGTAACACCTTTGTTTTTAAATAAAATAAAACTTTGTTTGCCATGGATTTGAAACAATTAATTCTGTCGCAACACGCCCCGATGTTTCCGCCGCGATTTGTTGTTTTACGCGGTCGGGGTGTGACAATTCTTAACTGTAACCTTATTCAATTCCCTATAATCAATACACATTCTCATTGACCCATCTTTCTTTTTCACAAACAACACTGGAGCTCCCCACGGGGATGAACTAGGTTGTATAAATCTTTTACTTAGTAATTCATCTAACTGCTTCTTTAGTTCTAACATTTCGGTGGGTGCTAACCGATAAGGAGCCTTGGCTATCGGTGTAGTTCCAGGAATTAGATGAATTCTAAATTCGACGTCCCTATTGGGTGGTAATCCTGGTAGTTCTTCTGAGAATACATCTGGGTATTCTGCTACTACAGGAATTTCTTTAAGTTTCTTACCTTTCGTGTTAATTATTTCTGAAATCATATACACTACTTCTTGTTTTCTTGAATAACTGGCCAATTTCATTACTGAAACGAATTTCAGTGGCTTTCGTGGCTTATCTCCTGTAATTGTAATCACCTCTCCTGTGGGTGTATGAATTTCTACGGAATTTCTATCACAAAGTATTCGAGCATGGTTGGCTACTAACCAATCCATTCCTAACACGACATCAAATCCGGATAAATTCATAGGTAACAGTTTTGCAGAAAATTTATTGCCTAAGAGTTCAATCTTTCCTTCTCGCAAAATCTTATCTATGTTAACAGAATTTCCATCTGCTGTTTCGACTGTAAAAATCTGCCTAAGTTTGGTCAAATGTAGGTTAAGAGCTTGGCAGAATAAAGTATTTATAAAACTTTGGTTTGCACCAGAGTCAAATAATACTTTTGCATAAACGTCGTGAACTAGGAACGTACCAGCTATTACGTCAGGGATTAACTCTACTTCCTGAGTAGTTAACTGGAAGGCTCTTACGTTTCTCTTGGTAGTTCCTTCTGCAGGTTTGGCTTTATTGTCAGCTGGTTTGACCAATTTCGGGCAGTCTGGCCTAAAATGTCCAGCTTCTCCACAGTTGTAGCAGATCGTTGATTTCTTCTTCCTGCAATCTTCTTCTTGATGCCCTGGAATTTTGCAGAAATTGCAATACCCTTTGCATCTTCCAAAATGCTTTCTTTTACAGGTATTGCAAAATGGAATGGTGGAAGTTTGCCCAGTTCCCCTTCTCTTGAAATTACCACTGTTACCCATACGGAATCCTTGGGTAATCTTATGGGCCACTTCCTTTTTCCGGTTTTCTTCTCTTGTGCATACCAGCCGGTCAGTTAGGGTGTTAGCTAATTCCACAGCATCGTCAATTGTGCGAGGTCTCACAGCTTTAACGATATCACGGATTTCGCCAATCAATCCCCAAATATAGCGGGAAATAAGTACCGGTTCTGGCGAGGCCAGGGTTGGTACTACTCTAGCATACTCGAAGAATGTCGAAGTATACCCTCGACAGTCTACCCCCGCCATCCGGTGGTTCAAAAATTTATTCGCCGTTTATTCCTTTTCATATTCGGGACAGAACTTTCTTTCTACTAGCCGCTTAAATTCTTCCCAACTCATGGCATAGGCCACATCGCTTCCCTTGGCTTGAAGTACCGTATTCCAACATTCTAGCGCCCCTTCTTTAAAAAGATTCGACGCGTACATGACCTTGTCTTCCTCGGCACATTTACTTATTTTAATTACTGCCTCGGTTTTCTCTAACCAACGCAGCGCCGCGGTTGCCCCTTCATTGCCTGCGAACTCAACAGGTTTACAGGCAAGGAACTCCTTGTAAGTGAAACCAGGCGTTGCAGCTTTCATTCTTTTGAGAATTGGGGCTTGCAGTACATCATTATCGTTGTTAGTATAGTTGCCGCCTCCGTTTACACTATTACTAAAGTTGTCCTCATGAGTACGTTTACTAGGAATAATCTGTTGAGGTTCAACTGGATTTCGAGCAGCAGCAAGGATTCCTGGAATAGCATTGGCTATTCCTTGGGCTATTGAGGAAGTGATCCTCATTATTCTGCTAAGAATGGTTAGTCTCGTTAACTGATTCATTATTAGCGTGTTTCATCTGGTAATTAACATATATAAGTTATTAGCATAAAATAAATAACAACTATATGCAAAACAATCGTACAACAATCACAACACACGTATAGCCAAAATTATCGATTTCTCGACTTCCATTTTTATATATTATATTATGCATCCGTACACACTTGTTATCTTACAAAAGTTTTATTTTTAGGTTATTTTACAGATTTATATTTTTATTACTCTTATTATTATACAATAACAGCTTCACAACCATCTCACCATCGTCAATTGGCATTTAGAAGCGACGTTCCCTCTCGTCGTACTTCCAGGAGATCTGTTCTCCCACCTCCTGGATTCTATTCCCTGCGTCCACCAGCTCCTCGCCAAAATGGAGGAGTTCAGCCAAATTCTCATTGCTCATTGGCGGGTCCGGTGAAGGCTCTGGGTCGAACTGAGGGAAAAAGGTATAAGGGTTATTTAGGAGGTTCTGAAATTGCTAATCGTTGGTCCACCATTCTTCCATTTCTCCTAGAGGTCGGGTGTTAACAAGGGGATCTGGGATGGCCGGTTCCAAGTTCATTGGAAGTTGGGTCTCGGCAGGATAAGTGAAGAGGTTTTCATTGACAGGCCAGAGGATATCACAACTTGCCAGTATGTGATCTAGTTCCTCCTGCAGTGGCAATTCCTCGGCTTGCCTAGAACTTTCCCCAATCTCTATTCCTTTTCCTTTATCCATGGGATCCTCCGTCTTGACAACTTTCTTAGTTGCTGGTTTCTTCCTGCGTACACGCCTCCAGCCCACAAACCTTCTTCTTTTCTTTGGCTTTGGTTTCTCCGGAGGTTGAGCTTGGAATTCCATAGGTTCCTCAATATCGGCCAAATAACCGGTAAAGTCTCTGGAAAATTCCACATTCACGGGATAGAGATTGAGATTCTGAAGAGCTTCAGATAACTCATTCATGCTGTTAGCATATATGCAAAAATACACACAAAATGTTAAGTTTTCACAGGCTAATATTTAGTATAACTATTCAAGTATCATTGTTCAAATAGAAAAATGGCAAACATTGCGACTTTTATATATATCTATTACACATTACAACTAAAATTCAAAATATATTAGGGGTTGTGCAATCTATCTTCAACATGCCTTTATATAAGGTTTATTCTATCTTCTCTTACTAAGTTGTTTATCTAAAGGGGCAAAGTTTCTTTAAAGTTTCTGACTTATAGATGATATGGGTGCTAGTACTGGGTCAGGGTGTTGGCAGTTTAACTTAATTAAAAGTTAACATTTACTACTGTAGTGGCTAACATATAGAGATTTGCCCATTGTTCATCTGATTCATTTTCCCATGGTGGGTTATTGCCTATTTCCTGAGTTTCCTTATTAATCATCGCTACTTTTGGTTGTGACTTCTTTATTTTCTCTTGACTTTTTCTAATAATCCAACTTCTTTTCTTAATGGTAAGTGGTTTCTCAAACTGTGCCTTACGAACAAATATTCCTTCCTCAGTATCTGCTGAGTATGAAGTTTTCTTTTCTTTTGGTGAACTATCTAATTGACGATAGATGTCCGAAAGTCTTTGCTTACCCATACAGTAAACAAATAGTAAAATAACACAAAACACATAATCACAGAATGGCAATCAGAAAAATTAAGTATTTCTAAATACTTAATTGGCTTAAATCAGTGGCTCTGATACCACCTTTTTCTGTCATGGCCCCCGCCCCGGTTTGACCCGGTCCAGGAGCCGCGGGACAGAAACCCGTGGTATTCATTAATTGAGTTGACAGCGGAAGATTTTAGCAGGATCTTTTAAACTTGAAATGCCCGATTATTTTATTTCATAATTCGGGATAAACCCCCGTAATTTACAATAGAGGAATTTCACAAGGAAATTCCCTGATTTTTCAAAACATGTTTATTTTAACTGAGCCACTACTTCAAGCTTGTTAGTGCTCCGTAGCACTTTTCCTTGGTTCACAGTAGTCACCTGAAACATGTTTTAAAAATATTTTATCAGCGGGGAAATACTGGCGAGTCACTCAAATTTGATAAAACGACACATAGTTATAAATTACAGCATAAGAGCGATTACAATGGCTTCTATCTTATTTTTATCTGGCGCCGTGTCACCTCCTGGTGACGATGGTCATGCCACTATCGGGTCCTTTCACCCGAGTAGTGACGATTATCACTGTTAGGTCAATGAACCTAACCGTGAGAAATTAGTAATGTGCACAATACCCCACTAGCCAGTGATTCAAGATAACCATGACTTAATCCCTGTAATTATAACTTTTGAAAATGCTTGGAGTATTGTAAAACATTATTGATAAAAAGAGAATGACTCACATTGCAGATTTAATCGGGCAGAGTTTAGCCTACTGATTAGCCTTGTAACCTAAATTAAATAATAATGCGTACGAACTAGGTCAGTAACTAATACATCATTTATGATAACTCACGAGATTAAAACCCTCACGACGAATGACAAAGTGCAATACTTAAACATCCATCGAATTCACGACGAATGATAAAGTATAGCCCTAATTTGGGCAGCACTTAAACATCCATCAGATAGTTTCAATCGATCGGACATTGAATCGTAGTAGCGATCGAGTTAATACCCTATATCATAGCAGCACCTCCCTATTTTGAAAGTGAAATTCGAATTTGAGCAGTAGAACTTCGTTTTTGAGAATTGTTTTCGACACCAGTGAACTACTCATGATCAGACCTATTTATAGCTGAAAAATGGGGTTTACGCGGCCCGCGTAAGCCCCCTCTTGATCCTTACGCGGCCCGCGAGGGTCACCTATTCGTAGATTAGGGCTAGCGTGTCATACCTAGGGCTGCCACGTGTGCGACACGTGGCCTGTTCATGCATCCGGAGATTCAATTAGTTGTCACGGCTCGCGTAAGCCTAGGCTTACTCTTACGCGGCCCGCGTGGAACCCAAAAATCTGTTTTTCTTGGTTTTTCATGCATAGTAGGGTTTCAGGGGTCCGGGTTTTCACTTACGGGTCATTTTGGGATAATTTTGAAGGTCCTTACAGAAGGACAAGAAGTACGACTGGGGTGATAAGCAGGAAGAAGCCTTCCAACTTCTCAAAAGCAAGCTATGTGATGCACCAATACTATCTCTACCCGAAGGCACTGAGGACTTCATGGTATACTGCGACGCTTCACGTCAAGGATTGGATTACGTGCTCATGCAACGCCAAAAGGTCAACGCTTATGCCTTAAAACAATTGAAAGTTCATGAGAAGAACTACACCACTCACGACCGGGAGCTAGGCGCGGTGGTATTCGCCTTGAAAATTTGGCGACATTATTTATATGGTACTCGATGTACAATCTTCACAGATCATACAAGCCTACAACACATATTTGATCAGATAGAATTAAATATGCGCCAGCGACGATGGGTTGAGTTGCTAAATGATTATGATTGTGAGATTAAGTACCATCCCGAAAAAGAAAACGTAGTAGCAGACGCGTTATGTCAGAAAGAAAGGGTTAAGACCCTAAGAGTTCGAGCATTGGAAATGACTATTCGAACGAATCTCACAGCACATATTCATGACGCCCAACAAGAAGCCCTTAAGAGGGAGGATCGTAGAGCTGAATATCTCTGAGGTATGGAGAAGAAATTGGTGCCAAACGAAGAGGGAACCTTATACTTTATGGGACGTATTTGGGTTCCGCTCTATGGCGGTATTCGAGAAGTCATCTTTGATGAAGCTCACAAGTCAAGATACTCGATCCACCCAGGATCGGACAAGATGTATCAAGGCTTGAAAGAATACTATTGGTGGCCGAAGCTTAAAAGCGACGTTGCTGTTTATGTTGGGAAGTGCCTAACCTGTGCTAAGGTTAAGGCCGAATATAAAAAACCGTCCGGTCTACTGCAGCAACCCAAGATACCCATGTGGAAGTGGGAGCAAATCTCAATGGACTTCATAACCAAATTACCCAGGACCCCTAGAGGGCATGATATGATATGGGTGATAGTTGATCGATTAACAAAGTATGCGCATTTCCTACCCATCCGAGAGAAAGATAGCACAGGAAAGCTTGTAGAGCTATATCTTAAAGAAATCGTGGCACGTCATGGAGTGCCTATTTCAATTATTTCAGACAGAGATGGGCGTTTCGTATCAAGGATCTGGCAATCCTTCCAGGAGGCCTTTGGATCTCAACTAGATCTAAGCATGACCTTCCATCCGCAAACAGACGGTCAGTGCAAACGGACCATACAAACCATGGAAGACATGCTTCGCGCATGTGTTATGGATCTAGGCGGCAACTGGGATACTCATCTACCGTTAGTTGAGTTCTCCTATAATAACAGCTATCATACGAGCATAAAAGCCGCACCGTTCGAAGCTCTATATGGCCGCAAGTGCCGCTCACCGTTGTGTTAGACAGACGCTGGAGACAAATAGTTGATTGGTCCTGAACTTGTTCAAGAGACAACAGATAAGATCATGCAGATCCGAGAGCGCATTAAGGCGGCTCGTGATCGACAAAAGAGCTAGGCTGATCGTAGACGAAAACCTTTAGAATTCGAGGTGGGAGACAAAGTTCTGTTGAAAGTCTCACCTTGGAAAGGTGTAGCAAGATTCGAAAAACGTGGAAAGTTGAATCCACGATACATTGGACCATTCAAGATCTTGGAAAGAATTGATACCGTGGCGTACAAATTGGAGTTACCGGAAGAACTTAATGGTGTTCATGATACGTTCCATGTGTCCAACCTTAAAAAGAGTCCAACCCAAGAAACAGTTATCATCCCTGCGGATGAGGTGCATATCGACGACACGCTCCGATTTACAGAACAACCCGTTGAGGTGACGGATTGGAAGATCCATAAAACAAGGAGAAGTCGCATTAAACATGTCAAAGTACGTTGGAACTCTAAGCACGGACCCGAGTACATGTGGGAACGTGAAGACCGGTTCAAAGCCAAGTACCCCCATCTGTTCGAGAAAGCTCCTGCGGGAGATAACTCAGCCTGAATTTCGGGACGAAATTCTTTTAACGGGGGGAGACTGTGACAACCGGCACAAAACCTGTAATTTCCGTACTATTTTAATATTATTTATTATCCGCAATTATGTGCTTAAATGTCAACATGGTCTGATTTCATGCTATACATGTGAATTCATGCACGTTTTATACTTCAAAATATTGCTTTATGCATTACTTTAAGCGTTACGTCAGAAAGACTAGTAAACTCACCGGTAAGACACACTGTGTTAGCAAATCTGCAGGAAGCAGTCAGATGTTAGAATTAGGGCCTAGGAATAGGTCCAACATCTAAAATACATTAAAACCCAAGTGTGGATACAAGGGTTAACATATAAACTTTCCGGAAGCCAAACTATGCACTAAAAAGCACCCGAAACGCACTTTAAATGCAGAATTCTGCACGAATCAGCACAATTCAACTATAATCCACTTTTTAACACATTAATATATTGAAGAATTTATGTTTTACTGTCCAAAATAACTTACAAAGTGTCGGGAATTGAAACTGCCACAAAAGGTGCTTCATACTTAGTGAAACTACGCAATTCGGCACTTTAACGAACCGTAACGAAACGAACAACCGAACAATATCCGGGACATCAAAATTTGACTAGAAGTAATGTTTTTATGATATTAAACTAGTATTTGTGCTATAATACCTTAAAAATCATAAAAACGCCTAAACACACTTAAACTAACTTAAACCCCCTCGTTTGCACTTTAAACCCCTAACTTCCCAAATTTTACACTTTACCCCCCCCCCCCTTCACCCTTGGCCGGCCCCAAGTGGGCCCACATGACTTTTATTATTTTATTTAACTATGTTCCCTAACTAGTGTGCAAGAAATCACTTAAGAAGATCATGTGTTGGATATATTATTTTATAAAGACATTAAGTAGCAACATTTACCCAACATCACAAAAATTTCATCTTCTCCCCCCCCCCCCCTTGCTCTCCTTGGTCTCGGATCAACCCACACACAAACACCCTCCCATTTTCAAGCTTCCAACTCACAATCCAAGGTCATTTGGAGGTGTAAGACGCTCATCTAAGAAGGTGTAAGGTGCTAGAAGTGGAAGGACCTCACTTTTGAGGTTTTAACCACTTGATTTCTTCCTTGATCATCTTCTTCATTTTTGTGCCACTTCCCTAGCCATTAGAGCTAGTAGTAAGCTTCTTGATCACTAATACAAGTTTCACCATCTAAACAACTTAACTTCTAATGTTAAAAATGAGAAGATCTAACATATTTATGAAGAAAACAAGTGATTACATGAATTTTTAGTGTATGTAATGAAGTTGTTGATGTTATATCGTGTGTTTATGCTTAGATCAAGTATGTTAAAGCTTAGATCCAACAAGTTTAAGCATGGATCTTGAAGGATCCATGGTTAAACTTGAAAATGAACAAATGAAGCATTATGTGAACATGAAAAATGAATTTTGATGCATAATCTTGTAATCTTGAAGTAATAAAGTGTGTGTAGAACTAATTTTAGAAACTAAAACTCATGGAAAGTTTGTTAAAAATTTAACATAAAGCTTGTTTTTGAAAGATCTAAAGATATTAAGCATGGATCTTGAAAGATCCATGATGAAACATGATGTTAAAAATGATGATCTTTCTAATGGACATAAAAATGGTTTTAGAGCATGATTTACAAACTTTAAAGACCATTAAACTCATGGATGAGTTGGTTAATAAAATAAAGTTTCAAAAAAGTTTGTTTAAAATACTCAAGGACACTTAATTTTGGAAAAGATCATAATATGTTAAGTGTAGATCTAAAAGACTACACATTTTTAACAAGAATCAAGTACACCATGATGTTTCATATGGAAAAATTAGTATATGTTGTTGATAATTATTGTTGAAAAATTGTTTTGGTGTTGAAAAGAAAATAAACACATGTTTTGAAAACATGGGAAACCTCCATTTATAGGGGAAACTATATCAAAATTTTTATAAAATTTTGACACTTAGAAAAAATTAAGTTTTGGTGAAACTATTCCTTAAAAATTCACTTAAAAATATTTACCAAGGTTTCCCTAATTTTTGTAAGAACTTACAAGTTAAAAAATGATTATTTCTTCAAGTTAAAATTAATATTAAGTATGTATATTTTTAGGGGAAAATATATATATTTAGTGATCACCAAATTTTGTGCTAAGTGTATATTATTTGTATTATATATATAATAGTGTATTAGGAACTTGAAAATACACTAAACACTCCCAAGGAGTATGAATACAAAAATACACATACAAATACATGAGTATACAAGTATAAAAAATTCATCACAAGGAAATACATGGTCAAATACAAGAAAATATATTTATGAAAATATATTTCTTAGCATATTATTAAACTTGGACAATATATGGACACTATGGAATTAAATATATATTTTTGGACAAGAATAACATATACCAAGTATTGAAATTTATACAAAAATCAGGTGTATAACAAGAATAACCATATATATATTTTATAGCATGACAAAATATATATTTCATACAAGTCTTAAAAATATATTATTTTTAAGAAATATAATTCCGGAAAGTAATAAAAATCGAAGTATTGATTTTTGGTGAAAAATACAAAATACACAAGTATTTATCTAAAATACAAGTATATTTTCCTAAGTATACTTGTAAAAAAATAATATTGAGAATATTATTTTACAAAATACTTATATTTATTTTTGGAAAAAATAATATAAGTAACATACATGAAAAGTAAAAAATATAAATTATTTTTAACACTTATTACCTTGAGAAAGACTTTATAAATGAATATATATTTGAGAAGGAAAATATATATTTACAAATAAACAATATATACTCAGCGGGCAAGACCCGACAAACAAGGGCTCGACCCTCATAAGGAATGAACATACAAAGAACATACATAAGCAAAAGATGGTGACTTGTACTTATGTGACACAAGTCTAGTAACTAACATTAATAGAACACGTATACGTCACGACGCTACAAAAATCAACCGGTGAAGTTTACGGCGCAGGATACACAAAGTTGTGAGTTCATGTCCCCATTTTTAAACTTTTACTTGTTTTCTAAACTTTGAAAAAATACATGTGTTATGGTATGTTGAATACTAAAACTAAGGAATGATACTTTAGATCATGTAACGAATAGGGTGCCATAAGCACCATTAATGAATTACATACCAAGACCGCGGAACAAAAGGTTAGATCTAATGGGTTTCAGGCAACCACACTCTTGGCCACACTTTTACCAAGCACTGCTTTTGTGTCTCTAGTCGTGAATCGACAAGTAAAAATGCATATGGTTTGGATGCTTCCTATGTCGTGTCACATGTTAATGGCCTAGCAAACCATTAGCGATCTCGATTTCCTTACATTTACAGAAGTACTTATTTCAGTACAATTACATACCATGTTTTCTACAGCGAATGCTTAAATGTTTACACAAAACTGCATGAATTCACACCAACATTATGTTGACAGTTTTCCAAAACTTACATGTATTTCAGGTAACTAAAGTGGATGTACGTGCTGTCTCACCCTTGCTCAAGAATGTCGTTTGTGTTTTTAGTTACTATGTGTCAAGACTCCTATGCCCGTTTTGTTGGGTTTGGTTGTTATGTCATGTCCCATCATGTGTGGTGATATAAGGATCAAAACCTTTATGGTTGTCTTTGAATAATGTTGTAAAATTTTCAGACAATATTTTATGCTGAGACGTAAACTCAAAACTTAACTTATGTTTTTAATTATGTAATGCTAATGGCATTTGGAGTTATTTTATTATCATGTAGTATTTTACCATTCGTATGCAATGATAACCTTTCAAGATCACACCTCGTGCTTCCGCCTTAGAAAGGGGTGTGACAATATCAAAGGTCGACAGAAGTTCTGCTTGCTGTTGTCGACGTCCAGACTCCACACGAACAAGGGATTGCTTGCTAACTTGCTAAGATGTACCCGGTTGACTTTACTACACAAGAAATAGGGACTCTTTTGGGCGATATTGAGTCATTTCGTCACACAATAAGCGATGATAACTTTGAAAACTTGAATGGAATAAGTGATCTTGCGCGTGTTATGGTTGAAACGGGAACGCATAGTTCTTGTCCTTCAGTTTATCGGGTAGTTAAGCTAGCTTTGCTTTTACCAGTTGTAACCCCAATCGTTGAAAGACGTTTTTCGAAATTGAAGTTTGTCAAGACGGATTTACGCAATCGAATCGGCCCGGAATTTTTGAACAATACTATGGTTTGTGTGGTCGAAAAAGATTTTTTACGTGAAGTAAAAGACGACGATGTGATGGAACGAGTTCAAGCTATAAAAAAAAAGAAGAGGACAAATCTATTAGGTATTTGTTTTACTTTATTTATTTATTGTTGTTTTTTTTAATATTGTATGATTGTACGGTAAAAAAGAATTTGGATACCCCTGAGTTAATGTTCTAGTTCCGCCACTGATTTCTACACTTGAGTAACCTGTTTAAGCTTTGATAAAATCACCGTTAAAAAAAAGAATATCAATATATATATATATATATATATATATATATATATATATATATATATATATATAGGACAAAGATTCGTTAGGAACCACCTTTTATTGCGAGAACCGCGAGAACCAATGTGAACACAACCAAAAATGTCTAAAAATAGCTAAAAAACACACAAAATTTTTTATTTTTTATTTTTTATTTTTTATAAAAAAATCGCTACTTTTAGTAGCAAAAAAAAATTTAATTTTTTTAAAAAATTTTTTGCTACTAAAAGTAGCGTTTTTAACATAAAAATTATTAAAAAAATTAGATTTTTTTTTAGATTTTTTTGGGGTTTAGTTTTTAGCATTTTAGCTGGGGGGGGGGGGGGTTAGGTTTTTTTTAGGTTTTTTTGGGGTTTTAGTTTTTAGCATTTAGCTTGGGGGGGTGGGGGTTAGGTTTTTTTTAGCTATTTTAGGTTGTGTTCACATTGGTTCTCGCGGTTCTCGAAATAAAGGTGGTTCTCGCATGAACCTTACCATATATATATATATATATATATATGTGTGTGTGTGTGTGTGGTTCAGATTGCTTCTCAAGTTTCTCAAATAGGGTGGACTTCTCTTAGGATCCCTACCCTATATATATATATATATATATATATATATATATATATATATATATATATATATATAGTGTGAGGTTCATTGGGGAACACTAAAAAAGTGGGGAACAGCGGGGAACCGACTCAAACGAACTCCGATTGGACTCATTCCAGCGGCGTTGGAACCGGCTCGTCGAACCCTAACTAGGATCTCTTAACCCTAACCCCTAAATCATAACCCCTAAACCCTAAATATGTTAGGGTTTGGCTTTTAGGGTTTAGGTTTAGGGTTTAGCATTAGGGTTTAGTTTTAGGGTTTAGTTTTAGGGTTTAGCTTTAGGGTTTAGGGTTTAGTTTTAGGGTTTAGCTTTAGGTTTAGCCTTTAGGGTTTAGCTTTTAGGGTTTATAGTTTAGATTTTACGGTTTAGCTTAGGTTTTAGCCTTATTTTTTAGCTTTAGGGTTTAGAGTTTAGGAGTTAGGATTTAGGGTTTAGGATTAAGAGATCTTAGTTAGGGTTCGACGAGCCGGTTCCAACGCCGCTGGAATGAGTCCAATCGGAGTTCGTTTGAGTCGGTTCCCCGTTGTTCCCCACTTTTTTAGTGTTCCCCAATGAACCTTCATCTCTCTCTCTCTCTCTCTCTCTCTATATATATATATATATATAGGGTAGGGATCCTAAGATAAGTCTACCCTATTTGAGAAACTTGAGAAGCAATCTGAACCACACATTTTCACTAAGCAAAAAATGCAAAAAAAGGTGAAAAAAATGCAAATTTTTTTTGGAAAAATCACAGCTTTTTCTTTAAGGATTAAATTTTTTATTTTTTATTTTTTTTAAAAATTTGGGATTTATACACATGTGTATATTGTTAATCTTTTAACTATACATATATGTATATTGTCAATTATACATATATGTATATACATGTTTAAAATTGAAAAAATATGTGTTATAAATCCTAAACCTTATACCATAAACACTAAAGCTAAACCTTAATGCTAAACCCTAAACCCTAAAGCTAAACCCTAATTCTAAACCCTAATGCTAAACCCTAAAGCTAAACCCTAATTCTAAACCCTAAAGCTAAACCCTTAATGCTAAACCCTAATGCAAACCCTAAAGATAAAGTTAAACCCAAAAGTTAAAGCTAAACCCTAATGCTAAACCCAAAAGCTAAACCCTAATGCTAAACCCTAAATACTATTACTAAACCCTAATGCTAAACCCTAAAGCTAAACCCTAAACCATAAAGCTAAACCCTAATGCTAAACCCTAAATAACACTTATTTTTCAATTTTAAACATGTATATACATATATGTATAATTGACAATATACATATATGTATAGTTAAAAAAATTAACAATATACACATGTGTATAAATCCCAAAAAAAAAAATAAAAAAAAATTAAATCCTTAAAGAAAAAGCTGTGATTTTTCCAAAAAAAAAAACTTTTGCATTTTTTTTTTTGCATTTTTTTGCTTAGGGAAAATGTGTGGTCCAGAATGCTTTTCAAGTTTCTCAAATAACCTACTACTTCTCACATGATCCTAATCCTATATATATATTCTTATAACAAGTGAATGAATGCATATTCTATCGATGTCATTGTTAGTGTTCTTGTTACTTGTGTTTTTTTGGGGCTTGATTGGAGCTTGCATTTAAGCCAAAGTAATTACAAACTTAAAAAAACGTCAAAAGTAGTCAAACTAATTAGAAACTCAATAATAGGTCAAAAGTAATTACAAACTTAAAAATAGGTCAAAAGTAGTCTATCGATCACTATTACAAAATAGAGCTTTAGACAATATGGGTTTTAAGACGGTTTCAACACCGTCTTAAACTTCATGTCTTATTAGACGGTGTTCAGAGACACCGGCTTAAACTTGGTGAACCTCGTCTTCTAATATCAAAACATTATTAAAACAAATATTTTTAACACCTTCTTATAAACAGTTGGAAAAAAAAAACATTTACAATGGAACATTTTCAAGAAATACATTTGTTGAAAAAAAACATATAAAAGGTTTTCCAGGAAATACATCAAGCTTATATATATGCACCAATAGAACATTTTCAAATCAAACCAAAACAATACATATTCAAATCAAAAATAAACCCGTAGACATCCAATTCGGAAATAAACCCGTCAAATTACAATCATTTGTGAATACATAACACACTACGTTAAATTGTATAAATAAACTACATACGCTAATCTAACGAAATAACTAACTCGCTAAAAAACTTCGGCATCAACGTCATCAACAAAACATCTATTTCTGTGACAACCGGTAATTAATGGCTTCTAATAACACGATTAATAAGCGTTTAGACAATAATAAATAGTGTTTAAGGCACTAATAAACTTAATTAGACCTTTAGGATGCCTAGGAACGTCTATCCGACATTACAGTACGCGTATGATGATCTGCGGAAAAATTGCGAAACGTTAAATGGTAACAAACTGAAACCGAACAAAATACTGACAACGCCGACAAATATTAAATTCTTACGATATGTTTTAGCTTCGTAATTAAATTTTTACATCCGTAGTCGAAACCGAATCGGAAAACGGAATAAAACGGCAACGACGCGATGTTACGCGATATTTACCGTAAACGACAAACAAACACGCCAAACGCAATTACCGACACTAAATTTATGTCTTTTGATTTTATAACAATAATTTACGGCAATTATTAGAAAAACGGGTTCGTAGGACTTGGTGGGCCACTTAAAACACGAGATTGGGCTTGTGGGCCTTGGGCCCAAGCCCAAAGCCCACTAAAACAACCCTAAGTATAAGAGCGTAGTGACAAACCCTAAGGGGGCGTTTGGTTCGCGGAATGATTTGGAATTGGAATTTGTAAAGGAATTAGAATTTGAAAGAATTGGATTTGGAATTTGAACATTCCTATTGGAATTGGAAATTGTGGAATTGGAATCTCAATTCCATTTTTGTTCTATTTGGTTGTCAAATGAATTGGAATCCATCACCCCGACACCCACAACCACCGGTTCGGGTCGAAACGGTTCGATTCGAAAGTGTACGCGTCAAAACGGTTCGATTCGAAACTGTACGCGTCGAAACGGTTCGATTCGAAACTGTACGCGTCGAAACGGTTCGATTCGAAACTGTACGCGTCGAAACGGTACTTGTCGAAACGGTTCGGGTCGAAACGGTTCGATTCGAAAGGGTTCGGGTGGAAACGGTTCGATTCGAAACGGTTCGGGTCGAAATGGTACGGGTTGAAACGGTACGGGTCGAAACGGTTCGATTCGAAACGTTACGGGTTGAATTGGTACGGGTCGAAACGGTACGGGTCGAAATGGTTAGGGTCGAAATGGTACGCGTCGAAACGGTACGAGTTGAAACTGTTCGCGTCGAAACAGTTCGGATCGAAACCAGTATGGGTCGAAAAGGTTTGGATCGAAACGGTATGTGTTGAAACGGTGCGGGTCGAAACGGTCGAAAATTCCAATGAATTTACTTTAATTCCTTCACATATAGGAAGGATTTTGAATTCATTTAGTTAAAGGAATTTGAAGGAATTCATGACTAATTCCAATTATATTGTCAACCAAACACGTGAAGATTGGAATTTTGATTCCAATTCTATCAAATTCACTAAACCAAACATCTTAAGAGATGGAATTCAAATTCCAATTCCCTTAAATTCTATTGAATTTCTGCGAACCAAAGGCCCCTAATACTCATAACTTCAGCCGCTCACATATCCTCCCTCCTAACTACTTCTCTGCAATCTTATTTTCAAAGCAATACCAAACACCGACTTCATCACTTTAAGGGTGTTTGGGATTCCTTCTCAAAATGACTTATTGACTTATATAAGTCATAAGTGAGAAGTTAGAAATTCTAACTTCTCAAAAATGACTTCTCAATCACACAAAACCCTCCAAAATAAGCTAACCCAAACACTCAAAAAACAACTTATTAACTTTTATAAGTCAATAAGTCATAAGTTGCTCCAAAATAAGCTAACCCAAACACCCTCTTCCACATTCAACCACCAGTCGACACCCCCCCATTCTCTCCTTGCTCGATGAGGTCCGGCGGCCACCCGGAGGAGCGGCGCTGGTTACGGTTGTTGCTCCGTTCGGTCGCTCCTGCACACACACCTACCCTTCATCTTTTATACACCCCCCTTCTGCGACCTGCGTGACGTCCGACGCCACCACCACCGTCTGGTGGTGGCACGATGGTGAATCAGGAGAAAGAGAGAAAGAGGAAGCGACAGAGGAGTGGAAGAGAGAGGGGCCGCGGCGGCGGCGACGGCGACTGACGGCTAGCCGACAGTCCGACGACAATCAACAAGACGAACATAGCCGGCCACGGTTCAGATTTTCCTCTGATGATGTCCGTTTTCTGATGACGACGGTGAAGGTGGTGGCACCGCCATGACGGCGGCGGTGGTGCTTGTTCTCCGACGAAAGCTCCGGTAAAACCCTTGTTTCTTTTGTTTTGTTTCTGAAAATTTTATGTTGATGGTGGCTGATTATTGTTGAAGATGATGATTTGATTTTTTTTGTTTGTTTCGGGTTATATTTCTGGTCTCGTGGCTCCGGTTTTGGTTCAAGCAAGTCGAATTAGTGTGGTTTCGGGTTCTGGGTCAAAGACAGTCAACGGGACTCGGTCCGGGTCAACAGTGGTCACAGATCAATTCGGGTCGTGTATCAGGTTCGGGTCAAACCCGGTCAACAAGTCAAAGCTGGTCAAACCTCAGCTTTGGCTCGGTCTCGGTTCGGTCAGACGGCTCAGCTTCGGTTTCAGTTGACTCGGTCAAACCGAGTCGACTCGGTCAAACTCAGGTCAACAGTGAGTTGACTCGGTCAACTCAGTCAAGCGATTCGATGTTTCGACACGAAGACTTGGTAAAAGTTAACGACGCGTCTAATATTTTCGTATTTTTATAGTATTATTACTCACGTGAAACGAGCTCTCGAACCGAATGATAAAATCGTATTTATGAAGTTTGCGGTTTCATATATTATCTTGTTTTATAACTTGAGTTTATAAATATATTGTTTGAAAACTTATTGAATTTTGAATATATAATGACAACTTGTGTTGTCGGGGCCGTCAAAAAACAGAGGAAACTCTGTCCGTTTTTCAAGAAAATCCGTAAACAAAACGCGTTTTATCATCAAACAAACCGTCGCATTCAAATATACTTTTAGAAAAAACAAATACAAATACATAATTACTTTCGGCGACACTTTATAACTTACAAAAACGACGATGACGCAAACTATTTTACAAAAGAAATATAATTATTATATTTATTTCAAACGTTAAACTCGAATTCTTTTATAAATAAATATAGTTTATATATTTATTTGAAATATCAAACGATACGAATCCGTTTTTATAAAAATAAATATAGTTTGTATATTATTATATATATCAATTAACATCGTCCGTTTGCGCCAGGAGTCTTTTTGACTTTTGGTTTTTGCCACTGAAGTTTGCTTCTTTGATTTCCCCCTCAACAACTCAACTCAAGTCCTCTCTCTAACCCACCATAGCCACAACCCAAAGCATTACAACCACCAGAGGAGCATCGTAGCCACCAGTCTCTTCTCACTGTGCTGAGTAGACTTTCTTTGCTTTCTCAATCCTCAAGACGCACCTATATCCGCCTCTCCTCCGCCACGCATATGGCGGTAAGAAGGAATAACGAATCTGCAACTTCAAGCTCGGATTTCGGTCGGAGTTGTTACCGAGAAAGCGAAGGTTGGGTTTCTGGAAGCAGCGGCTAGGGTTGAAGAGAGTTTAAATAACCGGAGACGGTGGAGGTGCTGGTTATGCCGCCTCCGGCGATGGTGACGGTGGTGTCGCAGGCGATCGGGACTCCAAATGTGGTTGTGATTGGCGGAGGATTATGCGAGGAGATTTGAGTCTGTTGAAGTTGCTGTGGTATGTGATGTTTTAATTTTTGAAAATTTGGTGATTCTTTTGGTGGTGTTTGTGGTAAATGAGTGTTTATTGTGAAAGTTAATTAGTTTTGTGTAGTTTGATGATGGTATTGGGTTTGAACACAAGTAGGTTATTAGGTTACATTGTAACCGTTACAGTAACTTTTTATCAATGAGGTGTAGTGATAGAGTTATAGAGCTTGTGTGGATCATCTGCCACTTAGTTCTGTTTAAGGGGTTGCTGGTTTTTATAAGGAAAATAAACAGCACATGAAGTTGCCAAGGCAATTTTAAAACTAAAAAGTGATATTGTTTTACATAAAAGAGAAATCGATATGAATAACGAAGTTGATTGTGCAATTTGGTTGGGATTTTGCAGTCCACCAGAGAAGGTAACACCTGAAAGTTCACTCAAGTAAGTTTATAACTTTTGAGTCTATGACGATACCCAAGTTAATTTCTAGAGTTTTGACCTGGTTAAAGTGGGTTTTTGTGTTAAAATCTGATGAATTTTTTTTAATTTTTTCCACTTATGCAGTATATTTTTGTTGACTAATTATCAGTTTTTGTGTAGAACTTCATTTTTGTGAGCATAGGTTATGCTAAATTTTGGATTATTAAGGTTATTCTGCTCAATCCCTAACGAACCAATATCATCATTTTTTTATGAAAAATCCAACATTTATTGAAGATATGTGACCAACTGATCTCCCAATCTATCAAGTCATCTTATGATCTACCAGAGTCAATGCCTAACCGTGGCAGGCCCATAGCTAGAAAAAAAAAATTAAGAACTGCACCTACTGATCACAGTTGGGCTGCTGCAACAACCAAATAGGTGTTTATTCGGTGGATGATAATTTCATATTTGATCCCACAAATCTCGATATTGATGTTACACCCAAGGTAAGAAAGTTATTTGTCCTTGCATTTGGTAATAGTTAGATATTGTTTTAAAATTGATTATCTGATTGTTGGGATTTTAAGTTATTTGAAAAAAAATTATTTAATAGCATACGCTGATACAAACGATATTTCCAACAATTCTTTTTATTGCAAATGATTATATGCTTTTACAAATTCAATTTCACATAATCACTCTCAGCACACACATATCTAAACACCCCTCTTAAACAAATTGTTTGATGGTGATAAGACTCCACTAATCATAAATTCACCATCTTTTACTTACAGGCAATTGAAGCGGCTCTTTGGGGAAAACAACCAACCATAGCTTTAATCCTTACTTTAAAGCTGGTTACATGAAGATAATTTAATAAAGAAATGCATCATTGTTGTGGCTCCAGTAGACATTAAAGCTACTGTTGCATCAGTCCCTTTTAAATTTGTTTATGTTAAGTACTATGCTATGCAAATATACACCCAGCCGCAGCGCGGCGGGGTACTGCTTCTAGTTTATTTCAAGTATCAAACAATACGTATTAATTTATAAAAATAAATATAGTTTTATATTTATTTCAAACATCAAGCGACTCGTATTCGTTCATAAAAATAAATATAGTTATATATTATTTTAAACATCCAACAACTCGATGATAATTTTATAAAATAAATATAACTTTTTATATTTTTTTGAATGTCTAAACGACATATATACATATATGTTGATAATTATCGTATGAGACACAACATATAATACGAGTTTATTATATAATTTTCGTACGAATTTGTTATATATTATATTCATGTAAATATACTTTACATACACGCACGATTTCTCGGGACGACTAACGCAATTATACCGACATATTTATATATTTTTATCTAAATATTTATATATTTTAAATCTCTCGAGAACTAAGTCTTTCCAAGACTTATTAATTACCGACATTAAACGAGACTTAACAAATATAACTTAATCGTTTTCGTTAAGTTAATAACTTACCGTCGAATTGTTCGGTTAACGATTCGGTAGAGCTCGGTGACACGTAGTTTAGTTACCGCGCTTATTTAGAAACTCATAAGATATTCCGTGTTAGGAATATTGTAGAATGCACGCTAGCAAGTCCTGTCTTGGAAACGACATCACGGAGTCGTATATAGTTAGCTTTGCACATGGAAATCCAGGTGAGTTCATAACCCCACCTTTTCACGGTTTTACATTTTTTATAAATGTTTTCGGGGTGGAAAGACATGCAAGTTTTGCAAAAGTAAACAATTTTCAATAAATGAAAACTCATATTTCTAAATTATGTTACGAATGGATTTCAAGAAACTCAAATGGTTTACGAATGATTCATACTAAATATACCGGTTTTACAAAACAAATGCGTATTTTCGAAATGTGAATGATTTTCATGACTAGGGACGGGATCGTCCTAGTTATAATCACGGGACTGGGTTGGTCTGCGTTTGAAGAACGGGACACCCAGTGAGTTCATGTCCCCCTTTTTCTCTTCACTATTTTCGGAATTATAAATATCGGGGGTGAAATACATGTTTCAAATGTTTCAATGGTATGGTTTAGCTAAGGAATGAACTATTAGATCACGTGGATGATATAGTATCTCTCCTAAGTGCCATTAATCTAGTTTAGACCGAGGGGCATGAGTGGTAGATCTATCTGGGTGTAGCGAGCCCCACCCATGGGTCCTTGTGTGGCCGCATGTGGTGACTATGTCGTTCCCGCCGAATGGACCGGAGGAAATTCGCTAGGTTTGAGCACTTCCTACGCACCACACATATTAATGTCCTTGCAAAACATTAAGGATCTGTTCATAGACGCTACATAATAGGTTTTGATACTCGAATTTTCAAATGCTTTTAAGATTCAATTGATGATTACTCACAAATACATGGATTTACGAATTTTGGTAACGCTTTTCAACTTATGTATAAGTAAGAGGACGGGATGATCCTGCTTACAAAGACTCTCGTGGGCTAGACTCACAGTTTTCATATAACATACCGAGAAAATGATTTTTACTAAATTTTCTCCACAACTTTTAAACCGGTAAACAAAAAGTTTGTTTAAAATCTTTTTCAAAACAAACTATGAACTCACTCAACTTTATGTTGATTTTTCACATGTTTCTTTCTCAGGTTACACTTTTTCAAATTATGGCGCGGTTGGAATAGAAGAACCACGTGGAGTCGAGTACTTAGTGATAACAACTTAATAAATTCAGTTATATCTATACAATATTATAGTGATAACAACTTACAATGTAAACCAAAAACACAATGATGAGATCAACCCAGTCTTTGACAAATAATGCTAACATTGATTCAGTCTCAATATAGGTACCACTTTTGCTAGGAAACATATTCTCAGGAGCTGAATATGGAAGTGTAGTAGCCTAGTCATTCCTGATGTATTCACCTAGTCGACCAAACATCTTCTTATGCCATTCGGGTCTTAGTTCGATCAATTGCAAATGTAACTTCACTTTTTCGGCTTGTTTTTCTTGATATGTCAATTTTGCCTGAACCTGTTTTCATTTTCCTTTGGACTTGTTTTGTGTTGTGTTGCCATAGCTTTTTTCGGCTTTGGTTGTTTCGTTTGGGACTTTTGAACAACAGGCCTCATAACCTAAAATATCAAACAATTCGTTTTAGCTATTAAAATGTCACTCACAATTCCTTTAATTACAATAATACACTTTCAGCTACTTAAAACATAAAATTAAAGATACGATCGAATTTTAAGTTAGAGAGAGATGGAGATAAATTAGGAACTGATTTGTTTTACTCTTCCCAAAATACCCTTTTCAGCTATTAAAATGTCTCATAATTCCTTTAATTACAATAATGTAATTATTAACTTAAACCATTGGTCAATTAATCTTGACCAGTTCTTAAAGTTCTGAAAAACTTTAAGAGTGCTGAAATGATCTCCATCCTATATAACACACAACTGAGATTAAATGATTGATTACCATTTGTTGTTCGACATCTTGAATTTGAGGGCATTCAGACGCATTCATTGTGTCCAAAAATCCATCGGGTAGTAAAATATCATCAGTCAAAAAATCATTAATTCCTAACTGAATAGGAACTTCCGAGGAAAGCTACATCTATAATAATAAACCATTGTTATAATATAAAACAAATAATAACTAAAGTAATATAAACTACCTTTGGTATATATGGATCAACAGTCGGTGTCAAATTACACGTGCGTGTTTAGGGTGGGGTATGAAATTCTTTAGATGTACGGTGAGTTTGTGCATCAAAAATCTACAATTAATATAAATATTATAGTAAATGGTAATATAATAAAAGATAAAGTAATATATAATTTGTTTATCAACTAAATATACCGTTATTGCCTTTCTTGGACATTGAATGAACTTTCTTAAAGTTTGGTTCATCAATAGCATTTTACCTTCTATACAAGTCTCGTCAGGGACCGGAATACCCATAAATGCCGGAAGAACATGATCGACTTGTACCTTCACGCAATGCTCATGCATGCGAAGGTCGTCATCCAAGTATCGATCAGAACTAGGATATACAAGACCGTAGGCTATAGGTAAATCAGCACTCATCTCACCGGACCACCATAATAATTCAACGGGATAAACTCTGCAAAACCATACAATATTTAAATAAACAAATATATGTACACAATGATATCATTTAAAGGCACTACAAGCTCAACATATACATATATATATCACCTCAATATCTAGATATATCACATGTGATGCACCTGAACCGCAACTGGAGCTAGGAAATCCCAGGCTCGCGTCTACACATTGAAAAACAAACAAAGCTTTGTGATTGTATGTCGGATTTTATCTGGTAACGATCCACGGATTGCAATAGGAATCATATGTGTCATCAAAACATGACAATCATGAGACTTCATACCAAGCAATTTACAATCTTTCAACGACACCAACCTTTTAATGTTTGCTGAATAGCTGGATGGAACTTTAATACCGTGTAAACATTCACAAAACATTTTTTTTCCTTGTTTAACATTGTGTAGCATGACGGTGGTAGAAAAAAACCTTTAGGGTGCGGAACAGGATGAAGCCCTACACGTATTCCCATTTCTTGCATGTCTTTACGGACATTGATCCCATCTTTAGTTTTCCCGGGAATGTTTAACAATAATCCAAGCAGGCTTTCACATACATTTTTCTCAATATGCATAACATCTAAGCAATGTCTAACTTGTAAATGCTCCCAGTAAGGCAAATCCCAAAAGACATACTTTTTTTTCTAAATGTTGGATGGTTCAGGATGAGTTTTTTTCCCCTTTGTTTTTTTCCCTTTTGTATTTTTCCCTTTTGTTTTTCCCCAACACGACATTTAAATTTCTTACTCGTGAAAATGCATCAAATTCTTCCCTTACTTTTCCATGCTCAATTTTTCCATCAAACTCCATTGTTCTGTTCCGATAATCATGATTTTCCGGAAGGAATCTTCGATGTCCCATGTACACGGTTTTTCTACAATTACTTAACCATATTGAACTTGTGTCATCTTCACAAATAGGACAAGCTAGTCTACCTTTCGTACTATATCCTGACAAATTACCATACGCTTGAAAATCACTGATGGTGCAAAATATCATGGCACGCAAATCAAAATATTCTTTCTTATAAGAATCATACACGTTAACACCTGGGTTCCATAGAGTTTTAAGTTCATCTATCAATGGAGACAAATAAACATCAATGTCAATACCAGGTTGTTTCGGACGTTGAATAAACAACGACATCATTATGTATTTTTTTTTCATGCATAACCACGGTGGAAGGTTATAGATGCAAAGAAGAACCGGCCATGTACTATGACGACTACTCATGTTTCCAAAAGGGTTGATCCCGTCCGAACTAAGCCCAAATCGTATGTTTCTGATCTCGTTACCAAAATCAGGATACATATAATCAATAGTTCTCCACTGAGGTGAATCTGCCACATGTCTTAGTTTTCCATCATTTATACGGTCATCTGAATACCAACGCGACAATTTTGATTCCTTCTCGTTTGCAAATAATCGTTTCAGTCATGGTATAATAGGAAATGTAACAACCCGCACGTTCATGCGTTGTTACTACTCGCTATACTCGTTACGCCTAGCACCAGAGATTCGGATCATAATTTAACTATATCGCATATATCGATAAATCGCAGTATTTTCGCTTATTATCACATACTTTATCGCTATCGCATCACGTGCACTTGCTGAGAACCACGATGATGTCGAGTGAGGACCAATTCTACCCTCCTTGATAGCCGTGATGTGTCGCAATGTAACACGACACTCAAAAACGCACTCGCAGGCACGCGCAACTCGATTATCGCAAGATTTGAATATGCATATGTATATACGACCCGATGTGACTAATTATAATAAATATATGAAAATGTGGATGAAATGTGTAACCAAACAATCGCAACGCTTAACGATCGAAACGAAACGCCGAAACACAACTCGCCGGATGCCACCGATCGAATGACCGCCCGACCGGATGGCCACCCGATCGAGGTGCCACCCGATCAAGGTGCCACTCGATCGGATAGCCATCCGATCCGATTCACTGCACCGCCTTTCTCCTCCTCCTTGCCTATAAATACACCACTTGTCACATCAACAATAGTTGATGTGACTGCCCTCGCCCGACCAATATATCGATAAATAGTTTGCGATAAATTGACCCGTGAAGTTAATGACTCGATCTTAATGACCAGATCCTTAGGTTAAAGAAACTAATGGTCAAAGTTGAGTAACATATGTGAATAAAATGTATATAAATGATAATAAAGTCGTAAATATTATATTAGGTATATTCACATGTAAACGAAAACATGTAGGGCCCAAGTTTGAGAAATATTTTTTCTTCATTATGCATTTATGAGTACTACAATAATAAGGATACATCTCTTGGAGGCTAAGCTGCATGTTTGAAAACTTGAACTTCAAAATATGCAATTGCATGCTGATCTTTTTTCAGTTTTTTTTTTCCTATAAAATCAAAAGCAATACTCACATGAGTTGATGTTACTAACACGTACGAGCAAATCATATAAGATAAAAACGTATCACATTGCGTAAATCGTGAATATTAGGTCCCGTTTTTTAAGTTTATTCTAAAAGTACATAGAAACTTAATTATAGAATTTTAAACATTGATGTAGACGGAAATCGGAATTCAACACTTCTAGAAAAATGAGTTATCTGTATTATTTGTAATATATATAGAATAGCTTCTTGTAATTAGGTCAGTTGAATAAAATCAGTTTTTCCCCAATTTCAATTTCTCTCTGATTACAAGAATCAGGTAAATTTTTCCCCGGAAAATGATGTGGATGGCTTTGGTTTAGATTGTCAGGTACGGTTTTAGCTGTGAAGTGTGTGTTTGTTGTGTGAATTTTGTTGAAATTGAAGTGTGAAGAGGATTATGTGGTGATGTTAAATGTTGGATTGTAGTTTGATAGTTTGTGGTTTGTGGGCTGGTTTTGTTTCAACAGGAAGGATTATGTGATGGTTATAAACCATAATAATATTAAATAAATGGGGTGAAAAGACTAAAATGCCCTCACGTGCAATGCACATGACCAGATTTAACCAAAAAATCTAACTGGGTTTGGTCTAAAGGACATAACGTGCAAGATTTTGGAAGGTTAAGGATACCGCCTGTCAACTTTTGGAAAAAAAATGACAGCGCCTACAATTTGGTGTAAACATAAAGGACAAAACTTGTAATTTACTCGGATGATATTATACACAGATGAGTATGGATTGTGTGGGAAGTTTTCTTGTATATGTGTTTGGTTCGCAGAATGTTTTGGAATTATAATTGGACTTTGTATATGAATTAGAATTTGAAGGAACTTGATTTGGAATTTAAACACTCCAACTGAAATTGAAAATTATTGGAATTGGAATCTCAAATGAATTGGAATCCATCACCTGGCCACCCACCACCCCCGCTTCGGGTCAAAACGGTACGAGTGGAAACAAGACGAGTCGAAACGGTTCGGGTAGAAATGATTTGCGTCTAAACAATTCGGGTTGAAATGATTCACGTCGAAA
Organism: Helianthus tuberosus; assembly: GCA_030545235.1. Classification (NCBI taxonomy): domain Eukaryota; kingdom Viridiplantae; phylum Streptophyta; class Magnoliopsida; order Asterales; family Asteraceae; genus Helianthus; species Helianthus tuberosus. The sequence continues at coordinate 102,790,747 of CM060418.1, forward strand.
CAGTTCGGTAGAAACGGTACGGGTCGAAAAGGGTCGTGTCAAAACAGTTCGAGTCGAAATGGTAGGGGTCGAAATGGTTCGCGTCTAAACAGTTCTGGTCGAAATGATTTGTATCGAAACGGTTCGGGTAGAAGTGGTACGGGTCGAAAGGGTTTGAGTCGAAATGGTACGGCTCGAAACGGTATGTGTCCCACGGTTCGCGTCTAAACAGTTCGGATTGGAAGTATTCGCGTCAAAACGGTTATGTTCGAAACGGCTCGGGCTGAAACGGCTCGGGTCTCGGGTCGAAATGGTTTGGGTTGAAACGGTACGGGTCAAAATGGTGTGGGTCGAAACTGTCCGGGTTGACACAATGCGGGTCGAAACAGTCGAAGATTCCATTGTATTTATTTAGATTCCTTCATGTATAGGAAGTGTTTTGAATTTATTTAATTAAAGAATTTGAAGGAATTCATGTCATATTCAAATTCCATTGTCAACTAAACACATAAAGATTGAAATAGAGATTCCAGTTCCATCAAATTTTGTGAAACAAATATCTTAAGAGATGGAATTCATATTCCGATCCTCTTAAATTCCATTGAATTCATGTGACCCAAACGTTAATTTTGTTGTAACTATTTTTTCAAATTGTTGTGCTAAATTAGGGATTTTATGTGTAGGAAGTTTGTCACAAAGTTGTAGGAATGACTTCCCAAGAAAATTGCCACATTTTTTCTAGTAGTGTGCGCATTAAATTAGGAGCAAAGGGACTCTTTTTGTTCAATTTTTTTTAACAGCAAACAACTTCATTCAGCATCACCAAAGAGCTACAGGACAAATGGTTCCAGCAAGCTTCTAGCATCTATTTGCAAGAACCCAAAATACCCATACCAAATCAAGAAAACATTACATATCAACCTAAATCAAATGTCACCCAGCTCTCCCAACTCAAAGAGTTACAGGACAAGGGTCCCAAGGATACATCGCTTGGAGGCTAAGCTGCATGTTTGAAAACTTGAACTTCAAAATATGCAATTGCATGCTGATCTTTTTTCAGCTTCTTTTTTTTTTTTTACCATAAAATCAAGAGTAATATTCACACAGTGGCGGACCGAGAAATTTTTCCATGGGGTGCGGAATATTTTCAAAAATTTTAGGCCCCAAGGTATATAAAAAATCGGTTCGTATCGGGTCGGTTCGGGTCGAGTCGGGTCATGTAAAACAAACAACTAAATTTATATAATCATCAAAAAACACGTTAAACCTTGTTACAAACATAATTAAAACGTCGTCTTACGGATTTTCATTTTTTGAAATCTATCCAAAACATCATTTAAACCTACTTTTTAAGCAACTCTTTCTCTATATAACATATACAACCTTCACTTAAATTCTCATCGCCAATCCGATTACGCAAGTATCCACATCAACGAATCTGGAAGACGTATCAACTTTCCTCTTGAGAAATCGCGCCATAATGTCCCTGCTCATTGTTCCTATAGGCTATCACAAACAAATTGATCTATAAGTTTATGGTTCAATAACATATTACATAATGTATCAACTATTCAAGCTCTAAATATCATAATGTAAATCACCCTAAAAATCATCTAAACAACATATACACCATAAAAAAAAGCCAAACGTTCTTCACTAAAAAAAAGCCAAAAATACTGTGGTATGCGGCTATAAAAAAGGCAAAATATCATCACTAACAAAATATAACCCACAGTGGCGGAACTAGAAAATATATCCAGGGGTATCCCAATTTTTTACTGTACATTTATAATAAACGGAAAACTTTTTTTACCTACTAATAACGGGACAGAGCCGATCCTGAAAATTCAAGTGCCCTGGGTGAGCCAAAAAGGTCCTTAGATAAAGACTTATTAGCTTATATAAGTCATAAGTGAGAAGTTATAAATACTAACTTCTCAACACACAAAACCATCTTAAATAAGCTAACCCAAACATTATAAAAACAACTTATGAACTTTTATAATCAATAAGTTATAAGTCGCTCCAAAATAACCTAAACCAAACACCCCCTTAATTTAAATAGTTATGACTAATAATTGATTTATAATAATGAGATATTAATTTTAGGTTGTTTTAAATTCAACTAAAAAACCTATAAGGCCATATGTAATAGGGCTTTATAGGGGCTTAAAAGGTTATGATAATGCCCTTACATCATTCGTCATGGGCATTATAGGGGCATGAATAGGGAATAACATTTCTAGAATAATGTCCAATAAGGAGAAAAACAAAGAAACTAATAAATGAAAGGGCATTATGAAGCCTTAACCATTACATGAAGCATTATGATGGTGATGTGGCAAAAACTACCCCTTAAGGGGCATTAACCATTACCCATGATCTAATAACGAGATATTAATTTTAGGTTGTTTTAAATTCAACTAAAAACATGAAGGTTTAATTTGTAATTGACTTCAATTAAGGGTGTTACAATATAAAACTTTAAATATTAAGCCCTCACTAGCCGACAAAGAGATCCTTTTCTCTTTCTTCCTTTTTTTAAACTTCATCTTCTTCAAAGAGTTTTATTCCACCATTAAAGCTTCATTCAAGCTTCCAAAACTCAACGAGTGCAGACGGAAAATTCCAAGGGGTGCGGACGGAAAATTCCATTGGGTGCGGACGAAAAATTCCAAGGGGTGCGGACGGGATTTTTGACGGAATTTAGCACTAATTTTTTTTTCCCGGGGGTGCGCCCGCCCACCTTGGGCTGGGCTTAGGTCCGCCCCTGTATTCACATGAGTTGATGTTTCTAACATGTACGAGCAAATCATAGATAAAAACGTATCACATTGCGTTAATCATAAATATTAGGTCCCCTTTTTTAAGTTTATAGAATTTTAAGCATTGATATTGATGTGGACGGAATCCAGCACTTCAAGAAAAACGAGTGGTTTTCTAGAAAAAAAGTCGCAAATGCATAGAAAACACCCATTTGCAACAATGACTTTTTCAAAAAAATCCTTGGTGTGAAAAAACTTTGCAACAAAACTTTCGACAACTCTGAGAGAAAAGAACCTGGCCATTTGAGATTACATATTTATAGTTTAACTAGTGGAATTCCCCGCCGGCGTTGCACGGCGTTAAAGTTCTCAGTTTGATAGCACGTACGCATTTGTTTCGGTTATTTGTACATGTTATTCATAACGCAATCTCAATAAGATAACATGAAGGCGTAGATAAAAACACCATCGTCAAAGGAAAAAAAAACATTTATAAACTTTAGAAACTATGGTGTAACTTTATTAAGTCGAGGAGTGGTAGCGTAAACTGAGTAAAGGAAAAAAACTGGGTAAAGTTGAGGGATACTAAATTTAATATTTAACTCAAAAAAAAAAAAAAAAGGCAAAACTTTGACCTTTCCAAGTTTCAAACCTGAGTTGCTTCATTTGATTTAACATAAATGAACCACTTCACCACACACTATTTTAATACTAAGCTTTTCTTTATACTATGTATATACTAACATTAAAAAACAAAGCAACTTAAAGAAATTAAAAAAAAAAGATTTAGTGATGCCACATTATCAACTCATGATATACACATAATTATCAACATGAGTTTGGTTGCAATTGTTTAAATGTATAAAGTTAAAATTTATATAGTCTTAAACACAAATGTCGGTGACCCAAACAAATGACATAGCTGCCCCTCAACCTTTGTCTTTTCCTCACCTTTTACACCGCCTCACATATACACACACGAAACACACAAGAAGAAACAGACAAAACACTTCTTCTTATCTCTTTTATGGCTGGTACCCACCTTTTTCCATTTCTTTACCAAACCGGCTTTAATCGAAACATTTGTCGACATTTTCTTATGTGCGGTACCGATTTGGTTCGCGGTAATGCTCGGAGTTGTGATCGGATGGGCCTGGACGCCGCGGTGGACCGGAATCGTGTTCCTAGGGTCCCGGTCGAAGTTGCGAGGGTTTGTTTGGACCGCTCCACCGGGATTCGGTGCTCGACGGTTGTGGCTAGCGTTTACGGCTCTATCGGCGTTTTCTGTTGGTCGTCGGATGTGGTCGAAGTTACAAGAGAAGGAGCGGAAGGATGAGGATGAGCTAGCGCCGCCGCGTGCGGTGGTGGTTGGGGAGGCGGTGCCGGTGGAACAGTGCGGTGATGGAAGTTGCGCTGATGCTAAGTTAGGATACAGCAATTCAGTACAGTTTGTTTGTTATTTCTGTTGTTAATTTTTGTTTGTTAAAGTGATATGTGATATAGGATTGTGAAGTTTGTTAGGCTGTTGTGTTTGTTATATGTAGGTTAAATTTAGGAATTGAAGATGAATTGTGGTAGGTGTTCTTCCGGTGCGTCGATGCCTAACGGTCTGTTCTCTCAGTCTGGTGGAAATAATCACGGCGAACACGTCGTGATATGTTTAATCGTTACACGGATTAAACGTCCGAACAACGCGTACACTGTCATTATTTCCACCGGATTGAGTCAACACACCGCTAGGCAACAACGCACCCAAACAACACCTACACAATTTATCTTCACTTATTGATTTCATAATTTAGTGTTAGGTCTACCATTGGGGAGCAATTGTGATTTCTTTTGGCCTCTAGGTATATAATCAAATCTGAGCCAGACACTGAATGATTTGTTGTTGATGATAATTTAGAACTCTTAGTTGCTACAGTTAGGGTTTTGAATTGCTTATTAGTAGTCGAATAGTTGTTTTTATTTATTTGTTTGTTATTTTTTTGGCCTTTTCAAATTAATTTTAGTTTATATTATTGTGTATTGAATCAGCTTGCAAAGCTAGGATGGAATCGCAGGTGTCACTTCAAGGTATTTTTTGGTTTATTTCTTTCAAAGGTAAATTCACACGTCACGCGTGGCGCGCCACACATCAATGTCATCATCGTCACGCGTGTGACGTGATGTCGCCGCCGCAACGCGCGGTGCGGGTAAAAACCAGTGGCGGACCCATAATTTTTTTCCTGGGGGTGCGGAAATTTTTTAAAGATTTTAGACCCTAGCTATATAAAAAAATCGGTTCATAGCGGGTCGGATCGGGTCGGGTCATGTAAAACAAGTAAAAACAAACAAACAAAGTTTCATAGTGGGTCGAATCAGATTGGATCGGGTCCATTTGAATTCTCAAACAATCAAACCCTACTTCCTAACTTCCTATCATATTAACAAACAAAAAAACATCAAAGTTCAAACGATCCCTACTTTTATTTCTCTTAATCATTCAATAAAAGAACAAAAAAACTTATCTATAACATACCTTGGTCTTTAATTAGAATAATCCGGCGAAAAAAAGTGGTTCAACCCCTTTCCTCTTGAGAAATCGCGGCATAACTTCCCTACTCATTGTTCATTCCTAATTCTATCACATACAAAATAAACAAGGATCTTCAAGTGTTCAACCATAGCCCATGTTCCTTAATTTTCAATTTAAAATTTTGAATTTCAAGCCCTAGTAATTATTATTTGCCAACCAACAATCATATAATCAACAAACATGTTTGCCAACCAAAATTTTGAATTTCAAGCCCTAGTAATTATTATAAACCCTAGTAAAAAACATGTACCTGTCAGGGGCGGCCTGAATTAACCAGTTTGCAGCCGAAATTTTGCAGTCGCCAGCCGGAATTATGCTGTCGCTGGGCGCTGAAGTGAGGCAGAGGGAGGGCGGGAGTCGCTGGCAAGTGGCAGCGATTTGGGTTTTTTTAATTATGTGGACTGGTTTGTTTAACAAAACTAGTAGTTGGGTTGGGCTTGAATGGGTATTAAGTTATTGGGCTTGATGGATTGAATTTAAGTTTTATTAAAGGGGTTAGTAGGCTAACTTGTTTACATAATTTGATCCGGTTTCAATCCGTGTTCACAAGTTTTTACATAAATTCCTAACATTTTTTTCTAAGGGGTACGGTCGGAATTTTTCAAGGGGTGCGGACAAAAATTTTCAAGGGGTGCGGTCTGGATTTTTCGCGAAAAATACCACTAATTTTTTTTTCAAGTGGTGCGGCCGCCCACCCACCCCATAACTTGGGTCCGCCCTTGGTAAAAACCTAGTACATAATGGAAAACAGAAAAAAAAAACATGCCGTCACTCTTGACCAATGGTTGATAGTTACTGTTTCTCATCATGGTTAATGTATTTATAGGTTAACATAATAAAAAAATGTTGAAGCTAACACCATGAGAATATTTAGGATGAGAATATCGACATTGAAATCTCTATACCATCCTAAAGCATATGTCATTCAAAAATATTTTTTTATTCGCGGCCTGCGATGCAGGGCGCTAAACCGAGTATTTCTTAGTTTAATAACATGTACGCCTTTATGTCGGTTAGTTATACATGCTACCTATAACACGATATCAAAAAAGATACATCAAGTTAACCAATTAAAGAAAAACAGTACCATAGTTATGATAAAAAAATAACTAAAACGATGACAAGCGTGTAATTTAGAGTTGGGGCAAAACAATAATTTGACAGGACCAATTAGCAAGTGCTAGGAAGCTGTTTGGTATGAATAAAAACAAAATTGAGTCAACAAAGTAAAATAAAAACTACCATGGTTTTGCCAAAAAACGATGAAAAGATTGCAATTTTTAGCTGAGGTAAAATTGTAATTTTAAAATGGAGGTAAAATAATATTTTGAACTGAGGGCAAAACCATTTTTTTATTTTGAATTGAGGGCAAAATCGTAATATTTTAACTGCGGGCAAAATCGTAATATTTTAACTGCGGGCAAAATCGTAATTTTTAGCTGAGGGCAAAATCGTAATTTTAAACTAGGAATCAAATTGTAATTTGGCAGGACTCTAGCTGAGGGCAAAACCATAATTTTATTTTGAACTGGAGGCAAAATTGTATTTTTTAACTGAGGGCAAAATCATAAATTTAAGCAGGGTACAAAAGCAAAATTTTATTTTGAATCAGGGGCAAAATCGTAATTTTACACTTGGGATAATATTGTAATTTGGCATGACCTATAAATAACTATTATATGAAAAAAAAAAAAAACAAAAGTGGCCGCCACTTTTGGCCAACCACTTAAGAAAACTATTCCCGCCATGACGCCATCAACTTGTAAATGTATGTTTGTAAATTTGCTATCTATTTCCGACACAAATTTTTCTACACATATAACCAAATTGAGTAATTTTAAATTTAATATTAGGGTAAATTACTTTTTGAGTCCCTGTGTTATAGTGGTTTTAACCACTTGAGCCCAAGTTCAAAAAGTTTAACGCTCTGAGTCCCTGTAGTCACTTTTCTTAACCATTTGAGTCCAAATTTCTAACACTGTTAGAATTTTTTGGTTAAGTATTGTTAAATGACCAAAATACCCTTATAGTTAAAAAATAAACCAAACCTCTCATCTTCACCCTTCATCTCTCTCATCTTCACCTGCATCCCCCACAACCACAACCACCACCACCACCGTCACCGTCACACCAAAAACCAGACAACAAATAAACCAAAAATCTTAACAAGCTCTGAATACCAAAAAAACCCATCTTCAAATCCATTCAATTATCTTGAAAATTAACACCAAAAAAATCAAGATTTTATAAAATTTCGATTATTATTGATCAGGTTTATCAATTTCGTTTTCCAGTCAATGCATCAGAAGAAACCTGGTTTTCGGATCGGAGAAAATCGAAGCTTTTCCGATTCAAAATCCCCCAAATTCCAGCTTCAACAACACCCACAACGTCTACCGCCTCACATTCTTCAACAACACCATCGAAACCCTAGTCACCGACACACCATCCTACGTGGACACATGGATCTCCACAATCCAGCACACCATCGCCACCATCTTCACTCCCTCATCGTGGGCCTCAACGTCGAGTGGCGTCCCAACCAAACCCCAAACCTCCAAAACCCCGTCGCCACCCTCCAACTATGCGTCGAAAGCCACATGAGCTTTTGTCAAGGGGGTTACGATGAGTGGTTGGGATAATAAGTGTCTTTCGCCGGTTCAGGTGTAGTATGCGGCTATTGATGTGTTTGTGAGTTTTGAGATTGGGAGAGTTTTGATTTCTGGGAATCGTTACTGATGATTGGAGGTTGCAGTTTGTGGTAAGAAAGAAGATTAGGTTTCTTACTTATGTTTGATCTGAATGTTTGCTGATAATAATGTATTTTTTTTATTTTTTAACTATAAGGGTATTTGGGTCATTTAACAATACTTAACCAAAAAATTCTAACAGTGTTAGAAATTTGGACTCAAATGGTTAAGAAATGTGACTATAGGGACTCAGGGCATTAAATATTTTTTTATCTTAGACTCAGGTGGTTAAAACTACTATAACACAGGGGAATCAAAAAGTAATTTACCCTTAATATTAATAGTCATAATATAATACACAACTGATTATGAATTGTGTGGGAAGTTTTCTAGTATATGTGTTTGGTTCGCGGAAAGTTTTGAAATTATAATTGGAATTTGTATAGGAATTAGAATTTGAAGAAATTTGATTTGGAATTTAAACACTGCAATTGAAATTGAAAAATTTTGGAATTGGAATCTCAAATGAATTGGAATCCATCACCTGGTCACCCACCACCCCCGCTTTGGATCAAAACAGTACGAGTGGAAACAAGACGAGTCGAAACGGTTCGGGTAGAAATGAATTGCGTCTAAATAGTTCGGGTTGAAATGATTCGCGTCGAAACAGTTCGGGTAGAAACGGTACGGGTCGAAACGGGTCGCGTCAAACCAGTTCGAGTCGAAATGGTACTGGTCAAAACGGTTCGCGTCTAAACAGTTCAGGTCGAGATGATTTGTGTCAAAACGGTTCGGGTAGAAATGGTACGGGTCGAAAGGGGTTGAGTCGAAATGGTACGGCTCGTAACGGAATGGGTCCCACGGTTCACGTCTAAACAGTTCGGATTGAAAGTATTCGCGTCAAAAACGGTTATGTTCGAAACGACTCAGGTCGAAACGGCTCGGGTCTTGGGTCGAAATGGTTCGGGTCGAAACAGTACGGGTCAAAACGGTGTGGGTCGAAACTGTCCGGGTCAACACAATGCGGGTCGAAACGGTCGAAGATTCCAATGTATTTATTTTGATTCCTTCATGTATAGGAAGTATTTTGAGTTTATTTAATTAAAGAATTTGAAGGAATTCATGCCATATTCAAATTCAATTGTCAACCAAACACATAAGGATTGGAATAGAGATTCCAGTTCCACCAAATTTCGTGAAACAAATATCTTAAGAGATGGAAATCAGATTCCGATCCTCTTAAATACCATTGAATTCATGTGAACCAAACATTAATTTGGTTGTAACTATTTTTTCAAAATGTTGTGCTAAATTAGGGATTTTTATGTGTAGGAAGTTTGTCACAAAGTTGTAGGAATGACTTCCCAAGAAAATTACCACATTTTTCTAGTGGTGTGTACATTAAATCAGGAGCAAAGGGATTGAAATTTATGGCAAATCGTCATTTATATCCTCCAAATACTCACACTATAAATTTGAGTTTTAGTAAAACATTCTGGCTCTTTTTGTTCATTTAATTTATTATATGTGCTGTAAATATCGTTTCTATTTGGAACTTCAGACATGTTGCGAGGACAGCTTACAGGTGTATGGCCCTTAAACACCGTACCTAATGTTTATAACATTTAAACATATACCTGTAATAAAATCGTAACTTCTTTTTACAACTTGGTAATTAAATTATACAAAATGAAAACTGAACTGCAAAACAAATAAGGATACGTCTATAAGATTAAAATTGAAATTATTTCGTGTCTAATATCTAGCTTGAGCGTAGTTCATCATTAGACGAAGTGTTTTTATAAATTTCATAAAGCAATCTATTTTGAAACGCGTCACTGGAACTCGCAATCTTTGAAGATCGACGCACCTTTGAAGTATCCTTTTCACGGTTTTTGGACTTAGTGAAGTTAAACATCTTCTTGATCTTTGAAAACCCATCATCATTGTGTTCTCCAAGACGAATAGTCTTCATGCTCTTCCCACCATCGGATCCTCCGTGTGGTGTTCTCCTCCATGCTTTGTTTGCATCAACCGAACTTGAAACACTTCTTGAGAGACTTCTTGAAAGGCTTCTTGAAAACTTTTCCATTTCTTTGATATATTTGAATTCTAATGTTTGTGTTGAATGAAAGAAATGGTTATCCTTGCTATTTATATCTATGTCGATGTAAACTGAGGTCCCATTGTTTTGGAATGTTTGGAGATCAATTAGCATGTTTATTTTAGATGTTTGACCGGATTTTCCTGACCAAAATATAAAGTCAACTTAGTCGATTTCTTACAAGTTCCTCACATCCTTGGTAATTCATTAAATGTTTGGAGATCAATTAGCATGTTTATGAAAAAGTAATATTTGATTAATGTCTAATATGTTTTATGGAAAAAAAACTTTTATGTAAAAAATGGATGCAATTTTACCCAAGTTGAATGTATATTTTTTGTTTTTAGTTTTTAAGAAACATTCATGAAATTGAGGTCGAATATTTATAAGTTCTTTTTTTTTTTAATATTATTGAATGCGTAGCCTATTTTGCTTTCATGTTGACCAAACTAAATGAAGATGAAATCTACTCTTCTAGAAAGGCAACATGACTCCCTTATACGCTCGTCTCTCTACATCCACACGTTCGAAATTTCGAATCTCTTATTTATTTAGTATACCATTTTCTTTTCACACAATGTCATCTCTTATCCTTTTTCTTTTCACACAAAGCCATCATGTTAAAAGAGCGAGGGGAATGCAAATCAGGTAGTGGTGGAGTGGCTGGGGAAAGAATTGGTGTTCTTTGTGACTCAGACTCAATTCTTACTCTCCTCATTACTTTCTGCGGCATCCAGGTGAAGAGCGAATGCGGGTGGCACCAGTTCGACTTTGATGGGAGATGAGTTTTTACCGATTATTTCACCACATGTTTTTCGTTCTCATTATTAGACGCTTTATTCTCTCTCTCTCTCTATACTTCACCAGCTACACCCCTGAGCCTTGTGTTTAGTCTGATCGCTGATCGTTACGATCGTTATCTCCCATGGTTTTATTCGATAGTTTGTAGGTAACAATGCTTAATTGTGATGTTTGATTTTGAAATTTGTACCCTTACTTTTGAGGTTGAATCTGGTACTTTGGGGGATTTTTTTGAACCCTTGCTTTGGAAAATCGTTAAATCTATATTTGTTTTGGTTGTATTTGAATTGATTTTCGAAATGTAGAGGCAATGAACCGTAGTGAGCCTTGTAGATGATGTATTAAAAAAAGCTTCAATCGGGTCTTTGGATCTGTGTTTGTTATGTTTGTAAAGATGAACCATAAGTGAGCCATGTATGTTATGTTTTAATCTGGCTACATTATTGGTGATGAAGCATAGGTGAGCCATGTATATTATGTGTTAGAAGAGATGCTTTAATCAGACATTTGGAGCTATGATTGTTATATTCATCAATTTTGATTACTAGGGTTTCATTGTTGCTTATGTTTACATATGGATTCATCTTGTTTTGTGTCAATGGATTTTTTAAAAAGACTAAGGCTATGATGCTTAACTGAGCCTTAAAGGAAATGATGCTTGCCTGAGCTGTTTTATGCAAACATGTCTTACCTGCGAGACTTTCATATGCAATGTTTATCTTGTTGTTCTTGGATTGGCGGTTGAGATGGCATTACTCAAGCAAGTTGGCCTTCTTGGTTTAGAACCTGAGCGTGTACCTAATGTATGTATAAATTTGATTCGAGTAAAGGCTAACTTTTATTCATGAGTTTGAAAACTTAGGCTATGAAGCATTACTAGGCCTTTTTGTTGTTTAAGTTGTTGGTTTTAGGGTATATCAAATTTCGTTTACAGAATTTTTGGTAGTGATATGAGTGTTTTGGGTTGACGGCTGAGATGGCTTGCAACAAGCAACCACGCCAGCTTCATTATGAGGCTACGCTTACGTGCAATATATGATGTATAATAAGGTGATGGTTTTAGGGTGTATCAAAATGAGAGTTCAGGATCCGGCGGGTTTAGACGGAAGTTTGGGTAGAAAAAAACTAATTCGGTAGAAATCTTGTCATTATTCAAAAGTTTCATTCATACTGAAAGTGTATACATCATTTACAAGCTGGATAAACAAAATTTCTCCAGCATTTCCCCTTTGGGATCTCCAAAACTTAACAACTGACGAACACGCGAACCTATATAAACGAGATTACGTTCGTACGGATGAATGTTACCTTCGTGCGGACTAGCTCATCCGTGCGGATGTAGTTACATCCGTACGAACCTCTCTCGTCCTCTCCGTAGTTACATGTTTGTATCTCAACTATACAATATTCAACACACGCTCTATCTAGTCTATTCGCACAGTAGCGAACATACAAAATATGCGTTAACAAATTCCCCCTTGGCTGTCACTATCGAATCTTGATCTTTGAAAATGAGAGCCGCGTTTGAATATTTGCAACTTCAATCAAGCATTTAGTATCTTCAGATAATTCCCTCTTGATTGAAGATCCGGGCTTGCGTTCCACCTGAAATGAATCTTCAGGTCTTAGCTTGCATGGTTTCCAACTTCCTGTGATTTGCTATACCGCAATCTTCATGAATAATTACCAACTTGAAATAACACAATTTAACTTCTCCGTTTCAACTTTAACAACATCCGCGTTCGGTTTTAGCGCATTCCCCTGCTTGATCCTCTGATCTTCAAAAACCCAACCGACAATAGATAGAAACTTCGAATCACCACACCGGTAAACTTCAAGTCTATGATTACCCACAAAAATCTGAAATCCTGTTTTCCGAATAATCTTTAATCACACTCCTGAATGATTTATCAGTGTAAACGGTATTCTACACAATCAGCAAATCTTCATCGGATAACAAATCATCTGGTAACACATTCAGATCTCAGAAATGTGACAACCCGAACTTTCAAGGTTAGTGTCGTCCAACCTTGTGACATTTTGTTCCTTTCACACTGAAGTTACGTTCTGTTGGGATGTATGTTATGTTACAGGTGTATAAGTATACTTGTTATAACTGAGTGTAGGATCGAGGATTATGTGTTATGATTACAAAACTTAGCCGAACATTATTCCCGAGCCGCACCCTTATGTATTCTCGGTCCAGCCTTCATATACATGGAACTGAGCCCAAGATTGGGGATCGGCCCACTTGTTGCAACTAAACTCACCTAATGTTGATTAGGGTTGTCATTAACTCAAAACATAAATTAGCGAAACCCTAGAGCACTCTCCCCTCTCCTGTGACGACAATCTCCTCTCTGTCGAAGCTCCTCATTCTACCAGTCCAAGTATATTCGGTTCATCTTGAGGTTAGTATAACATCTTTAAGGTTAATTGCCCTCTCATTGTTGCTTGGCTTGAATCTGATCATTATGATGGAAGTTATGTGACTAATGCTTAAATGATTGTTATAACTTTATCTGATTAGTATGCACCGAAATTTGTTTAATGCGATGAATTGATGGATATCGTGTATTAGGGATTTTCAATAAACCAATGGCATGCATGATAATTTTGATTATATGTAGGGTGTTAGAACATGGTTAGGGTTTGATGAGTTTATGGAACATGATGTTCACGGTTGAGTTAGTATGATAAACAAATTTAATGGTGATTATGCATCGAAACAGCTATGATGTCTACCTGTTGGATTCATTTGAATGTTGCTATGATGAATGATTGTTTAGTTAACTATAATGATTGGTTTGATTCGTGTAAAAGCATGATGAAATGGTTAGAGAATGATTAGAGTTATAAGATGTTATGGAAAGTTATGTTAATTGGTAACTGAATTGGCAATGTTTTGATAATTGATTAATTGATCGAGTAAGCATGATGATGTAACTGATCCCGAGAATTAAGGCCAACTAAACTGATCGCACAACTCCGCGTAGTCGCACAAGCTCGTATAAGTCGCACAAGTCTAATTGGGCTTATGTGAGTCGCACAATAGACTCAATTGCACAAGATGGTGGGCTTGAGTCCTAGCTGGGCCACGGACCCAGTCACAGTCGCACAAGTTTGGTCCAGTCGCACAAGACACTTGGCCCGGATATTGTGTGAATCGCACAACCCAAATGAGTCGCACAAGATGCATTGAGTCGCACAAGATGCATTGAGTCGCACAAGATACATTGAGTCACACAAGTCTGTGAATGGATGAGTAATTGGGTTACACATGTCGCTGGGCCACAAACAGAATCTGGGCCGCACATTTTAATCATATCGTATACTTGTGTATTTGATGTTTGGACTGTTAAGTGATATGTGAATATGAACTTGCATGTTAGTTTGTATGTTATGAATGTAAACTTGGGATATGAACTTGTGAACATGCAATACATCTGATATGAGTTACTGGATAAGGTGCAAGGTGTGCAATGTGATATCTGTGTGATAGTATGAAATATGTTGCTGTTGGATTTCATGAACGACTGTTATAACTCATATGATGGGGTGTGTGTGCTACATGTGTAATGTGAATGTGGAATATGTGACTTACCTGCATAGAAACTGATTGTCTTTTGGTAACCACGGTAGGGTTTGATTAACCAACTGGGAACGGGTAACGTAACATACCGAGCAATCTAAGGTGAGTTCACTGCTCTTTTTCAAGCATGCGTCCCGGGGAGGGACATCTGGTAGGTATTCCGGGGAGGAATACTGGGTTGTTGGGTTTGACTGGAATGTTAAACTCGGGATGTTGGTCAATACACTCATACCTATCATTAAGTCCCATCATATACCGAATTGGTTGCCGGGGAGGCAACGGGGTTATTAGTTGATAGAGCTATTAGGTTTGGCACCCTCACACCGTACCAGGGAGGACGGGCGTGAACTAATTACCTTAACCACTTGACCAATGTTTGATAGAGCATTGGGGAAGGGCATATAATCTGGAGCCATCTGCGGTAATCGAGTTATTAACAACATCGAATCTCTGAAATGTTTTAAACTCATATCTGGTAACTAAACGTGTTAACAAACTTTGAACTAACCAGCGTTGTCTGATACACTTTTCTGCATGCTTGCAGGCCTTTAGGTACATGTCATTGGAACTTGCTGTCTGGGATGCTGGAGTGGTCATGGGTCGAGTTACATGGAATCATGAGACACGTCTAATGGCTTTTACACACTTGTGTTATGAAATTCTTAATTATTGTAGTATGCTTCCACTGAACAGTAAATAATGTTTTGTAACGCTTATGTTAATAAATGAAAGTTTTATTTGAAATATCGTTATGAGTTCAATGTGATTGGTGGCTAGATCCTGGTACGTCACACGCCTCGCGGGGGTTCCCGTGTGTGGTATTTTGGGGGTGTGACAGTTTGGTGTCAGAGCCACTGGTTATAGTGAACTTGGTTTAAAAAAAGGTTTTTATAAAACCAAACTATAACCGAATAGTTATGAATACATGAATACGACCATGACACTCAGCTCCAGACTGCAAGGTTCGTCTCTCGTTTACTCCTTGTACTGCATAACTAGTGAACACCCACATATGATATTGCATGTGATTACACGTTTAGCACAACAATATGAATTCCTGTGTTATTTGCCTGTGTTTATGATTGATAGTGTGGCGTTTCCCCTAGACATTCGTGACCCATGTTTGTGATGTTCTTTATTTGCTACTCGAGTCTGAGGAACTATTTAACACGAGTTAGGAGGAGCTGAGATGAGCATGCAAATCATGTTATTATTGTGGGTGCACACATAATAATAATATGGGGTGCATGTGAGTCCCAACGAGGCTTAACAAGTGTGAAAGGGGTTCCATTCCATTATTCGACCAAATGTGACCAAATATGAAACACAACGATCCATAGGGGTCATAGCAATGATTGTCACCTGCTTGAATGTGGTCCTTTCACTTCCCTCTGAACCCTTACGAGTCTCGATGATATTGAGTGATACCTGCACACGTAACTGAACGTCTAGCGGGCCGTGTAGAGATGTTAGGTGTTAGTGCGAACGCCTTTGAGACAGATGTCGAAACATTAACTGTTTGGTCTATACTTTCTCACTTTCCTCGTGTACTTTGACGCAACAAATTGACGCCTCAAATTCAGAAGTATGGACACCTCGGTGATTCTCTGATGATTAACCGTGCGCTATTCATTCGACTAGCAAGACCGATGGACAAGAAGATTAACGTGATGCATTACCAACCCTAGTGTTAGGGTGACCCTGCTCTTTGACAATGAACATCAGTAGGTTAACTTCAATCGAGTCCATAACCCTAGTAAGCAACGTCTGAGAGCCAACTCTTACGAATCAGTCGGGACATAAACGATGACAATTGACTATAGAGTGGAATGTGTAACTGCCCGCACAGTGAGTAGTGCCTTAGGACGTAACACAGAATGTGAAAATAGAGGCAACCGTCATGGCGACATCAATGTACTCATACTCGTAGCCTGCAGAATGGAAAGGAAGGTGACTTCGACAAGGATTGACTGTTGTTAAGTCAAAATGTTAACAACCAAGGGAACAATGACAGTATTGGGAATCCTCGTGACCGTAACCACAACACTGGTAGTGGTGCTCGTGGAAGGACATTTAGGATTTGCGTAGGCGAGGCCAGGCATAATAGAAACATGGTAGCTTGTATGGGTAGCTAATCGCTTCGCCTCGGTTCTATTTAACCCTGACGCTTTTTGAAACCGAACCTGTTGTGGAATCGACTGATGGCAAGACAATGGAAACCTCATATGTACGTTGGGATGCAAACTCGACCTTGTGGGATAAGTGTTCGACATCGACCTTCCTTCTACTACCCTTAATAGTTTTGATACAGTAGTTAGTATGGATCGGTTATACAGACATCGCGCAGATATACCCTGTGAGGAGAAAATTTTGCGTATCCCTCTCCATAGTGGAGAATCATCGTCTGTCCTAAAGTATCAGATTGGTGTAAAGGTTAGCATCATTTCAGCAATGAAAGCCCAGAAGTGTCTACGGAGGGATTACCCCGCTATATTGGCAACCGTTACTAATGTTAAGGCTAAGGAAAAAGAGGATCGAGGATCCACCAATTGCTCGTGATTCCTCCCAATGTGCTACTTGAGGAACTTTCAGGTTCACATCCACAACTGATTAGGTAGAATCTTAGTTTGATCTCACGCCAGAGGTGGCCTTGTTTACTCGTCCTCCTTACCGTCTTGCACCATGAGGGTTGCGAGAACTGTCTAATCAACTTCAGGAACTACCGGGTGGGAGTTTTAGTGATCTAGCTCCTTGTCCTGGGAAGCCCGAGCTCTATTGTGGAAATGAAGGACGAGTCCTTTCATACGAGTACAGACTACCATAAGGTGGCAATCCTAGACCGTCACCCTCTATCTCGCATCGACAACCTTCTTGACCCACTGCAATGATCAAGCTTCTATTCGGAAACCGACTTAAGATCGGACTATCACTTGATGGAAGGCCCAGGAGAGGATGACTCCTAACACGACGTTGCAGGTATAGTACGACCACTATGATTTTCTGTTCTTGTTGTTTAAGTTATCCGACACACCAGCAGCCTTAAGAATCACATGGGTAGTATGTGTCAACCTCATCTCACCAGATTTGTCAAACCGTGTTTATCTATGACATTTTGAATCACCTCCAGAAGAAAGGAACACCATGAATGGCACTTGTATTTCATATTAGAGCTCCTAGGGTAGGAGCAACTCCGTGTGAAGTCTACCTAAGTGTGACTTCAGGATTCGAGAAGTACACTTTCTTGGTCACATAGTCTACGAAGTGGGGATACATGTGGATCTCGCTAAAGATCCATTTTATTAGATATAGATCGGTACCAAAGAGTCCATTGGGGATACAGTAATTTCTTGGTCTAGCTAGATACTATCGCAGCTTCATCGCGGGATTTTCGAAGATCGCGCAGCTTTAATCTCTATAGCACAGCCGGGTGCTGTGTATTTGTGGGAGGCAAAACAGGAGGACGTCTTTTCAGCTTTTGAAACCCAACTCTGCAATGCACTGAGCATCGTCTTTATCTGAAGGTACGGGTGATCTAGTGGTATACTATGATGGTTTGAATCAGAGTCCCAGTTATACGCCGATGTAGCACGAGAAAGTGATGGCTTACGTAGTAGATTTACAAGAAGAATTGCACGAGCCACAACCTGCGGTGGAAACCATGGTCTTTGGATTTAAGTTGGAGGCATTACTTGGACGGTACCAAATGCACTACTTAGACAGATCACAAGGGCCTCCCGTGTACCCTTGTTTCAAAAGAGCTAAACATGTGATGGCATCGCTGGATGGAACTTCTGAATGATCTCGACTGTGAAACCTGAACGTGTACGAGCCTCGCAGCACACCATCGACTCTAACCTACTTGATCAGATCCGTTCTGCCTGAACCGAAGCATTGAAGGACGAGAACCACCTTGCTGGACCCGTGCGGGGCACGAAAAAACAATTTGTAGCTGAAAATCGAACGGCATTCACTACTTCATGGAGCGAATGTGGCTTCCACTATACAACAACTGTAGGGAAACTTGGGTTGAGCGAAGTACACCAGCCTCGATATTCTGGTTGCCTGGGTTTGATAGAATATATTAGGATTTATAAATCTTGTACTGATGACCGGGCATGAAGGCCCACATAGCAATGTATGTGAACGATGTTTGACTTGTGCGGAAGTCAAGGTGAAATATCAGAAACCCTTTGGTTTGGGTCAGCAACCGGTAACACCCATAAGGAAATGAGAACAGACTGCCATGGATTTTGTCACTGGCTCACTTAAAACCCGAAACGGAGACAATATCACCTGGGTGATCATTGATTGTCTCATGTAACTAGCGCACTTTCTTACAATCAAGGAAATTGCCGAGTCTTCGTAGCTTGTAAGTATTTCTCAGAGAGAGGCGGTTTTTAGGCACAGGGTGCCAACTTCTATTATCTCTGGTTGTGATCTGGGTCTATACTCAATTTCGGCAGGAGGCCCACAGATTCTGTGGCACTTCCATCGTCAGGATGAATGGACCATCCAGACCCTCGAAGGCATGTCGCGAGCATGTTGAAACGTTAACTTTGGTAGAGCTTCACTGCAACAGTTACAATTCTAGTATTCAGACAGCTCTGTTTGAGGCATTGCATGGACGATAAGGCCAAACTCCTTGTTGGACTAGGACGGGTGACAACCTAATCGCAGGTCCATGACTTGTACTCAAAACTCTTGGGAAGATTGTTTGGATCGGAAATTGTTTGGTGGTGATGTGTACAAAATGCAACATATAAATTACATCAAATGAGGCATAAAACTAACCCTTTTTAGTACTAATGTTGGAAAAAGTGTGCTTTTGTCTTCCTTTTGTATTTTTAGGGTTAAATGAGCTTAAATGAACAAAAGAAGCAAAAATGCAGCCAAATCCAACAATAATACAAGAAAAGGAATAAACGTGGCATGCCCGACCACTCGACAGCATCTCCCCAAGCAAAAACAAGAGAACAGAAGGCTGAACACGCCCCGTGCTCACTGAGCACGGGGGAGTGCCCAAGTGTCTACAGAAAAGACAAAGCTGTAGAAGCTTCTATCACCCACCACGGGGGCGTGCCCAGCGGACGCGGGGCCGTGGTCAACGCAAAGATTCGCAGAATCTAAGCAAATCTTGAAAGTACAGATACGCTTCTGCACACGGGGTCGTGCCCAGCGGACACGGGGGCATGGTCAACTAATGCAGACAAACTGCATTTAATGAAGAAAGAGAAGATGGGTGGACACGGGGCCGTGTTCGGGCTTCTGTGCAGGCTATAAATAGGGGTGCTTGGCTCACTTGCAAACCATCCCTTGGCAAACCACCTCTCTCACACTTCACCCACCCACCACCACCATCACAACCCACATCCACCACCATCATCCATCATCCATCATAGAGTGTGTGAGTAGTCTCGGGATCCAAGATTGATCGTAAGAGTTCTTGACAATCAAAGGCCATTTTTACTTAAGTCTCTTACATCACTTGGTGAAGACAAGTGTTTAGTGTAATACTTTTTATTTTTAATCTCTTCGCACTTTTTATTTGGTTATGTATTAATGACTTTAATAACTAGTTTCTTATGTTGAAGGTGAATCTTCCTTATCATTTGTCCATGGTGTCTTGGCATTATTTTACTGTCTATATAAAATAAAAGATTTTCACCATTCATATCTCCACGGTCTATATGGAGATATGTTGGCTACCTGGTCAGTGGTTAAGGGAATGGTTTGGTAAGCGTCTTGCCTTGTTCAGTGTGTAGATCCTGCAAGGACCTGGGTCAAGTTTAGTAGGACCTCCTTCAATACCCACTGGTATTGGATGGCGGGGGTCCAAACTCCTTAATCCCCTCATATGTAAACTACTATTAAAACTTTAACCCGGCTATTTAGGATTGTATCCCTGCTGACTCAAACTACTTAGCCGAGGGTAACGTCACCTTCAAAAGAGGGGCCTACCACAATATGCATTAATAACTTAATTAATTATCTTTCAATAATCCAACCCTTTAGGATTGTATCCTTCCTGACTCAAACTACTGGGTTGAGGGTAACGTCACCTCCAAAAGAGGGGCCTACTACTATAACTAAGATAATCTCTTAAAAAGTGCAAAAGTGCGGAAATAATCAAAGGTTACACTAAATGCGAGTCGGATCCAAGTGATTCATCTTGTCTATCTGTTTTTATTTTATTTTTGTTTTTAGCATTTTTAGTAAGTTTTATTTTTCTTGTTTAAAAACCTTTTTCTAAAATTTTTATTTGATTAGACGTTGAGGATAAACCGGTACTAAAAGCTCTAGTGTCCTTGGACGACCTCGGTATCTTACCAACACTATACTACGCTCACGATGGGTGCACTTGCCCATATGTGTGTTTGGTGTTAGTAAATATCGTGTTTTATAAATTTAAAACTTGACTAATGTGTAAAAAGGGTTAAAAATATACTTAAAAATCTATACCACCACACGCACATCAAGTTTTTGGCGCCGCTGCCGGGGACACAAGGATTTTAAGAAAGCTTAAAACGATGGCCTAATCAGTTTTTCAAAACCTTTTTTAAAACGCGCGCATTTTTTCTGCATTTTAGTTAGTTTTTGCATTTACAGTAGCCTGAACACGGGGCCGTGCTGCATTTTTTTTTATAAAACACCCAGATACAGAGTCTGAACATGGGGTCGTGCTCACTGAACACGCCCCCGTGCTGCACAAAACCAGTAACTTTTATTAAAACGCCCAGATACAGATTCTGAACACGGGCCGTGCTCACTGAACAGGGGGCCGTGTCCAGCCTCTGTTTCCGTTTTATTTTTTTTTTCTGGTCTCGAGACTCTGTTGTGATCTGCTGAGTAATTCTTATGGATCAATACTCAGGAGGTTATAACTACACCTATGAGGAGGATGAATATAGGGAATATTATTGCACCACTTGTAGTAACACTCACTCAGTACAATACTGTGACTTATTTCAACCATCCACTTCATACACCTACTATGAGGAGCCCAGGTATGAGCCATCAACTTCATACACATCCTATGAAGACCAAAGGTATGAACCTCCTCCCTCATACTCATTTTTTGAAGAACCAAGGTATGAGCCTTCATACTCATACTTTGAGGAAGCAAGATATGAGCCACCACCTTCGTATGCTTATTATGAGGAACCATGGCGTGAACAACCCACCTCATATGAGTATTATGAAGAACAAAATTACGACCCTTATCCATCATATACTTACAATGAAGAACAATGGTGTGAACCATCTACTTCTTATGAGTATTATGCGGAACAAAGGATCGAACATCCGGATTCAAGCTTTGAGGATCCCGATCCTTATTCTATCACTGACATAGCCGATAGGATAATAGAAAAAATTAAAACTATCGAACGTTGCTTATTAGAATATCGCGCAAGGGAAGAGGAGTCCCGCGCAAGAGAAGAATTAAATAAAAAAGAGATAGTTGAAAATTTAAAAATGGAAGAACAAATAAGTGAAAAACCGACACATGAGTTAAACAATGAAAAAGGTGAGTCCGACAACGTTAAAATCCAAGAAGAGTCTAATTTTGAAGAAATTAATCTCTTGTCGCCTTCTTTCGAAAATCATTGTTTAGTACCCACTCATGCTAAGTTTTTAAAAGAGTTAAACACTAACACTAAATTGACGAAACGGTAAGCATTAAGTTAACAAATGATCAAACTTCACTAATAAAAGAAGACCCATTTGAAATCAACATTACACCGGTTCCATGTTTTTTTCAAAATTCCTTTATTAGTAATATTACAAATGATAAAGATCTTTGTGTTAATATAATGCCAAACTACATTTTTGAAAAATTAAGTATTAGTGATTTTTCTCCACTTCAAATACCCATTTTTCTATCTAATCGGAAAGTAATAAAATCAATATGTGCAGTTGAGGATGTCTTGGTCCAAACCAATCAAATGGTAATCCCAACCGACTTTGTCATCCTTGATGACGCTCCTCTAGTGTTGGGACAACCTTTTGTAAAAACTCACGAAGCTTTGAAAAACCGGAAGTACAACAACTTATATATTTAATTAGGGGTATTTAAGAAAAGTGTCGATCTTGAGCGTTCAATGAAATATCCATTCGGCAATAATGACCCCCTAATTGAAGATGAGCCAGAACCACCCGATAAGGTGGGTCTAGCCAAGGACCCTTATAAACGTGGCGCACCATGGAGGCATTCCGCAGAACTATCCTTAGTTTTAGATTAGTTTAACTTTTATGTTTTCTAGTTTAGTTTTAATTTTCAGGAATAAAGCACCCTCAAATTGGTGAAGGTTACTAAGGGAAACTTGAACCCACACCCCATGCACAAAAACAGAACCTCCCGACAATTTTTCTTCATTACAGCAAGTTCAGCACGAGGCTGTGCTCACCCCAACACGCCCCGTGCCCGATGTTCTGCAGAAAATGCCCAGTTCAGGTAACTGGACACGGGGCCGTGCTCACTGAACACGCCCCCGTGCCCAGCCTTCTGTTTAAATTTGATACTGGCAGTCTGACCACAGTGTCATGCTCAGCCCAACACACCCCGTGTTCAGCTACCCAGTAACATAAAATCTTGTTTTTAACCCACTTTTACACATTTTAATCAACTGAAAACTTATTTTTGGGACACATTGAGGACAATGTGTAATTTAAGTGTGGGGGGATGCTAAAACCTTAAATCTTGCAAGTCCTAAAAACAAGCCTTACACAAAACTCTATTGGAACCGCTAATCACCCCAAATTTTTTCAAAAATTTTCATTTTTACTTGTCTTGGTTTAATTTGGGAATAACAAATTCTAAAAAGGTTATATTTTTACAAATTTACAATCGATCGCGTCGTGATAAAAAGAACCAACATAATAAAATTATGAAACAGCATGACAAATCTTGTTAAAATTTGATTATATATACTTGATCATATTAAAAACCCATTCCCACAAAAAGTGAGTTTTGAGCCTTTGTTGAGCATACAAATACACATCTTTAGATTAAATGCTCAACTTTCGTTTCTTGTGTGAATAGCCGCTTGGTTTCTTACGACTCTAGAACTTGCCATGACGATACATTCCCGGTCATTGCCAACTTAAACCCAAGTAAGTAAATGATGGAGGCATTAGGACTAACACTTTTTCTTTTCAACACCATTATTTTTCATTTTTTACCACCTACCCAAAATCCCCCTAGTTATCCCCTTTGAGCCTAAACCTTTTCATTTCAAAACCCACAAAACAAACACCCTTTACCCACCAAAACCTTTTTCTTTTCAAACCCATTTTGTTTTAGTAAAAAAACTCGGTTATCTTGTGCAAAAAAAAAAAAAAAAAAAAAAGAGAAAGAAAGAATTTTGCAATAACCAAACAAGTTCCTCAAAATTCTTGTTTGAATATGCTTAGTTTAAATAAATGTCAAAAAAAAGAGGATTCACGACAACCGACGCTTTTTACGCTTTTAGCCCTTTTTTTTACTAACCAGTAACCCAACCACCTACCTTTAACCCAAGCCTAACCCTTCCCCAAAGTCCTCTTGATATTTACAAAGATGTATAGTTAAAAAGGAGGAGGATTGATTACTTGGCAAGCATATGGTAGAAGTAAGTTCTATGCCGCCCTCGAGTGTTTCACAAAAATACATCTTCGGCCGAGTGTTGAGTGATCCCTCGTGAGGTATGTGAACTTGTATATAAATGGAATTTTAAAGAGGTATGTTATGCCCAAATAAATAATTTCCCTTATGTAATGTTTTAAATAAATCATGACGAATAGGATTGTAAATATAGTAAAAATAAAACCTAATGAAGAATCTTGGAATCCCGACACTCTATGATAAGCCCAAAACCTTCTCTTCTACCCATTCCATTTGGGTGTGTAAGCCACAAAATAAAGAGTTTTCCTTGAGGACAAGCAAAGATTCAAGTGTGGGGGGTATCTGATGTGTACAAAATGCAACATATAAATTACATCAAATGAGGCATAAAACTAACCCTTTTTTAGTACTAATGTTGGAAAAAGTGTCTTTTGTCTTCCTTTTATATTTGCAGGGGTTAAATGAGCTTAAATGAACAAAAGAAGCAAAAATGTAGCCAAATCTAACAATAATACAAGAAAAGGAATAAACGTGGCATGCCCGACCCCTCGACATCATCTCCCCAAGCAAAAACAAGAGAACAGAAGGCTGAACACGCCCCGTCCTCACTGAGCACGGGGGCGTGCCCAAGTGTCTGCAGAAAAGACAAAGCTGTAGAAGCTTCTATCACCCATCACGGGGGCGTGCCCAGCGGACACGGGGCCGTGGTCAACGCAAAGATTCGCAGAATCTAACCAAATCTTGATAGTACAGATACGCTTCTGCACACGGGGACGTGCCCAGCGGACACGGGGGCGTGGTCAACTAATGAAGACAAATTGCATTTAATGAAGAAAGAGAAGATGGGTAGACACGGGGCCATGCCCAATGGACACGAGGCCGTGTCCGGGCTTCTGTGCAGGCTATAAATATGGGTGCTTGGCTCACTTGCAAACCATCCCTTGGCAAACCACCTATCTCACACTTCACCCACCCACCACCATCATCCATCATAGAGTGTGTGAGTAGTCTCGGGATCCAAGATTGATCGTAAGAGTTCTTGACAATCAAAGGCCATGTTTACCTAAGTCTCTTACATCACTTGGTGAAGACAAGTGTTTAGTGTAATACTTTTTATTTTTAATCTTTTCGCACTTTTTATTTGTTTATGTATTAATGAATTTGGTAAGCGTCTTGCCTTGTTCAGTGTATAGATCCTGCAAGGACCTGGGTTAAGTTTAGTAGGACCTCCTTCAATACCTTCTGGTTTTGGATGGCGGGGGTCCAAACTCCTTGATCACCTCATATGTAAACTACTATTAAAACTTTAACCCGGGGCTATTTAGGATTGTATCCCTGCTGACTCAAACTACTTAGCCGAGGGTAACGTCACCTTCAAAAGAGGGGCCTACCACAATATGCATTAATAACTTAATTAATTATCTTTCAATAATCCAACCCTTTAGGATTGTATCCTTCCTGACTCAAACTACTGGGTTGAGGGTAACGTCACCTCCAAAAGAGGGGCCTACTACTATAACTTAGATAATCTCTTAAAAAGTGCAAAAGTGCGAAATAATCAAAGGTTACACTAAATGCGAGTCAGATCCAAGTGATTCATCTTGTCTATCTGTTTTTATTTTATTTCTATTTTCAGCATTTTTAGTTAGTTTTATTTTTCTTGTTTAAAAACCTTTTTCAAAAATTTTGATTTGATTAGACGTTGAGGATAAACCGGTACTAAAAGCTCTAGTGTCCTTGGACGACCTCGGTATCTTACCAACACTATACTATGCTCACGATGGGTGCACTTGCCCATATGTGTGTTTGGTGTTAGTAAATATCGTGTTTTATAAATTTAAAACTTGACTAATGTGTAAAAAGGGCTAAAATTATACTTAAAAATCTACACCACCACACGCACATAAGTGGCAACGTGTGACCGTCAGGAAAGCTGATAAGCTTAGGAAATGCTGGTAGTTCGCTGTAGGTCATTGTATCGTATTGAAAGTCTCACCCTGGGAGGGTGTGGTGCGCTTTGGGAAGTGTGGCAAGCTTAATTTACGTTACGTTGGGCCATTCAGATTCTGGAAAGAATCGGTAACGAGGCCTACAAACTCGAGTTACCTGACGAATTGGATAACTTTCATGATGTCATTATGTCTCGAATCTAATGAAGTGTTTGTCCGATGAAACAGTGGTGATACCCTTACTAGAGCCTAAGGTTAACGACAAGTTGCAGTTGTCAAGGAACCTTTCGAAAACATGGACCAAGAAGTCAAGGTTCGTTAACACAGTCGAATTCCAATCACGAAAGTTTATTGGAACTCAAGACGTGGACCGGAGTTCACGTGGGAACGCAAAGATCATACGAAGCTTTAGTATCCTCGATGGTTCAACGGTTGAAGCAACTCCTGATGTCATTGGTGAATTTCGGGACGAAATTCCCTTTCAAGTTGGGGATGATGTGGCACCCGAGGAAAATCGACAGTCATCCTGATCCACAGTCATCCTGATCAAACGTCTTGCTGCCTCGGATTACTTATCAAATTTCAGGATGAAATTTCTTTCAAGTTGGGGATGATGTGACAACCCGAACTTTCAAGGTTAGTGTCGTCCAACCTTGTGACCTTTTGTTCCTTTCACACTGAAGTTACGTTCTGTTGGGATATATGTTATGTTAAAGGTGTATAAGTATACTTGTTATAACTGAGTGTAGGATTGAGGATTATGTGTTATGATTATAAAACTTAGCCGAACATTATTCCCGAGCCGCACCCTTGTGTATTCTCGGTCCAGCCTTCATATACATGGAACCGAGCCCAAGATTGGGGATCGGCCCACTTGTTGCAACTAAATACTCACCTAATGTTGATTAGGGTTGTCATTAACTCAAAACATAGATTAGCGAAACCCTAGAGCACTCTCCCCTCTCCTGCTACGGTAATCTCCTCTCTGTCGAAGCTCCTTATTCTACCAGTCCAAGTATATTCAGTTCATCTTGAGGTTAGTATAACAACTTTAAGGTTAATTGCCCTCTCTTTGTTTCTTGGCTTGAATCTGATCATTATGATGGAAGTTATGTGACTAATGCTTAAATGATTGTTATAACTTTATCTGATTAGTATGCACCGAAATTTGTTTAAGGCGATGACTTGATGGATATCGTGTATCAGGGATTTTCAATAAACCAATGGCATGCATGATAAATTATGATTATGTGTAGGGTGTTAGAACATGGTTAGGGTTTGATGAGTTTATGGAACATGATGTTCACGGTTGAGTTACTATGATAAACAAATTTAATGGTGATTATGCATCGAAACAGCTATGATGTCTACCTATGGGATTCATTTGAATGTTGCTATGATGAATGATTGTTTAGTTAACTATAATGATTGGTTTGATTCGTGTAAAAGTGTCACACCCCAAAAATACCACATGCGGAAACACCGCGGGATGTGTGACGTACCAGGATCCAGCCACTAATCACATTGAACTACAAAAATATATTAAATAAATGATTCCATTCATTTCATAAAATAGTTCCAAATCATAACTTAAACCAAAACATTCAGCGGAAGCATAATGTAAATCGTTATTCAACTGTTTCAAAACAAGTGTACGAATCCAAAGAACATGTATCCAAGAGACTCGACCCATGACCACTCCAGCACTCTAGATAGCAAGTCCCATAACCATGAATCTAATGACCTGCAAGCATGCAGACAGGTGTATCAGACAACGCTGGTGATTTGAAAGTTTGTTAACACGTTTAGTTACCAGATATGCGTTTAAAAACATTTCAGAGATTCAATGTTGTTAATAACTCGATTAACGCAGATGGCTCCAGATTATTTTCCCTTCCCCAATGCTCTATCAAACATTGGTCAAGTGGTTAAGGTAATTAGTTCACGACCGTCCTCCCCGGTACGGTATGAGGGTGCCAAACCTAATAGCGCTATCAACTAATAACCCTGTTGCCTCCCCGGCAACCAATTCGGTATATGATGGGACTTAATGATAGATATGTGTGTATTAACCAACATCCCAAGTTTAACATTCCAGTCAAACCCATTTACCCGACATTCCTCCCCGGAACGTTTACTAGATGTCCCTCCCCGGGACGCATGCTTGGAAAAAGAGCAGTGAACTCACCTTGGATTTGCTCGGTAAGACAGATTACATGTTCAAGTTAATCAATCAAAGACTATAACGTTTACACATACTCAGTCGTTGAATCATTATGCGACTCAGGACCCCTATTAGGCATACTATAGCCTTAATTTAAAACCTAATCGTTATGATTAAAATACGCATAAACCCTTTGTTTGATTTGTAACTTCATTTGTCTATATGCCATTATACCGGTTGAACATATTCTAAGAAACATACAAAATAAAACTGAGGAAATTTCATTAATCATAAAACATAAGCTAGTACAATATGCTAAACAAGGTCTTTACTAAATCCTATATTCCGAACATGTTCTTCGTAAACCTTAGGAGGGAGACCTTTTGTCATCGGATCCGCAAGCATATCTTTAGTACTAATATACTCAATACAAAGATTATTTTCCTCAACTCGTTCACGTATGAACAGAGATTTTGCATCGAGATATAAACCAGCTCCAGTCGAACTGTTACTGTTTGAGAAACTCACGACAGCTGAATTATCACAGTAAAGCTTCAATGGTCTAGAAATGGAATTAACGATTTTGAGTCCAGTGATTAGATTTCTAAGCAACATTCCATGACAGGTTGCGTTATAAACAACAATGTACTCCGCCATTATTGTGGAAGTTGTGGTCAACTGTTGTTTATGACTCTTCCATTAGATAGGTCCGCCTGTTAACATAAAGATATAGCCCGAAGTGGATTTCTTGTCATCTTTGCATTTGGCAAAGTTAGAATCAGAATAGCCTACCACTTCTAAATGATCACTTCTTCTATAAGTCAGTTTATAGTCTTTCGTCCCTTGCAGATATCGAAGTACCTTCTTAGCTGCTTTCCAGTGATCTAAGCCAGGATTAGTCTGATAACGGCCTAGCACTCCAGCAATATAATGTAACATCCCGAAAAATATAAAACTTTATATTGGAACCATAAAGTAAAAACAGACAATAATTTACTAACTAAAATTATAACCTAGTTAGTTAGTTTACTAGAAATAGCCTATAATAGGGTTTAGAGCTACCAAAAGACATGTTGAACAAAGTAGAGGGGCTAAACTTGTAAAAAACTGAAAGTTGATTTTTACTAAACAAATAAAACAAGCCAAACACCCCCAAATGGAGGTGTCTGGTCGTACAAACAAGGCCAGGGGCGACCCCAACCCTTCAAAAAACCTAGAACCTCACTAAATCTACAAATTGAAGGCTCAATTCAAGTCGAAATCGAAATTTAATCATAGATTCGTGATCCTCATTGCGAGAGGATTCTAAGGTATGTAAAATCTGATGAAATCCTTCAACTTGAATTTCTCATGATTTTGTAAAATCTGGAATTTGAGGTTGCATGTGTGTTATGTAGTTAGATTAGGGTTGATATGGTGTCTAGATGTGAAATCTAGCCAACTACATGTGAAATCACTACCAAAATTCTGGAAATTTCATGAACACCTTGAAGGTGGATTGTGGGTATTACAATATGATGATGAACACTAGGATTTGGAATGAATGATTTAGTGTAATTCGATCTTAGAAAATGATTTCAGAAAATGCATGATGTGTAAATGATATATGAAGGTTATATTGATGATTTAGTTAGCTAACTAACAAGCTATAAACTTGAATATGGGAGATATAAAATTCTGCCTTTAAAGTGTTTGATGAAATGCCTCTATGAAGGCCTAAAACAGAAATTCTGAGCTTAAACTCATAATCATGATGTTTTGGCGAAATATGCGAATCATGATTTGAATAGAGTTCTAAAACGCATTGTGAATGAACTCTATAGGATCGGACGCAGGAGCGTCAAGTGGACAAGCGGGAGGCGAACCACGTTTGAAGGGCAAACTTTGAAGGTATGTAACTTGACCCGTTACATTTATTTCTTGGATGATTCAATTATGAAAGTTAATCTTGAATAAGAGTTGTTTCGAATTAAGCATTGAAGTAGTTATATTGTTTGATTTATAATAAAATTCAGTTGGTTCGCGTTGGTAGTCGTCATATAGGAGGATTTCCTTAGACGAGCCAAACGGGTCAATTAATCAAGAGAAACATGATTTATGTATACTCCGGAATATGATGAATAGTGTTATGTTATTAGTTAATAATTTACACATTATTTAGATATATTTGAAATTGGATGATATGGGTTGATAGACAAGCAAATTACAAGAATGGTGTGAATGAGATGAATTAACAAAACAAAATATGGATTTCCAGTTCTTACCGTAAATTACGGTCTTACCGTAATTTACGGTAATGGTTAGACATGCTACGGTGCTTTTCTACTGGTTTACGGTAACCAGAAGTTCTTAAGGCATACCGTAAATTACGGTGAGACCGTAATTTACGGTAAACCCAGAATAGTTGTTCTATGTTTATTTTTTTTAAGTGCGATGCTTTTCATTGTGATTTCGTGTTACAATAACGATCAAAACTAATGAGCTTAATGTTTTGATCATAGGTAAATTAGTGAAGCTTACGGATGGCGATCAAGTGATAAAGTGAAGAACCGAACACTCGATTTTGAAGCTTCCGCAATGTTTTAAATCTTTTGTAGTCTTTGTGTATGGGTTATAAACACACTTTTAAACAAATTTTGAAATGATATAACTTAGTCGTTATTTGACTAAGGTCTTGTTACTCATGAACTTCGTTAATGAAAGCCATGTATTTTAATCTAATTTTCTTAAAAATTAAGGATAAAATCTTAGGGTGTTACAAGTTGGTAATCAGAGCTCATGGTTGTCAATAAGTGTTCGGTTCAAGCTTGATCGATCGTCCGGTAAGAATTAACTTGTTCTGTTAATAAATTATGTACTACGTATAAAATGAGAAATGGACAATATGCATGAAAAGAGTGTGTAAGCTCACTCAAAAAGCAAGAAATGCATGAAACATGAATTATCAAATCAAGTTACGGACTTGATTAAATAGAAACATGAATTATCAAATCAAGTTACGGACTTGATTAAATAGAAACATGAATTATTAAATCAAGTTACGGACTTGATTAAATAGAAACATGAATTATCAAATCAAGTTACGGACTTGATTAAATAGAAACATGAATTATTAAATCAAGTTACGGACTTGATTAAATAGAAACACGAATTATCAAATCAAGTTACGGACTTGATTAAATAGAAACATGAATTATCAAATCAAGTTACGAACTTGATTAAATCAAAACAAGTAAAGCATGTGTTACAAATAGAATGTTTAACAATCTATGTAAACATTTCAGAAATCGAGATGGCTGATGGAGGCAATGATAATGCGGTGCCAAGAGTCACCGAACAAGTGAGGGAAGTGATTGCCGAAGAGGTTGGAAAGGCGATCGAAAACAGTTTGTCGGACTTTATTGATAAAATCCAAGACACGGTTTTATCAATAGTAGAAGATAGAATCAAGAAACTGGAAGACGAGTCAAATGTAGTAAAGGAAAAGCGTGGAGGACGAAAGCCTTGTTCATACAAGGAATTTATGGCTTGTAAACCACCAGTATACAATGGGGAGGTTGACCCGATAGTGTGCCAACGATGGCTAAGTGACATCGAAGGGGTATTCGAGAGAACCCATTGTGACGAAGAAGACTACGTAGCCTTTGGTACGGGTCAACTAAGGAGTCAAGCGAAAGATTGGTGGGATAACAAAAAGAAGGAGATTGGAAGCGAAGCGGCTAAGGCCATGACTTGGGAGGAGTTTAAGACGCCGTTTCTTAAACACCATAGTCCCAAGGCGGTCGTAAATAAAATCAAGGAAGAGTTCATGCAACTCAGACACAAAGGTGAATCCATAGACAAGATCACGGGGATGTTTATGGACAAGATGAAGTTCTGTGACGAATTGATAACGAATGAAGAGCAAAAGGTCTATTATTACCATAACATGCTAAGCGCGGAATATAGAGAGTTCATAACCCCTTCGAAGTACGAGACCCTTACCGAGATTGTTAATGCTGCTCGGGAAAGGGAGATTGAATTGAAAAAGAGTATAGAACGGGGCGAACGAAGGGCACAAGATGTGAATCCAAGCCCTGCCAAGAAAGCAAGAACGGGTGAATCCGCAAAGAAATCCGACGCTAGAGGTAGTACATCAGGTTGCAAAATTTGTGGGAAGAATCATAAGGGCGAATGTCGTTACAAAGATAAGCCATGTCCCATATGCAAGAA
Source organism: Helianthus tuberosus (assembly GCA_030545235.1). Taxonomy (NCBI): domain Eukaryota; kingdom Viridiplantae; phylum Streptophyta; class Magnoliopsida; order Asterales; family Asteraceae; genus Helianthus; species Helianthus tuberosus. Next base: position 102,823,182 of record CM060418.1, read on the forward strand.
AAAGGGACATATGGCTATGTCATGCCCGGAGAAAGTGACGGTTTGTTACAACTGTTATCGAACGGGTCACAAAAAGTCGGAATGCCCGGAACTGGTTGGAAAGAATGATGGGCAAGAATCAAAAGGTGAAGCCCCGAAAGCAAAAGCAAGATCTTTCCAACTAACCGCCGCAGAAGCGAAGATTGAACCTGACGTGGTCTCAGGTATATTTGCTGTAAACTCAATTCCCGCACACGTGTTATTTGATACGGGTGCGAATAAATCCTTTGTTTCATATGGGTTTATTCGACATCCTTCATTTATTCTAACAAAATTACCTGTGCCTTTAGAAGTAGAGATAGGTAATAACAAAAGCTTTATTGTTTGTGATGTATGTGAAAATTGTAAACTGAGCATCGATGATGAAGAATACTTAATAAATCTAATCCCGATGTCAATGGGAGAATTTCAAGTAGTCGTGGGAATGGATTGGCTATCTCAATACCATGCAAAGGTCGTGTGTTTTCGCAAAGAGATAAAACTAACATCTCCGAGCGGAAAACACGTCACCATTTATGGCGAAAAACGAGGCAACCCCATAGTATGTTCGATGTTGAAAGCTCACAAGCTCATGAAGCGAGGATGCAAGGCATTCTTAATTTATGCAAATGAGACCGAGAAAGAATCATGGAAGATTGGAGATGTACCGATAGTACGGGATTATGAAGATGTTTTTCCGGAAGATCTACCGGGGATACCGCCTGAACGGGAAGTAGAGTTCGGAATTGAATTGATTCCGGGCGCGAAACCTGTAGCAAAAGCCCCGTACCGACTTGCACCGTCGGAACTACAAGAGTTGATGTCCCAAATTCAAGATTTGCTTGATAAAGGATTTATAAGGCCGAGTGTGTCTCCTTGGGGCGCACCGGTGTTGTTTGTGAGAAAGAAGGACGGGAGTATGCGCATGTGTATCGATTATCGGGAGTTAAACAAACTCACGATAAAGAACCGATACCCGCTCCCGAGGATAGACGACTTATTCGACCAACTACAAGGCGCAAGTTGGTTCTCAAAAATTGACCTTAGGTCGGGGTATCACCAACTAAAGGTCAAAGAAGAAGATGTGCCGAAGACGGCTTTTCGCACAAGATACGGACATTACGAATTTCTCGTGATGTCATTTGGGCTGACAAATGCGCCCGCGGCATTCATGGACCTCATGAACCGGGTTTGCAAACCAATGTTGGATAAGTCGGTCATCGTGTTTATCGATGATATCTTGGTGTATTCGAAAAGTGAAGCCGAACACGCACGCCACTTGCAAGAAGTGTTAGAGACACTTAGACGAGAGAAGCTTTATGCAAAATTTTCCAAATGTGCCTTTTGGTTACGAGAGGTACAATTTCTCGGTCATGTCATAAGTGCCGATGGAGTTTTGGTGGATCCGTCAAAGATAGAGGCGGTGACAAAATGGAATTCCCCAAAGAACCCTTCTGAAATTAGAAGCTTTTTGGGGCTTGCTGGATATTATAGGAGATTCATTCAAGATTTCTCCAAGATTGCATCGCCGCTAACAAAGCTAACCCAAAAGAAAGTAAAGTTTGTCTGGGGAGTTGATCAAGAAAAAGCGTTTCGAACGTTAAAAGAAAGGCTAACTCAAGCTCCGGTACTGACATTGCCGGACGGAGTCGAAGACATGGTGGTCTATTCGGATGCTTCATTATCAGGGCTCGGTTGCGTGTTGATGCAACGGGGCAAGGTAATAGCTTATGCCTCGAGACAATTGAAGATACACGAGAAGAAATACCCCACGCACGATCTCGAGTTGGCAGCGGTGGTATTTGCATTAAAAATATGGAGGCATTACTTGTATGGAGTAAAATGCACCATATTCACCGACCACAAGAGTCTGAAATACTTCTTCGATCAGAAGGAGTTAAATATGCGACAAAGGCGATGGCTGGAAACGGTGAAGGACTATGATTGTGAGATACACTATCACCCCGGAAAGGCAAATGTGGTAGCGGATGCTTTAAGTAGAAAAGCGGACTATGTCCCAATACGAGTGAGATCGATGCAACTCGTGGTAACCTCGGGTATACTTGAACGTATTCGAGAAGCACAATTAGAAGCAGTAAAAGAAGAGAATTGGAAGAAGGAAAGAATAATTGGGCAGTTGAAAGACTTGTCGGATGGAAATCACGGGTTAAAGACTCGATCCGGAAGGATATGGGTCCCACATACCTGTGGAGTAAAGGCGCTTCTACTTGATGAAGCTCATAAATCCCGTTATTCAATTCATCCGGGTGCGACCAAGATGTACAATGATTTGAAACAAAATTATTGGTGGCCCGGAATGAAGAGGGATGTGGCGAAGTATGTGGAAAAATGCTTGACATGTTTACAAGTCAAGGCGGAACATCAGAAACCCTATGGCAAACTCCAACCGTTAGAAATTCCGGTTTGGAAATGGGAACATATTACAATGGACCTGTTAACCAAGTTGCCTAGGACGAATCGTGGTTTTGATGCAATATGGGTAGTGGTGGATAGATTGACGAAAAGTGCTCACTTCATTCCGATTCGTGAGACTTATACGTCAGAAAAGATGTCAGAAGTCTATACCAATGAAATCATAGCACGTCATGGAGTGCCGGTGTCCATCGTGTCCGATAGGGATACTCGGTTTACTTCGAATTTCTGGCGTGATTTCCAAGAACAAATGGGGACCAAATTGTTCATAAGCACTGCGTACCATCCTCAAACGGATGGACAAAGTGAAAGAACGATACAAATATTGGGAGACATGCTACGGGCGTGTATAATCGACTTTGGAGGCAGTTGGGATGTTCACCTACCGTTAGTTGAGTTTTCGTATAATAACAGTTACCAATCTAGTATTAAAATGGCACCATACGAACTGCTTTACGGTAGGAAGTGTCGAACCCCGGTTTGTTGGGGTGAAGTGGGTCCACGCGAACTCGCCCATCAAGACATAGTAAGAGCCACGAATGAAAAGATCGATAAAGTTCGGGCACACTTGAAAGCGGCTCAAGACCGACAAAAAGCGTATGTTGATAAAAGGAAAAGGCCAATTGAATTTCAAGTCGGTGACATGGTCATGCTAAAAGTGTCCCCATGGAAAGGCGTTATTAGATTTAGAAAGAAGGGGAAGTTAAGTCCAAGGTTTATCGGACCATTTAAAATTATCGGAAGAGTTGGCAAAGTAGCTTACCGTCTGGAATTACCGGAAGAGCTAAGTGGGATCCATGGCACGTTTCACGTATCGCAATTAAGAAAGTGCCTAGCAGACGAAACGACTTATATCCATTACGATGATATCGAAGTGGATAATAGTCTAAATTATGTGGTAAGACCGGTGAAAATTTTAGACAGAAAGGTCAAACGTTTACGAAATAAACAAATTGACCAAGTCAAAGTCAAATGGGAGCATAGGAAAGGTTCGGACACTACATGGGAGTCCGAAGAGGAGATGCGACGTCTTCATCCTACATTATTTGGTACGTAAATCGGTTTCGGGGACGAAACCCTTTTTAAGGGGGGTGGACTTGTAACATCCCGAAAAATATAAAACTTTATATTGGAACCATAAAGTAAAAACAGACAATAATTTACTAACTAAAATTATAACCTAGTTAGTTAGTTTACTAGAAATAGCCTATAATAGGGTTTAGAGCTACCAAAAGACATGTTGAACAAAGTAGAGGGGCTAAACTTGTAAAAAACTGAAAGTTGATTTTTACTAAACAAATAAAACAAGCCAAACACCCCCAAATGGAGGTGTCTGGTCGTACAAACAAGGCCAGGGGCGACCCCAACCCTTCAAAAAACCTAGAACCTCACTAAATCTACAAATTGAAGGCTCAATTCAAGTCGAAATCGAAATTTAATCATAGATTCGTGATCCTCATTGCGAGAGGATTCTAAGGTATGTAAAATCTGATGAAATCCTTCAACTTGAATTTCTCATGATTTTGTAAAATCTGGAATTTGAGGTTGCATGTGTGTTATGTAGTTAGATTAGGGTTGATATGGTGTCTAGATGTGAAATCTAGCCAACTACATGTGAAATCACTACCAAAATTCTGGAAATTTCATGAACACCTTGAAGGTGGATTGTGGGTATTACAATATGATGATGAACACTAGGATTTGGAATGAATGATTTAGTGTAATTCGATCTTAGAAAATGATTTCAGAAAATGCATGATGTGTAAATGATATATGAAGGTTATATTGATGATTTAGTTAGCTAACTAACAAGCTATAAACTTGAATATGGGAGATATAAAATTCTGCCTTTAAAGTGTTTGATGAAATGCCTCTATGAAGGCCTAAAACAGAAATTCTGAGCTTAAACTCATAATCATGATGTTTTGGCGAAATATGCGAATCATGATTTGAATAGAGTTCTAAAACGCATTGTGAATGAACTCTATAGGATCGGACGCAGGAGCGTCAAGTGGACAAGCGGGAGGCGAACCACGTTTGAAGGGCAAACTTTGAAGGTATGTAACTTGACCCGTTACATTTATTTCTTGGATGATTCAATTATGAAAGTTAATCTTGAATAAGAGTTGTTTCGAATTAAGCATTGAAGTAGTTATATTGTTTGATTTATAATAAAATTCAGTTGGTTCGCGTTGGTAGTCGTCATATAGGAGGATTTCCTTAGACGAGCCAAACGGGTCAATTAATCAAGAGAAACATGATTTATGTATACTCCGGAATATGATGAATAGTGTTATGTTATTAGTTAATAATTTACACATTATTTAGATATATTTGAAATTGGATGATATGGGTTGATAGACAAGCAAATTACAAGAATGGTGTGAATGAGATGAATTAACAAAACAAAATATGGATTTCCAGTTCTTACCGTAAATTACGGTCTTACCGTAATTTACGGTAATGGTTAGACATGCTACGGTGCTTTTCTACTGGTTTACGGTAACCAGAAGTTCTTAAGGCATACCGTAAATTACGGTGAGACCGTAATTTACGGTAAACCCAGAATAGTTGTTCTATGTTTATTTTTTTTAAGTGCGATGCTTTTCATTGTGATTTCGTGTTACAATAACGATCAAAACTAATGAGCTTAATGTTTTGATCATAGGTAAATTAGTGAAGCTTACGGATGGCGATCAAGTGATAAAGTGAAGAACCGAACACTCGATTTTGAAGCTTCCGCAATGTTTTAAATCTTTTGTAGTCTTTGTGTATGGGTTATAAACACACTTTTAAACAAATTTTGAAATGATATAACTTAGTCGTTATTTGACTAAGGTCTTGTTACTCATGAACTTCGTTAATGAAAGCCATGTATTTTAATCTAATTTTCTTAAAAATTAAGGATAAAATCTTAGGGTGTTACATATAAGCGATATCTGGGCGAGTACAGACTTGAGCATACATCAAGCTCCCGACTACTGACGCGTAAGGTATTAGGCTCATTTGCTCCTTCTCAACCTTTGTTGTTGGACATTGGAATGAACCGAAATCATATCCCTTAACTACTGGACCGACGGAGGGTTTGCACTGTTGCATGTTGTAACGTGTAAGGACACGATCTATGTAAGCCTTTTGAAACAATCCTAAGATCCCTTTGTGTCTATCTCGGTGAATTTCGATGCCAATGACGTAAGAAGCATCTCCAAGATCCTTCATGTCGAAGTTATGCGAGAGTAACCGCTTCGACTCATGCAACATGTCTAAACTATTACTTGCCAATAGAATATCATCTACGTAAAGGACAAGTATAGTAAAGTTACTCCCACTCATCTTGAGGTAGGTGCATTGATCCACTTGATTCTTTATAAAACCTTGTTTCTTCATGACTTCATCAAACTTGAGGTACCACTGTCGTGATGCTTGTTTTAACACGTAAATGGATTTCTTCAACTTACAGACTAGATGCTCCTGACCTTCAGGTTTAAAGCCTTCATGTTGTTTCAAGTAAACATCTTCGTCTAAGTCTCCGTTAAGGAAAGCGGTTTTAATGTCCATCTGATGCAACTCTAAATCAAAATGAGCTACTAGGGCCATAACGATCCTTAATGAATCTTTACGAGAGACAGGTGAAAACGTCTCTTGATAATCAATTCCCTCTTTCTGAGTGTAGCCCTTTGCAACCAATCTCGCTTTGTAGCGTTCAACGTTCCCATTCAGATCCAATTTTGTTTTGAACACCCATTTACATCCTACTGGTTTGACACCGTTGGGTAATTCTACCAAATCCCAAACGTCATTTTTCTTCATGGATTCAAGCTCATCAATCATTGCTTTATTCCATTCAGAAGATTGATCACTGCTAATGGCTTCATTATAAGAGATAGGATCATTTAGCTTTCCAGGATCCATTTCAGTCAGGTAGGTAACATAATCATCCCAATTAGTGGGCCTTCTGGTCCTAGATGACCTCATGAGTTGGTTATTGGGTTCAGCGTTTGATGTGCCTTCGTCATGAGGTATAATGGGTTCTGATTGTAGAGGTGAATTTGGAGTTGGTGCAGTAGCTTCAGGTGCAGTAGTTGCATTGGGTACAAGAGGAGTAATCATAGTAATGGTAAGCGACGAGTCACCCCCCGCGTCTTGTACTTCTTGCAATTCTTCGTAAGGGTTGGTACTGCTCACACTGACCTTGAAATCCTCCAGGAACGCAACACGCTTGGTTTCAACAATACGGGTGACATGAAAAGGACAATAGAAACGATAACCCTTTGAGTTATCAGGATACCCGATAAAGAAACAGGTAACTGTTTTAGGGTCAAGTTTCCTTAGGAAAGAATTGTAAAGCTTTGCTTCAGCGATGCAGCCCCATACTTTCATATATTTAAGACTCGGTTTCCTTCCTGTCCAAAGTTCATAAGGATTTTTAGGGACAGACTTATAAGGAACTCTATTGAGTATATGAACAGTTGCTTTTAACGCTTCAGTTCAGAGGAATAATGGTAAGTTAGTGTTGGCTAACATACTGTTCACCATGTTCATATGGGTACGGTTTCTTCGTTCAGCGACACCATTCTCCTGAGGTGTACCAGGCATGGGGTATTGGTTCACAATCCCCTGGCCCTTACATGTGACAACTGTCAAAATTCCAAGTATCCGTACAATTATTAAACCATAATTAGAGCTTAATGATTGTGCTGAATTACAATTAATGCCTTGAATTGCTTTCTGATTATTGCCATATACATACATGTGCATCACATATTGCTTAATGTCATATCATTAATGCATGAGAACTTTATTGACTCAAAAGATGCACGAAACACAGTTAGCACAGTTAATAGACAAATCAGGAAAATGCTGACAGAGTTCAATACATAGACAGACAGTGTGTTGAGACACAGAATGAGCCAGAAACCAAGTATTACACTAGTATAGTGTGTAGGAAAGTAAGGATCACAAAACTAGTAAGTGCCGGAAAGTGCCAGGAACTCACATAAACTGCAGAATTCTGCAGAAAATAAGCAAATTCAGCATTTTAACGCTCTTATATCATGCAGAAATATGGTTAAATGGTACTGAATGCTTTCCTAAGTATCGGGAATCAAAACTGTCATAAAAGGGCACATAAATCACACTAAACTGTATAGTTTAGCACCTTAACGAACCGGTAGCCAACCGAACAACCAGACACTACCCGAAACACCAAATTTTCACTAGAAGCACTGTTTTAACATTACCAAGCTAGATATGGTCCCCGAACACCATAACACATTATATAAATATCTAGTAACTAAACATCTAACTAATACTTGGATTTTAACCTAAATACTAACTAATGGTTGGAACCTAGCCTACATACCCCCCCCCCCCCCACCTATGGGACGGCCCAACAAGGGACCCACCATCAAGATTTGTTTCAATTTTATATTAGATAGTGTTGGCACTTTAAGAACATTAGAACCATGAGATAAACACTTGAAATGGTTATAAATATAACCTAAGTGATCATAACCTCATATCTTTCACACACTACTTCACACACTCTTTCTCTCTTCCCTTGCCTTGTTCTCGGCCGAAACCAAACCCACACACACCCACCATTTTCAATCAAGTCTCATACATTCCAAGCATATACAAGTGTGATAGAAGGTGCACAAAGGAGCTAGGAGCTTGTAGAAGTTCAAGGACCTTCTTCATTAGCTTTTATCCACTCTATTTCTTCTCTTGATCATTCCTAGCCTTGAGCTAGTGGTAAGAACATCATACACTCTATTTTACATCTATTTCAAGTGGTTAAAAGATGATACATGTTGATTAACTTGAAGAACATGAAGAATCAAGAAAATGAAACCTTAACATAAGCTTAAATCATGAAGAAACTATGTTGTTTATGTGTTAATCTACTTGCTGATCATTGTTTGCTTATGATAATGATGTAGATCATCATATGATCATGCTAGATCATGATTAAAAACATAATCTAGCAAGATGAGAGGATGAAAATGTTGTAGGATCATAGATCATCCTCATGAGAAACATAAACTTGAAAGAATATGTTGTGTTCTTGTAAAATGATGACTAAAGTAAGTTGTAAATCTTGTAAATCCAAGATTTCAAAAGTGACTTTCCAAGAAACCAAGATAAAAATACAAGTTTTACTAAATCTTGGTTCTTAAACAAATAGACCTTATTTTTAGAGGATAAACAAGTATAGAAACACTTATGTAACAAGAAAAATTCATAAAGAAACATTTTAGAAAATGTGACTACAAGTTGTGAAGATCTATTTTCTTTAAAAATGAAGTTTTTAAAGAATCAACCACACTTTAAAGGGTAACAAGACTTACTAAATACACTAGTAAGTTACTACAAGTTTTTATAAATATTCAAGTTCATGAAGTAGTAGATTATGCTTGATTTTGGCAAAATTGGTAAGTAAAGATTGTTTGTTGTTGATTGTTAATTGATTGTGATGATTTACAAAAGAAAATAATATACCTTCAAGGTATGGAAACCTCCATTTTTAGGGGAAACTATGGCAAAATTTTTCTAAAAATTAAACACTTAGAAAATTATTTCTAAACAAATAATTACAAGTGTATTTTAAACCATGGATTTTTCACATAAAGTTTGCCATAACTTTTGTTACAAAAATATAAATATTGGAGGTTGGTTTTTATAAATAAAAGTGACTAAATATGTATTTAGGAAAATATATATTTAGAAGTCACCATGTGTGTGGTTATTTGTATATTATGTGTATTAGTTATATTATTTTAGGACTTGAAATAATATAACTTATCAAAATACCAAGAAATTACAATCCAAAATATTACCAAAATCCCATGAATATAAATATACAAAGAATACACAAAATATTGGTGAAACCGAACTAAGGAATATAACTCACAAAAATGTTTCCGGAAAATTTATTCACAAGTATATTTTTGGGTAAATAATATTTTGGACACCAAAAGAACAAAAATATGATTTTCACAATTATTACAAATTTATGTCATATTTTTTACAAGAAGAAAATATATTATTTTTTGTTAATAAAAATAAATATGTTTTCTCAGAATTAATATAAGATATATTATTATTAGGAAGAAAAATATATTATCTCAAATGTACATGAAATATATTATTTTTGCGAAGAAAAATATATTTTCTCAAATGTACATGAAATATACTATTTTTGGGAGAAAAATAAGTTTGTATATATTTTCCAAGTTAGACTTGAAAATATATTATTTTGGAACTCATATGAAAATACAAATATTTTTGACAAAGGAAAAATTATAAATAATTTTTCTAAGTAATATTTCTTAAAAAATACATTTTGGAAATATATATTAATGTATTTTTACTAGAATATTATTCCAGAAAAGTTAATATAACATTAAGTATATGGATACTTAATAATTACAAGAAAATACGTATTCTCGTACGTATAAATACACTCCAGAATACAACACCGATACATGGCAAAAATATACAAGTTTAAGGGTACGAATACAAATACACCCATCCTTGGGAAGGAAATACACGTATAAACTGTAACACCTCGTAAAATCATGACCAATGTAATAAAGACACGTGTCATGGGCTTAAACGTGAAGGATTTATTTCTGAGGGATTGAAATTTTCAATCAATGTAAATATGTAAGTAAAAGGGATCCAAAGTGTCAACATGCCATTCTTGTGCCTCTGATTGACCTCACACGACGTTCGTATTCTTTAACGAATAATTTATCGAACTTAAAAAAAAGTCGTTTGTGCTTAAAATAAGGATCTTATGAAGCATATGGGTTAAAAGTGTCAACATGTTGAAATTAACCTCTGAGTGACCTTTTAACGATCCCAAAAACATTGTAACAATTATATATTTTGCCCTCAAGAATGTTGGATATTAATTCATGGTGTTTCGACACACGCTAATGAACAAAGTGGTAATCCCAAGTAATAGGGGTAAAATGCGTCAATGTTGCATTTCAAGATCGTTCGGGTAACCTCGTAACTAACCGAAAGCTTATTGATAAATGTTTAAAGACTCAAGACCCTTAAAAGTTAAGTTTGGGGGTTAAAAGTGCAATAAACGAAAGTTAAATCAAGTTTAGAAGGACCAGGGACCAAAACTGCAATTAATGAAACATGTTTTTCCGGTCATAAGGAGTGTCGCGGCCCGCGTAGGTTCCTTAAGAGTCCTACGCGGCCCGCGTAGAAGTGCCAGTTGCAGAAAGATGTGGACAGCTGCATGTCCAGCCAGTTCCACTGCCTTAGAAAGCCTGAATTCGATACCAGGGGTTAACCCAACAGATTTTCATGCATAGGAGACACTTGGGATCATCAGAAATCAGTTGTAGGGGTAGGTGGATCAATCTTGGAGCTCTAGAATTCCTTTATAAGGGCTCTTGTTCTTCACTTGTCATTTGCACATTTGAATTTTATTCACAAACTCACTCTTGGGAGCCTCCTGGAGCTCAAAGTCGTTTTCTAAGGATCAATACTCGTGCTAAGTACCCTAGTAAGCATTCTTAACCTCTTAAGTTCAAGTTTTATTAGTTTAATGACCAAAAGTCAAAGTCATCGTAATTAAGCTTTGACTTAGTGATTAATCACTAATGGTCCAGCCATTATTCGAATTGAAAGTGGCTATGAGTTGGTAATTATGTGGGTAATAAACCCTTAAAAGGGCACCCACTGATTATTACTCTAACTTGGTCAATTGTCGGGTCAAACTTAATATTAAAAAGTCAACAGAAGCTATTTTTCAGATAAATTCATAACTTGCAATGCAGAGGTTATGGAACATGTTTTAACATTAAAATAACTTGGTAAATGATAGAAGAACATGTCTAGGCATGTTCAACCCGACAATTATGAGTTTAGGCTCGGTTCGGAACTGAAAGTCGCAAAAGTAGACTTTTGCTTTGACTTTCAGTTCTGACCCGATTTAGCTTAGTTTAGATATGCCTTAGGGTTCCATTAGGACCATATTACATATTAGTATAACCCTCTGAGATTATACAATATGGTTCCTTTGTAATCCGAATCATTTGCATGTTTCCCTTAAATGCTTAATTGTTGACCATTATGCCCTTTTGATATAAAAACGAGATTTTTGAAAATGTGGGTGGACAAAAACCTTTGTTACTGATTTATAAACATGTCCTAAAAATTTGACAACAGTCTGTGGTCTAAATTAGGAGTTATGCTCAATATCGTAAATTGAAGCCTTTTTATTTATTAAACGTCATTTTCGGAAAAAACCCATTTAAACCCAAATTTTGACACCAACCTTTTACCCACTGATGTAATATAATATTTAGGGTTTTTTGGAAATTTTTATTGAATTTTAAAATGATTTTATTATCGAGTTCTAAAGTAAATTCGGTATTGACGAAATTGCCCTTTTGTTGGATAAAATGAGTTTTACATAACATTTTGATGCCAAACCTTTTGCTACTGATTTCATATGTTAAATAAAATATTTTTAGCTTTATAAACAGATCAAAAACTCAGATTTCTTTAAATAACCCGAAAATCGTCAAATACCGACTTTTACGCTTTTTAAATGCATAGTTTGGATTAAAATTATATTTGACACCTAAAACTCATTACCTACTGATATTATAAGTAAATTTGTATACTTTAAAAGTAAGTTTGGCCCTTAAAGCTTAAGTGAAATGACCAAAATGCCCCTACGGTGTATAGTTTGGCCATAGATGATGAATTTCACATATGTTTTATATCTTACTGATATAATCTGCAAAAATAAATATTTTTACTGATCATTTTAGACCAGAACCTCATATTTTCATTTAACCTCTTTTATAAACTTTAAAAAGACCAAAATACCCCTTCGGGGCTTAAATTGATTTTAAATTCGTTTTGGGCATAATGGGAGGTATCCTACTGATATCATAACACATTTTAAGCATATTAACTTAGGGAACCTGTTCATGACTCATTTGGTTACCCGTTATGCATTTTTCACGTTCGGTACGGTTTATGTAACTTGTTTACATAAATTAACCGAAACTGGTCAAACCTTATCATTTTCACCTCAAAATCCAGAATGTATTTAGTTTACCCATATTATACAAGTCTTCATACTTGTCGGGTCTAAATCACATTCTAATCCGGTCTTCACTTAATCTTGCGTTTTGAACTGTAAACCTTTCTTTAAAACTAACCGGTCTAAGTTTTAACTTAAGTAAGACCCATTAGGAATCTAATAGGTTATTAAAACCTTCGTTCCAGATTTTGGAGACCAGTAAAAGCTACCGTACTTGCTGCTTTGTTATACGGCTGGATTAAAATTTATATTTTAGCTCAGGTAAATACTTTTAACTTATTTTCTGTTATACGGGGCTTGGGGTACGGTATTTATTAATACCGCTTGGTCGGGTATTGAATTTTTAATCGAATAATGGTTAAATCATTGAGATAACCCGTTTAATCTGTTTTGTTTGTTTTAAGCCTTTGGGGGGGGGGGGGGGTTAATGACCATGTCCTGGATATCCTCAGCTCATTCATTGAAATGGCCACGACTTAAGCACGGGGTGTAGGCATACACCTGCCGGTGCGTATGTAAAATGATATACCCGCTTGTTCGAGAATAACTCGTTGTGGGTTATATTATGTGGTGTGTCTATTAATCTTTAACCCGATATTTATAACCCGGGCTACTGAACGTATAACAAACATGTAATTCTTTTACAAGATTATTTTAAAAAAATTGTCCCAAGTTATAAAAGATTATTTGTGCCTTGAGCATTTAAATCAATTTTCTTAAACATTTTCAAAATAAGTCGGTTAATTGTATTTACCAGTGTAAACTGACGTATTTTTCCAAAAAAGTTAAGTGCAGGTACTAAGCGAAATGGGCTGGGTACTCCTAGTATCAAATAAAGAGTCTTGCAAGCTTTTGATGCTTTAATCTGTTAAACAATATTTCTTTTTACCTTTGATCCGCCTGTGGATCTTTTTACAACCCGTTTTGTAATACTTATGTTATTTTTGAATCGGTTTGTAATATTTTTACTTTAGACTTTCGCTGTGCATTGAAATGTGATTATTTGACTATGATGATATCAACTACGTCACGATACTCCCCACCGGGCCCACCGGTAATATGTGGAAATATCGGGGTGTGGCAGGTTGGTATCAGAGCCAACATTGAGTGAATTAAACATTAGCCTTTTGTGTTTAATCTCAATGACACAGTTTGCACATTCCTTGACCTCCGAGTCTAGGCGAACGACATAGGACTAATCTTAATCTTATTGCTTTCTTTTGTTTGTTTCTTTTGTTTGTTTTGTCAGGAACAAGAAAATGCCACCATGATTTGGAGGACGAAGAGGACGAGACAAGGCGCCATTCACTGCTCCTAACGATCATGAGGCTAGGCCTTCACACTGGCGAACTCCATCAGCCACTTTAAGCTCAAGTCCCCACGAAGATTGGAGGACCTACTTGGAGCCAGTGAGGCGTTCAGTCTCGCTCAGTTCATCACCTTCCTACCACCATTCCTTTCGGCCACAATCAGAAAATGAGCCCCATAACTCAGACCGCTCTTTCATTCCGTTGCGACGATCGGGATCACACCGGGCCTTCCAAGACCCAACCCCCTACTTTCAGAGCCGGTTTAATCCGGAAAACATGAGTGAAGAACCAATGGGCCATAACCTGTTGGGACTAGAAGACCACTTACCTGAAGCCCAGGATATGGATATGGACGAGGATCCAGATCCAGAACCTGCCGAGCCGCCAACTGGGACGCCCACGCATCCCATAGAGATTTCAGACGGATCATCTTTCCATGGTTCGCCTTATAGGGGTCCTGATCCGTTTGCTCAATGGTGGAGCAATTATCACTGGGAGTACACGCCTTCCCACCATTCATCTCCGCACCAGCAGGCCTCCTCTGAGGACCCACATTTTGAGGCGGTTACGCCACCGCCACCGCCGCCGCCAGTATAGCAGCCGCCTCCAGAACCACCAAGGCGGAGAAGATCAAGACCACAGATGTCCGTGCGAGGAGGGGAATTTCACTTCAGCAACCCTCAACATTCAAGTGGCAGTCACTACCCGCCACTATACGAAGACCCGCAGATGGGTGGGCCTTCAAACCCTGTTTCAGAAGTCGACTCAGCTCCGGTCGCACCACCACCAGTGGGTTATGATAACCCAATTCCTTCATATGCCGGTGCAGCGGCGTATAACCCATTTGAGCAGCCAGCCTACCCGGGGTACAACTACTACAATGCCCCCGATGTTGACCCGTATCTTGTGGCAGCAAACTACAATGCTCTTCATCCCGAAGGACCTTTCGCCGCTTCGCACCAATCTGGGTACCAAGCTTTTGGGTATCCATACCCGCCACCTCCTCAACCTCCACAGCAGCAGCCGCCGCAGCCGCCACTGATCCCGCCACCGCAACAACAGAAGATTCTACAGAGGTTGAACCAGGTGGAACGGGAGGTTCAAGAGGAGCGTAGAAGCCGCCGGGGTCTGCTAAAGGGTTTGGCGAATCTGATCAAGGGGAAGAAGAAGAGGGATTTTTGAAGATTCTTTATTTATTTATGTTGTAATTTCTTTATTAATCAAGTCCCTGTGTGGACATTTTTATTTATGTAACTAGTCCCTGCGAGGACTTGTATTTCCATTTTAGCCCCTGTGTGGGCAAGTTATTTATGTAAGAGTCCCGTTTAGGGCACCTATGTACTCCTTCTTAATTTAGTGGAATGTTTTAGTTCAAAATTTCATTTTGTCATTATATGTATAAATATATTATATGAAATAAATTAACATAAAAACATTTCATTTTATATTGTTCTGCCGATAAATATTAAAGAAAATCTTAAAGGCAAAACCTAGCCTATGTGTCATATTAAGACAAGGCCATGATGGTAGTTCCTTTTTAAGATTCAAATCCTTGTTAACATCTGAAAAAACATGCTAACACTCCTGACAAATGTGATTCGATAAAATCACATAAGTCATCCTTATATTGGATTCTTCCAATTCTTTTCCTTTATTAATTAAACATCCACTAGTGATGATGTGCCTACGGGCCATAATAATTGTCAAATAAGGCAAAAGACAGTTGTAGTCTACGACTCCCTGTCAAGAAAGGTAATGAACTACGTTCAAACCTAAATGCCTCGATCCTATAAGATCATGGTTTATAATTTAAAATTGTTCTTGTGACTAGGCCTTTTGAATGCTACCCTATTATCCTTAATAGTTTATAACTGGATAAAATATAATAAAATTTAAATGAATTAGATTAACCAATATGGTTTATAGTTGCCATGGTTAATAAATTGTCAAAATGACGAAATCCATTATAGGGTTTCTGAATGAATCATTATTAATATTTTATGTAGCAATCAAGCTACATGGCCGGATTAGATGAGGTTAACAGTCACCCGAGGGAGAATAATTATACTACCAGAGTCAATGTAGCCGGTGCGGAACTGCAGGCATTAATAGATAATGCCGTTACTCGAGCTCTTGACAGACAGTTTAAGGAATCAAGTGGTACCCACGTCAGAACTCAGTCTGTACCACATTCAAAACCACTCTCTATGACTCATATAGCTCGCAAGAGCGAATCTCATCACTCATCAAATCAGAGGAGTGTTCCATCTAAGAAGGTAGTGCTCAATCAGGAGCCACGTGCTAAAACCTGTTCATATAAGTATTTCGTCTCCTGCAAGCCCAGAGACTTCACAGGGGAGAAAGGAGCCATTGATTGCATGACGTGGCTAGATGAGATGGACACAGTGGTTGATATTAGTGGATGCGCAGAGCAAGACATTGTGAAGTTTGTGTCACAATCGTTCAAAGGTGAAGCTCTAGCTTGGTGGAGGTCCCTAATCCAAGCTACTGGGAAGATCCCGTTATATAATCTGACTTGGGATCAGTTTGTTGCTTTAATCAAAGAAAATTTATGTCCTCAAAATGAAGTTGAGAAAATTGAGACTGATTTCTTGACATTGGTTATGAAGAACTTAGACTGTCAGGCATATCTTACGAGCTTCAACACTATGTCACGATTGGTTCCATACTTGGTCACACCGGAACCGAAACGTATAGCTCGATTTATTAGAGGTTTAGCTCCGGAGATTAAGGCAAGTGTGAAAGCATCAAGAACTACCACCTTCAGATCAGTGGCCGATTTGTCGTTATCCCTTACTCTTGATGCGGTCAGGCAGAGATCGCTTAGGAATTCCGATGAGGGGAAAAGGAAACATGAGGATGAGAACTCACGCCGTTCTGAGAAGAAACATAAAGGGAACTCTGAGAATAAGAAGAGTTCAGGGTTCAAGAAGGATAACCAACAGTCGGGTGAAAAACCTAGGTGTAAAACCTGCAAGAAGCGTCATCTAGGGAAGTGAAGGTTCGAATCAAAATCCCAATCGCAGCCCAGAGCTCGTGGGATCTGCAAATCAAGTGATCATAAAACGTTGGATTGCAAGAAGATAAAGGATGCAACTTGTTACAACTGTAACGAGAAAGGGCACATCAAGTCTAACTGCCCAAAGTATGCAAATAAACCTGAAGATGGTAAGAAGACCAATGCTCGGGTCTTTCAAATGAATGCTCAGGAGGCCATTCAGAACGACAATGTGATAACATGTACCTTTCTTATCAATGATGTTTATGCAAGGGTATTGTTTGATTCGGGAGCAGATAAGTTGTTTATGGATAATAAATTTTGTAAGTTATTAAATCTGCCTGTTAAAACTCTAAGCTTAAAGTATGAGGTAGAATTAGCCGATGGTTCCTAGAAACCGCGTCAACAGTTCTAGATGGATGTTTTATATCCATTAGGAACCACTCTTTTCCGCTTTCCTTGCTTCCGTTGAAATTAGCTGGATTCGACATAGTAATAAGCATGGATTGGTTATCTCATAACCAAGCTCAGATCGTTTGTGACAAGAAGCAAGTGGTTATCAAGACCACTTATGGTGAGCCGCTAACAATTCAGGGAGATACCCAGTATGGGTTGCCTAAGCAAGTGTCTATGCTTAAGGCGTCTAGGTGTTTGAAGAAGGGTTGTGTCATCTACATGGCACAAGTGACTATTGATGAACCAAAGCCCAAGATCGAAGACATCCCCGTCATTTCTGAATATCCAGATGTATTCCCTGACGAACTACCTGGTTTACCTCCAGATAGACAAGTAGAGTTCAGAATTGATATTATTCCTGGAGCAGCACCAGTTGCAAGAGCACCTTATCGGTTGGCACCAACGGAGATGAAAGAGTTAAGAATACAGTTAGATGATTTATTGGCAAAAGGTTTTATTCGACCTAGTTCATTTCCTTGGGGAGCACCGATTCTGTTTGTGAAGAAAAAGGATGGATCGATGCGTCTATGCATCGATTATCGCGAGCTAAACAAGGTTACAATCAAGAACAGATATCCATTGCCCAGGATTGACGATCTGTTCGATCAGCTTCAAGGAGCAAGTTACTTCTCCAAGATTGATTTAAGGTCAGGTTACCATCAGCTGAAGGTCAGAGATGAAGATGTGCATAAGACTGCATTCAGAACTCGTTATGGTCATTACGAGTTCTTGGTGATGCCATTCGGGCTCACTAATGCACCAGCAGCGTTCATGGACCTCATGAATCGCGTTTGTAAACCCTATTTGGACAAGTTTGTCATTATTTTTATTGATGACATACTCATTTACTCAAAGAATCAGGCTGATCATGAAAAACACCTTCGATGTATCCTTAAACTTCTTCAGCAAGAGAAACTTTACGCCAAGTTTTCAAAATGTGAGTTTTGGCTTCGTGAAGTCCAATTTCTTGGACATATGGTTAGCGAGCGTGGTATCCAGGTGGATCCCGCTAAGATTGAAGCCATCATGAATTGGCAAGAACCGAAGATGCCCACAGAGATACGTAGCTTCTTGGGTCTAGCAGGATACTATCGACGTTTTATTGAAAACTTCTCAAGGATTGTTGCACCCCTGACTTCTTTGACTCGAAAGAATATAAAGTTTGATTGGGGTCCTAAACAACAAGAATCCTTTGAGATTCTTAAGCAAAAGTTGAGCAATGCTCCGGTTTTGACATTGCCTGAAGAAATTGAAGAGTTTGTGGTATACTTCGACGCATCGCACACTGGAATGGGTTGTGTACTTATGCAAAAAGGCAAGGTTATTGCATACGCTTCCCGACAATTAAAGGTGCACGAAAAGAATTACACCACCCATGACTTGGAATTGGGTGCCGTTGTGTTTGCACTAAAACTTTGGAGGCATTATTTATATGGTACCAAGTGTGTGATCTATTCTGATCATAAAAGCCTCCAACACTTGTTCAACCAGAAGGATCTGAACATGAGACAGCGTCGATGGATGGAGACACTGAACGATTATGATTGTGAAAATCCGATATCATCCAGGCAAGGCGAATGTGGTCGCCGACGCCTTGAGCAGAAAGGAGAGGGTTAAGCCCATTAGAACCAATGCCAAGAGCATTGAATTAAAGAACAGCCTGAATGAAAGATTGTTAGCCGCTCAGAAGGAAGCTATATTAGAAGCTAACTATCCAAATGAAAAGCTGGGCGTAACTGCTGAAAAGTTATCGTATGGCAAGGATGGAATCCTATGATTAAATGGACGAATATGGGTTCCAATTTATGGAGGACTTAGGGACGTGATTCTTCAAGAAGCCCATAGCTCCAAATATTCTGTTCACCCTGGCTATGAAAAGATGTACCAGGATTTAAAGTCAAATTATTGGTGGATAGGTTTGAAGAAATCTATAGCCACTTATGTGGCAAAATGTTTGACGTGCGCGCAAGTTAAAGCCGAACACCAGAAGCCGTCAGGTTTGCTGCAACAGCCTGAACTTCCCACCTGGAAGTGGGAAGTGGGAAATGTTAACTATGGATTTTATCACTGAGTTACCAAGAACAAAGCGAGGAAATGATACTATTTGGGTGATAGTCGACAGGTTGACCAAGTCAGCCCACTTCTTACCTATTAAGGAAACTCACAGCTCCGACAAATTAGCTCAGCTGTACGTGGATAAGATTGTATCTCTCCACCGAGTGCCATTGTCTATTATCTCCGATAGAGATACAAGATACACATCGCATTTTTGGAAAAGCTTTCAGCAATCTTTAGGCACTCGATTAAACTTCAGCACTGCATATCATCCTCAGACGAATGCTCAAAGCGAACGTACGATTCAAACACTCGAGGATATGCTACGAGCTTGTGTTATTGATTTAGGTGGAAGTTGGGATGATCATCTTCCGTTGATTGAATTTTCGTATAATAATAGCTATCATTCGAGTATCCAAGCTGCACCTTTCGAAGCATTGTATGGAAGAAAGTGCAGGACACCAGTTTGTTGGGCGGAAGTTGGAGATGTCCAACTGACAGGACCTGATATAGTCCTGGAGACGACAGATAAGATTGTGCAGGTATGTGATCGTCTCAAAGCTGCCAGGGATAGGCAGAAAAGCTACGCAGATAAAAGGCGTAAACCTCTGGAATTCGAGGTAGGTGATAAGGTGTTACTCAAGGTGTCACCCTGGAAAGGGGTGATGCGATTTGACAAGAAAGGCAAGCTAAGCCCAAGATACATAGGTCCATTCGAGATTATTGAATGTGTCGGGACTGTAGCTTACAAGCTAAATCTGCAAGAAGAGCTTAGTGGAATACATAATGTATTCCATATCTGCAACTTAAAGAAATGTCTAGCCGATGAGTCACTAGCAATGTCGCATAAGGACGTGCAGATAGATGAAAGCTTAAATTTTGTTGAAAAACCTTTGTCGATCGAGGATCGACAGGTTAAGAAGCTTCGAAAGAAGCAAGTACCGATTGTGAAGGTAAAGTGGGATGCCCTAGAGTCCCTGAATACACGTGGGAGGTTGAATCCACAATGAAACAGAAATACCCTCATTTATTTCAGTAAATCTCGAGGTCGAGATTTCTTTTAAGGGGGTGAGGATGTAACACCTTGTAAAATCACGACCAATGTAATAAAGACACGTGTCATTGGCTTAAATGTGTAAGGATTTATTTCTGAGGGATTGAAATTATCAATCACTGTAAATATGTAAGTAAAAGGGATCCAAAGTGTCAACATGCCATTCTTGTGCCTCTGATTGACCTCACACGACGTTCATATTCTTTAACGAATAATTTATCGAACTTAAAAAAAAGTCGTTTGTGCTTAAAATAAGGATCTTATGAAGCGTAGGGGTTAAAAGTGTCAACATAATGAAATTAACCTCTGAGTGACCTTTTAACGATCCCAAAAACATTGTAACAATTATATATTTTGCCCTCAAGAATATTGGATATTAATTCGTGGTGTTTCGACGCACGTAAATGAACAAAGTGGTAATCCCAAGTAATAAGGGTCAAATGCATCAATGTTGCATTTCAAGACCGTTCGGGTAACCTCGTAACTAACTGAAAGCTTATTGATAAATGTTTAAAGACTCAAGACCCTTAAAAGTTAAGTTTGGGGGTTAAAAGTGCAATAAACGAAAGTTAAATCAAGTTTAGAAGGACCAGGGACCAAAACTGCAATTAATGAAACATGTTTTTCCGGTCATAAGGAGTGTCGCGGCCCGCGTAGGCTCCTTAAGAGTCCTACGCGGCCCGCGTAGAAGTGCCAGTTGCAGAAAGATGTGGACAGCTGCATGTCCAGCCAGTTCCACCGGCTTAGAAAGCCTGAATTCGATACCAGGGGTTAAGCCAACAGATTTTCATGCATAGGGGACACTTGGGATCATCAGAAATTAGTTGTAGGGGCAGGTGGATCAATCTTGGAGCTCTAGAATTCATATATAAGGGCTCTTGTTCTTCACTTGTCATTTGCACATTTGAATTTTATTCACAAACTCACTCTTGGGAGCCTCCTAGAGCTCAAGGTCGTTTTCTAAGGATCAATACTCGTGCTAAGTACCCTAGTAAGCATTCTTAACCTCTTAAGTTCAAGTTTTATTAGTTTAATAACCAAAAGTCAAAGCCATCGTAATTAAGCTTTGACTTAGTGATTAATCACTAATGGTCCAGCCATTATTCGAATTGAAAGTGGCTATGAGTTGGTAATTATGTGGGTAATAAACCCTTAAAAGGGTACCCACTGATTATCACTCTAACTTGGTCAATTGTCGGGTCAAACTTAATATTAAAAAGTCAACAGAAACTATTTTTGCAAATAAATTCATAACTTTCAATGCAGAGGTTATGGAACATGTTTTAACAAAATAACTTGGTAAATGATATAAGAACATGTCTAGGCATGTTTGACCCGACAATTCTGAGTTTAGGCTCGGTTCAGAACCGAAAGTCGCAAAAGTAGACTTTTGCTTTGACTTTCAGTTCTCACCCGATTTAGCTTAGTTTAGATATGCCTTAGGGTTCCATTAGGACCATATTACATATTAGTATAACCCTCTAAGATTATACAATATGGTTCCTTTGTAATCCGAATCATTTGCATGTTTCCGTTAAATGCTTAATTGTTGACCATTATGCCCTTTTGATATAAAAACGAGATTTTTGAAAATGTGAGAGGACAAAAACCTTTGTTACTGATTTATAAACATGTCCTAAAAATTTGACATCAGTTTGTGGTCTAAATTAGGAGTTATGCTCAATATCGTAAATTGAAGCCTTTTTATTTATTAAACGGCATTTTCGGCATAAAACCTATTTAAACCCAAATTTTGACACCAAACCTTTTACCCACTGATGTAATATAATATTTAGGGATTTTTGGAAATTTTTATTGAATTTTAAACTGATTTTATTATAGAGTTCTAAAGTAAATTCGGTATTGACGAAATTGCCCTTTTTTTGGATAAAATGAGTTTTACATAACATTTTGATGCCAAACCTTTTGCTAATGATTTCATATGTTAATTAAAATATTTTTAGCTTTATAAACTGATAAAAAACTCAGATTTCTTTAAATAACCCGAAAATCGTCAAATACCGACTTTTACGCTTTTTAGACGCATAGTTTGGGTTAAAATTATATTTGACACCTAAAACTCATTACCTACTGATATTATAAGTAAATTTTTATACTTTAACAGTGAGTAAAAGTTTTGAAATCAGATTTCCAAATTTGGCCCTTAAATCTTATGTGAAATGACCAAAATGCCCCTACGGTGCATAGTTTGGCCATATATGATAAATTTCACATATGTTTAATATCTTACTGATATAACCTGCAAAAATAAATATTTTTACTGATCATTTTAGACCAGAACCTCAGATTGTCTTTTAACCTCTTTTATAAACTTTAAAATGACCAAAATACCCCTTCGGGGCTTAAATTGATTTTAAATTCGTTTTGGGCATAATGGGAGGTATCCTACTGATATCATAACACATTTTAAGCATATTAACTTAGGGAACCTGTTCATAACTCATTTGGTTACTCGTTATGCATTTTTCGCGTTCGGTACGGTTTATGTAACTAGTTTGCATAAATTAACCGAAACGGGTCAAACCTTATCATTTTCACCTCAAAATCCAGAATGTATTTAGTTTACCCATATTATACAAGTCTTCATACTTGTCGGGTCTAAATCACATTCTAATCCGGTCTTCACTTAATCTTGTGTTTTGAACCGTAAACCTTTCTTTAAAACTAACCGGTCTAAGTTTTAACTTAAGTAAGACCCGTGAGGAATCTAATAGGTTATTAAAACCTTCGTTCTAGATTGAGGAGACCAGTAAAAGCTACCGTACTTGGTGCTTTGTTATACGGCTGGATTAAAATTTATATTTTAGCTCAGGTAAATACTTTTAACTTATTTTCCGTTATACGGGCTTGGGGTACGGTATTTATTAATACCGCTTGGTCGGGTATTGAATTTTTAATCGAATAATGGTTAAATCATTGAGATAACCCGTTTAATCTGTTTTGTTTCTTTTAAGCATTGGGGGGGGGGGTTAATGACCATGTCCTGGATATCCTCGGCTCATTCATTGAAATGGCCACGACTTAAGCATGGGGTGTAGGCATACACCTGCTGCTGCGTATGTAAAATGATATACCCGCTTGTTCGAGAATAACTCGCCGTGGGTTATATAATGTGGTGTGTCTGTTAATCTTTAACCCAGTATTTATAAGCCGGGCTACTAAACGTATAACAAACATGTAATTCTTTTACAAGATTATTTTTAAATAATTATCCCAAGTTATAAAAGATTATTTATGCCTTGAGCATTGAAATCAATTTTCTTAAACATTTTCAAAATGAGTCGGTTAATTGTATTTACCAGTGTAAACTGACGTATTTTTTTCCAAAAAGGTTAAGTTCAGGTACTAAGCGAAATGGGCTGGCTACTCCTAGTATCAAATAAAGAGTCTTGCAAGCTTTTGATGCTTAAATCTCTTGAACAATATTTCTTTTTACCTTTGATCCGCCTGTGGATCTTTTTACAACCCGTTTTGTAATACTTATGTTACTTTTGAATCAGTTTGTAATATTTTTACTTTAGACTTCCACTGTGCATTAAACTGTGATTATTTGACTATGATGATATCAACTACGTCACGATACTCCCCACCGGTAATACATGGAAATATCGGGGTGTGACATAAACACTTGAGAGGTATCAAGTTAAATTACATTATTTTAACAATTATTCCAAAAATTTAATAAATACAATTTAAGTTAAAATATTTATTATTTCAATAAATAATTATACAACTTGGAATAATATTGAAGACACAAAGAACGTAACTCAAAGACACTAATCCATTCTAAGTCAAGGCACTACTCGCTCGTCTAATAGACCTTAGTACGTTGTAGGTAGTCGTGTACGCCAGGCGAAGCTTTGAGTTACGGTGTTTACGAAGAACGCAAGACTGTGAGTTCATGTCCCCCTTTTCTTTTAACTGTTTTTGGTTTTATAACTTCGGTGGTGAATTACATGTTACAAACTGTTTACAAACGTTATTATTTGGTATGGTTAGCTAAGGAAGGGTACTGCTAGATCATGTGAGTGGTGGGTATAACGCTTAAGACCATTAATCCTCGTTGTAGGACTGAGGGACATGAGTGATAGATCTAATTAGGTGTAGCGAGCCCCGGCCATGTTGGACCAGGGTTTGGCCCATGGGATGACTATGTCTTACAGCCGGAAGCCCGGTGCAAAGTCTGCAAGGTTTGAGCCTTCCTGCATCACGTCACACTTATTAATGGCCTTGCAAACCATTAATGATCTGTTTTCCTTGTTGCTTTCATACCGGGATTTACAAACATACATACATACTTTCAATGATTACAAACGTTTATTCATATACACAAACAAACACATGAACTCGCTCAACTTTTGTTGATGTTTTCAAACTACATGTATTTCAGGGAACTAAGTGGATCTGGTGGGCGTTTGAATGTTTCAAGTCATGTTGAGAATAAAAGATGTCATCCGGTGTCTTAGGGTTTGGGTAGTGTGTCTTATCCTAGACAGGACACATATTCCAAAGCCTGGTTTTATGTAAGGTCTTATGTCGAGTCCTTGTGAAATCTTAAACAAGTTGCATGGTTTGTACTCGAATTTGAAGTCTACGTTTCAAGACAATGTTGTTATGTTTTTAAACTTATTTAATGGATGATTATCTTTAGTTTTATCATATGGTTGTTGTTATGATTGAATGCAATGATATTAAGCAAGTCACACATAATCACGCTTCCGCAAAAGTCAGGGTGTGACATTACAAAACTCATAAAATGGACCAGGAGCTTAACCCAGATCAGTATGTCTTCCGTAATATTCACCACCTCTATCTGATCTCACAACTTTAATCTGACGATCTAATTGCTTTTCAACTTCAGCCCTATAATCTTTAAAAGTTGTAAGAGATTCAGACTTCTCCTTAATAAGATACAAGTACATGTAACGAGAATAATCGTCAATGAACGTGATAAATGAAGTTTGTCCTGTTATTCCAGTGATTTGGTAGGGACCACTAATGTCAATGTGAATGAGTTCTAATAAATTAGAGCTCATAGTGGCTCCTTTCTTATTCGCTAATGTCATTTTGCCTTTAAGACATTTGACACATGTTCCAAAATCAGAGAAATCGAGAGGAGGTAAGACTTCATCCTTTAAGAGATGATTTAATCGTTCTCTTGAGATGTGGCCTAAACATTGATGCCATAACATGGACGAAGTCTCTAAGTCTCGTTTCTCTTTCATCTTTATGAGTGATTCATTAATGTTATATGACAACAAAGATTTGGAAAAATTATCATCTAGTTCTAATCTATAGAGACCACCATCCAGAATACCAGTACCATAAAGAACAGAATCATAGAGGATAGAGAATTTGCGATGACCATGGGAAACAATAAAACCGTCCATGTCTAACTTTGGTCCTGATACAAGGTTCCGAGTCACCTCAGGAACATATAAGGTATCATAAAGTTTAATACATAAACCAGTTTTCATAAATAATTGTAATGTTCCAATAGCCTTCACTTCTAATTCTCGATCATCCCCAACCTTAAACATTCTTTGGTTTCTTTCCAACTTCCGGATTATAAGGAATCCCTGAGTTGAATTGGTAACATGAACCATAGAACCAGAATCAAACCACCAAGAATTAGCAGGAACATTTAAATTATAGGACTCAAGTATCATAAAATAATTGTTACCTTTCTTAGCCAGCCACTCCTTAAAATCAGGGCATTCCTTCTGCATATGTCCTGTCTTTTTACAGAACTTGCAGTGGATTCTACATAAGGAGTTCTTAGAGCTGGAAGGTGCACTTGCATTAGGATTTGGCCTTTGGACTTTTGAAGCATCATTCCTCTGATGATTGTTCTTCCTTTTCTTAGAGTTGGAGGTGGTGAAGTTAGCAACATCAGTAGTGCGATCCATCCTCATACGCTCTTCCTCCTGTACGCACATAGCGACCAGCTCACTCATCGTCCATTTGTCCTTCTGAGTGTTGTAATTGATCTTGAATGCTTCAAAGGATGAAGGAAGCGAAGTAATGATGAAATGAACGAGAAAACCATCACTGATTTCCATTTCCAGCACCTTCAGCTTATTGGCCACGTCATTCATCATCATCATGATGTGCTCGCGATTGCCGCTCCTCCCATCATACTTAGTCATTACCAGCTTGAGAATAAGGGTACTAGCGTGTGCTTTAGACGTCCCCTTGAACTGCGCCTCCACAGAAGCCAAGTAGGTTTTAGCATCTTCAGAATCAGGAATGGCTCCTCTGATTGCATTGCTTATGGATTGCTTCATGAACATGAGAGACATGCGGTTACACCTAGTCCATTTTTCATGAGTCAAATGCTCAGCAGCAGTACTTTGAGGAGTAAGGTCCGCTGGCTTATTCTCTCTTAGAGCATAGTCAAATTCCAACAATCCAAGCGTAAGCATGAGAGCATCCTTCCATGCAGCAAAGTTATCACCAGTCAAAGGTGGAATCCCGCAATTGGGCGCTGATAGTGGAAATAAGATGAGCAAGTTATGATACTAGGGAAGAAGTCCTAATGTGATCTAAGGGCACGTTATACTAAGGCAGGCGTAAATAATGACCATTTTAATTATGAAGCTGTGATATTGTCTATTACTAACATCAAAATAATAGACTTAGTAAAATTCTACTTAAACGAAGACAAATCAGCTTTGGCCAGAAGTGTAATCATTTAAGCATGTGTACAAAGTGTTTGTGACAAATCAGCTTTGGCCAGAAATGGAACAATCACTTTAGTTATGCACTTGTTAAATATGCTATACATGAAATAATTAAATCAGCTTTGGCCAGATATTAAGACTTTCACGTTTGTTATGCATACTTAACATAGCTTTCGTAATACTTGAACGATAAGTAGATGTATCAAATCAGCTTTGGCCAGAAATGATACATCAGAAGCTCATTCAAGTTAAGCTATTTTGGTTTTGTAAAGCATTATCTGATTATGATTATTTAACTAAGTATTTACAAAACCAATCATTTAATAGCAAACCACCTGTTAGCGCGGATCGAATGATAAAGTAATGGGATTTCGGACAAGTCTTGGCACTTTATGAACATTCATGATTTCGGATGAATCATGTCTTGGATTCATCCGAGATGAATGATTTCGAATGATCTCGGATGAGTCCAAGACGCGTAAGTCGGATGATTTCGGTTGATTTCGGATGATCTCGGATGTGTCCAAGACGAATGATTTCGGATGAATTGTGTCTTGGAATAATCCGAGATGGTGATGCTTAGCCCGAGATGATCCGTGACCCTTAGTTTAAGATGGTCCAAAATGATCAGGCAGTTATTGATCCGTGATGGACGCTTAGTCCGAAAAGATCCGTGAAGGTCCGAAATGATCAGGCAGATATTGATCTGTGATGGACGCTTAGTCCAAAATGATCCGTGATGGTTCGAAAAATCATCCGAAATGTGTTCCATAAGCTACAAAATCCTTAATTTAGGCAGTTAATAATTGTTAAGATTGAAATCCGAAATCTTAGGGATTATGGGATTAAGTTTCCTGTTTAGATATTAATTATATTTATCTGTTTATTTCGAAAATTATATCCATTAATGATAATAACATATTTCGAAAATTGTTAAGTAGGTAAAATAGATCAAAATAGAAACAAACACCCTATAATCCGAATTCATTCCAAAACTAAGGGAATTTTCCAATTTTCTCATGAACATGTGATGAACCCTAAAAATTAAACATTCAAACATTCATTCGAAATCTGGAAATTTTTACACATTTAAACATATTTCTGAACATGTGGATTTCGGAACAGTAATGATGAATGAACATATGATCCGAGATGCGTGATTCAGATCCGGGATGGCATCTCGGATGACAGAAACCGAAATTTATTAGGGTTTTCAAATCCTGTTTTCCAGTTTTATTCCCGATTCACGGATACAAAACAGAACCGACTAATCAGCATATGCTCTGATACCACATGTTGATTGGTTCTGTTTAAACATGAGGGAAAACATGAAAAATACCTGTCACCGCAGACAGTGCACTGGAGAATCCAGTGAGGGAAGAAGACATGGAGTTCGACATCTTTGTCAAGGTGATCTGGTTCCTCCTTAGGGTGCAGACTGATGATGGTAATGACTAAACCAAATAGGGAGTTCGGTATGGAGAAGAGGCCGATTGTGATGTTGTGTGAATTAGGTTATCTGTCTAAGTGTGTAACCTTTTAACCTCTACATAAGTCTCCTTATATAAGCACCCAGGAGGAAACCTAATTAGTTAATAAGGGTAATATGGTCCATCAACAATTACCAACTAATTACTTAATTGGTTATTATATATTTTGATCCATATTATGCAAATGATTATAATGGCTACTAGATTAAATATTAATACATAATATATTTAATCTTACATGAAAAATCAAAAGAAACACACAAAGCAAGAAAAGACTTGGAAAAGATGGGTATTCGAGAAAATTTATGGCTAACCAAGAATAACAAGAAGGTCAACTAACCACATGCTCCCTACTCTTTCATAACCGATGGATGAGAACATTTTTGTGAATTCATTAGAGGAGTGAGACTACCTGATGGTTTTGGATCCAACTTTAAAAATAAGGTGCTTTCTAATAATTCAAATATAACCGGGTTAAAATCTCATGATTATCACATCCTCATGCAATGATTGCTACCAATAGGGGTCCGAGCAGGTGTACCTACAAATGTTTCAACAGCAATCACTGACCTTTGCATATTATTTCAAAAAATTTATGCACGATCATTAGATGTGGAAGACATGTATAAACAAGAAAAGAACGTGGTAAATATATTATGCAATTTGGAATTGGTATATCCTCCAGCATTTTTTGACATCATGGTTCATCTAGTGCTTCATTTACCTCAAGAAGCTATTCTTGGTGGGCTTGTGTATATGAGATAGATGTATCCTTTCGAAAGATACATGAAAAAGCTGAAAGGGTATCTTAGAAACAAAGCAAGGCCTGAAGGCTCAATAGAAGAGGGTTATGTTGCGGATGAAGCATTGACATTCTGCTCTATGTATCTTGAGGGTATCCAAACCAAATTCAACCATCCCGATAGAAATGCAGATGCCGACATTCCATAGAGGCATTTGCATGTGTTTTCATCTCAGTGGGGACCAATGTCGAAGGTGGAAATCCTTGATCTTTCTGAAGAGGCAAACAAATCATTACATAATTTTGTATTGAACAACTGCCATGAAATTGAGGACTACAAATTGTAAGTTTTTTATTTTTTATATTCATTTTAGCTTGGGTTTTAAAAAGCGCGCCTGAGGCGCAAGCCTTGGCGCCCCGTCGCTTTTGTGCGCCTCTCGCTTTTTAAAACCAAGATTTTAGCTATTATGATAAACTAATTTAAACATTTTGTCCCTAATTCAGTAAATTTAAATCCGACTTTCCTGGGCGCGACATGAAAACAGAATTTTCCTCTTGGCTTAAATATGAAGCAGATACATCTTCATCATCATATAATATGTCTCCGGACTGTACCAACGAATTAATGGCATTAGCCTATGGTCCAACAAGAGCATGTTCTTACGATGCTTGCATAGTCAATGGAGTTAGATTTGTGGTACACAGTCGTGATGTTCGACACACTACTCAGAACAGTGGTGTTGTTTCAATAGGAGAAGATGGTACTCTATTTTATGGTCAATTGGAGCATATCATAGAGTTGAAGTATCTACATAAATATTCGATTGTACTATTTCGTTGTAAATGGTTTGGCACGTCGGGTAAAAGATTAGAAAAGAAAAACAATATCGTTTCTATCAACGTTAGTCGTGAATGGTTTGTTGGTAACGAATGGTATGATGATCAACAATATATATTAACGACACAAGCTAAACAAGTCTTCTATCTCCAAAATCCTTCTCGAAGCACCGACAATTGGAGGGTTGTGGAAGACGTTCACTATCGAAAACTCTGGGATCATCCAAGTATGAGTATTGTTAATGAGATAGATTTATTGCACGACACACAATCATCAGATTACAACTTGGTAGTCGACTCAGGCTTTGATGAAAATAACAATGATGATGAAAATTTCATTGATGGTGATGGTGAATTTGATGTCGACGTCAATGATGAATTTGATGATTATGAAGACGATGAAGAAGATGATCTTTTATACCCTTCAGATGAGGAAGTCCAAATAAAAGATGATTTTATGGTTGACGATAACGTCAATCTTTTATACACATGTTATTCTAGTGATGATTCTGATTGAATGTATGCTTACTATTAATTCATTTTAAATTGTTAAAATTATTTTTGTTTATTATATCTTTACTACATGTTATTTTTTTTTGAAGGAATGGCAGATGTTGCATGTGGACACGGGGGAGATGGTGGAAGTCAGGATCCCAATAGGAATCCAAACAGAATCCCTAGCATTTGCGACTCTTGTAAGTTGTTTTGTTTAATCATGTATTCATATAATTAGTTTTTGATCAAAGCGTTTTTATTATGTTGTTGTGTTATTTGTTTCGGTTATGGTTAGGGTCTGATAACCTACAAAAAGACATGCATAAATAGAAATTGTAATGGAGCATAAGGTTTTTCTATACACAAAGGGTCATTGTTTCGATTTGGTTGTTTAAAATCAAATAAAATTGCGGGTCGACTTAGATTAGAATATCTTTTCAATTTGCTAACTTTTGAGTTTTACGTATCAATGTAGCCCAAGCCAAGAGAAAGTGTGGACGGGGGAGAAATGTAAAGTTATTTAAAAAATATGAACAAAACAATGGTGACCTACTACCCATTAACTTTACTGCTCAGGCACGTAAGTATAAGTTCACTGGACCGCATGCCTCAGATTTTATAAGATTTATCTCCAACACTATTGCAAGCCTAGTTCCTATGCATTTTAAAGATTGGCAGAGTGTTCCACCTGAGTACAAAAGCCGTTTATCCCGCACTTTTCGTAAGGGCTCATTTGTAATGTTTTATTCATTTTTCAATTTTGTAACTTTTACATATTTTTGAATTATTTGTTTTTATAGGATTACTTTAATCTCAACGTGTATAAAGATGGCGACGCCGACCAGTGGGCAGGGATTGAGCTCGGAATCATTCCGTATGTCAAAGTCGCTACAACAGTCGAAAGAATAAACTGCATGATCATTTTCGGGCACTTGGAGGTGATAAGGATGTTGATAGAGCAAAGAGTTGCCCACCAAAGA
Source organism: Helianthus tuberosus (assembly GCA_030545235.1). Taxonomy (NCBI): domain Eukaryota; kingdom Viridiplantae; phylum Streptophyta; class Magnoliopsida; order Asterales; family Asteraceae; genus Helianthus; species Helianthus tuberosus. The sequence goes on from CM060418.1 coordinate 102,854,859, forward strand.
ATTATGATTTGCGAAAGTGGGTTGACCTTATTGATATATTGTTCACGGATCCTGACTATATAAGATGAAGCAATGCAAATACAGAAAACAGAAAAAAGCAAAGATACCCCAGTTATCATGGTAGTCAATCTTATGCTCAAAGGCGATACATAAAGGTAAGAAAAACTGTTAGTTTTACCTAAATGCGTATTAACATACCTATTGAATCTGAATAATAGTATATTTGTTGTTTAGAAGGAGCAAAAAACTGGAAGCCCAAACTATATTGCTGTTTTTGAGAAGACACATTACAAGGAAGGGCGGGGATGGGCAAACGATATTTGTGCAGCAGACTGGGTGAGTAAAAACATTTAGTTGTTTCCTAGTAACGTTATTTCTGGGTTAAAATCCCAGCAGCAATGTTCTTTCTGTTTTATACTTTGCTGGAAACTTAACTAGACCCGGCAAAGGGGGTGGGTCGGGTTGGGTTGCGGGTCAAAACGGGTTCAGGTCAAAACGGGTCAGTTAAAAAAGGGTTGTTTTGGTTCGGGTCAAAACGGGTTTCGGTCGAAATGGGTTCGGGTCAGAACGGGTTCGGGCTTGGTTTAAAAAAGCGAGTTTAAGGCGTGAGGCGCCCATAAAAAACGCTTTTTTCACATAAAGTGCTAAAGTACATGAGGCGCTATGAAGCGGGCTTAAAGCGCTAGTATTTCGAGGCGCCCATAAAAACGTTTTTTTTCTGCTGCCTGCTTCTTTTTCATTGCTGTTGTTGCTTCTTCTTCATCATTTCATTTCATCATCGCTGCTCTTGCTTTCTCAGGTTGCTACATTCTTTTTTTTTTATTTCCAGCAACCTTCTTTTTTTATATTTCCTGTTTTAATCAGCTTCAAATTCATTTTTTTTATTTCCTGTTAAATCGCTACATTTCCTGTTTCAGCTTCAAGTTCATTTTTTTATTTCCTGTTAAATTAGCTCCAATATTAGAAGACTATGTCATGTGTTTGTCTTTAAGTGTTTTAAGTGTGTTTGGATTTTGAAGTGTTTAAGTGTGTTTTGACTTTAAATGTACGTTTTGATTATGCTTTTTAATCGTTTAAGTGTGTTATATAATTATGTTTTTGTTTTTATGATTGATTAACGAGTATAATATGTTATATTGATATATAGAATATTTTTTTTATTTTTTTTATTATTTTAGCGCCTCGCATACGTGAAACTCTCGCCTCACGTTTCGCGCTTCGTCGCTTCGCTTCAAAACGCTTCGGATTGCCTCGCGCTTTTTTAAACCAAGGGTTCGGGTCGGAACGGGTTCGGGTCGGAACGGTCGGCGTCGTCATATCAGAAACTAAAAAACTCCATATCAGACATGTGCGGTATATATTGCATATATGTAGTATAAACTGTGTCTATGCAATATATATTGTGTATGTGTATATGCAGTATATAATATCCTCCATTTATGTAATATGACACATATAATAGAACAACCCTGGTGTTAATTCTGCCATAGGATTCATGCCTCCCTTAATCCAAAACATCATATATTGGTTAAATAAACTCCAGAATCGCCGATGCCCCTTAACTTCTCTACTAAATGAGTTGTTATTCTTTATTATTAATGATGAAACAGGTTAGTTTTATCGATTTTAATGCAGTTATGCTATTGAATTTTAGTAAAAAAATCTAATGTATCTTTTAATGTAGGGTAAAATTCAAGACGAGTTAGCTAGAGCGTCGAGAGATGTAGATGATACTTCACCAGTTGATGAACTCGAGGTACTCAAAAGTGCCTTGGGTCATAGGAATGGGCACGTACGCGGTGTTGGTCGTGTTGTTAAAAATGTCACCCACGAAATATCGAGCTCATACCCCCCGCCACGACAACAACAACGTACAATTGGAAGAAATGCAAGAAGAAATGCGAGAAGAAATGCAACAAATGCGACAAGAAATACAAGAAATGCGACAACAACAACAAGTGCAAGTGCAACCATTCTCAAACCAAGCAATAATGGAACTACAACAACAACAACATGCGTTTCAAATGCAACAAATGAAGCACAATTTCAATGCCGACTTAATGAATTGAAACGAAAAATGCGTCAAGTTGACGAAGATGATGAAGATGATGATTAGAATTAGATATTTGCATTAAACTTTTAATTTGAAGTTTGTACTCGATAACTAATGTTTATTTTGAAGCTTGGACTTGATAACTATGACGAATATTTTGTATTTTGAATCTTTAGTATAGTATGTAGTTTTGAAATTTCATGTTTAAATTCATTTTAAAAAAGCAGGTTAATAATTGTAAAAAAACGCATTAAAAATAATAATCAGTAGGGACAACATATTGTCCCTATAGAAAAAAATAGAAAAATATGATTTTGAACTTGGTGGAACCACATATCGTCCCTATACACTTAAACCAATTTTTTTTATTTTAACTTTTTAGGGACGACTTTTGGTCTTTAAAAGTTTAAACCATTTTTTTTTTTATTTTAACTCTATAGGGACGACTTTTGGTCTCTAAAAGTTTAAACCAATTTTTTTTTTATTTTTTTTATTTTAACTTTATAGGGACGACTTTTGGCCTCTAAAAGTTTATACCATTTTTTTATTTTAACTCTATAGGGACGACTTTTGGTATCTAAAAGTTTAAACCAGTTTTTTTTATTATTTTAACTCTATAGGGACGACTTTTGGTCTCTAAAAGTTGATCTATGGGGACAACACCAATAGGGACCACCTTAATAACCTGTAGGGAGAGGCCTATAGGAACAAAAGATGTGGATACCATATGTCGTTCCTATAGGTTAAAAAGACCTATAGGGACGATAAGTCGTCCCTAAAAGTTAAAAAAAATTGGTATCCACAAGTGTTTTTCCTTGTTGTGTCAGTCGAAGGCTAAAGTACAGGAGCTGTTGGATTTGGCGAAATGGCGGAGTTTCAATTTTAATAGGTTCCCATTCTAATCATGTCTGTAGTGCCGAATGTGGCAAACACGTGGGGATCTCCTATCTTTATTTTTACTTATGTGCTTTGTGTTTATACACTTCGAGTAACTTGTTTAAGCTTTGATAATAAAATTGCTGTTAAAAAAAATAAAGAATAACTGTATATATATATATTCTTATAACAAGTGAATGGATGCATATTCTATCGATATCATTGTTAGTGTTCTTGTTACTCATGTTTTTTGGGACTTGATTGGAGCTTGCATTTAAGCCAAAGTAAGTAGTTTAATACTCGTCTGATGGACGAGTTACGCTAACAGCGTAACAAACAAAGATAATCTATATTGAGGGTGTTTGGGATTGCTTCTCCTTTTCTTCTTTTTGATCCCCCTTTCTCCTTTTTGAAAAAGTCACAATCATCTAACTTTTCTTTTTCTTCTTTTCCAACAACAAAAACTTCTTCTCAACACATTATCCAAACACTACAAAAATGACTTATTAACTTTTAAGAAATCAAAAAGTTAAAAGGAGCTCAAAATAAGCAATCGCAAACACCCACACTAAGTGGACACAAATCTAAAACAACATTACAAACAAAAACACGATTCTTTAATTTATAAAAGCAAAACGAACGTGAACAATGTATAACCACAAAAGCACAAAACAATATAAAATAAAACTGATAGAGTGGTAAAACATGAAATGGTGTCATGTTAATACAAAAGCAAATGGTAGGAAGCATTGGGGGAAAGTGTAATAACATTCAAACATGCTTTACTGCCTCAATTTTTCGGCTTTTGTATCGTCCTCTTTAACCTCAAAGGTGGCCTCTTTTTGACACGTTGACTTGATGCATAGTGCCCATTTGTCAAACTTGGTATTTCTTTAACCCTAAAAAGAAACAATGCTAAGTTTTAGAAAAAAGAATATGTTATAGCACTATATATGAAAATAAATATCATCTTTTGCATTCATATGAAAGAATGATGTCGTTAGAAAGAACACGGTTTGTTTTGGGGTTGTATGTTGTTCATATGCGTGAGACCATAATAACTATATTCCGGTTGTCAGTACGATTGCAACGTAAGTCTATAATGACAAGTTTTTTATTTGCAGACATATATAATATGCTTAAAAATAAGAAACAAGGCTGGAGACAATTTCAATAACTCAAATTACATTGAGTCTTTAAGTGGACGAGAACGTTCACGTCATAATATTAACACTACATCAATCATTTTCTTTTTGAACATCAAAGCCAATCTTTCATTAAAAGACACACCAGCAAGGAGCTGGATAATTACATGGTACAAAGTAAAACCAACACATTACATTATCAACTGCAAAGCCACCATCACTAAAAAATACATTAGCAACCAGACTCTGCTCCCCCATACCCCCAGTCTATTCCATCACGCTTGCACATGGCTGACATCTAGAGGAAAGATAATTCTCACACTTCCCACCAAACTTGGCACATGTACCGGCTTCTGGTGGATAGGTTACCTTAATGTAATATATATTAACAACATGAATAAACCTATGAACACAAAGAAATAAAATAGAGTCGGATTACACAAATTTATATGAATGTGAGAAATGAAGCTAATCTATATTAAGCTTGCACAAAATTAATCAACGTGACAAACAAAAACACTATTCTTTAATTTATAAAAGGAAAACGAACATCAACAGTTTATAACCACAAAATGATAGAAAGTAAAACTGACAGAGTATGAAAACATGAATAATGTCATTTTGATGCAAAAAGTAAACAATAGGCAAAACGCATGCATTGTAAAGTACAACAACATGTGCAGAATGTCTAATAACGTCGACCCTTATAGCAAAAAGCCAACCCACATGATAATTGATACAAACCAAACCGCCACTTTTACAGTTTTGGTAACTGCTTCTGAACAGGGAGATCATGGGTAGAATAATGTGGAGCATAACCACTAACTGAGAAACTGCCCTGAACTGCCATAGGAGCGGGTTTTTTGTGAGTTTAAAGGGTTGAGATTTAATTTCAGCATGATCCAACGGTGGAGATGGATTTGGAAGGTGGTTATAACATATGCCTAAAACGAAAAAAGCAAGATTGGAGACAATTTCAGTAACTCGGACTGCATTGAAAAACAAACTTGAAAGAAGGATAAACGAAATGCCCATATTTGGGAAATGAGGATTGATGTTTTTTTAAAGGAAAAAGATTATATGCATCACCAAAAATATATACAATAGTTCTCCTAGCAAGCAACTAGGAGGAACTACACCATTTTACATCCTCATTAAAACCTTTGGAAATGGAAAGTATACATATTGAAAGTTAAAAGAACGCTAGGAGACCCAGTCTAGATCATGTCGTTCAGCTCGATTCTTGACAGACATAAAAGAAGTAGCCTGCATTTCTCCCATTATTATGTCAATGCACCCTTTTCCCAAAAATTAATTCATTTCGGCTCTTCGAAATGATCCAGCAAGTCACCAACACAACCACTTGTACTACCCGTTGCTTAAAACTGCCCATATTGGAGTTTTTATGAATATTAAAAAGGTCCCTTGTTGAGAAAGCAAAAATGGGGGAATTTTACACCACTTGCTAACTTTATTCCAAATTACTACAGCAAAGCAACACGAAGTGAAAAGATGACCCGAGTTCTCATTCTATCTGCATAACCGACAAGTCATTGGCCCTTGGAATATGTTATGTTTGTGAATCCCTTCTAAAGTGGGTAGGCGATCTTGCTCCGCTCTCTCTAGGCGGAAATATTAATTTTCTTTGGGACCCAGTTTACCCATGGAAAAGGATAAAACAGGACTGCAAATCTGGTCAATAATTTTCTGCAGGAATTCATTGAAAAGGAGCTAGAAGGGCTCGACTCCCAAACCTAATTGTCTCGATTTGCTGTGAGAGATATAGCACTTAATAACTCATTACAATTGTTCAATTCGTCTGATTCTGGATCAAGAATCGGTTCCCTTCTCCAATTCCACTCTCAACCCTCCAAATGAGCATGCTTTGGTGCTCTTTGTGCCATTTTACATTCTTTTCAACTTGGATGTAAGTTCAAAAATCGCTGGATCGACTTCGTTCACAGAATCTTGGTTGCCATCTATGCTCTTGAACGCCTTAATAGAATATAGTTTATGTAAATATAGTTATGATATTATTAATACCTTGTATTTACTTGTTCCCTAAGTTAAGGGATTTACTTGTTCCCTAAGGGATTTACTTGTTCACTAAGTTAAGGGATTTACTTGTTCCCTAAGGGATTGTATCTTGTATTTATATTGAGGTATCAATGAAAGAAAATGGGAATTGAGCCATAATATTCTTCATGGTATCAAGAGCCTAACCCTAACCCTAACCCTAATTCTTCTTCTTTTTTTCGCCCCCCCTCATCCTCTCTCTCTCATAATCGGCCACCCTCATACAGCGGCCGATCATGTCTTCTTCAACCAATGATTCATCATGGACCATGGACACCGGTGCGTCAGGTACAATGTCTCCTCAATTTGATAAGTTTCATTCTATTTTTAATTCTGGCATTATTCGCAACATAATAGTCGGCAATGGCACAACCATTCCGGTTCTTGGACAAGGCAACATAACCCTCCCACCACCATTCCCACCTTTTCAACTCAATAATGTCTTATACGCACCCAACTTAGTCAAAAACCTTATTTCTGTGCGTTGTTTTACAACTGATAATCATTTGTCTGTTGAATTTGACCCATATGGTTTTACTGTGAAGGATCTCCAGACCAAGAAACCTATCCTTCGGTGCAATAGCTCGGGGGATCTCTACACTCTCAGTCCGTCCAACATCACGAAACTCAACACCGCTTCCACTTATGCAGCTTTATCTCAAGACATTTGGCACCAACGGCTCGGTCACCCAGGCCCGGCTATTTTACAAACTTTAAAAACCTCTCGTTCAGTTTCTTTTGGTTCTTTTAATAAAAACGTTTGCACCGCTTGTATTTTTGGTAAACATACTAGACTTCCTTTTGTTGCATCTAATACAAGCACTTTGAAACCATTCGATATTATTCATAGTGATGTTTGGACATCTCCCATCCTTTCTAATGGGGGTCATCGTTATTATGTCTTATTCTTGGACGACTACACAAATTTTTTATGGACCTACCCTATATCTCACAAATCTGAAGTATTTACCATGTTCACAAAATTCAACAACTTTATCCAAACCCAATTTGACACTAAAATAAAACAATTCCAATGTGACAACGGACGAGAGTATGCCAATCACCAATTTCAAGCGTTTTGCAATATGCAAGGCATGCACTTCCGTTTTTCGTGCCCTCACACTTCCTCACAAAATGGTAAAGCCGAACGGAAAATACGTACAATAAATAACCTTATCCGTACCCTCTTGGCCCACTCTTCTACACCAACCAATTTTTGGCAACACGCACTCGAAACCGCAACCTACCTATTAAATATCATCCCCACCAAAATTCATAATTTTCAAACCCCCACCCAACGTTTATATCACTGCCTCCCATCTTACAATCACCTTCGTGTATTCGGGTGCATTTGCTATCCACTTATTCCCCATACAACTATTCACAAACTTGCTTACCGTTCCTACCCGTGTGTATTCCTCGGTTATCCCCCTAATCACCGAGGATACAAATGCTTTGACCTTAAAACCTGAAAAATTACCATCAATTGACATGTCCTTTTTGATGAAACGATTTCCCCTTTTTCCAAATCCCACAAGCAAACACCTCAAACCTACAATTTTTTAGATGATCCTATACACCCATACTTCCACCACATACCTCCCTCTTTAACACACCAAACACCTGAGCCCACCACACCTACACATCCCTCACCGCAGCCCAATCCCCATTCGGCCCAATCCCCCCCCTCATTCAGCCCATACTCAATCAGCCCACTCCGACCCATTGCTCACCATCACTGCGCCAGCCCACTCGGCCCAATCCCCTCCTCCCTCGGCCCACACTCAATCACACCCGGCCCACCTTACACCTATCGCACCAACCCCCCACTCACCACTTCAGCCCCCCACCGAAACCATACCGCCTCCACCACCCTTACCCCCCACTCGCACTATGCAAACCCGTGCCATGTCCGGTATCTCCAAACCGAAACATATTTTCAACCTTTCCACAACAACCATCGCCCCTATACTCAAAAATCCCAAAGATGCATTGTCCAACCCGGAATGGTTTAACGCTATGCAGACTGAATTTAATGCCTTAATTAAAAACAAGACTTGGGAACTTGTCCCGAGACACCCTGATATGCACATTATTCGCAACATGTGGCTTTTTCGCCACAAATACAGGTCCGATGGCACACTTGAAAGGTACAAGGCACGACTTGTGTGTGATGGTCGAAATCAGGAGGTGGGTATTGATTGTGGGGAAACTTTTAGTCCGGTTGTTAAACCGGCTATGATTCGAACCGTTCTGACACTAGCATTATCTCAGTCTTGGTCCATTCATCAGTTGGATGTCACCAACGCTTTTCTTCATGGAAACCTCAACGAGACTGTGTATATGTATCAACCAATGGGGTTTCACCATTGAGATTTTCCGGATCATGTGTGTCTTCTCAAAAAGTCGCTTTACGGGCTTAAACAAGCCCCTAGGGCGTGGTATCAAAGATTTACAGATTTTGTTACCTCTATAGGTTTCTTACAGAGTCGATGTGATAACTCTCTCTTCACATATCATCACGGGGGTGACATTGCTTATCTATTAATTTATGTGGATGATATCATACTCACTACTTCACCTGACTCGCTTCGAGTCAAGCTCATGGGCAGCCTCACGGCTGAGTTTGCAATGAAAGATCTTGGACCTCTCAGCTATTTTTTGGGTATTACGGTTTCTCGCACAGGCCACAAAATGTTTCTCTCACAAAAGTCTTATGCATTGGACATTGTCAACCGTGCGGGTATGTCTACTTGTAATCCGGTCGCCACACCTGTTGATACCAAACCAAAGCTTAGTGCTCACTCTAGCGTCCCGTTTGATAACCCCACTTTATATCGCAGCCTTGCGGGCGCACTTCAGTATCTCACGTTTACTAGACCTAATATCAGTTATGCGGTTCAACAGATATGCATTCACATGCATAATCCCAGCATCGAACACTGGAACGCGCTGAAACGTATTATACGTTACATCCGTGGTACGGCTGAATATGGTCTCACTTTATCACCGTGCCCCGATATCTCTCTTCGAGCATATACGGATGCTGATTGGGCGGGGTGTCCGGATACCCGTTGCTCTACCTCAGGTTATTGTGTATACATGGGACAGAATCTATTGTCTTGGTCATCAAAGCGATAGTCAACTATTTCCCGCTCCAGTGCCGAAGCAGAATACCGAGCGGTTGCCAATGTCGTTGCTGAAGTTTGTTGGCTTCGTAACCTTCTTCTCGAGTTACGTCGGCCCCTCTCCACAGCCACTTTGGTGTATTGTGACAATATCAGTTCAATCTACTTATCTAGTAATCCGGTTCAGCATCAACGCACAAAGCACATAGAACTGGACATTCATTTTGTGCGTGAACATGTTCAACGTGGTACCATCCGGATACTTCACACTCCTACTCGTTTACAGATTGCTGACATCTTCACCAAAGGCTTACCTCGGGTATTATTTGATGATTTCCGCTCCAGTCTCAACATTCGCCCACCTCTTGCTTCGACTGCGGGGGTGTAATAGAATATAGTTTATGTAAATATAGTTATGATATTATTATTATCTTGTATTTACTTGTTCCCTAAGTTAAGGGATTTACTTGTTCCCTAAGGGATTTACTTGTTCACTAGGTTAAGGGATTTACTTGTTCCCTAAGGGATTGTATCTTGTATTTATATTGAGGTATCAATGAAAGAGAATGGGAATTGAGCCATAATATTCTTCACACCTAAAATGATGCATAATCAGGTGCTTAATAAGTGTAATTAGTAGAGATATTACCTCATTAATCATTTTTCTCAATGCAACTCCTTACCTGTTTCCAGCTTTGATTATTTTTAATCTGAAAAATCATAAAACCTTATTCTAAATACAAAGCGCTAAACACTCAATAGGGTAGAAGGTGTCATAGTATAGCTGTTTTGCAAAGATTAGTCCCTTGTAACATACATCCTGGCATATACATACGTACGTTAATTCAAAGGTGCTAGCATATTAAGGAACAAATGCATGATGTGATTAAACTATATATGGTATAGACACACCAAGTAAGTTTGTACCTTTTTTTGCTGATGGTGCAACTTTATCACGCTCAAAGTAGGTCTTGCCATTAGTTTTAAATACAACATTCACTACACTCACAAAACGATAGGAAATTCCCAAATTAGATTCTAATACATAAAATAAATTAATTCACTACCCTTCTAATTAAATCTACTTTTGTTTTGGATAAAATTAGTTATTACTAGCAACTACAAGTTAAGATTTACTCCTTGCCAAAATAATAAAAGTAAAACAGTATGTTTTTAATAAAACAAATTATACCTTTCTACCCCCATCAACTGGTGGATTATGGTTTGCCGATCAGATAACCAGTAACGGAACTTGATGTCGAACATTTACAATTATCGCTATCAACGTGATTGCAAACATCTTGTGAATCCTCTATAGAAACGTCAAGATTTCACTGCCAAAACCAAAATTAGTTGAGAAAAACACTGGACTATTAAGTTTATTCAAGAGCTTCGGTTATATATTAAAATTGGAGCACTGTGAAACAAACCTTGAAGCCTGGTGGTTTGGTTTGGTTAGGTTCTCTCTATGCGTTGAATTGATGCCTTGGGCCGATTATCGGGATTATAGGCGAGGCGCATATGTTTCTTCTATTTTATGGCGATGGTGGCAAGTCAATTATAATCTAGCGAGTTTCATCTATAAAAACAGTCACAAACTATATATGATATTACTTACAAATTACAATCATGCTCTAATGAGAATGAAATCAAACTGATTAGCCATTAACCCAAAGAAAGATCCTGCAAAATCAATCAAACAACTGTTAAAGTTGTGAATGACTAAATTTGATTTCATATCTTTTGAAACATAAGCAATTAAGTACAATATGAAGAAACTGATAGATCTTAATATCAAAAAATTAACACGTGAAACGACAGAATTGTAATTACAGATCTGTAAACAAATGAAAATCAAATAAAAAAGGGAAGACAATTTTACGTACCTGAACGTGATCTAGGAGAAGATAAAGGGATTTTTTAGTGTTAATTGAGGTGGAAGACGAGAGCGACGTTAACTGAAAAACAATAGTTCCGCTCATTCAAATTTTGTTTTTCAACTTCTGAATTAAGTTCCATTCATTCAGCAACATTACTTTCCAAACCTTTTTCATCTAGTCAAAATCAAACCTTTTACCAATCACTAATTCGTTTTTTATTGATGCACTCCAAGTGTTTGATGAAATGCCTATGCTTAAATTTTGATTTTTACATCCAAATTTCGTGTCTCAACTTGAATCGGGATTTATTTAGCCTTATTGACAACCCCTTCTACACCTTTGAGTGGCTCCTGGCCATGTCCTTTTCGTATGTTTCATTGTTGCCCAGATGGTGAAGTGGGAAATAAGGGGATTTCTCGGTTGATCTCTCATCTCAAGAGGTTGCACCTTTCTAGTGATGAACGTAGAAGTGCGTTGCGTGAGGCTATTTCTACGGACCATGGGTTGTTCATGGACGTAGAAGGTACTTTGAAGTTTTTTAGCCAATGGATGTGTGGGAAGTGTTTGAGTATACATGCATTGAGTCGTGCATGCCATCACCCCGATGGGCTTGTCCGTTTTACCAATCATGATAATGACATAGATAGCTACATTATAGGGATTTCGAGGCCCTCTCCCAAGGCGCACGTGACGAGTGTTCATGAGTCGTTCATGTTGGATACCGTTCTACTAGATCGTGTCTTTAAAACACCCATTGTCACCGTGAAGAGCATCCCTCATAGCTGTCGGTTGGCTTTCTCTCAGGCGTTGAAAACCGCTCTCTATAAAGTGGTTGCCCAACCTAGATCCATTGAAGCGTGGATTAGGTTGTTCCTTCTTCCTCGCTGCACTTTGCAAGTGGCCATACCAAAAAATAGGCAAGAAAGAAGGTCTGGGAATAGGAAGGCATTGCAACAAAGATCAATTCTGAATTCTTTAGCCACATGGGGGAAAGAAGATGGTATTTTTATGTTAGTTAAAAATATATTTGATAGTCCTACGGTGGGGTCTCTAGGTCAAGGAGGTGTTGATAATCCTGAGGAGAATACTGTTAGTAATACCAATGTTAGGCAGTGTCTTCGAAAGGTTGCTGATGGCCACTTTACAGCTGCAGTGAAGGTGTTATGTTCATCCGGTGTTGCTCCGTACAATGATAATACCGTACAGGCTTTAGAGGCTAAACACCCGTACAGAGAACCTCCATCTATGCCATGTACTATATATTCTAAGCCTCCCCTTGTCGCAGAGGTGGATAGTGTTCTTTGCTGCATTAAATCGTTTCCTAAAGGAACCTCATGTGGGAGGGATGGCTTGAGGGCACAACACATTTTGGATGCTTTATGTGGAGAGGGGTCTGCTATTGCCACTGATCTCTTATGCGCTATCACTGCGGTAGTCAACTTATGGCTAGGGGAAATGCCCATCGTGTTTGGCAGAGTTTGTCGTGTCTGCTCCCCTTACACCGCTTTTAAAACCCGACAATGGGATTAGACCTATTGCAGTGGGTACTATATGGAGGCGTTTGGTTTCCAAGGTTGCTATGAAGGGTGTTGGTAAAGAAATGACCAAGTACCTTAATGATTTTCAGTTTAGGGTCGGCGTGTCGGGTGGCGCCGAGGCCATTTTACACAGCGTCAATAGGGTTCTAAGTGAACGTCACACTGATGGGTCTCTTGCAATGCTTACGGTAGATTTTTCTAATGCTTTTAACCAGGTGGATAGATCAGCCTTACTTCATGAGGTCAGGATGAGGTGCCCTTCTATTTCTTTGTGGGTAGAATTTCTATATGGGCAGCCAGCAAGATTGTATCTTGGAGATGGGCACATTTGGTCTACCACGGGAGTTCAGCAAGGGGACCCATTGGGACCACTTCTTTTCGCTCTTGTTTTGCACCCCCTTGTGCATCAGATTAGAGACAAATGCAAGCTTCTCCTTCATGCTTGGTATCTTAATGATGGGACTGTCATTGGAGGTTTAGAAGAGGTGGCTAGAGTGTTGGGCATCATTAGGGTGTCGGGTCCAACATTGGGTCTTGAACTTAATATTAAGAAAACTGAGCTATTTTGGCCTTCTTGTGATGGTAGCAAGTTTCGTGAAGGGTTATTTCCGAAGGACATCGGGAGGCCATTAGTGGGGGTGAAGCTTCTTGGGGGGGGGCTGTTAGTAGAGACGCAAGCTTTATTAGTGGGTTGGCAAAGAAAAGAGATGCTAAGGCAGTAGATTTGATGCGTCTTCTACCGAAATTGGGTGACCCGCAGAGTGAACTACTCTTGCTTCGATCCTGTATGGGCATTGCCAAACTTTTCTTTGGCTTGAGGACATGCCAACCTGTACACATGGAAGATGCAGCATTGTTCTTTGACAAAGGTTTGCGTGAGGCGATTGAGGAATTGGTGGTTTGTGGAGGTCCTTTCTTTGGAGACCTCCAGTGGCGACTTGCTTCTTTACCTATTAGGCTTGGAGGTTTGGGGTTGTATTCGGCTGTAGAGGCTTCATCCTACGCTTTTGTGGCCTCGAGGGCCAAATCGTGGGTGCTACATGACCACATCTTAAGAGACAGTGGCATATGCGGTATGGATTCTGACTATGTTTGTGCTTTGGCTTGTCTTCGTGATACGATTCCAAGCTTTGACTTCAGCGGTTTCACTAATAAGGACACCGCCCCCCTAAAGCCCAACATGCATTGGCGAGTGCTCTTTTTAGTAAAATTGTCCAAGAAATCGAAGTGCAGTTTGACTTGACCGTTAGACAAAAAGCCGTTTTTGAGTGTCTCCGAGCACCACAGGCACGAGATTTTCTTCTTGCTATACCTATAGATGGGTTAGGCCAGCATATGTCGCCGGTGGAGTACCGTACTATCCTTAAGTATCGCCTTATGATTCCTTTATTCCCAGTTGACGAGGTAAGCCCAGTTTGTCATAAGGCGTGTTTGGATTCTTTTGGTGAGCATGCAGTTCATTGTAGAGAGCTCCTGGGGTTCAAATACCGACATGATTTGGTTAGGGATGTCCTTTTTGACATATTCAGGTGTGCTGGTATTTCTGCTAAGAAAGAGGCACCCGTTAATTTCTTAACAGACCCGTTGGAAGGGAGATCTACCCTTCGACCAGCCGACATTCTTGTCTTTGGATGGGTAGGAGGAAAACACGCCTGTGTGGATCTAACATGAGTTTCCCCGCTTGTGAACTTAGGGAGTAGTGCTTTCACAGTGGGTCAGGCTGCTTCGGGTAAAGTGATCAAGCATGAGAAAGCGTGCCTTGACAACCAGCACGTGTTTATCCCATTTGCTTTTGATACTTTTGGTTTTCTGGCGCAAGAGGCTGTGGATCTTCTTAGTCGAGTTCAAAGGGTCATGCATAGTAATGTTCTGACCCCGAGATCTATGGACGTAGTTTTTAAAAGGCTTAGTTTTGCTATTCAAAAAGGGGTAGCGGCGCAGCTTGTTACCCGTTTACCAACTATCTCGATGTAAATTATCAGTATTTTATAATAAAAATTGCTTAATTGTAAGTTGAAAAAAAAATAGAAAACAATACACCAGATCAGGAACATAGGATATATTTAATACCCAAAACGGTTAAAGGTAATATTTTAGGCGGTTGAGTCGTGGAGATAGTGGGCAGCAAAAGGTGGAGGTAACCACCAGCTGCAAAAACCGACCATAACCTCCGGGAACCGCCATTAGAGCGGTTATTTTTGGGAGTTTAAACGGCTGAGATTTCATCTCAGCATGATCTGACGGTGGATATCGATTTAGAAAGCGGTTTGACTTAATGTGAACAATATATATATATATATATATAGAGAGGCTAATTATAAGGAGAAAACCCACTCCAGTTGACTAAACCCTGAAAACTCACACATATGGCTATGATTGAGCCACATCACCTTATGTATAAAAATGAGACAAGGGTAATTTCGTCATTTTCCCCTAATGTTGACTAGATGTGTATGAATTGTACTTGCCCCTCATTCTTCTTTCCTCATAACCATTTTTCATCTTTTTTTGTGCAGACATTTCTTCTTAAATCATACACACCTCTCTCTCTCTCTTAAATCACACACACTTCTCTTTATCACCAAAATTCTTCTTCTTATCAAAATCATTCATAATCAACCACCAAAACTCTAGATCTACAAGTGTAACAACCCGGTGACGGTGTAGTTCAAGATCCGGTTTCTTGGCAAACGAAATATTCATCGATCCACCATAAATCATCACCAAAACCACTGTTTTTCTTTGCGGATTTAGTTCTTTGAGTGGTTCAATAGATTTGTAAGGTGGGCTCGGGTAGTTCCTCGACAAGGGTTTTAAGATCCGATGGTGGTTTCAAGATCCGGCGGTGGTTCCAGATCTAAAAGATCCTCCAGATCCATAAGTATGTTTGTTTTCAGGTTTTTTTTTCAGATTTGCATTTTTTTTGTGTTTTATAGATCTTCATTTTTTGTGATTTGTAGATCTGCAACTTTTTTTATTTTTTTGTTCAAGAAGCTGAATGTTTTTTAGTTCTTGTTTTCTGGATATGTTGTTTTTTATTACTGATTTTTTCATTTTTTTTTTGTGTAAAATTTGTTCTTATGTAAACAATTTGATTTTTTTTTCAGATCGGAACAAATGGAAACAATTTGATTTTAAGTTCTTATGTATTGGATTAAAATCTAAGTTACTTTCTTGTTTATTGTTATGATGATTGAATCTAAAAAATCTGTTGTTGTTTGATTCTTGTTAATAAAGTTATATTTTTATATGCATGTTATATTTTTGATGTAACAATTCTCATAACAATTTTATGCGTCTTAGTTTTGAAAATGGCGATGAATTAGATACGAAGATGATGAATTAGATATGAATCCTGGTACAATATTTTCTACTTTTTTTTTGTTAAATCAGTTTTTGTAAGCCATAAAATGTGTGTTATGGTTACATAAAAATAAAGTGGATTTTGTTTACATGAAACAAATTATTGTTAGGTCATTGTAGTTACATGAAAATAGAGTGGGGTTGTGTTTGTTAATGTTACACATGTTACAGGAAATAAAGTGGTTTTGTTGTTGTTACACATATGACTTGGCATGTTACAGAAATAAAGGGTTCTTATATATTGTGACGTAACTTGATCTTTGTAAACAATGTATGTTACAATTTTATGTAACACAAAGATGTTACATAAAATTACAAGTAAATTTGGTCTTAACAATATAACATTTTTTATGTACATTTTTTTGTGTAACAATTTTTATGTATCATAATGTAACACTATGTAACTGGGTGTTAGAAATGTAACAAATCTAGACACATGTTTCCGATTATTTGATAGTTACAAACGTAACATTTTTTCTGCAGTTACATTTATTTTTTTATCAGTAATATATTACATTTTTTGTAGTTACATTCTTTTTTTATTAGTAAAATGTAAGAGTTTTTATTTGTAAAGTGTAACAACTTTTTTTGCAGTTACAATTTAAATTATTATCTTTGAAAAAAAAAAGGAATAAAACGAGAGAGAGAGAGAGTGTATGGGAAAATGAGTAAGAGAGAGAAATTAGGAAAAGTTGACTAGTACAATGTACTTTCATATGGTCATATCAGTCTTTATGAATTTATATTTTTCAACATTTTTAATAAGAAAATTGTATCTTTTCTTTCTTGTTAAAGTACACAAAGACCTTTTAAATATCATACATTCGTTTACCCAGTATATAATAAATAAAAAATGTTACAAAACAAATTATACATAAAACACGTTACACTTTTATGTATGTGGATATCCTTTAAATGATAAAAAAAAAAAACATTTTTCTTGTTTACTAGGTGTTTACATTTTTTGAAATTATACAGAAAATGTATGTTTACACGTGGTGTAACTTCATCTATATGTTGGATTATTGTTAAGGACGTTTATTTTTTATGTAACAATTCTCATAACAATTCTTTGCGTCTTAGTTACGAACCTCCAAGATCTAGGCATTTTTTATGTAACACTATGTAACCGGGTGTTAGAAATGTAACAATCGAAGAAAAAATGCATGTTACATTTTTTCGTGTTACATAAATAATGCACGTTACAGAAAATAAAGTGCATTGTTACACCTTTTTAGATTATTGTAAAAAATAAAGTGTGTTGTTACATTTTTTTATGTTAGAAATGTAACAATCAAAGCAAAAATGCATGTTACACGATAAAATATGTTTTGTTCATGTAACACTTGTTCACATCATGAGTGATATGTAACATACGGTTAATATACTATCATGGCAATGTTACACAATAAAATATGTTTTATTTAATGTAACACTTTTCTATATCATTAGTTAATGTGTTAATGTAACATACAGTTAATGTTACATGATCGAAATATGTTTTTGTTTATTTGTAACACTTTCCAGTAACCACCACCTACTACAATCATCTCCAACCCAACCCACCCGTCTCTCTCTCTCTCACACACTCTCTCCCCCTTTCTCCCAACAGTAACCCACTTGCAACAATTAACAACCAAATCCTCAAACAATTAACAATCAAATACTAAAAACATTTAACAATCAACAAACAATTAATAATCAAATACTAAAAACATCTCAACAAACAATTAACAACTAAATCCCAAATACCACCTTCTTAACTGTCGAACTTTTGTTCTTAATCAGGGAGATGTTTACTTCCGGTCAGCTTCTAGAAACTATTGTAAGTCATAGATCTTAGTAGAACGCGAAATCGGAGACATGGAGTTAGGATCCCGTTAGACGGACGGTGGAGATGAAGGCGGCGACGCAGATGAGGTGGTTCTGGTTGGGTGGTCAGTTGGGGGTGGTGGTGTATGGCGTTTTGATGGTGACGAATCTCCGACCACTTTCGCCGCTACAGGGTGGTGTTCTTAGTGTCACCAGACGTAAAGAAGATCTTCAGTGTTAGATAGGAGATGGATATTTGGTTGTTTTTTTTGTATATGCCTTCTTCGATAAGAAGAGAGAAAAATGGCATTTTGGGGGGTGTTTGTATGTGGTTTGATGATAAGATCTTTACCTTTTAGAGAGAGAAACAAGTTTTTATGTGTGTAGATGCATAGTTCAAGCTTGATAGGTAGGTGATAGGCCTTTGACTAATGGTACACGCATGCAGCAAGTGTGTCTCCAAGACACAAATATATTTTGTGTCAAAGACAAAGATGCCCCTCAATGTACTTTTTGGGTACTATTACTAATTATTATATTAAAAAGTAAAAGAGATAATATTCGAACACATCACAACCATCCATCTATTATAATCAATGGTATATATTGAGTTTTCAGGGTTTAGTCAACTCAACCGGGTTTTCGATTTATCCTTGCCCTATATATATATATATATATATATATATATATAATTACAAACTTAAAAATAGGTCATAAGTAATGATACGTTGTTGAAGTTGTGTGTGTGTGTATATATATATATATATGGTAGGGATCCTGTACATTAATCCAGAAGTGTGAGAAGTGCAGGGGCGGACTTATTAAGAAACTACGGGTTCCCGGGAACCCATTCGGTTTTTAATTTTTAGTGTAAATATATATAACAAACTGAAAAGGAACCCATAAGTAAAATATAAAAGGAACCCATAAACAAAAAAGCATTGGTTCCACTAGTTAAGTCCGCGTTATTCTCCATAAGTCATTCGGGTTCGAATCCCGTATGAGGTGTGATTAATGGTTTTTGTTCCGCTTTTTTTTTTAATTTCTCTTTTTATTTTTTTTCTTTAATGTAATAAAACCCATTTAGGGTTATAACACAAAACCTGGATATATGGTAAATACACCGTTAGAACCCCATTTTCTTTTAAGTTTGAATGAATAGATCCTTCCGAGTTCGATCATAGCCTTTTTATTCATATAAGTAATATTATGGGATACAGCAAAGATCAAAGAATGCTGTAACATTCCAAATCTTCTATCTAAACGTACATTTGAATGAATAGATCCTTCCGAGTTCAATCATAGCCTTTTTATTCATATAAGTAATATTATGGGATACAGCAAAGATCAAAGAATGCTGTAACATTCCAAATCTTCTATCCAAACGTACATGTTTGTTCAATTCTCAATGTTCAATTTATATGGCATCTTGGATTGATCTGATGGATCAGATAACATAAGTTTTTACATTCTTACAAACCAGAGTTCGTACGATGATTCCTGTTTGATTATGGCATTTTAAAGTTTTATTTCTAAATTATTTTATATAGTATATTAATGAATGAATAAGAAGATTCAAATTTCAGAAAAATCAAATACAGAAGTTGTCCAAATATCAGTATAAAATTACTAGCTAACCTTATTTACAGAGCTTAAGCCATGAAACTACTGGTCAGGATTCCGAGTTTGAATAATGCTTGGTTTTGAGTTTCCAAAATAGTATGACCCGACCTAAACCGAAAAAAATATAATCAAGTTGATAACTATTTGAACACTAAATATTAGTGACACCTATGAAAATAATTCCAAGGTCCGCCACTGATAACCAGTAATGGTTAAAATATTTAAATGATATAGTTAATTAAAGTATTTTTTTCTGCTCTCTTACTTCAACCATATAAAGATCTTAGTTAAAATGATTTTATTCAAGTACATAGTTGAGAGTGTAATGCAACGTTTTCAAAAGATGAAAACTCGTCGTCAACAACTTTAGATAGTTTTTTTTATTTGTAAAGACTATCGTATTTTATATTATGTGTTTTTAAATTTCTAATGACGATTTTCTTTTCACCATTGTATCGTACTTTTATTATGTGATGAACCTTACCCGATCCGAACCGACCTGAAATTCTTTATGTTCAGTCATATGAAATTGGAGTATCTAAAAAAGTGAACTCAGTGAAAAATATTCCTGGATCCGCCACTGGAGAAGTGTATTATAACACTATATAACACCATATAAACACCATATAACAATATGTAACACCATATAACACTATGCAACACTATATGACACTATATAACAATATATAACACTATACATCTATCATAGACATGCTATCAGACAAACTATAGTGTTATATTTGTTATATAGTGTTACATAGTGTTATATGGTGTTACATATTGTTATACGGTGTTTATATGGTGTTATATAGTATTATATATAGTGTTATAATACACTTCTCACACACTTCTGGATTAATGTACAGGATACTCAATCTATATATATATATATAGAGTTAGGATCCTGTAAAAAAAGCCCAAAGTGTGAGAAAGGTAAGAAAGAATCTTAGTCATTAGATCTTTTGATCTAATGCTTGAGATCAATAGGGACCAAATTGTAATTTTTTTTTGTTAATTTGGACTGAATTGAAATATCTAGGGGCAATTGTGTCTTTTTATCTTCATTTTGTAAATCAAAATCCCTGCAATTTCGTGAGAATCTCTCATACGCTCCCAATTTCTCTCTCTCTCTCTCTCTCTCTCTCTCTTCTTCCATATTCAATCCTCAATAAAAAAAACCGTCGATCTGGTTGCCGACATCAGAAACAGCAGTTGGTGACACTCGTCACCTCTGGTTGCCGGAGTCACGATCACCTCTGGTTGCCGGAGTCACGATCAACCCTCACCACCACCGTTCCTGTTCTTCTTGCTACACCGGAGTCACGGTCGTCGCTCCTGTTAAAGTTATCGCCTTTGCCTCTGTGTTTCTGATTGACGCTTGTTGACATTTAAACGGACTGATCTCGCCGGTTAGTCGCCGGAGACAGTGACGGAAATCTCTTTGCCGGAAGTGGAGAAGATGATACAGAGGTGTTATATTTTTCTTTACTGAATAGTGTTATATCTTGTACTGAATGGTGTTATTTTGTGTACTGAATGGTGTTATTTTTCTTTTATGAATGGTGTTATTTTTCTTTTCTTAATGATGTTTTTTTCTTTTCTGAATGATGTTATTTTTCTTTTCTTAATGGTGTTTTTTTCTTTTCTGAATGGTGTTATTTTCTTTTTCTGAATGGTGTTATATTCTTGTACTGAATGGTGTTATATTATTTACTGAGTGGTGTTATTTTGTTTACTGAATGGTGTTATTTTGTTTACTGAATGGTGTTATATTATTTACTGAATGGTGTTATTTTTTGTTTACTGAATGGTGTTATTTTTTGTTTACTGAATGGTGTTATATTATTTACTGAATGGTGTTATTTTTTGTTTACTGAATGGTGTTATATCTTGTACTGAATGGTGTTATTTTGTGTACTGAATGGTGTTATATTTTGTTTACTGAATGGTGTTATATTATTTTGTAAAAACACCATGAATTGAACTATGAATTTATTTAAAACACAATGTCATGAACATACTCTGATTTTGTGAATGATGCAAAAAAAAAAATTTAAAATGAAGTAGGAATGATGTTATGGACGGTTATAAGTCCTTAAATCAAGTATTTTCTCTCTCCAAATCCTTAAATCAAGGATTACCATATTTGAATTGTTAATGCATTTACAATTATACCCTTAAGTCTTAATTTTAATTAGTGCCACATGTCCTCACCATATTCCTTCTTACCTTTCTCACAAAAACCATTTTTTTTACAATAACCTCACTCTATATATATATATATATCACGATTTAAAAATATTTATAAATTAAAAAACTTTGTAGTAAAATATTGCGGGTAACTATTTAAAAACAATATATCGATAAATAGTGTGTGATAAATTGACGGTGAAGTTAATGACTCAATCTTGATGACACCAGATCCTTAGGTTAAAGAAACTAATGGTCAAAGTTGAGTAACATATGTGAATAAATTGTTGTATATAAATGTTAATAAAGTCGTAAATATTATATTAGGTATATTCACATGTGAACGAAAACATGTAGGGTCCCAAGTTTGAGAAATATTTTTCTGCATGTTTGAAAACTTGAAGTTCAAAATATGCAATTGCATGCTGATCTTTTTTCAGCTTTTTTTTCCCCATAAAATCAAGAGTAATATTCACATGAGTTGATGTTCTAACATGTACGAGCAAATCATATAAGATAAAAACGTATCACATTGCGTTAATCATAAATATTAGGTCCCCTTTTTTAAGTTTATTCTAAAAGTACATAGAAACTTAATTATAGAATTTTAAACATTGATGTGGACGGAATCCAGCACTTATAGAAAAATGAGTGGTTTTCTAAAAAACAAAGTCGCAAATGCATAGAAAACACCCATTCGCAACAATGACTTTTTTCAAAAAAAATCCTTGGTAAGAAACTTTGCGACACAACTTTCGACAACTCTGAGACGAAGAACCTGGCCATTTGAGATTACATGTTTAGACAAAAGATCAAATACTAATAAAATTAACGTACAAAACGTACAAACCGAAGATTTTACTAAAAAAATGCGGTGGTATTTTCTTAATTATTAGTAATTATCAAAATTACTCCACAAATGATCCTGTAGATTAATTTTGATCTTTATGAAGTAATTTTGTAAAATGTTTTTGTAGAGTAATTTTGATCTTGTAGAGGTTTTTTTAGGGTTTTTTTTTGGAGGGGGGGTTGGTTTTTTTTAGGTTTTTGGGGGGTGGGAGGGTTAGATTTTTTGGGGTTTTCTTGTTGAGGTATAGTTTTTTAATCAAAATTACTCTACAAGAACATTTTATAAAGTTACTCTACAAGAACATTTTACAAAATTACTCTATAAGATCAAAATTACCCTACATTATCATTTGTAGAGTAATTTTAATAATTACCCTACAAGTAGATAATTACAAAAATGTCACCGCGTATTTTTTTCTTTTTCATGCTATTCGTACGTTTAGTACGTTAAAGTTATTTGTACAGGAACTTTACTCTACATGTTTATAGTTTAATTTGCTATCTATTTCGACACAAATTTTTCTACACATATAACCAAATTGATTAATTTTAAATTTAATATTAATCTATTCTATATAATAAAAGAAACCAACTTTGGGACACGTGTCAGTCATTGAAGGCGTCTATATTTTAATTTCTTGCATTTTCATAATTATCTTATATCAATTAATTAAATAATAAATAATCAATTAATATTAAATCGTATCTTACTTTGAATGTCGGATAGAATCATTCTATTTAATCTAATAATGTATTATCTTCAAATTTAAATTATAAATTAAAGATTTTTTAAATAATAACAAAAACAATAATCTTAAATTTAAAAAACAATAATACGCTCATATAAAAAACTTAAAGTACAAACAAAATATACAAAATAACTTATTAGACATTAGATCAAACTTTAAAAAACACTAATTAGGAAGTGAAGCTTATAATATAATTCTGTTTTAGATTTTCCAAATTGGGGTTCTAATCAATTCGAATTAAACTTAACCAAGTTTATGACTTGATTCGAATTAAAGCGAACCAAATTTATGCTTTTTTAAACGAATCCAATAGCATATTATTTACTATACAAAAATACATTTATTTAACCCGTGTAATACATGGTGTTTTTGAAAATATAACTTTTTTTATTATTTAGTATATATTCGCCCCGTTTTCGGTATGCGCATATAATGTATATATGTGTGGACGCTCGGAGGGCAAAAGTGAAATTGCACTAATTTTAACATTATTTTACTAAGTTCGTGAAAATAACGTTATAAGCGGAGGACGGTTAATCATGCATCATCATGTGATGGCGTTGATAGTAGAAAGACAAAAGGGACCATGCACTAATCGGTCTTTGTCCCGATTGTTGAGTGTTATGTGTCTTATATCCAAGGCTTGATGCAAAACTACTATCGAGCTGGGGCTCTCACTGAAAGCAGCTTCTCTATTCCTACGGGGTAGAGGTAAGGCTGTTTACATCTTACCATCCTCAGACCCTACCTTAGCTTTGCTATTGGTGGGATTTACTGAGTATGATGATGATGATAATGATTTAGTATATATAATTGGATTTATTGAACCTGTATAATACACAGGGTTTATAAAGATATAACTCTTTTATTATTTAGTTTATAAAATTACATTTATCCAACCCGTGTAATATACAAGGTTACAAAATTACATTTATTTAACACGTGTAATACACAGTGTTTTCAAAAATATAACTTTTTTTTTATTATGTAGTATATATAATTAGATTTATTCAATCCATACAATACACGGGTTTTTATTATTTGGTATATAAAATTACATTTATTCAGTACAATACATGAGGTTCTTAGAGATATAATTTTTTTATTATTTAATATATAAGATTACATTTGTTCAACCCGTGTAATAAACGA
The DNA here is from genome assembly GCA_030545235.1 of Helianthus tuberosus. Classification (NCBI taxonomy): domain Eukaryota; kingdom Viridiplantae; phylum Streptophyta; class Magnoliopsida; order Asterales; family Asteraceae; genus Helianthus; species Helianthus tuberosus. The sequence goes on from CM060418.1 coordinate 102,879,293, forward strand.
GATTTTTAAAGAATAATTGTTTTAATTTAGTATATAAAATTACATTTATTCAACCTGTGATAACCCGAGTTTTCAAGGTCTTTACTCGACTTAATACTCGTTCGCAAAGTGTTTCTTTTATACATATATTGTTGTGCATTATAAAATGTTTGTGTAGACATATGTTTTGTGTTAATAAATAAAGGTGGTGAATTATTTATTTTGGATGAGGCTTATTTGATTACACTTCTTGTGCGACGAACACCCTACCCGACGAAAACCCCTACCCGACAAAAACCCCTGTTTTCGTCACCCTCATTTTCGTCGAAGCCCATTAAGGGCCCAACACGTTACAACTACATATATAACCCTAGAGTCTTCCCTTCTGTGCGACGGCAACATCGAGTTCCTCAAACCCTATATATCGATCAACCCATTATTCTTTCTATCTCGGTTAGTTCACACACTGTTGTTTGAATTACATGTTTGTATTCGTATAAAAATCTGATTTGGTGAAGTTCTGTGAATTGAGATTACATGTTCATAGATATAGAATAGGATCTTGTAATGTTGCTAAGATTACATGAATGATTTGGATGAATGGTTGTTATCAAGGTGTTTATCGATGTATTTAGCATGATGATGATCCGATAACCTGTCATGTGATGATGATTAACTGGTGGATAGTTAGGGTCAATTTTCTGTTTATTAACCTGTTGAACTTGATCGGATAGTTGTGGTTGAATTAGTTATGATCACTGCTCACAATTTCTGTTGATGTAATATATCTTGAAAGATTAAATGAATAGGAGACATTGTATGTCAATGATTTGAATCGTGGCTGGGTCTAATGATTGATGATTAACTGCTAGAATCGTGATTAGGGTTTCCATATGATCATGCTTTGTGCCGACGAAAACCTTGGGTCGACGAAGACACTGTGTCGACGAAAACCCTTGCCCGACGAACACTCCTTCGACGAAAACCCATGTTGACGAAATCACATGGGTGTTCGTCGTGACCTTTTCGTCATAACTCAATGTCGACGAAAACCCCCTGTGTTCGTCGTGAAGCTTGAACAGTAGGTTAATATGTTTTAGGATACCACGTGTATGTTATTAATTGTTATATTATCTTATTAATGATGGTTTATATTATCTTAGCTACTGTTAATGATGCTTGCTTATAGGTGGATAACATGATTTAGTTTTTCACTTAGTACACGTAACTGATAGACTTGGTTATGGAACTTACATGTAAACTTGGAATCTTGTATGGGCTGATTAACTGGTTATGTGTTACTTGATAATAAATGCCCAAGCACACCTTGTGATGTTAGATTGCATGTGAGTCTTTACGAACATAAACTGATTGTGTATACGTGCAAACTATAGGCTTTGATTGAACTAATTGTGGTCAAGTAGATAAGCATACCGAGTAAACCGAAGTGAGTTCACACACTTTATAAGGCATGGGATTCCCGGTGGTTGGGAATGGGTTAAAGAATTAAAACGGAATCTACATATCCTCCTTGGGTAGGATATGTACCTCCATCCTCCATGGGTAGGATGCCAATGTTAATCATGCGTATTCTCCTTGGGTTGAATACGTACGTACGTCCGTCCTCCTTGGGTAGGACAACAACCTTAACTTACTAGACAAAACTCTATCATTAAGTCCCTCATTTTTATATCGACTTAATCGCCGGGACAATGGCGAGCCGGTCATTAGTTAATAGCGCTATTAGGGTTGACAAGCCTCATACCGTGCCGGTAGGACGGGCGTGTACTAATGGATCTGGGCACTCAGTCAATGATGATAGACATTGACGTAGGGCACAACTTACTTTCGTCAGTTGTCGATATGGTAACGGTCTAGTGGTTCACATGGGGAAGCCCCCACTGATTACGGATATGGTTTGGGAAACAAAGATACTGGTTAACACGTGGTTTACGAAACAACTTACGGTCTTCAAAACAAACTTGTAAAACTAAACAACCAACTGTGAACTCGCTCAACTTTGTTGTTGACTCGTTGTTACATGCCTTGCAGGTCGTTAGGTATTCTTGGAGCTTGCACGAGGAGGCGTGATCGTTGTGGGACATGGATAGTCGTATGCCAGGTTAAACATTTGATACATTTGAACTTATACCTTGGTTTTAAACATTATGCTTCCGCTTACAACTTAAACTATGTTTTGTTTGGACACCAATTATATTGTGTTGGGTTTTATATTTATTTACATGCTTGTTCAATATGATTGGTGGCTTGATCCTGGTCAGTCACGCCTCCATGCGGTAAAACTCCGCTTGTGGATTTTGGGGGTGTGACAGATTGGTATCAGAGCCATTGGTTATAGTGAACTTGGTTTTAAAAAGGGAAAAGCTTTTTGACAAAACCAGACTATAACCTGTACAGTGCTCAACGATCCACAACGACGCTTTGCTCCACGTGCAAGACTCAACATTCTAGATGATATGGTTTATGTTTATATTACCTACCTGTTAGTTACATAGTACATTGTTCATGGTATGCTTAGATAAATGTAACAACTATTGTTTGAAACATATGTGTGCTTACTCTCTTCTGTCATCGCACTTTCGCGACACCTTTCTCACTCATGTTTCCTTTGATATGAAGATCATGAGTGGACGTATCAACCTAACTCAAGCCCAGCTGACGGATTTAATCAATGAACAAGTTGCTGCAGCACTCGCAGCCGCTCAGGCAGGAGGTATAACCTGCCATTGCAACTTACTCTATGATCTTTAGATCATACTCTCGTGAACCAACACTTGTGCTTAAATTTGTCTCTTCTTACTCCCACGACATGTCAACATGCTCAGCCTGCTGTGTGTACTTTCAAAACTTTTATGGACTGCCGACCTACTACTTTCAACGGCACTGAAGGAGCTGTAGGCCTCCTCCACTGGTTCGAGAAGCTCGGATCTGTTTCGAGATGTGTGAATGCCCTGCGGCTCGTAGGGTAAAGTATGCTACTGGTACTCTCGAAGGTGTAGCACTCACGTGGTGGAACGCTCAGGTCCAAATGCTGGGGTTGGTTGCTGCTCATGCCACCCCATGGAACGACTTCAAAGACTTGATCAAGGAAGAGTACTGTAATCGGGATGACATCCACAAGCTGGAAGTAGAGTTCTACAACTTAAAGATGACGGGGTCGGAAATTGAAGCGTACACAAAAAGATCGAACGAGCTGGCTATCTTGTGTCCTACTATGGTAGATCCTCCTATCAAGCGTATTGAGCTGTACCTCAAGGGTTTAGTGCCAGAGATCCAGAGTCATGTGACTGCAGCGAACCTCGCCACTATCCAACAAGTTATTCGTTTGGCTCATCGTCTCACTGATCAGGCAGTCGAGCAGAACAGGCTGCCCAAGCGTGTTGGTGGTACCACTACTACTACTACTTCTGATGCCCCCAGCGACAACAAGCGCAAATGGGATGGAGACTCAAGCAAGGGTTCAACATCAGCTCAGTCTCAGTCTTAGCAGCGAAAGACTGATGACTACAAGAGCCCTGGTCAGCAATCTTCTGGTAGTCAAGGGCAGGGTGGATACAGAGGAAATCACCCCAAGTGCAACCGATGCAACATGCATCATAGTGGGCCGTGCAATAAGGGTCGTTGTCAGAGGTGTAACAAGCTTGGTCATGAAGCTAAGGATTGCAGGAGCGCACGACCGGCTAATCAGAATCGTCAACAACAGCCACCAGCTCCACAGAATCAGCAGCAGCAACAACAGGGTAATAGGGGATGCTATCAGTGTGGTGCTGAAGGTCACTTCAAGAGAAACTGCCCCTAGTTGAACCAGAATCAGAACAACAACAATAATCAGGGGAACGGGAACAATAACGGGGGTAATAATGATGGCAATGGTGCCAGGGGACGTGCTTTCGTGCTGGGTCAGGGTGACGCGAGGAACGACCCCAACGTGGTGATGGGTAAGTTTCTTCTGGATGACTTCTTTGTTACTGTTTTATTTGATTCGGGTTCCGATACTAGTTATGTGTCCCTAAAGGTTAGTCAAATGCTTAAGCGTGCTCCAATACTTTTGAACACCAAGCACATGGTAGAACTAGCAAACGGTAAAAGTCTTGAAGCCACACACATAGTTAAGGGCTGTAATCTCGTCTTAGCTAGTCAGACTTTCTCTATCGATCTTATCCCCATCGTTCTTGTTAGTTTCGACATCGTTATTGGAATGGATTGGTTATCTCGACATCGAGCAGAGATCCTTTGCAATGAGAAGATCGTCCGCATTCCTCATTCTGGTGAGGAACCTTTAGTGATTCATGGCGACAAGAGTGGTGCCGTGGTGGGCATCATTTCTTTCCTTAAGGCCCAGAAGTGTTTACGAAAGGGCCACGCTGCTATTCTAGCCCTCGTCACTGACACCTCAAAGAAAGAAAAGAGGATATAAGACATTCCTATTGTGCGCGACTTTCCTGAGGTATTTCCTGAGGAATTACCTGGTCTTCCGCCTCATCGTCAAGTTGAATTTCAAATCGAGCTAGCTCCTGGAGCAGCGCCCATAGCTCGGGCACCTTATCGTTTAGCCCCATCAGAACTTGAAGAACTGTCCACGCAACTACATGAGCTCTTGGACAAGGGTTTTATTCGCCCTAGCTCTTCGCCTTGCGGAGCTCTAGTGTTATTTGTGAAGAAGAAAGACGGTACCTTCAAAATGTGTATTGACTACCGCGAACTCAACAAGGTGATCGTGAAGAATCGCTATCCTCTTCCACGCATTGATGACTTATTCAACCAGTTTCAAGGGTCGAGTTTCTACTCAAAGATTGACCTGAGGTCAGGCTACCATCAACTGAGAGTCCGAGACGAGGATATATCTAAAACAGCATTCAGGACTCGTTATGGGCATTACGAGTTCCTGGTTATACCTTTCGGATTGACGAATGCACCTGCGGTCTTCATGGATCTCATGAACCGAGTGTGCAAACCTTATCTGGATAAGTTTGTCATTGTCTTCATCGATGACATCCTGATCTATTCGAAGAGTCAGGAGGAACACGAACATCACATGTGGCTTATTTTGGAACTCCTTCGAATAGAGCAGTTGTATGCCAAATTTTCGAAATGTGACTTCTGGCTTCGCGAAGTCCATTTTCTAGGCCACGTGGTAAACAAGGATGGGATTCACGTTGATCCATCCAAGGTAGACTCGATCAAGAACTGGCCTGCACCCCGTACACCAACAGAAATCCACCAATTCTTGGGTTTGGCGGGCTACTACAGAAGGTTCATCAAGGATTTCTCCAAGATTGCGCAACCTCTCACTTCACTAACTCAGAAAGGTGTCACCTATCGTTGGGGTGATGCACAGGAATCTGCATTTCAGCACTTAAAAGATAGACTTTGTAGCACACCAATTCTCTCCTTGCCTGAAGGCATAGACGATTTCGTGGTTTATTGCGACGCGTCCATCCAAGGACTTGGTTGCGTGTTGATGCAACGTGACAAGGTCATTGCTTATGTATCGCGGAAACTTAAGGTTCACGAAAAGAACTACACTACTGTAACACCCTAAGATTTTATCCTTAATTTTTAAGAAAATTAGATTAAAATACATGGCTTTCATTAACGAAGTTCATGAGTAACAAGACCTTAGTCAAATAACGACTAAGTTATATCATTTCAAAATTTGTTTAAAAGTGTGTTTATAACCCATACACAAAGACTACAAAAGATTTAAAACATTGCGGAAGCTTCAAAATCGAGTGTTCGGTTCTTCACTTTATCACTTGATCGCCATCCGTAAGCTTCACTAATTTACCTATGATCAAAACATTAAGCTCATTAGTTTTGATCGTTATTGTAACACGAAATCACAATGAAAAGCATCGCACTTAAAAAAAATAAACATAGAACAACTATTCTGGGTTTACCGTAAATTACGGTCTCACCGTAATTTACGGTATGCCTTAAGAACTTCTGGTTACCGTAAACCAGTAGAAAAGCACCGTAGCATGTCTAACCATTACCGTAAATTACGGTAAGACCGTAATTTACGGTAAGAACTGGAAATCCATATTTTGTTTTGTTAATTCATCTCATTCACACCATTCTTGTAATTTGCTTGTCTATCAACCCATATCATCCAATTTCAAATATATCTAAATAATGTGTAAATTATTAACTAATAACATAACACTATTCATCATATTCCGGAGTATACATAAATCATGTTTCTCTTGATTAATTGACCCGTTTGGCTCGTCTAAGGAAATCCTCCTATATGACGACTACCAACGCGAACCAACTGAATTTTATTATAAATCAAACAATATAACTACTTCAATGCTTAATTCGAAACAACTCTTATTCAAGATTAACTTTCATAATTGAATCATCCAAGAAATAAATGTAACGGGTCAAGTTACATACCTTCAAAGTTTTCCCTTCAAACGTGGTTCGCCTCCCGCTTGTCCACTTGACGCTCCTGCGTCCGATCCTATAGAGTTCATTCACAATGCGTTTTAGAACTCTATTCAAATCATGATTCGCATATTTCGCCAAAACATCATGATTATGAGTTTAAGCTCAGAATTTCTGTTTTAGGCCTTCATAGAGGCATTTCATCAAACACTTTAAAGGCAGAATTTTATATCTCCCATATTCAAGTTTATAGCTTGTTAGTTAGCTAACTAAATCATCAATATAACCTTCATATATCATTTACACATCATGCATTTTCTGAAATCATTTTCTAAGATCGAATTACACTAAATCATTCATTCCAAATCCTAGTGTTCATCATCATATTGTAATACCCACAATCCACCTTCAAGGTGTTCATGAAATTTCCAGAATTTTGGTAGTGATTTCACATGTAGTTGGCTAGATTTCACATCTAGACACCATATCAACCCTAATCTAACTACATAACACACATGCAACCTCAAATTCCAGATTTTACAAAATCATGAGAAATTCAAGTTGAAGGATTTCATCAGATTTTACATACCTTAGAATCCTCTCGCAATGAGGATCACGAATCTATGATTAAATTTCGATTTCGACTTGAATTGAGCCTTCAATTTGTAGATTTAGTGAGGTTCTAGGTTTTTTGAAGGGTTGGGGTCGCCCCTGGCCTTGTTTGTACGACCAGACACCTCCATTTGGGGGTGTTTGGCTTGTTTTATTTGTTTAGTAAAAATCAACTTTCAGTTTTTTACAAGTTTAGCCCCTCTACTTTGTTCAACATGTCTTTTGGTAGCTCTAAACCCTATTATAGGCTATTTCTAGTAAACTAACTAACTAGGTTATAATTTTAGTTAGTAAATTATTGTCTGTTTTTACTTTATGGTTCCAATATAAAGTTTTATATTTTTCGGGATGTTACAAGTCCACCCCCCTTAAAAAGGGTTTCGTCCCCGAAACCGATTTACGTACCAAATAATGTAGGATGAAGACGTCGCATCTCCTCTTCGGACTCCCATGTAGTGTCCGAACCTTTCCTATGCTCCCATTTGACTTTGACTTGGTCAATTTGTTTATTTCGTAAACGTTTGACCTTTCTGTCTAAAATTTTCACCGGTCTTACCACATAATTTAGACTATTATCCACTTCGATATCATCGTAATGGATATAAGTCGTTTCGTCTGCTAGGCACTTTCTTAATTGCGATACGTGAAACGTGCCATGGATCCCACTTAGCTCTTCCGGTAATTCCAGACGGTAAGCTACTTTGCCAACTCTTCCGATAATTTTAAATGGTCCGATAAACCTTGGACTTAACTTCCCCTTCTTTCTAAATCTAATAACGCCTTTCCATGGGGACACTTTTAGCATGACCATGTCACCGACTTGAAATTCAATTGGCCTTTTCCTTTTATCAACATACGCTTTTTGTCGGTCTTGAGCCGCTTTCAAGTGTGCCCGAACTTTATCGATCTTTTCATTCGTGGCTCTTACTATGTCTTGATGGGCGAGTTCGCGTGGACCCACTTCACCCCAACAAACCGGGGTTCGACACTTCCTACCGTAAAGCAGTTCGTATGGTGCCATTTTAATACTAGATTGGTAACTGTTATTATACGAAAACTCAACTAACGGTAGGTGAACATCCCAACTGCCTCCAAAGTCGATTATACACGCCCGTAGCATGTCTCCCAATATTTGTATCGTTCTTTCACTTTGTCCATCCGTTTGAGGATGGTACGCAGTGCTTATGAACAATTTGGTCCCCATTTGTTCTTGGAAATCACGCCAGAAATTCGAAGTAAACCGAGTATCCCTATCGGACACGATGGACACCGGCACTCCATGACGTGCTATGATTTCATTGGTATAGACTTCTGACATCTTTTCTGACGTATAAGTCTCACGAATCGGAATGAAGTGAGCACTTTTCGTCAATCTATCCACCACTACCCATATTGCATCAAAACCACGATTCGTCCTAGGCAACTTGGTTAACAGGTCCATTGTAATATGTTCCCATTTCCAAACCGGAATTTCTAACGGTTGGAGTTTGCCATAGGGTTTCTGATGTTCCGCCTTGACTTGTAAACATGTCAAGCATTTTTCCACATACTTCGCCACATCCCTCTTCATTCCGGGCCACCAATAATTTTGTTTCAAATCATTGTACATCTTGGTCGCACCCGGATGAATTGAATAACGGGATTTATGAGCTTCATCAAGTAGAAGCGCCTTTACTCCACAGGTATGTGGGACCCATATCCTTCCGGATCGAGTCTTTAACCCGTGATTTCCATCCGACAAGTCTTTCAACTGCCCAATTATTCTTTCCTTCTTCCAATTCTCTTCTTTTACTGCTTCTAATTGTGCTTCTCGAATACGTTCAAGTATACCCGAGGTTACCACGAGTTGCATCGATCTCACTCGTATTGGGACATAGTCCGCTTTTCTACTTAAAGCATCCGCTACCACATTTGCCTTTCCGGGGTGATAGTGTATCTCACAATCATAGTCCTTCACCGTTTCCAGCCATCGCCTTTGTCGCATATTTAACTCCTTCTGATCGAAGAAGTATTTCAGACTCTTGTGGTCGGTGAATATGGTGCATTTTACTCCATACAAGTAATGCCTCCATATTTTTAATGCAAATACCACCGCTGCCAACTCGAGATCGTGCGTGGGGTATTTCTTCTCGTGTATCTTCAATTGTCTCGAGGCATAAGCTATTACCTTGCCCCGTTGCATCAACACGCAACCGAGCCCTGATAATGAAGCATCCGAATAGACCACCATGTCTTCGACTCCGTCCGGCAATGTCAGTACCGGAGCTTGAGTTAGCCTTTCTTTTAACGTTCGAAACGCTTTTTCTTGATCAACTCCCCAGACAAACTTTACTTTCTTTTGGGTTAGCTTTGTTAGCGGCGATGCAATCTTGGAGAAATCTTGAATGAATCTCCTATAATATCCAGCAAGCCCCAAAAAGCTTCTAATTTCAGAAGGGTTCTTTGGGGAATTCCATTTTGTCACCGCCTCTATCTTTGACGGATCCACCAAAACTCCATCGGCACTTATGACATGACCGAGAAATTGTACCTCTCGTAACCAAAAGGCACATTTGGAAAATTTTGCATAAAGCTTCTCTCGTCTAAGTGTCTCTAACACTTCTTGCAAGTGGCGTGCGTGTTCGGCTTCACTTTTCGAATACACCAAGATATCATCGATAAACACGATGACCGACTTATCCAACATTGGTTTGCAAACCCGGTTCATGAGGTCCATGAATGCCGCGGGCGCATTTGTCAGCCCAAATGACATCACGAGAAATTCGTAATGTCCGTATCTTGTGCGAAAAGCCGTCTTCGGCACATCTTCTTCTTTGACCTTTAGTTGGTGATACCCCGACCTAAGGTCAATTTTTGAGAACCAACTTGCGCCTTGTAGTTGGTCGAATAAGTCGTCTATCCTCGGGAGCGGGTATCGGTTCTTTATCGTGAGTTTGTTTAACTCCCGATAATCGATACACATGCGCATACTCCCGTCCTTCTTTCTCACAAACAACACCGGTGCGCCCCAAGGAGACACACTCGGCCTTATAAATCCTTTATCAAGCAAATCTTGAATTTGGGACATCAACTCTTGTAGTTCCGACGGTGCAAGTCGGTACGGGGCTTTTGCTACAGGTTTCGCGCCCGGAATCAATTCAATTCCGAACTCTACTTCCCGTTCAGGCGGTATCCCCGGTAGATCTTCCGGAAAAACATCTTCATAATCCCGTACTATCGGTACATCTCCAATCTTCCATGATTCTTTCTCGGTCTCATTTGCATAAATTAAGAATGCCTTGCATCCTCGCTTCATGAGCTTGTGAGCTTTCAACATCGAACATACTATGGGGTTGCCTCGTTTTTCGCCATAAATGGTGACGTGTTTTCCGCTCGGAGATGTTAGTTTTATCTCTTTGCGAAAACACACGACCTTTGCATGGTATTGAGATAGCCAATCCATTCCCACGACTACTTGAAATTCTCCCATTGACATCGGGATTAGATTTATTAAGTATTCTTCATCATCGATGCTCAGTTTACAATTTTCACATACATCACAAACAATAAAGCTTTTGTTATTACCTATCTCTACTTCTAAAGGCACAGGTAATTTTGTTAGAATAAATGAAGGATGTCGAATAAACCCATATGAAACAAAGGATTTATTCGCACCCGTATCAAATAACACGTGTGCGGGAATTGAGTTTACAGCAAATATACCTGAGACCACGTCAGGTTCAATCTTCGCTTCTGCGGCGGTTAGTTGGAAAGATCTTGCTTTTGCTTTCGGGGCTTCACCTTTTGATTCTTGCCCATCATTCTTTCCAACCAGTTCCGGGCATTCCGACTTTTTGTGACCCGTTCGATAACAGTTGTAACAAACCGTCACTTTCTCCGGGCATGACATAGCCATATGTCCCTTTTTCTTGCATATGGGACATGGCTTATCTTTGTAACGACATTCGCCCTTATGATTCTTCCCACAAATTTTGCAACCTGATGTACTACCTCTAGCGTCGGATTTCTTTGCGGATTCACCCGTTCTTGCTTTCTTGGCAGGGCTTGGATTCACATCTTGTGCCCTTCGTTCGCCCCGTTCTATACTCTTTTTCAATTCAATCTCCCTTTCCCGAGCAGCATTAACAATCTCGGTAAGGGTCTCGTACTTCGAAGGGGTTATGAACTCTCTATATTCCGCGCTTAGCATGTTATGGTAATAATAGACCTTTTGCTCTTCATTCGTTATCAATTCGTCACAGAACTTCATCTTGTCCATAAACATCCCCGTGATCTTGTCTATGGATTCACCTTTGTGTCTGAGTTGCATGAACTCTTCCTTGATTTTATTTACGACCGCCTTGGGACTATGGTGTTTAAGAAACGGCGTCTTAAACTCCTCCCAAGTCATGGCCTTAGCCGCTTCGCTTCCAATCTCCTTCTTTTTGTTATCCCACCAATCTTTCGCTTGACTCCTTAGTTGACCCGTACCAAAGGCTACGTAGTCTTCTTCGTCACAATGGGTTCTCTCGAATACCCCTTCGATGTCACTTAGCCATCGTTGGCACACTATCGGGTCAACCTCCCCATTGTATACTGGTGGTTTACAAGCCATAAATTCCTTGTATGAACAAGGCTTTCGTCCTCCACGCTTTTCCTTTACTACATTTGACTCGTCTTCCAGTTTCTTGATTCTATCTTCTACTATTGATAAAACCGTGTCTTGGATTTTATCAATAAAGTCCGACAAACTGTTTTCGATCGCCTTTCCAACCTCTTCGGCAATCACTTCCCTCACTTGTTCGGTGACTCTTGGCACCGCATTATCATTGCCTCCATCAGCCATCTCGATTTCTGAAATGTTTACATAGATTGTTAAACATTCTATTTGTAACACATGCTTTACTTGTTTTGATTTAATCAAGTTCGTAACTTGATTTGATAATTCATGTTTCTATTTAATCAAGTCCGTAACTTGATTTGATAATTCGTGTTTCTATTTAATCAAGTCCGTAACTTGATTTAATAATTCATGTTTCTATTTAATCAAGTCCGTAACTTGATTTGATAATTCATGTTTCTATTTAATCAAGTCCGTAACTTGATTTAATAATTCATGTTTCTATTTAATCAAGTCCGTAACTTGATTTGATAATTCATGTTTCTATTTAATCAAGTCCGTAACTTGATTTGATAATTCATGTTTCATGCATTTCTTGCTTTTTGAGTGAGCTTACACACTCTTTTCATGCATATTGTCCATTTCTCATTTTATACGTAGTACATAATTTATTAACAGAACAAGTTAATTCTTACCGGACGATCGATCAAGCTTGAACCGAACACTTATTGACAACCATGAGCTCTGATTACCAACTTGTAACACCCTAAGATTTTATCCTTAATTTTTAAGAAAATTAGATTAAAATACATGGCTTTCATTAACGAAGTTCATGAGTAACAAGACCTTAGTCAAATAACGACTAAGTTATATCATTTCAAAATTTGTTTAAAAGTGTGTTTATAACCCATACACAAAGACTACAAAAGATTTAAAACATTGCGGAAGCTTCAAAATCGAGTGTTCGGTTCTTCACTTTATCACTTGATCGCCATCCGTAAGCTTCACTAATTTACCTATGATCAAAACATTAAGCTCATTAGTTTTGATCGTTATTGTAACACGAAATCACAATGAAAAGCATCGCACTTAAAAAAAATAAACATAGAACAACTATTCTGGGTTTACCGTAAATTACGGTCTCACCGTAATTTACGGTATGCCTTAAGAACTTCTGGTTACCGTAAACCAGTAGAAAAGCACCGTAGCATGTCTAACCATTACCGTAAATTACGGTAAGACCGTAATTTACGGTAAGAACTGGAAATCCATATTTTGTTTTGTTAATTCATCTCATTCACACCATTCTTGTAATTTGCTTGTCTATCAACCCATATAATCCAATTTCAAATATATCTAAATAATGTGTAAATTATTAACTAATAACATAACACTATTCATCATATTCCGGAGTATACATAAATCATGTTTCTCTTGATTAATTGACCCGTTTGGCTCGTCTAAGGAAATCCTCCTATATGACGACTACCAACGCGAACCAACTGAATTTTATTATAAATCAAACAATATAACTACTTCAATGCTTAATTCGAAACAACTCTTATTCAAGATTAACTTTCATAATTGAATCATCCAAGAAATAAATGTAACGGGTCAAGTTACATACCTTCAAAGTTTTCCCTTCAAACGTGGTTCGCCTCCCGCTTGTCCACTTGACGCTCCTGCGTCCGATCCTATAGAGTTCATTCACAATGCGTTTTAGAACTCTATTCAAATCATGATTCGCATATTTCGCCAAAACATCATGATTATGAGTTTAAGCTCAGAATTTCTGTTTTAGGCCTTCATAGAGGCATTTCATCAAACACTTTAAAGGCAGAATTTTATATCTCCCATATTCAAGTTTATAGCTTGTTAGTTAGCTAACTAAATCATCAATATAACCTTCATATATCATTTACACATCATGCATTTTCTGAAATCATTTTCTAAGATCGAATTACACTAAATCATTCATTCCAAATCCTAGTGTTCATCATCATATTGTAATACCCACAATCCACCTTCAAGGTGTTCATGAAATTTCCAGAATTTTGGTAGTGATTTCACATGTAGTTGGCTAGATTTCACATCTAGACACCATATCAACCCTAATCTAACTACATAACACACATGCAACCTCAAATTCCAGATTTTACAAAATCATGAGAAATTCAAGTTGAAGGATTTCATCAGATTTTACATACCTTAGAATCCTCTCGCAATGAGGATCACGAATCTATGATTAAATTTCGATTTCGACTTGAATTGAGCCTTCAATTTGTAGATTTAGTGAGGTTCTAGGTTTTTTGAAGGGTTGGGGTCGCCCCTGGCCTTGTTTGTACGACCAGACACCTCCATTTGGGGGTGTTTGGCTTGTTTTATTTGTTTAGTAAAAATCAACTTTCAGTTTTTTACAAGTTTAGCCCCTCTACTTTGTTCAACATGTCTTTTGGTAGCTCTAAACCCTATTATAGGCTATTTCTAGTAAACTAACTAACTAGGTTATAATTTTAGTTAGTAAATTATTGTCTGTTTTTACTTTATGGTTCCAATATAAAGTTTTATATTTTTCGGGATGTTACAACTACTCACGATCTGGAGCTGGGAGCAGTGGTTTTCGCACTTAAGATATGGAGACATTACCTATACGATACCAAGTGCACCATTTACACCGATCACAGGAGTCTCGAGCATATCTTCAAGAAAAAGGAGTTAAACATGCGACAACGTCGATGGGTCGAGCTCTTGAATGATTACGAATGCGCGATCAAGTACCATCCGGGCAAAGCCAATGTTGTGGCCGACGCCCTCAATCGAAAGGATACTACACCTAAGCGAGTGCGTGCATTACAGCTTACCATCCAATCTAGTCTTCCTACTCAGATACGAGATGCTCAGGTTGAAGCATTGAAAGCAGAGAACATCAGGGCTGAGTCCTTATGAGGATCGAGGAAACGGTTAGAACAAAAGGAAGACGGCGCTTACTACGTAACAGGGCGCATCCGGGTCCCACTTTATGGAAACTTACGCGAGCTTGTGATGGATGAAGCACATAAGTCTCGATACTCGGTACATCCTGGTGCGGATAAGATGTACCACGACTTAAAGACTACATACTGGTGGACTAGCATGAAAGCCAACATAGCAACCTACGTCAGTAAATGTTTGACTTGTGCGAGAGTCAAGATCGAATATCAGAAACCATCAGGCCAACTCCAACAACCGGAGATCCCGACATGGAAATGGGAGCAAATTTCCATGGATTTCGTTACTGGCCTGCCTAGATCTCAACGCGGGAATGACACTATTTGGGTGATAGTGGATCGATTGACTAAGTCTGCACACTTTTTGGCCATCAAAGAGACAGACAAGTTTTCTACTTTAGCAGACGTTTACTTAAAGGAAGTGGTTTCGAGGCATGGAGTGCCAACCTCTATTATTTCCGATCGTGACGCACGTTTTACTTCTGAACTGTGGCAAGCTATGCACAAGTCCTTTGGCTCCCGTTTAGATATAAGCACCGCTTATCACCCACAGACGGATGGGCAGTCTGAGCGCACCATCCAAACCCTAGAAGACATGCTTCGAGCTTGTGTAATAGATTTTGGCAATGGTTGGGAAAGACACCTCCCTTTGGTGGATTTTCGTATAACAACAGTTACCACAGCAGTATCCAGGCTGCTCCGTTTGAGGCATTGTACGGGCGTAAATGTCGATCACCTCTTTGTTGGGCAGAAGTTGGTGACAGCCAAATCACAGGCCCAGAACTTGTGGTGGACACAACTGAGAAGATTGCTCAGATACGACAACGAATGGCAGCAGCTCGTGACCGTCAGAAAAGCTACGCTGATAAGCGCAGGAAACCACTCGAGTTCCAGGTTGGGGATCGAGTGCTACTCAAAGTCTCACCTTGGAAAGGTGTGGTTCGTTTTGGTAAATGAGGCAAGATAAACCCACGTTATGTTGGACCTTTTGAAATCACTGAACGAATTGGCAAGGTCGCTTACAGATTGAATTTACCAGAAGAGCTCAGTGGAGTTCACAACGTATTTCACGTGTCAAATCTGAAGAAGTGTCTGTCAGATGAGACCCTCATAGTTCCTTTGAAGGAGCTCACGATCGACGATCAGTTGCGATTCATCGAGGAACCAGTAGAAATCACAGACCGAGATGTTAAGGTTCTCAAGCGCACCAGAATACCTCTTGTTCGAGTTCGTTGGAACTCCCGTCGTGGCCCAGAGTTCACCTGGGAACGAGAAGACCAAATGAAACTCAAGTAACCTCAGTTGTTCAAGAACAATGAAACCACTGCTGAGGCTGAAGCTACTGCGGAATTTCGGGACGAAATTCCAAACCAACGGGGGGATGATGTGACACCCCAGGAAACAACGCAACACAACTAGCTTCCTCAGTAACCGCGTGCTAAATTTCAGGATGAAATTTCTTTCAAGTTGGGGATGATGTGATAACCCGAGTTTTCAAGGTCTTTACTCGACTTAATACTCGTTCGCAAAGTGTTTCTTTTATACATATATTGTTGTGCATTATAAATTGTTTGTGTAGACATATGTTTTGTGTTAATAAATAAAGGTGGTGAATTATTTATTTTGGATGAGGCTTATTTGATTACACTTCTTGTGCGACGAACACCCTACCCGACGAAAACCCCTGTTTTCGTCACCCTCATTTTCGTCGAAGCCCATTAAGGGCCCAACACGTTACAACTACATATATAATGTTAGAGTCTTCCCTTCTGTGCGACGGCAACATCGAGTTCCTCAAACCCTCTATAGCGATCAACCCATTATTCTTTCTATCTCGGTTAGTTCACACACTGTTGTTTGAATTACATGTTAGTATTCGTATAAAAATCTAATTTGGTGAAGTTCTGTGAATTGAGATTACATGTTCATAGATATAGAATAGGATCTTGTAATGTTGCTAAGATTACATGAATGATTTGGATGAATGGTTGTTATCAAGGTGTTTATCGATGTATTTAGCATGATGATGATGATGATCCGATAACCTGTCATGTGATGATGATTAACTGGTGGATAGTTAGGGTCGATTTTCTGTTTATTAACCTGTTGAACTTGATCGGATAGTTGTGGTTGAATTAGTTATGATCACTGCTCAAAATTTCTGTTGATGTAATATATCTTGAAGGATTAAATGAATAGGAGACACTGTATGTCAATGATTTGAATCGTGGCTGGGTCTAATGATTGATGATTAACTGCTAGAATCGTGATTAGGGTTTCCGTATGATCATGCTTTGTGCCGACGAAAACCTTGGGTCGACGAAGACACTGTGTCGACGAAAACCCTTGCCCGACGAACACTCCTTCGACGAAAACCCATGTTGACGAAGTCAGATGGGTGTTCGTCGTGACCTTTTCGTCATAACTCAATGTCGATGAAAACCCCCTGTGTTCGTCGTGAAGCTTGAACAGTAGGTTAATATGTTTTAGGATACCACGTGTATGTTATTAATTGTTCTATTATCTTATTAATGATTGTTTATATTATCTTAGCTACTGTTAATGATGCTTGCTTATAGGTGGATAACATGATTTAGTTTTTCACTTACACGTAACTGATAAACTTGGTTATGGAACTTACATGTAAACTTGGAATCTTGTATGGGCTGATTAACTGGTTATGTGTTACTTGATAATAAATGCCCAAGCACACCTTGTGATGTTAGATTGCATGTGAGTCTTTACGAACATAAACTGATTGTGTATACGTGCAAACTATAGGCTTTGATTGAACTAATTGTGGTCAAGTAGATAAGCATATCGAGCAAACCGAAGTGAGTTTACACACTTTCTAAGGCATGAGATTCCCGGTGGTTGGGAATGGGTTAAAGAATTAAAACGGAACCTACATATCCTCCTTGGGTAGGATATGTACCTCCATCCTCCATGGGTAGGATGCCAATGTTAATCATGCGTATTCTCCTTGGGTAGAATACGTACGTTCGTACTCCTTGGGTAGGACAACAACCTTAACTTACTAGACAAAACTCTATCATTAAGTCTCTCATTTTTATATCGACTTAATCGCCGGGCCAATGGCGAGCAGGTCATTAGTTATTAGCGCTATTAGGGTTGACAAGCCTCACACCGTGCCGGTAGGACGGGCGTGTACTAATGGATCTGGGCACTCTGTCAATGATGATAGACATTGACGTAGGGGACAACTTACTTTCGTCAGTTGTCGATATGGTAACGGTCTAGTGGTTCACATGTGGAAGCCCCCACTGATTACAAATATGGTTTGGGAAACAAAGATACTGGTTAACACGTGGTTTACGAAACAACTTATGGTCTTCAAAACAAACTTGTAAAACTAAACAACCAACTGTGAACTCGCTCAACTTTGTTGTTGACTCATTGTTACATGCCTTGCAGGTCGTTAGATATTCATGGAGCTTGCACGAGGAGGCGTGATCGTTGTGGGACATGGATAGTCGTATGCCATGTTAAACATTTGATACATTTGAACTTATACCTTGGTTTTAAACATTATGATTCCGCTTACAACTTAAACTATGTTTTGTTTGGACACCAATTATATTGTGTTGGGTTTTATATTTATTTACATGCTTGTTCAATATGATTGGTGGCTTGATCCTGGTCAGTCACGCCTCCATGCGGTAAAACTCCGCTTGTGGATTTTGGGGGTGTGACAGATTGGTATGGGCCCCACGGTTCGCGTCTAAACAGTTCGGATTGAAACTATTCGCGTCAAAACGGTTATGTTCGAAATGGCTCGGGTCGAAATGGCTCGGGTCGAAACGGCTCGGGTCTCGGGTCGAAATTGTTCAGGTCGAAACGGTACGGGTCAAAACGGTGTGGGTCGAAACTGTCGAAGATTCCAATGTATCTATTTTGATTCCTTCATGTACATGAAGGATTTTGAGTTTATTTAATTAAAGAATTTGAAGGAATTCATGCCATATTCAAATTCAATTGTCAACCGAACACATAAAGATTGGAATAGAGATTCCAGTTCCATCAAATTTTGTGAAACAAATATTTAAACTTTTAAGAGATGGAATTTAGATCCCGATCTTAAATTCTATTGAATTCATGTGAACCAAACGTTAATTTTGTTGTAACTATTTTTTTCAAAATGTTGTGCTAAATTAGGGATTTTTATGTGTAGGAACTTTCTCACAAAGTTGTAGGAATTGTAGGAAATTCCTGACTTTGTGAAAAAGTTCCTACTAGGAATGACTTCCCAAGAAAATTACCACATTTTTTCTAGTAGCGTATGCATTAAATTAGGAGCAAAGGGACTCTTTTTGTTAATTTTTTTTTTGAACAGCAAACAACTTCAGTCAGCATCACCAAAGAGTTACAGGACAAATGGTTCCAGCAAGCTTCTAGCATCTATTTGCAAGAACCCAAAATACCCAAATACCAAATCAAGAAAACATAACATATCAAACTAAATTAAATGTCACCCAGCTCTCCCAACTCATATTGTTGTCTTTTTGTTCATTTAATCTATTATGAGTTGTAAATA
Organism: Helianthus tuberosus; assembly: GCA_030545235.1. Lineage (NCBI taxonomy): Eukaryota > Viridiplantae > Streptophyta > Magnoliopsida > Asterales > Asteraceae > Helianthus > Helianthus tuberosus. Next base: position 102,898,437 of record CM060418.1, read on the forward strand.
TCGTTTCTATTTGGAATTTCAGAAATGATACGAGGACAGCTTAGACCACCCGTAGTGGGGTGGTATTTTAAAAAAAAATTTTGAAAAAAAAAATTTGAAAAAAAAAGTCCCCCCACCATTACACTAGGCGTTTTGGGGCATTATTTTTGAAAAAAAATTGCTGCAGCGTTTTTAAAACAACGCTCAACATGCACATCACCATGTTGACTAGCCAATGGGAGGGGCGCACTTGTAGTTTCCTTTTTTTTTAACCTCCTCTTAATAAAAAATAATTGTTTAATAATTGGAAGGGGCGTTATTGGAATAATGCCCCACTACGCCACTTTTGGAATAATGCCCCAAGCTGACTGGACTGCCACGTGTCGAATAATGCCCCATGGTGGGGGCATTATTTTGTTTAACCACTACACATGGTCTTATAGGTGCAGGCCCTTAAACACACTACCTAATATTTATAACATTTAAACATATACCTGTAATAAAATCGTAACTTCTTTTTACAACTTGGTAATTAAATTATACAAAATGAAAACTGAACTGCAAACCAAATAAGGATACATCTATGAGATTAAAATTTGAAATTATTTCGTGTCTAACATCTAGCTTGAGCGTAGTTCATCATTAGACGACGTGTTTTTATAAATTTCATAAAGCAATCTATTTTGAAACGCGTCACTGGAACTCGCAATCTTTGAAGATCGACGCACCTTTGAAGTTAAACATCTTCTTGATCTTTGAAAGCCCATCATCATTGTGTTCTCCTAGACGAATAGTCTTCATGCTCTTCCCACCATCGAATCCTCCGTGTGGTGTTCTCCTCCATGCTTTGTTTGCATCAACCGAACTTGAAACACTTCTTGAGAGACTTCTTGAAAGGCTTCTTGAAAACTTTTCCATTTCTTTGATATATTTGAATTGTTATGTTTGTGTTGAATAAAAGAAATGGTTATCCTTGCTATTTATATCTATGTCGATGTAAACTGAGGTCCCATTGTTTTGGAATGTTTAGAGATCAATTAGCATGTTTATTTTAGATGTTTGACCGGATTTTCCTGACCAAAATATAAAGTCAATTTAGTCGATTTCTTACAAGTTATAATAAAATAAAAATTAAAGCCATATCATGTCGCTACCAGCCGAGAGTGTTCCTCACATCCTTGGTAATTTCATTATCCATAAATATGTTTTATGAAAAAGTAATATTTGATTAATGTCTAATATGTTTTATGGAAAAAAACCTTTTATATAAAAAATGGATGCAATTTTACCCAAGTTGAATGTATTTTTTTTGTTTTTAGTCTCTAAGAAACATTCATGAAATTTGAGGTCGAATATTTATAAGTTCTTTTTTTTTATAATTGAATTCGTAGCCTATTTTGCTTTCATGTTGACCAAACTAAATGAGGATGAAATTCTACTCTTCTAGAAAGGCAACATGGCTCCCTTATACGCTCGTCTCTCTACATCCACACGTTCGAAATTTCGAATCTCTTATTTATTTAGTATACCTTTTTCTTTTCACACAAAGTCATCTCTTATCCTTTTTCTTTTCACACAAAGCCATCATATTAAAAGAGCGAGGGGAATGTGAATGAGGTAGTGGTGGACTAGTTGGGGGAAAAAATGGTGTTTCTTGTAATCCAGGTTCGATTTCCACTCTTCTCGTTATTTTCTGCGACATCCAGGTGAAAAGCGAATACGGGTGGCGCTGGTTCGAGACTATTGTGTCTTCGGGCGGGTGGAGGTCGGGTTTCCGTGCATTTGAGGAGAGCCAAGGGGCTTGCAGCGGTCGAGTAGTCGACCTTGGCCACATCGCCCGGTGTCACGGTGGATGGCACGTTGTTACTTGCCGTTCAAAAAGAAAAAAAAAAAGAACGAGGGGAAAGAGTAAAAAGGAGAAAGACCCATAATCAACATAGGCTGAACAAATTTCTCTTAAATCTTTCGATAATTTTATGGCTTACATGATTTGAACTCTATACCTCTTAGATAGAAAGTCAGGTTAACCTATTATTACAAGTCTAAAGCAAAATGATATTACTCGCTATTCTCTAATCAAGTCTCAACTAAGGGGAGTGGGGGTGGTCATCACTCATCACTCACAAAATCCAATCAAATTCTGTAATGTCATAAACCATTATTCCATCACTCACAAACCTTTTTTAGTGGCGGTGGTCATCACTAGTGATGGAATTCCATCACTCACAACTTTTTTTTATTTTTTTAATTAGAAATTAACAATAAAACACTAAAATTATAAATTTCATTAAAATCAAAACATACTAGTTCAATTAAATATAATAGAAATATTTTAGACGAAAATTTAAAAAAAAAAATAATAAAGAAACTCTACTCCTTGTCCGACTCATGAAACTCCAAACCTAAAGAACCTACTAGTTCGATTAAATCGTATCTCAACCGAAAGTGAGTTTCTTCATCACGCAATTCTTGTTGGATATTTTCTGGAACGTGAAGTTGTGTAGGAGGATCCGGCACCCAATCCAGAGATATTGCACGTCCGTCTTCTTTGATTAGCATACTGTGCAATATGATACATGCATATACTATGCTATGTATTGATTTCTTGTTCATCGCACGAACCGGTCGGCTTAGTATGCCCCATCTACCCTTTAAAACACCAAAAGCCCTCTCAACATCTTTTCTTGCCGATTCTTGCAACTATTTGAACACGATTTCTTTAGCCTCGACAGGAATTGAAGGAGCTTTCACAAAAACAGACCAAGATGGGTAGATACCATCCACAAGAAGAAAGCCTCGTCTGTAATATCGTCCGTTAACATAGAATGGACAGAAGGGTGCGGTACCATCCATTACGGTTTGGAACAACGGTGACGTGTGCAAAACATTGATGTCGTTGTTTGAACCTGGAACACCGAAATATGAATGCCAAAACCATAAATCATTCGACGTCACCGCTTCAAGTATCATGGTTGGTCTTTTGATGTCACCCCTAACATACGCCCCTCGCAACTCACTTGGACAATTTTTCCACTCGATATGTGTACAATCGATGCTACTGAGCATCCCTGGAAAATGCCATCTAGCCTCATGTGTGGCGTAAATACGTGAGATGTCGTGTCTCGTCGGTTTACGTAAAAACTCTTTACCATACAATTTTATGACCACGTTGCAAAAAAAATTGCAGACATTCGCGGGAAGTTCTGGACGCTATAGCTAGGTATTCATCATATTGATCGGGAGGGTTACCTGTCGCTAGTTGGTGAATGGCGGACATGCATTTTTGTATCGCCGTGAAACTTGGTTTGCTCCTCGCATCGTAACCTTCTTGAACCATTCTTCGGTTGCTTCGATGTCTCCAACAATCTTTAAAAATAATTCTTTTGGTAAACGAAACCGATCTCTAAACGTTTCGGTATTGTAGACCGGATTCTCCACAAAATAATCGTTCATTAACACTTCGTTGGCATGTATACGATCACGATCCAGCATCTTCTTCTTTGGGCGGGACGAACTTGATTCAAGTTCGTTATACACCGACACAAAATATTTAAGCGTCTCATTGTCAGAAGATGACTGGGTATCGTTATCGCTGTCCATCGGAAGGAAAATCCATTTGAGAAATATGTAGAATGTGTGATTTGTGTTTGTGTTTGTGTTTTGGTGTGGGTGAAATAGTTAAAAGATTTGAAGTATATATAAAGGGTTTAAAGGTTTTTTTATTATTAAAACTTGCCGTTTTTAACGGTCATAAAATGACAAACGGTCCAAATTCGATGAAGTTCAACGCTTGAAGACTTCAACGCGTTCTTATTTCCGCGCGTTAATTTTGCAGGTGGCGGCGGTGTGCTTTTGGCCATCACTCGTGGGTGGTGGTCCATCACGGAACCACCCCCACTCCCTTAATTGTTTTGAGCGTTATTCTTTTTTATTATAATATTCTATCCCCTTAACTCATTTGGGAATGCATGACACTATATTAGTCTCACATATTTTAGATTGATATGGTAACTTGAATTTGTTTATATACATACAGCTTAATTTCTTTTATTCAAATGTTAAAGTATCATACGGAATAAAAATAACTTGGTTAAAAGAAAATTAAGGAAGCCTGCTAGAAGTTGTAGGTGGGACCTACTTCTCTTGAACATATCATCTAATAAATTTAAAGCTTCAACACTCTATTTAGGGGTGTTCAGAAAAAACCGTAACCAAATAAAAACCGTAAACCGAACCGTAACCGTAACCAAATAAACCGATCCGAATAACGAATTCGGTTTTTGGTTTGGTTTCTAACCGAAACCGAATTGTGAATATGGTTTTTGGTTCGGTTTTGGATCCACATTTTATTTTTATTTGGTTTATTCGGTTTATTTGGATAACCGAATAAACCATTTAACTTAATTAATTATTAAATAAAAATAATAATATTTATAAATCTTATACAATTTATTAGCCCCAAATAATTATTTTTTTATGCAGCCCAACCCAAAATACCCAAAGCCCAACTCAAACCCTCTTGTTCATGAATCTCAAACTCAAACCCTCCAAGTTTATTTTTTTTAGGGCTTAGGTTTTCTTCATTTATCTTCAGCCGATTCATATATTATGGATGTGTTTGCTTTATTTCACAATGAGACTTTCTTGTATTCATATATTGTTAGGTGTAAAATAGTTGTGATGTTCGGAAGTTGGAACACAAATATAAATATAAATTAGGAAAAAATTACTTACGTACAATTTGGTTAGATTTGGTTTATTTGGTTTCTATCCGAAACCAAACCGAATTGAATTTGGTTTGGTTTGGATTGGTTTGCATATTTCTTATTTGATTTGGTTTGGTTTTGGTTTGGGGTACAAAATTTTGAAAACCGAATAAACCGAACCGAATAAACCAAATAAACCATAAACCGAACCGATGAACACCCCTAACTCTATTTAGACTGGAGGGTGTGGGATGGAGCCCCTAGGGGCTTTATCAAGACACGTAAGCGCCACGTAGGATCCACGTCAGCTATAACGCCCCCTTTAATTTGCACGGTGTGGGATGGAGGCCCCTATTAATCAAAATTAAAAAAAAAAAAAATTTGATTGGTGCACACTTGAGTGGGCCCCACCTGAACAGCCCCTTCTTCTCGTTAACATGGTGGCGAGCTCATCTATAGCGCCCCTCTTGAATGGCTGGGTGTGGAGGTATAGCGCCGGCGGCGCTATAGCAGCTGAGGTGGCGGTGGTGGCGCCTCCCACACCCTCCGGCCTTAGCAATACCCATAAATTACAATGAATAAGCAACTAATCAACTAACAATACAAGAAAATACATGGACAAACCAATAAACTCACAAGTAAAATAGACCGTTTATTTAAATGATTGACTCGTATATAAATCAGTGACAATGCAAAAAAAGTGAAAAAAGAGGCCAACAACTCTAAAAAAAACAACCACTATAAAATATCTTTAAAATAACTGATTGTTATTTAAATTGCTGATATTATTAATTATATTAGCCAAGTGTAAAATATTAGTTATGTGTTTCGTTCTTTTATTTCATTTAATTTAAGACTTTAGTTAATATCTAGATCAATTTGGCTGAACTCAAAGACTCGGTTAGGAGTATAGGCATAGCTTATAATTATAGAGATTAATATGTAATGCATGAAACAACTTTTAATATTGTAATTAAAATTTCTACAATTTGGGTTTTACCTAGCCGTTGCTAAAATATGTCAACATTTTATCGCTTTTGTCAGGCCTCAGAAACGAACAATTTAGCTTTTTGTACAATACCCTATATATCACAAGAATCCAATAGCAATTTAACATGAGAAATTCTATTGGCACACCGCCCTCTCAATACGCACACTTTTCCTTCAGATTACTAGGGTTTCGTTGTTGCTTATGTTTACATCTGGATTCATTTTCTTTAATGTCAATGGAATTTTTAAAAACACTAAGGCTATGATGCTTAACTGAGCCTTAAAACAAATGATGCTTGTCTGAGCTGTTTTATGCAAACGTGTCTTGCTTGTGAGACTTGCATATGCAATATTTATCTTGTTGTTCTTGGATTGGCGGCTGAAATGGCATTACTCATGTAAGTTGACCTTCTTGGTTCAGAACCTGTGTGTACCTAATGTATGTATAAATTTGATTCGAGTAAAGGCTAACTTTTAATTGTGTGTTTGAAAACTTAGGCTATGAAGCATTATTAGGGGCCTTTTTGTTGTTTAAGTTGTTGGTTTTAGGGTATATCAAATTTCGTTTACAGAATTTTTGGTAGTGATCATGAGTGTTTTTGGTTGGCGGTTGAGATGGCTTGCAACAAGCAACCACGCCAGCTTCATTATGAGGCTACGCTTACGTGCAATATATGATGTATAACAAGGTGTTGGTTTTAGGGTATATCAAATTTCATTTACTGAACTTTTGGCAATGATGTTGAGTGTTTTGGGATGGCAGTGGAGATGGCTTGCAACAATGTAACACCCGACATTTTCAGGTTAACACCATTAATACAAACTCTGTTACTTCAAACATTCATCTATGCATTTCACTTGATTAGAGTTTATTAAGTGTGTCAGTTATTACACAAACACTCACGTAACAGTAATTCGGGGAATTACGGGATTATACATGGGCTTGTACGTGAACGTTGATGAACAATCAGAACTAGATTCCTAAACAAATGGATATAAATTTATGTGACTTTATATGCTATGTGACTTTATACGTTGTGTGACTTATATGTTATTTAGTGAACTTTCGTGAAACCGTATTTATATACGCATGATGTGCTTAAAATACAACATATAAATTATATCAAATACGACGCGAAATCAACCTTTTTCAGTACTAATGTTGGAAAAAAGCTTGTTTTTATGTTTCTTTTTAATTTACAAGGTCAAAAGCTTAAATGTGCAAAAGGAGCAAAAAGACAGCAAAACCAATATAAATACAAAGAATGAGGAATTGACGCAACTCGCCAAGCCCCAATTGACATCCAAACCACAAGAATAGCAAGATCAGAAGACCTGACACGGGGCCGTGTCCACCAGACACGGGCCGTGTCCGAGGCTGGATGCTGTGCAGAAGAAAAGACAACAGCAAAGGACAAAACTAGCAGCCAATACGGGGCTGTGCTAAGCCAACACGGGACCGTGCTAAGCTAACACGGGGCATGTTCAACTAAAAAATTTTCCGAATCTGTGATAATACAACAAGTACATTGGCCACGGGCCGTGCCGTTGACACACGGGGCCGTGTAAGTACAAGACCTGACAAGCAGTTAAAGAGGAAGAAAGAGATTACCACGGGGCCGTGCCAGGCGGGCACGGGCCGTGGTGAAGCTTCTGATTTTTGCTATAAATAGATGTGCCTGGTTCCATTCCAATCCATCCCTTGGCAAACAACATCTCTCTCACTTGTCACCACTCCAACACCATCATCCACCACCATCATCTATTTTCCATCATTTAGAGTGTGTGTGTAGGCTCGGGATCCAAGATTCATAGTAAGAGTCTTTGTCAAACAAAGGCCTGCTTGGCTAAACTCTTACATCACTTGGTGAAGACAAATCTTTTATGTATTTTCTTTTATGATTTCCAATCTTTGGCAACTTTTTAATTGGGTATGTATTATTGACTTTAATAACTAGTTTTTTTATATTGAATGAAAATTTATCTAATCATTCTTCATATGTTGTTGATTCACATATTCGTGTCTTTACGGTCTATATAAAGCGCGTTAATTTCCTGGAAGAGGATTAGAGGGTGGTTGGGTAAATTTTATGTCTCGTTCAGTGTATAGATCCTGCGAGAACCTGGTTCAAGCTTAGTAACACTTCATGAGTCAGAGTGGGCATTACCGATCACGGGAGAAGTGCCAAAAGCTTGAATCCCTTATCTATAAACTACTATTAAAGCTTTAAATCAAGGCTGCGAGGATTATATCCCTGCTGACTCAGACCGAAGGGTTGAGGGTGATCGCTGCCTGGAAGGGGGCCCAACACTTTTTGCATTAATAACTTACTTAATTATCTTTCAATAATCCGACCTAGTGGTACTGTATCCTTGCTGACTCAGACCACTGGGTTGAGGGTAACGTCGCCTTCACAAAAGGGGCCTACTACTATAACTAAGATAATCTCTTAAAATGCCCAAAGTTTGGAAATCATCAAAATGATGCATAAAAGATGAGTCGGAACCAAGTGATTTTTTCTTGTCTATCTGTTTTTACTTTTATTTTTTCTTTTTATAGTTTTAAAAACCTTTTTTTCAAAGTTTGGTTCTATTAGACGTTGACGATAAGCCGGTATTAAAAGCTCTTGTGTCCTTGGACGACCTCGGTATCTTACCATCACTATACTACGTCCACGATGGGTGCACTTGCCCTAGCGTGTGTGTAGAGTGATAGTAAAATATCGTGTTTTATAAATTTAAAACTTGAATCAGCGAGTAAAAAGAGCTAAAAATATACAAAAAAATATAAACACCCGCATGCACGTCAAGTTTTTGGCGCCGTTACCGGGGACACAATAATTTTAAGAAAGCTTAAAATTAACGGCCTAATCCTTTTTATCTTTCTTTTTTAGGTTTTTCTTCTTTTTCTTTTAATTTATCACTATTCCGCAGAATTGACCCGGGGCCGTGCTGCTCCAACACGGGACACATTCAATTCTCCGGTATCATTAAATCTATTTTCTGCCAGATACAAACTCCAGCACGGGCAGTGTTACCCTAACACGGGGCTGTGTCAGACTAATAGTTTGTAAGAAAATAGTGACCGCCAGATCCCGACGGTTAAAAACTTTCTGGAAAATCATGGATTTCTTTGATTATTTTTAGGGTTAATGGATTTAAACACCCCCAACTATTGCCATTTGGCCAATGGCACTCTCAACTTTCACTTTGGCTCAGACCACTCCCAACTTAACACATTGATTGTCATGGCACCCCCTCGTTAAATATTCATTAACCAGGTTAGTAAATTTAGCCTATGTGGCAATTTTATCTGATGTGGCATTTCCTACATGTCAATTATACTCATTCATCTTCTTTAAAACCATCAATCCCTAACAAGAGCTCATTTAAAAAACCCTAATCCTAAATCATAACAACATCAGACGTACCTTGGAGCAAATCCATCATCAACATACGATCCGACCGATTTCCCTGAAGAACAAGCCCTAATCTTGAATCAAAATGAGCTCCTCTTCTACGTCTTCATCCACAGTATTCAAAAACCCTAAATTGTTTAAGGTTGATTTGGAGGGTAATGTGTATTGCCATCACGACGTTATAGCAGTTATTCGAGTTGTTGGACGGAAAAGTGTGCGGCAAGGTCAACAATTTTATGGATGCTCTCATTGGCCGGTATGTTCCACCTTAATTCCACGTTTTTTGCTTGAATTGAATTGATTTATTAACTGCAATGATGTTGGCTTTTGCAGAGATCAGACTGCAAGTTCTTCTTATGGAAAGAAGATGTCGACAAAATGTTCAACCAACATGCATCCGACTGCAGGTTCAGTTACGAAGACCTGAAATATGAAAACATGGACTTACAGAATAAGCTCTTAGTAGAAGAGAATAAGTGGTTGAAAGCAAAGATATCTGGAACATAGTCGAAATGGAACAAGCAATATGTGTTAACCTTGTTTATTACCATTAGCATAGTGTTGTATATGTTTAGGTAGTTTTATACTTTTGTTGTAACTATGTTGAAATGGAACAAGCAACTGTGTTGTTGTTGTAATTGTACACTTTTGATGAAATTTAATGCAAAATCCTAGTCCTTGATTGTATATATCTGCAGATGTATTGATATTACCAGACTAGTCAACATATCCAAACTGCATTTTGACCAACAAATGTCAAAAGTCATGATATAACATACCTCTAATGGGTCTGCACATATAGCACATCCCTAATGATGATAACTGCATATGTCCAAAACTGCAATGCATAATGGGTCTGTACATCTGCAGTGATAACAAGAAACATACCTCTAATGGGTAAAAAATGCAATTGTCCAAAACTGGACTGTCTTATGACCAAAACTGGATTGTCTTATGACCAAATCCGTGTATTTTGACCAATCAATTATCTAAACTCCAATTGTCCAAACTCCAAACACAATTGACTATAACTTGAATGAGTAATGACCAAATCTGCATATGCAGTCTCTAATGACCAAATCTGCACATGCAGTCTCTAATGACCAAAAATGCACTGTGTAATGACCAAAACTGAACATGTAGTCTATAATGACCAATCAGTGCAATGCATAATGACCATTACATAACCAACAGTTATACCATTACATAACCAACAATTATAACATCACCAAAAGTTATCCTAAAGAGTTATTACATCACCAAAAGTTGTCCAAACAGCCTAACAGCACAAAAAGGTCATAAAGACCACAAAAAAGTCAAACAAGTCCAGTTATCACAAAAAGTCAAACTATGACTTTTTAACAACAGCTTTCTCTGTTCCCTTTCCATTTGACATTTCCTTTGACAGTTGACTTTTTAGTTGACTTTTGGATTGAAATTTTGCTTCCCTCCTGGGTAGATTGCTGAGTTGTTCCTTGTGAAGCTACTTGAGTAGATTGCTGATTTGTTCTTTGTGAAGCTACAGGAGTAGATTGCTGAGTAGATTACCATCCCTTTCCACAACTGTTAACAACATCCCTCCAAGGAAAGTATTAAGAAAACACCCATCTAAGCACAATACCTTCCTGGATCCTGCTAAAAAACCTTTTTTGACTCCATCAAAACAAACAAACAGTCTAAAGATTTTTTCACATGTGGCCTCTTGATCTAGATTAATGAAACCTGGTGGAGCAGTTTCTAACCTAAAGGTTGATGATGGATTTGCTTTCTTTAGAACTTCTAGGTAAGAACCAATTTTACTGTAATGATCTCTCATTAAACCATGAAGCTTCTTGTGTGCACTTGATTTAGCCTTGTAAGCTAACCACTTAGTTATAATTACCTTAAACTTCTGTTTAACTGCTGCTTGAATCTCCTTAGCAGACCAATTTGGCTTGGCCTTAAACAAAGGAAAGAACTCATCCCCTAAGAACTTGGCAGATAGCTGTCTATTCTTGATCATGTTTCTCTGGAAGTTGTGTTTGTTCTTCACACTTTTAATCATGTAACACTCTTTGGCTTTGTTTAGTGAACAATATAGATAGAAGGGACACCCTGGTACACACTTCACAACTAAACGACCTTCTTCCTTATTATCACTCTTTGCAATGACCAAATTCCTACCGTTAGACTTCTTGTTTTGGGTAATTGGACAGACTTGAATAAATACCTTCATGAATGGTTCAGACCATGTTCGAGCCTTTAATGCAATCTCCATAACGTCATTATCATTCCCAAAAAGTTTGAATTCACCATTATCAGCATTTAATCCATACATGTAAAATTCCCTAGTTTTATAACACCCAGTATCCATTGCATACTCTAACAACTCAAAGTATGCAATGTGATCAACATCCATACGTATCAACTTAGATTGACCTCCAATATATTGAGGTTGATCAAAACCAAAATCCAATGTTCCACCATACCATAGCATCACATCGATAACTTCCATCAGTGCAATCAGTGAACAATACCAAAATATTGACAGAAAACGTACCTCTGATCGATTAGGGTTTGATCGCCATTGATGAACTTGAGAGCTTCTGATATGTTATTATATTGGTTTGAGTGAAGTGTTAGTGTATTTTGGGGATTATAAACTTCATCGAATCAGGGATTATCCACATCAGCTCATGTATGACACGTATGAAATGCCACATCAGATAAAATTGCCACATAGGCTAATTTTAGTAGCCTGGTTAGTGAATGTTAACGAGGGGGTGCCATGACAATCAATGTGTTAAGTTGGGAGTGGTCTGAGCCAAAGTGAAAGTTGAGAGTGCCAGCGGCCAAATGGCAATAGTTGGGGGTGTTTATTGTGGGGAGGAGCACGAAGAATCGGAATGTGGCTTTCTAAACTTCACTCCCCACTATTTAGCCCCATCGTTTTCCTGTAACGAACACCTTAAGATGGGCGGGAGTAAAAATGATGATGAAGTCCATCGACCTGAACTCCATCCACCCTCTCACCTAGATGACCTAGAAGACAAAGGACAAATAGAAAAGATGATTCTCCTAAAAATCAAAGAAATAGAATCCTTGATGAAGGCGCAATGTTCATCAAGAATTCCATCCGAGGGAGAATCGATGGAAGAGAAATCAGGTATAAACGACAACACTGAGGTAAACCAACTTTCTACTGTGGACGCTTGTGAAAACGAGAGCGATAGTCGTCCCTGTTTTGATTTCGCGATGACGGTCCCCCTTACAGAGTGTGAAATTCACACCAATAGCATGGACAAGAGCGAATCGACTCACACCTTCTTTAACAAGAGCCCAGATAATAAGGTAAATAAGGGATGGTCTCGTTTTCCCATTTTTAAAGAAATCTTCTATCTTACCGATAACCTCTTGCGTTTTCGTACCTCTCACCGGAGTCTGAGGTATATCCGGCAATACGGTGTTGTTCCAACCAGTAAGAAACCAACTGATGACAGATAATTCCTTAAAAAAACCTAGACAATCTTCATAAAAACCCTGAACACGGAGACGTGTTCCTCAAACACGGGGCCGTGCCCAACAATTTTCTGAAAACACGGGGCGTGCCGAACTAACACGGGGACGTGCCCCTAGCATTTTTCTGGCACAGGGCTGTATCAGTAATGACGTGGCCCGTGTTCTACTAACGGACAACATTCTCTGACACATGCAGACGACACGGGGCCGTGCCAGCGTGCTGTCACTACCTATAAAGTCAGCCTTTGTGGAGAATGTTTGGAACCATTCCAAACGGGCAGGATCCTCCAGATTTTTCACACATACCCCAAAAAGTATGTTCTTAAAAAGGTCTCATTTAACCTTCTTGTCCTTTCCTCTTTTGGTCTTTTCTCCTTCTTCATTCTTCCATGAACTCCATTGAAGCTTGAAGCTTCAAGCTTATAAAGCTTCTATAGGAGGGTCATACACTTGATTCTTAGCTCAAAGTTTTGCAAATCTATTATAGTAAAACATTATTTTAAGTTATTTATATTCAGAAAATTAAAAATCATTCAAAACTAACTTAAAATAAAATTTCTTGAGCTAAGAATCTGGAACAGTTGGAGCAGCACAGGGCCGTGCCACTCTGGCATGGGGCCATACTGAACATTCTGATATTCCATGTCTTTTTAACGGTTAGTCATTTTCTCCTAGAATGTCAAGCCAGCAAAGTAGGACGTCATCAACAAGCTCCAGGAACCACCTAAGAGGGATGAGACTCTCCCTTGAGGCCACTGTAGTGAGATGTCACGGCCCTCGACCCTTTTTACCCGGTTCAGAAGCCACGGGACAGAAACCCGTGGTATTGGTATTTAATTGGCAGCGGAAAATTTTAACAGGATCGTTTAAACTGAAAACACCGAATTATTTTATTATTAATATCGGGGCAAAAACCCGTATTTTACTAGAAAGGGGTTTCACTGGGAAATCCCCTGATTACAGAAAACATGTTTTATTTATTTACTGAGCCACTTTCGTTCAAACTGGAGTGCTACATGACACTTTTCCTTGTTCATAGTAAATCACCTGAAACATGTTTTAAAAAGATTTGATCAGCGAAAAATACTGGCGAGTGCATTCAATTTGTACAAAACGACACATTGTTATAATTTACAGTATTAAGAGCGATTATAATTACTTCTATCTTATAATTAGTTGACCCAGTTGTCACTCGACCGGATCTGTGACTGTGGTCATATCACTATTGGGTCCGTTCACCCAAAGTGACTTTATCACTATTTAGGTCCGTTCACCTAAAAGTGACGCAAGATAAGTAATGTATACAAAACCCCACTTACTTTCAGTAATTTAAGATAACAAACTTAATCACTGTAAATATAACGGGAAAACATTTAGGGTTTTGGAAACCACTTTGATAAAAACAGAATGACTCACATTGCAGATTTAAACGATCACAGGTAGCCTAGTGGTTATGCTGGTAAACCTAGTAAAAATATACAATGCAAACGAAACTAGGTTAGCAACTTAATTCAATATTTACGATAATTCACGAGATCGAAACCCTCACGACGCATGACAAAGTATAGCCTAATGTGGGCAGCACTTAAACATCCATCGGATCAGTTTTAATCGACCGAACATTGTATCGTAGCAGTGATCGAGTTATTACCCTGTTATCGTAGCAGTAACTTGAGATTTTGATTATATTGGAAAGAAACAGATGATTGAGGGGTGAAACGAATGTAATTTTTCGTCGAGATATGAAAACTATTCAAGTGCCAACCCCTGGAATTTATAGCCAAATTTGGTCACTCACGCGTGTCGCGACAGATTCCCGGGTTTCTTCCGCGTGTCGCCTGAGACGACCACCTAACCTAGGGTAGCCTTGTGTCGAGTATAGCCCTGGTGAGTTGGAAAAAAAAAATACGTGTTTTATAATTGTTTTGAATGGATAAACTTATTTAGGGGATCCTCCCTTGAGTTTTAGGGGGGCCTGTTGCTAGTTTCGTCCGTTTTCACAATTCCTGGTTGCACCGTGCCACTTGGGGGTTTTAATTAGGGTTTCTTAGTGTGCCTTTTCAGTATAGAAATTAGAAAATTTTGCGAGGGTTGTTACATCCTCCCTACCTTGTTTAAAATCTCGTCCTCGAGATTTATTGGAACAAGTAAGGTGTCACACCCCGACTATGTAAAACAACAAATCGTGGCGGAAACGTCGGGGAGTGTCGTAACAGAATCATTGTTTCACAACCATGGATCAAATAGTTTTGTTTTATTGCATTATTGAACTCATTATTTTATTACAAATCAAATAAATACAAATATTGTCTTTCAAGTTTTAAAGTCGCTAAGGCACGAGTCCATCCTACGTATAGCATGTATCAACAATCATCACATAGCAACACCTGAAACATGTGTAAAAATAGGTACATCAACATAAAAATGCATATGAGGTACATAGGTTTTATTATAATAGGATTCATGACTTATAAGTTTAAAAGAATGTTTTAACAAAAATAGTCATGAACCTAAAAATGTTTTCTTTTATAAATCATATAACAAGTAAAAAGAAATCAGATAATATAAAAGAAAGATGCATAAATAAATAACTAAGTAAAATTGAGTTTGTATAAAATATGTTGTTTGTAAAACAATTTGTTTTGATAAAAACGTTTGTAGTATATATAAAAATATACCTTGGTTTTAAGAAAGTCGAATAAGTAATATATTAAAATATATTTTAGTTCCAAAATAGTTAAACAGATAGTATATTAAATACACTTTAGTTGTCAAAATAATAATTTTCAGTAGTATATCAAAAGTATACATTGGTTTTATAAATAACATATTAAACTATGCTTTGGTTTTATAAATAACATATTAAACTATGCTTTTGGTTTTGTAAATAACATATTAACTATGTTTTTGGTTTTGTAAATAACATATTAACTATGTTTTAGTAATTAACAAAATATATGTTGTTTTGTACAATATCACACATGAGAGTATATCAAACTATACCTTTGAGAGTATAACAAAATATACCACAAAAATGTGATTTGGAATTCATTCAAACCTTAGTGTATCAAACTACACCAATTGAGACTATAGAAATACCACAAAGGCAATCTCTATTTGGATAAAAATCGGTTTCTGACATTCCATACAACATGAATGGGGTGTCTAATCCTACAGCGCTATATCATACTACCAATCGGTCACGGAATCAAACGACACCTAATATAGGTAACTATGTAAATAAACCGGACCTAAATCGGAAGATCGGATAGAATGAGGTTTCGTAAACCAAATGAGTATGGGAACTCATGTAATATGGTTTAACAAAGCCTACATTCTAAAACAAAACCTAACCTAAGTGCTTACGACCCATTACGACTCGTTTAGGTAACTTACGCTACTTTAACGCGTCGTTTGCGTAAAACGCGTTCGGAACGCCTAACTAGTCCTATGACAAGTATTATATGCCTAAACATGTTTAATTATGTTGCATAATCAGTTAAGTGGCAAAAGTTTGGGTTACATATGCTTAAATATCAATTATGCATAAAAGGGCATTTTAGTCATTTTCCTAAGGCATATAAACTACCTATCATACAACTAACTAAACGAAGTGACCATAAGGTATAACCTCGGAAGGTTATTCCCTATACAAATATGGTCACAAAACATGTTTGGTCGAATCCTAATGATCGACCAAACGGGTCGGGTTTGGAAGTCTAAGCGGGTGTTTAGACCGCTTGACTTACGACTCTATACAAGCACTAAACTAAAAGTGACGAGCTAAACATGTTAAAACATGTTTAACGAAGTTAGAAAACAAGTTTGATATTAAAACAAATGGTTTTGATAACCAAGAATAGTTTGGTTACAAAATACGCATAAACGCGTATTCTGACCAAAACTATGACTCGTCACTACGCCTAATTAACGTGGTAATCAGTAGGTATAGTAACAAGAGAATATACCCATCGTGATTACGCTCATGTTATGAAGTTCAAACGAACTTTGTGTTGACCATATACTGGTCAATGCAGAAAGTCAAACACAGTTTGACTTTCGTGCTTAAAACGCATAAGAGAACGAAAGAATACTTACAACGGGTCCAAGAATGGAGTTTTGATCTGAAAATTCTCAGGTATGGAGTGTAGGAACTCCAACTTAGAGAATGAAATCAAATCAAGTATGGGTTGCAAATGAAAGGCTTGGGGTTTATATAGATTTCGGGTAACCGTTAGGATCGTTCATCGAAAAACAAGCTTTGATCTTGGCCTTACACTTGCACCCACTGATTTGAATACCATGGGCACCTAAAAACAAGCCCATAGACTTGAAAAATACCATTTGCAAACATGGGGAATAGCTGGATCAAGCTGGAACAAATTTTCTACTGATCTGATGATCTTACACGCCCCGCGTAAGATGAGAGACCATCTTACGCGGCCCGCGAGGTCCCACTATCCAGAAATGTCAACTTTAGTCACTGAACTTGAAAAACATGCATTTTGATGCATTTTTGACACGTTTAAGCCCCGTTAACCCCATTTAAAGGATCCAAAATGAAGTTAAAGTATAGGGAACATGAAACATGCTCAAAAATATCTCTGATGTCGGTTCGTTTGGTCGTACGGTCGCGTTGTTCGGTTAATTACGACGAAACACGAACGAACGCGAAAAACGATCCAAATTACGCGACGAATGGAATTTTATCATGCCAAACACTAAAATAAAATATTCTAGTGCTTACGTAAATTTTTGGATGTCCGGATATATTCAGAACGTGAGTTATGCGCAAAAATGCAAACTTATGCACTTTTTGACGCTTTTAGTCCCTAAATGACCAAAAAGTTTATTTTAGCATACCGAACTCCTCAAAGCCTATTTATAAGCTATGTAAAGGATATTTAGGGTATTTTTAACTTATGGTCAAGTTCCGGAATGTCCGTTACAGTACGAATCGGCATACTTTCGCAGTTTGTCGTATTTAGTCCTTGTAAGGGAATAAACTTGATTTCAACACACCAAACCTTCCAAAACTTATTTCTAAGTTATGTAAAGGTTATTTAAGGTATGTTAAGACCATGTCATTGTTCCGGAGTGTTTGTCACGTTAAACTGATTACGTTTACGCATCAGTTCACGTATAACTTCCCAGAAAGCGATTTAGAGCTCGAAATCGAACAAGAATTGATATGTGCAAACGATACACATATTTATACAAATCCCAAGTATGAAATACAATATTTCATTGGTTTGGTATTTGTTTGATGGTTGAAGTGACACAGGTATCACAGTCTCCCCTACTTTAGGAAATTTCGTCCCGAAATTTAATTTTAGAGGAAACTTGTGAAGACAACTGTGATGGTTTCGCTTTCGAATGAATCCCTCGAACCCTAAGTAAAACTCTGGGCCATGTTTGGATTCTTAGCGAAATTGACAACTGTCAAAGTGAAGTACTTGTAGTAACAAAACATGGAGTTTCGAACTATGGACAGAAGAACGTTTCTTATGAAGACTTATCATAGGAAACTTGTGTGTGCTCGAAATCAGAGTCGGAGAGTGTAAGATAAAATGACATTGGTCAAGGTCCAGGATTTCTAGTAACTTAAATAATGCTACGTTCGCAATGTAATAAGGAACACTTATATATAGGAAGTACCAGTGGCGTATCCACCATCCCCTTTCTACATTGTTCCCGTATCGTTATTCTTGTCACTATAGGTCTTAACGCATGACAAAACTTGCTGTGGTTTCTGTGCACTGAATTCCATAATTATGTATGCATCCATAATTATGTAATTCCTTGCACAGTCTGCACAATTCATTTCATAATGCGTAGGGGAATAATCAATTGAATAAACATGAAGTGACTTGACTAGACCACCAAAGGATCTTTTTTAACTAGATCAACGAACGATCCTTTTAACTAGATCAACACATGATCTCCTTAACTAGACCGTCGTACGATCTTCTTAAAAAGACCACTTAAGGGATCTTTTCAATTATATCATCACATGATATTCCTACCCAGATTTTTGAATCAATCTGTTTAACTAGACCATTCAAGAGGTCCAATTATAGAATAGTACTTCATAACCCAGGGGACATAACTATAACGTAGAAGCCCATTAAGGATTTAAGATAGTATCTTTGGATATCCTACTATGAATCCCTTATACGAAGATATGGAAGATTCTACGAGGATTTGGACAACGAAAATCCTGATCACACAAAAACACAAGACATAAAGAAGTCACATAAGCACATAATCATATAATTGTTTATCTTAGTTTACAATTTGTTATTATTTTGTTAATTTTCTTATTAATTGTGCACATGAGTATTTAAAGCACACCAGGAATCCAATCCATGAATTCCATTTGGCACATTAAACATCTTCAAGAATTTAATTATGAAGATAGGAAGATCTTAATAGGAATTCATCTTTGTTTCTTAACAAGAAACGAGTATTTAAGATTTTTGGGGAGATCACAAGTGATCATAAAAATGACAGAACCACATGAGTAGTTTGTCTTGGTGTCGGCATCGCAGGGTTGTATCAAACATTCACACAATCGCATCAGTTTCGCAAAATAAAATTGAAACAACAAATTTTATTTATATAACAACTGAGTCGATTCAAACATCAAAAGATAACAACCAAGGAATTACAAAAGACTAATTATTCACTGCTGCATCATTGTTCGCGTTTCCTCGTTTATGTTAAACACTCGTCCACGCGTTGGATTTGCGTTAACAAGTCTTGGGCAATTGTTGCGGTAGTGAGTAAGGTCACCACAATTATAACACGACCCAGGTGGAAACCGTGCTTGAATAGCAGCAGGATTTGCAGCAGCTTGGTTTGCATAACGGCAGGTATCGACCTAGTGTCCCAATCGCCCACAGTGGGTACATTTGTGACACTGCACTTGCTCCAGATGATGACGGTTGCATTTGTTGCACAGAGGTGCGGTACCAACATAATTTTTCCTTTTACGAGGTTGTGCTGGCTGGTTTGGTGCAACCTGATTGTTCTGAGCAGTTATAGCGCAGTTTTGAGAAGCCTTGCGCTTCTTCTTCTTGGGTGTTTCGGCTTGTTTATCCTTTGGCTTTTCTTGTGCGGACTTATCAGATGATCTCGGGTCGCCCTTCTGAAAAAGCTTACCCTTCCTGATCTGAGATTCAGTCAGGGTAGCAGACAATTCAATGGCCTGTCTGACGGTAGTAGGGTTGCTGCCAGTAACAATTTCTTGGACTAAGTCAGGAAGACCATCAATATACTTTTCAATCGCTTTCTCCACAGGCGTAACTATGGCAGGACATAACAGGCTCAGCTCCTCATAACGGTCAGTGTAGGATCGATGTTCACCACTGTCTTGCTTTAAATCATCGAATTCCCATTCCAATGCTCTAAGCTCTTGACGAGGACAGAACTCCTTCATCATTAGAGCTCGAAGCTCTTCCCAAGTTTGAGCTAGTGCCACATCAGCATCCCTATCACGCATCAGACCGTTCCACCAGGTAAGAGCACGCTTCTCGAACACACTGGATGCAAATTCAACCATATGCTCATTCGGATATTGCACATGCCTGAATGTGCTCTCCAAACTTTCGAACCATTGCAGGAGTGCGGTTGCTCCTTGAGACCCAGAAAACTTCAAAGGTTTAGCAGAATTGAAGGTCTTGAAACTACACTGAGCATTGTTCTTGATATTATTGTTATATAACTGATGGATCTGGGCTACTACGTCTGGAAGCACTGCAGCCATTTGTTGAGCGGCAAGGGTTGCGACTTCTTCATTAGTTACGGGTTGTGCATCTCGTCGGGGAGGCATTGTCTAAAGAGAACAAGGAAACATGAGAGAAAACAAGTGAAATGGCATTGGGTTAGAATAGAATGATACAATTTCTGACCAGAAAGCATGGGTGATGGTCATTTGTTCGAACCATGAAGCAAACAAACGACACACAAAAGCTGAATCAAAGTAAATAGGTCCTTATAATGTATCGCGAAGACATGTTTTAGCCTATAAGTGGACACTTATCCCAAGAATTCCCAGGTAAGAGTGACCGGTCCGATTATGTGGATTTGTACGAACACTCTAGCCTTAGACATAAGACTCAGGATACAGGCATCCAACCTTCCAGATTGCACGTGTTCACACTATAAGACCCAAACTTTGATGAGATTTTGAAAACTTAGAAGGTTCAAAACCTAGTAATCAATCATCCTAGAACATATGATTGGTTTTCAAAGCGGATTCGAAATTCGTGTTCTTATTTTGGTTGTTACCTAAAGATAGGCGACGGTACTGTTTTAAAACTAAACACAATATAACTTGTGTTAGGGTCCTAGGAAGGTTATAGTCTAGGTCAAAGCATTACTAATAACCTAATTCCCTATAGCCATTGGCTCTGATACCAACTTTTCTGTCACACACCGACCACGTAAAACAACAAATCGTGGCGGAAACGTCGGGGAGTGTCATAACAGAATCATTGTTTCACAACCATGGATTAAATAGTTTTGTTTTATTGCATTATTGAACTCATTGTTTTATTATAAATCAAATAAATACAAATATTGTCTTTCAAGTTTTAAAGTCGCTAAGGCACGAGTCCATCCTATGTATAGCATGTATCAACAATCATCGCATAGCAACACCTGAAACATGTGTAAAAATAGGTACGTCAGCATAAAAATGCCTGTGAGATACATAGGTTTTATTATATTAGGATTCATGACTTATAAGTTTAAAAGAATGTTTTAACAAAAATAGTTATGAACTTAAAAATGTTTTCTTTTATAAATCATATAACAAGTAATAAGAAATCAGATAATATAAATGAAAGATGCATAAATAAATAACTAAGTAAAATTAAGTTTGTATAAAATATATTGTTTGTAAAACAATGTTTTGATAAAAAGGTTTGTAGTATATATAAAAATATACCTTGGTTTTAAGAAAGTCGAATAAGTAATATATTAAAATATATTTTAGTTCCAAAATAGTTAAACAAATAGTATATTAAATATACTTTAGTTTTCAAAATAATAATTTCAGTAGTATATCAAAAGTATACTTTGGTTTTATAAATAACATATTAAACTATGCTTTGGTTTTATAAATAACATATTAAACTATGCTTTTGGTTTTGTAAATAACATATTAACTATGTTTTTGGTTTTGTAAATAACATATTAACAATGTTTTAGTAATTAACAAAATATATGTTGTTTTGTATATCACACATGAGAGTATATCAAACTATACCTTTGGGAGTATAAGAAAATATACCACAAAAATGTGATTTGGAATTCATTCAAACCTTAGTGTATCAAACTACACCAATTGAGAATATAGAAATACCACAAAGGCAATCTCTATTTGGATAAAAATCGGTTTCTGACATTCCATACAACAGGAATGGGGTGTCTAATCCTATAGCGCTATATCATACTACCAATCGGTCTAGTGAATGTATAAAATAAGTACAATCCAACAATTAATTTTATAATCTTTGAAAAAATAGTGTTTAAACCATAAATAATCATTCAGTTCATCAAAAGATAAGTACTAACATGTATAATCAATTTACACTTTGAAATCATAAACATAACAAATAGGTACACATGTTTCACCCCAAAACATTGAAAACAGTAAAAGAGGGGACTATGTACTCACTTGAGGATGCTTAGAAGTCTTGAATGACAACCAAGCAAAGCTAGAGGGATCACGGAATCAAACGACACCTAATATAGGTAACTATGTAAATAAACCGGACCTAAATTGGAAGATCGGATAAAATGAGGTTTCGTAAACCAAATGAGTATGGGAACTCATGTAATATGGTTTAACAAAGCCTACATTCTAAAATGAAACCTAACCTAAGTGCTTACGACCCATTACGACCCGTTTAGGTAGCTTACGCTACTTTAACGCGTCGTTTGCGTAAAACGCGTTCGGAATGCCTAACTAGTCCTATGACAAGTATTATATGCCTAAACATGTTTAATTATGTTGCATAATCAGTTAAGTGACAAAATTTTGGGTTACATATGCTTAAATATCAATTATGCATAAAAATGCCATTTTGGTCATTTTCCTAAGGCATATAAACTACCTATCATACAACTAACTAAACGAAGTGACTATAAGGTATAACCTCGAAAGGTTATTCCCTATACAACAATGGTCACAAAACATGTTTGGTCGGATCCTAATGATTGACCAAACGGGTCGGGTTCGGAAGTCTAAGCGGGTGTTTAGACCGCTTGACTTACGACTCTATACAAGCACTAAACTAAAAGTGACGAGCTAAACATGTTAAAACATGTTTAACGAAGTTAGAAAACAAGTTTGATATCAAAACAAATGGTTTTGATACCCAAGAATAGTTTTGTCACACCCCAACCGATGGAGGAAACATCGGGGCATGGCACTGAGCGAAACAGATTGTCCAGAAGTTTCCATAACAACTAAAATTACCAATTAATTAAGCAACATGTCCCATACCATGTCTTAAAAGATAAAATGATTATTACAGACAAAATCTAGTCACATTATTCTATTCCGACAACTCAGATTTCAAGTACAGACAATTGTTTATTGGTTTCTAGACCTTTCCTAGCCTTGATTTCACAGCAAGCAAAGCATATAAGCATCCTAAGCACCTACCACATAAGTTAAAGTAAAAGTCAATACACATAGTGTAAAGGTGAGCATACAAGTTTGATAATAGCATATATAGTTCGAAATCATTACACATAACCAGCACGTACACAGTGTAAAAGGAGGCATGTTAGTTATCGACATGAAACTATCAATACCAATGACTGCGAGTTGACTTCCCAAGGCAGTTCGCATTGCATGATCACCACCGTGACCCATGTAATTAATTGTCCTTAACAACCCCTGAGTGAACAGGTGCTGAGTCCAAACAAATAGTACTATCGTTGCTAAGGCAGGTAGACAGCATTCCATGTGTAAACATAACAAACAAGCATTCATTAAGTCATGTATAACATGCGTTAATGGTTAGCGTTAAAGTATTGCATAATGTGTTTGATGTGATTTAGAATAAGTAACGTATGTAACACCCAAAAGTGCATAAAGCAAAAAGGGATCGAGTTTACTCACAGCGATTGAAGTAGTGGATTGAAGGGAGCGCTAGAGCGGATAATAGCCTGAACAGTTATTCATAACATAAGCGAAAGTCGGCCCGTAAAATAGGGTGAAGTGTCAGTGGGTCGAACAGCAGTCCGATCGGGTGGCCGGTCGTTCAGGTGACAGTCCGTTTGGTCGGTCGTCCGATCGGGTGACCGTTCGAGTGGACTGTTACCTCGTTTGGGATGGATGTGTTTGTGTATGATGGCTTGTCTTTTGAAGTTTTCGTTGTAGCATTGTGAAAACTTAGAAGTATCTCCACCTTTCAGGTCGATCGATCGAACGACTGTTCGATCGGGCGACAGTCCGATTGGTTGGACACTTTTAGCGAGAACAAGTTCACAGCAGGTTGTCACTCGATCGGATGGTAGTCCGATCGGGTGGCAACCCTGGTGCATTGAACATGTTGAAAATTGTTTTAAGTATTGAAGTTTCGAAACATCACATGGTCGGATGGTCGGTCGATCGGGTGGCAACCCGATCGGACGGCGATCTGTTCGCCGTTCCAAAACCTTTGAAGTTTGAACTAAAAGTTAAATTTGGGGCCAAGGTTCAAGCCGATCGGGTGGCAACCCGATCGGGTGATAATCCGATCGAACAGCAGTCCGATCGGGCGACACTCCAACCTGGTTGACCTGATCGTCTTCTTCCTTGGTCATTTTAATAGTTTGTCGCTTTATCGAGATGATTTGATAACGCATTAGACAATAGAAACCTCGTCACGACTTAGTAACCTGATCAGACAGGAATCACCCAAATCCGACTAGTTACTGTTCGAGACGGTGTCCCAAGTTTAACCTGAAATCGGTAATCTCATGGATAGAATCCAGATCTTGAACCAACACAACCACAAGGATGAGTAGAAGATTAGAACAAGCTCCGATTCTATCGGTTTTGAGTGCATTGAGTGTAAAAGAGTTGAAAGAAAGTTAGAAACCATCTTTCAATCCTTTTTCACCATGAATATGTTTAGATCTATGAAAGATCTTTGTTTATTCGTGTGGAAATCTTTCAGATCTAAGTTGTTCTTGGTGGATTGAAGTCAAAACATGAAGTTCATAAGAACACCATGATGACATCATCCTAGAACACCTCAAATCTAGTGATTTCATGGTTAAAAGTTAAGATTCAAAAGATAGAAAGGTGTGGGAATGCGTGTAGATCAAGGAAGTACAAGATTTAGGTGGAAAACTTAAAAGAATCGCGAGAAATCTGAAGAAAAGCGGGCAAGAACGCTGGTCGGATGAGAGGTGCCAAAAATGGTAAGTTTGATGTTGACAGGGGGAGGGGGTTATTTATAGGCATACCATAAAAGGAAAGGAGTGAAGGGGGCTGGTCGATCGAGCGGGTACCCTGGTCGGGTGGCAGCCCCATTGAGTGGCACCTCGATCGGATGGCTGTCCGATCGAGTGGCAGCGCGATCGGCTGGGCATTCGATTGGAGGGCACAGCGCGACAAGTTTTGCTAATTCGATTTCGATTACGAGCGTTGCGATGTGATAGAGTTTCCTAGTCAAATTACTTTTAATCCCAACTACTATATCAACATACAATCATCCTTATTGCATATTCGTTTAGCGTTTGCGATTCAATTGCGATTGAGTTTCGATTGCGTTTTGATTGATCACCACAACATAAATAAACATGCACAAGTAACACATAAGGCACATACACACATAAGAACAGTAACCAGATTGCGTAATTCGAGTTGCGAATGCGATTGCGATAGCGATAAAGCGATAAATCATGCGATAAATATCGATAAATGATAATTATTAATAGGTACTCCACATAATACAACTAAAGTGATAATAAAATTAGACTAATTATAAGTCAAACAAGTCAAAACAGGAATAGAGCAAGGAGCGACAGATCGCAATTAGCAATATTTTCTCTCTTTGACTTCAATCTTGACTTTGACTTTCAAAACACGGGGTGTTACAGCCTCCCCTAGTTGAGGGAATTTCATCCCGAAATTAGGCCGAAGCCGTAACAAACAACTGCGGACACTTCGCCTTCATGTCGCTTTCGAGTTCCCAAGTGAACTCTGTGCCTCGTTTGCCTTCCCATCGGACTTTCATAATAGGAATGCGCGAGCGTCTGAGCTGTTTGGTTTGGCGATCCATGATTTCGACAGGCTTCTCCACGAAGTGTAGTGTTTCGTTTACTTGGAGGTCACCGAGAGGTACAATTAAATCATGCTCAGCCAGGCACTTTCGGAGGTTTGACACATGGAAAGTCGGGTGGACATTACTAAGTTCCTCCGGTAGTTCGAGTCTGTAGGCGACTTTTCCGATCCTTTCCAGAATCTTAAAAGATCCAACATATCGAGGCGCTAGTTTCCCTCTCTTGCCGAATCTGACCACACCCTTCAAAGGTGATACCTTTAGGAGTACGTAGTCGCCAACGTCAAATTCAAGGGGTTTGCGTCGTCTATCGGCGTAACTATTCTATCGACTCCGAGATTTCAACAAATTGTCTCGGATTTGGAGAACCTTGTCAGTCATTTCTTGCAATAGCTCAGGACCAGTTAATTGCGAGTGACCGATCTCGTGCCATACAATTGGCGATCGACATTTTCTTCCGTATAAAGCCTCGAATGGTGCCATTTGAATGCTGGAATGATAGCTGTTATTATACGAGAATTTGACTAATGGAAGGTAAACATCCCAATTACCACCGAAATCTATGACACACGAACGGAGCATGTCTTCAAGAGTATGAATCGTTCTTTCAGTCTGACCGTCGGTTTGAGGGTGGAATGCGGTACTTAGATTAAGCGTAGTACCGAGAGCCGCTTGAAACGTTTCCCACAGACGTGAGGTAAACCGAGCATCATAGTCAGAGATGATATCAGGAGGCATCCCATGTCGACAAATGATCTCATCGGTGTAGATTCGGGCTAATCGTTCTACCTTGTAGTCTTATCGTATTGGCAGAAAGTGAGCAGATTTGGTCAAGCGGTCAACAACAACCCAGATGCTGTCGTGACTTGATGGTGTGCGTGGAAGTTTCATTATGAAATCCATAGCTATACTTTCCTACTTCCACATAGGGATCAGGGGTTTTTCAAGTAAGCCAGATGGTCTTTGGTGTTCAGCTTTGAACTTTGAGCAAATCAGGCACTTTCCAACGTAGAGAGCGATATCCTTTTTCATGCCCGGCCACCAGTACTTGTAGCGTAGGTCCTGGTACATCTTATCGGCACCGGGATGAATAGAATACCGGGATTTGTGGGCTTCATCCATTAAAATCTGTCGTAAATTGGTCCGCTTAGGGATCCAAATTCGGTCCAAAAAGTGGAATATCCCATTCGACTTATTTACAAGCTGAGCTCCATCGTGATAGATTCTTTCCTTCTTCAAGGTGCGTTCATTAAAACAGGCGTGCTGAGCTTCGCGGATGATGGTTTTGAGATCATATTGGGCTTGGATATTACAAATGCTGAGCAGATAACTTCGTCTACTGAGAGCGTCGGCAACGACATTTGCTTTGCCAGGATGATAACGAATCTCACAGTCATAATCGTTGAGAAGTTCTACCTATTGGCGTTGACGCATATTAAGTTCCTTCTGGTCAAAGATATTTTGTAGGCTCCTATGATCGGTGAAGATCGTACACTTGGTACCATACAGGTAGTGTCGCCAAATCTTTAACGCAAAAACAACTGCGCCTAGCTCGAGATCATGGGTTGTATAGTTCTTTTCATGGATATTGAGCTGACGAGATGCGTAAGCAATGACCTTGTCTCGTTGCATGAGGACACAACCAAGATCAAGGTTCGAGGCATCGCTATAGACGATGAAGTCGTCGTTTCCGTCGGGTAAAGTGAGCACGAGAGCATTGCAGAGCATGTGCTTGAGGGTTTGGAAAGCAGACTCTTGTTCAGTTCCCCAAACAAAAGGCTTGTCTTTATGCGTGAGAGCAGTAAGCGGCACAACGATTTTTGAGAATCCTTCGATAAATCGTCGATAATAGCCCGCTAGTCCAAGAAAAGAACGAACTACAGACGGGTTCTTAGGTGTAATCCAACTCTTGACTGCTTCAATCTTCACGGGATCGACATGGATACCTTAACTATTGACAATGTGGCCAAGAAATTGAACCTCCTCCAGCCAGAATTCACACTTGGAGAACTTGGCGTAGAGTTGATTTCCCAGGAGTAGCTCAAGAACCAAACGTAGATGTTGCGCGTGTTCGGCTTTCGACTTGGAATAGATCAAGACATTATCGATGAACACGATGACGAAACGGTCGAGATATGGTTTACACACGCGATTCATTAGATCCATGAAAACCGCGGGTGCGTTGGTTAAACCAAAAGGCATAACAACGAACTCATAATAGCCGTATCGAGTGCGAAAAGCAGTTTTGGGTATATCCTCCTTTTGGATGCGTAGTTGGTGATAGCCTAAGCGTAGATCGATCTTCGAGAAACACGTAGCACCTCGCAGCTGATCAAACAAATCATCAATGCGAGGCAGGGGATAGCGATTCTTAATAGTCAACTTATTCAATTCCCGATAGTCGATGCACATCCTGAACGACCCATCCTTCTTTTTAACGAAAATGACTGGCGTGCCCCACGGAGAGGTGCTCGGGCGAATGAAGCCTTTATCAAGTAATTCCTGAAGCTGACTCAAGAGTTCGCGCATTTTGGATGGAGCGAGTCGGTAGGGAGTTTTGGCAACAGGGTTTGCTTCAGGAATGAGGTCGATACGAAAGTCGATATCACGACTTGTTGGTAGTCCGGGAAGATCCTCAGGAAAAATGTTAGGAAATTCTCGAACCACTGGAACATCGTTTATGCCTGGTCTTCCTTTCTTTTCCTTCTTTGCTACTACAATATTAGCCAAGAAAGCTCTGTATTCCTTGCGGAGATACTTGCTAGCTTGGACACATGACATGAGCTTGAGACCCTTCGAAGCATTTTCGCCATAAACACACAATAAATCACCATTCGCGAGCGAGAATCGAATCATCTTATCGAAGCACACAACTTCAGCATGGTTTTCACGAAGAAAGTCCATGCCTACTATGACGTCAAAATTTCCGAGTTGCATCGGAATAAGATCGATTGGGAAGATGTGATTGTTGAGTTCAAGAGTACAATCACGAAGAACAGAATTGACGGCGACATTTCTTCCGGTGGTGACTTAAACATCGAACGCCAAGGGGAGATGGGAGCGCTTACGACTAAGGAGCTTCTCAAATTCAAACGACACAAAGCAGTTATCGGTTCCAGTATCAAACAAACACGAAGCATAAATACCATTCACAAGGAACGTACCATTGACCACGTTGTTGTCAGCCTGGGCTTGGCGCACATTGATGTTGAAAGTTCTGGCGTGGGCGGCTTGTTGCTGTTGCTGTTGAGGCTGCTGCTGGGGCTCTTGTTTCATAACCCTGTTCAGGCACATGTTCGCGAAGTGGTTGGGATCTCCACACGTGAAGCAGACTTTGGCGTTGATCGCCAGTGCCTGAGCTGCTTGTTAGCCTTGAGGAGCTGGAAGCAGAGCTTGATGAGCAATGGCTTGGGCTGGTGCTTGCCAGTACGACAGTTGGCGGTAAAGTGGCCATACATGTTGCAATGCACGCAGAATCGGCAGGCAATACCCACCGGGTGATGATAAGTACAGGTCGGGCAAGCCGGGTGGGGACCGGTGTATGCACGCTTTACGGGTGGTGCATAGATGACTGGAGCTGATCGGTGCTGAGATTGCTGTTGAGCCGGTACAGCTTGAAGTGGAGCAGCAGTGGTGGTGACAGCACAGTTCTTGTTGCTGGAGCTGCTGTTGTTGTTTTCTTTTTACGGTGTGAGGACTTTGACGATTGAGCGGTGGCGGTTTCGGTAGCTGGTGCGGCGGTGGCTTGATGCAGGTTCTTCGAATTTTATCCCAAAAACCAGCTTTGACTCGCTTGTCGTTGATTTCAGCGGCAAGCAAGTAAGTTTCTTCGATTGTTACTGGTTTTGCAGCATGCACAAAATCTGCAACACAGTCTGGTTGAGCTCGAATGTATTTCTTGATTGCCATGTCGGGCGTCTTCACTTGATCGGGACAGATGATACTGAGCTGCTTAAAGCGAGCAGTCAGAGCTGCGTTCTCTCCATCCTTCTGCTTGATATGCCAGAATTTGCCCTCCAGCTTTTGGCGTTCATGGGGAGGGCATAATTCATCCATCATAATGGCCTTTAGCTCTTCCCACGTCAGCTCATAGGCAGCGTCATTTCCGTGTTTGTTTCTTTTGGCCGTCCACTAGTCTAATGCGCAGGACTGGAAGACGCCGGTAGCATTCAGAGTACGGAGATTTTCAGGACATCCACTCTGGCGCAGAGTGACTTCGACGGAATCAAACCATTGAAACATAGCCTTTGGGCCATCTTCGCCAGTAAATTCCTTTGGACCACAAGCTTTGAACTGCTTGAAGCTGAAGGCAGTCTTGGAAGTAGCTTTAGGAGCTTCGGTTCAGGACTCTTCAGACGATTTGCTCACATTCTCGTATATTTCACTCACGATCAGAGGAACAACCTTTGCTAACTGCTTTGCGACGATAGCAGTAAGGCGTTTGTCTCTCTGTTCTTGGCGAGTGATTCGTGGGTGACGGGGTCTAGATGAGGGTCCTGTTGACATTGTCTGCAACAGACATCGTCTTGGGTCTCAGACATAGTATAATCGAATCTCACCTCACACGTCTAATACTACTTAAAGCTCAAGAATACAGTGAAACATGTATCACATAAACACATAGGCAAATAATCACAGATTCACATAAGCACAGAAGTACGTAAGCACGTAAGGCACAAAAACACAAAAGCACAGAAGCACATAATTATAGAAGCACTTAAGCACAAGAGGCAGTCAGAATACAGAAACCTATCATTCAAAGTCCGCGAGCGTTCGAGAATAGCGATCGCGAATAACATCTCGAGTAGTATAGTATAAGCGTGTAACATAGCATGAGGTCGTCCACAATTTAGCGATTTGTCAGCGTTTTGAGGTAGATAAGTAGGGCGAGTCGTATGTGTCGATCAAAGCGATAGCGAAAATCAAATAAATCACCAACAATTAAAACATACAAACAGGTAAATACACACGTAAACACATAAAAGCGACGAATATCAGAGTCAGCAGTTGCGGGCTCAGAATCGAAACACATAAAAATTAAGAAATAGATTGTCTCAAGCTCGATAGACATTGACTACCCAAAGTGGTTCGACTATTCACAGGGACTTTCAGTACACACTTTGACCTTCGGGACTGTGCCCTCGCCTCGAATATGGGTGAATGACACGCATCCTTTCAGTTTCAACGTGACGTCAAGTCGTTGGAGTCCGTCGAGACTTTGGTGAGAGCTTTGTAAAACAATATAGAGATCGGAACAAGTCGTCAAGGTTCGGGTTTCACCCCTGACTTAACAACTTCGTTCCTATTTTGATAAAAAATAATAGGAGAATTATGCTTCGAAGTATGGATTTCACTCCTGGTTCAACGCAAATTCTCGTGTTTATAGATAAAATGCGGGTTGAACAAGTAACTTAGTCGAGTGTTTGCGGTTTTCACACTTAATCTCGACTTAATCGCTCCTTCATATATGAAAATTCAAGTGTAGTGATCGTGTAGCGTGGGCGAGAATAGCGAGAAATAGCAAGTAAGCTCGTACATAATCCCTACAGGATATGCACAAGTCAGTCTGTTGGTTCCTAACTATAGACTTGGTCGTTTCTAAGACATCGACCCGGACTAGGTCGAGTCTTGCCTAATTCTCTATAGTTATGGCTCTGATACCAATCTATCACACCCCAACCGATGGCGGAAACATCAGGGCATGGCACTGAGCGAAACAGATTGTCCAGAAGTTTCCATAACAACTAAAATTACCAATTAATTAAGCAACATGTCCCATACCATGTCTTAAAAGATAACATGATTATTACAGACAAAATCTAGTCACATTATTCTGTTCCGACAACTCAGATTTCAAGTACAGACAATTGTTTATTGGTTTCTAGACCTTTCCTAGCCTCGATTTCACAGCAAGCAAAGCATATAAGCATCCTAAGCACCTGCCACATACGTTAAAGTAAAAGTCAATACACATAGTGTAAAGGTGAGCATACAAGTTTGATAATAGCATATAGAGTTCGAAATCGTTACGCATAACCAGCACGTACACAGTGTAAAATGAGGCATGTTAGTTATCGACATGAAACTATCAATAACAATGACTGCGAGTTGACTGCCCAAGGCAGTTCGTATTGCATGATCACCACCGTGACCCATGTAATTAATTGTCCTTAACAACCCTTGAGTGAACAGGTGCTGAGTCCAAACAAATAGTACTATCGTTGCTAAGGCAGGTAGACAGCATTCCATGTGTAAACATAACAAACAAGCATTCATTAAGTCACGTATAACATGCGTTAACGGTTAGCGTTAAAGTATTGCGTAGTGTGTTTGATGTGATTTAGAATAAGTAATGTATGTAACACCCAAAAGTGCATAAAGCAAAAAGGGATCGAGTATACTCACAGCGATTGAAGTAATGGATTGAAGGGAGCGCTAGAGTGGATAATAGCCTGAACAGTTATTGATAACATAAGAGAAATTCGGCGTGTAAAATAGGGTGAAGTGTCAGTGGGTCGAACAGCAGTCATATCGGATGGCAGTCCGATTGGGTGGCCGGTCGTTCGGGTGACAGTCCGTTCGGTCGGTCGGTCATTCGATCGGGTGGCCGTTCGAGTGGACTATTACCTCGTTTGGGATGGATGTGTTTGTGTATGATGGCTTGTCTTTTGAAGTTTTCGTTGTAGCATTGTGAAAACTTAGAAGTATCTCTACCTTTCAGGTCGATCGATCGAACGACCGGGCGACAGTCCGATTGGTTGGACACTTTTAGCGAGAACAAGTTCACAGCAGGTTGTCACTCGATCTGATGGTAGTCCGATCGGGTGGTAACCCTGGTGCATTGAACATGTTGAAAATTGTTTTAAGTAGTGAAGTTTCGAAACATCACATGGTCGGATGGTCGGTCGATCGGGTGGCAACCCGATCGGACGGCGATCCGTTCGGTGTTCCAAAACCTTTGAAGTTTGAATTAAAAGTTAAATGTGGGGCCAAGGTGCAAGCCGATCGGGTGGCAAGCCGATCGGGTGACAATCCGATCGAACAGCAGTCCGATCGGGCGACACTCCAACCTGGTCGACCTGATCGTCTTCTTCCTTTGTCATTTTGATAGTTTGTCGTTTTATCAAGATGATTTGATAACACATTAGACAATAGAAACCTCGTCACGACTTAGTAACCTGATCGGACATGAATCACCCAAATCCGACTAGTTGCTGTTCGAGACGGTGTCCCAAGTTTAATCCGAAATCTGTAATCTCGTGGATAGAATCCAGATCTTGAACCAACACAACCACAAGGATGAGTAGAAGATTAGAAAAAGCTCTGATTCTATCGGTTTTGAGTGCATTGAGTGTAAAAGAGTTGAAAGAAAGTTAGAAACCATCTTTCAATCCTTTTTCACCATGAATATGTTTAGATCTACGAAAGATCTTTGTTTATTCGTGTGGAATCTTTCAGATCTAAGTTGTTCTTGGTGGATTGAAGTCAAAACATGAAGTTCATAAGAACACCATGATGACATCATCCTAGAACACCTCAAATCTAGTGATTTCATGGTTAAAAGTTAAGATTCAAAAGATAGAATGGTGTGGGAGTGCGTGTAGATCAAGGAAGTACAAGATTTAGGTGGAAAACTTACAAGAATCGCGAGAAATCTGAAGAAAGGTGGGCAAGAATGCTGGTCGGACGAGAGGTGCCAAAAATGGTAAGATTGATGTTGACGGGGGGGGGGGGGGTATTTATTGGCATACCATAAAAGGAAAGGAGTGAAGGGGGCTGGTCGATCGAGCGGGTACCCTGGTCGGGTGGCAGCCCAATCGAGTGGCACCTCGATCGGATGGCTGTCCGATCGGGTGGCAGCTCGATCGGCTGGCCATTCGATTGGAGGGCACAGCACGACAAGTTTTGCTGATTCGATTTCGATTACGAGCGTTGCGATGCGATAGTGTTTCCTAGTCAAATTACTTTTAATCCCAACTACTATATCAACATACAATCATCCTTATTGCGTATTCGTTTAGCGTTTGTGATTCGATTGCGATTGAGTTTCGATTGCGTTTCGATTGATCAACACAACATAAATAAACATACCCAAGTAACACATAAGGCACACACGCACACACATAAGAACAGTAACCAGATTGCGTAATTCGAGTTGCGAATGCGATTGCGATAGCGATAGCGATAAAGCGATAAATCATGCGATAAATATCGATAAATAACGATTATTAATAGGTGCTCAACATAATACAACTAAAGCGATAATAAAATTAGACTAATTTTAAGTCAAAGAAGTCAAAACAGGAATCGAGCAAGGAGCGACATATCGCAATTAGCAATCTTTTCTCCCTTTGACTTCAATCTTGACTTTGACTTTCGAAACACGGGGTGTTACAAGTTTGGTTGCAAAATACGCATAAACGCGTATTCTGACCGAAACTATGACTCGTCACTACGCCTAATTAACGTGGTAATCAGTAGGTATAGTCACAAGAGACTATAACCATCGTGATTACGCTCACGTTACGAAGTTCAAACGAACTTCGTGTTGACCATAAACTGGCCAATGCAGAAAGTCAAACACAGTTTGACTTTCATGCTTAAAACACATAAAAGAACAAAAGAATACTTACAACGGGTCCAAGAATGAAGTTTTGATCTGAAAATTCTCAGGTATGGAGTGTAGGAACTCCATCTTAGAAAATGAAATTAGATCAAGTGTGGGTTGCAAATGAAAGGCTTGGGGTTTATATAGATTTCGGGTAACCGTTAGGATCGTTCATCGAAAAACGAGCTTTGATCTTGTGCTTACACTTGAACCCACTGATTTGAATACCATGGGCACCTAAAAACAAGCCCATAGACTTGAAAATACCATTTGCAAACATGGGGAACAGCCGGAACAAATTTTCTACAGATCTGATGATCTTACATGCCCCACATAAGATGAGAGACCATCTTACGCGGCCCGCGAGGTCCCACTATCCAGAAATGTCAACTTTAGTCCCTGAACTTGAAAAAGATGCATTTTGATGCATTTTTGACACGTTTAAGCCCCGTTAACCCCATTTCAAGGCTCCAAAATGAAGTTAAAGTATAGGGAGCATGAAAAATTCTCAAAAATATCTCGTATGTCGGTTCGTTTGGTCGTACGATCGCGTTATTTGGTTAATTACGACGAAACACAAACGGACGCGAAAAACGATCCAAATTACGCGATGAATGGAATTTTATCATACAAAACACTAAAATAAAATATTATAATACTTAAATAAATTTTTGGATGTCCGGATATATTCAGAACGTAAGTTATGGCGAAAATGCAAACTTATGTACTTTTTGACGCTTTTATTCCCTGAATGACCAAAAAGTTTATTTTAGGACACCGAACCCCTCAAAGCCTATTTCTAAGCTATGTAAAGGATATTTAGGGTATGTTTAACTTATGTTAAAGTTCCGGAATGTCCGTTACAGTACGAATCGGCATACTTTTGTAGTTTGTCGAATTTAGTCCCTGTAAGCGAATAAACTTGATTTCAACACACGAAACCTTCCAAAAATTATTTCTAAGTTATGTAAAGGTTATTTAAGGTATGTGAATCCAATTTCATTGTTCTGGAGTGTTTGTTGCATTAAACTGATTACGTTTACACATCAGTTCGCGTATAACTTCCCAGAAAGCGATTTAGAGCTCGAAATCAAACAAGAATTGATATGTGCAAATGATACACATATTTATACAAATTCCAAGTATGAAATACAATATTTCATTGGTTTGGTATTTGTTTGATGGTTGAAATGACACAGGTGTTACATAAGGATACTTTCATTTCATTTCTGACTCCAGTTCTCACGTGTATTCAGGTCCTCTCTTGGAATCCCATTTTACTTTGACCAGAATCAACCTCTTGTGTTTGAGATTTTTGACCTTTCTGTCTTCTATCTGAAGAGGTTTCTCAACAAACTTTAGCTTTTCATTTACCTCTATATCTTGAAGAGGTACTACCAGCGATTCATCAGACAAACACTTTTTAAGATTAGATACATGAAACACATCATGCACACCAGCTAACTTTTTGGTAGTTGTAATTGATATGCGACTGGTCCTATACGTTGGATAACTGTAAATGGTCCTACATACGTTGGACTCATTTTTCCTTTCTTACCGAATCGAACTACTCCTTTCCTAGGAGAAACCTTCAATAGTACCTTGTCTCCAACTTGAAATTATAACGGCTTACGTTGATTATTGGCATAACTCTTTTGGCGATCTCGAGCTATTTTCAGTCTATCCTTGAGTTGAGTTATCTTGTCGGTGGTTTCCTGCATAATCTCGGGACCTGATAATTGACTTTCTCCTATTTCTGCCCAACACACTGGGTTCGGCACTTTCGTCCATAAAGTGCTTCGAATGGGGCAACATTGATGCTTGTGTGATAACTGTTGTTATAGGAGAATTCTATTAGTGGTAAATGGTCGTCCCAATTTCCCCCGAAGTCGATAACGCATGCCCTGAGCATGTCTTCTAAGGTTTGGATCGTCCTTTCACTTTGTCCATCTGTCTGGGGGTGGTATCCTTTACTTAAATTTAATCGCATCCCCATTGCTTGTTGAAACTTGTCTGAAAATGCGAAGTGAAACGACTATCCCTATCTGACACAATGGAGAGTGGAACTCCATGTAGTGATACTACCTCGTCTATGTATAACTTAGCTAGTCTTTCCATAGTAAAGTTTCCTTCATTGGTAGGAAATGAGCTGATTTGGTTAATCAAACTACAATCACCCAGATTGCATCATTACTTTTCCTGTTTTTGGGTAGCTTAGTGACAAAGTCCATTGTTATTAATTCCCATTTTCATACAGGCATTTCTAACTGTTGAAGTAAACCTGAAGGTTTCTGGTGTTCTGCCTTAACTTGTGAACAGGTTAAATACTTAGAAACGTAACTGGCTATCTCCTTTTTCATTCCTATCCATCAGAAGTTATTTCTCAAATCTTGATACATCTTGTTATTACCAGGATGCATCGTATACCTAGATTTATGGGCTTCCTCTAATATCTTATTTCGTAAGTTTCCTTGTTTAGGTACCCAAATTCTTTTCTTGTGGAATCTCCAAATTCCATCAGTTCCTTGCTCTAATTCTTTTATCCGTCCTTTCATTCCTTCATCGTCATCCTTGATTGCTGTTTCCTGAACACTTTTCAGTTGTTCCATTAAATCTAATTACGGGTTTAATCTAAGAGCACGAACTCGTCTTTGTTTCTTATGCTACTTACGACTTAAGGCATCTGTTACTACATTTGCTTTTCCTTTGTGATATTGAATATCACCGTCGTAATCACTTAATATTTCCATCCACCTTCTTTGTCTCATGTTTAATTCTTTCTGCCCAAATATATATCTTAAGCTCTTATGATATGTATAAATATTAAACTTACTACCATACAGATAATGTCTCCAAATTTTAAGGGCAAAAATTATTGCTCCTAATTCTAAATCATGAGTCGTGTAATTTTCCTCGTGCTTTTTCAATTACCTTGATGCATATGCAATCACCTTTTTGCGTTGCATCAACACACATCCTAATCCTAGCTTAGAAGCATCGCAGTAGACTTCAAAATCTTCTGTTCCTTCTAGTAAGGCAAGAATTGGAGCATTTGTTAACTTCTGCTTTAGAATTCTAAAGGCTTCTTCCTGTTTAGGTCCCCATTCAAACTTAACAGTTTTACAGGTTAACTTGGTTAATGGAATGACTATCTTAGAAAAGTCTTGGATAAAACGCCTATAGTATCCAGCTAATCCTAGAAAACTTCGGACTTCTGTTGTTGACTGCGGGACTTTCCAACTTGTGATAGCTTCTATCTTGGAAGAATCTACGTGAATGCCTTCGTGATTAACCATGTGTCCTAGAAATTGCACCTCTTGTAACCAAAATTCACACTTAGAAAATTTGGCGTAAAGCTTTTCTTTTCTTAACAGGGTTAAGAGTGCATGCAGGTGCTCACCATGTTCATCCTGGCTTTTGGAATAAATAAGTATACCGTCAATGAAGACAATTACAAATTTATCCAAGTACGGCTTACAGATCATATTCATCATATCCATGAATGCTGTAGGAGCATTTGTTAATCCAAATGGCATGACTGTAAACTCGTAGTGACCATACCTAGTTCTGAAAGCAGTTTTAGGTATGTCTTCTTCCTGTACCTTCAATTGATGGTATCCGGAGTGCAAATCTATCTTAGATAAGTACCTAGCTCCTTGAAGTTGATCGAAAAGATCATCAATCCTAGGTAACGGGTATAGATTCTTAATGGTAACCTTATTCAATTCTCTATAATCGATACACATTCGAATCGAACCATCCTCTTTTTTCACGAACAACACCGGTGCTCCCCAAGGGGATGAACTGGGTTGTATGAATCCTTTCTCTAACAATTCATCTAACTTCTTTTTCAGTTCTAACATTTCGGTTGGCGCTAAGCGATAAGGTGCCTTAGCTATTGGAGTAGTTCCAGGTATTAGATGAATTCTAAATACTACTTCCCTATCTGGTGGTAATCCAGGTAGATCTTTTGGGAATACATCGGGGTATTCCAATACTACTGGAATTTCCTGAAGTTCTTTTACCTTAGTGTTAATGATTACTGAAATCATATACACTATTCCTTGTTTCTGTTTGTAACTAGCGACTTTCATTATTAAAATGAACTTCATTGATCTGCGGAGCCTATCTCCTGTAATTCGAATTATTTCTCCTGTTGGTGTATGAATTTCTAAGGAATTCTGATCACATAGGATTCGAGCATGGTTGGCTACTAACCAATCCATTCCTAACACGACATCGAATCCTGCTAATTTCATAGGTAGAAGATTTGCCGAGAATTTATGACCTGATAATTCTATCTTACCTTCTTGAAGTACCTTATCTATACTGATAGGGTTTCCGTCTGCCGTTTCTACCATATAAACTTGTCTAAGTTTGGCTAAAGGTTGCTTAAGAGCTTGGCAGAATGAAGTATTTATAAAACTTTGGTTTGCACTAGAGTCAAATAATTCTTTTGCAAAAACGTCATGGACAAGGAACGTACCAGCTATCATGTCCGGAATCCAATCTTCTTCTTGCGTCATCAACTGAAAAGCTCTTGCATTTTTCTTATTAGTTCCATCGGCCGCTTTTGCTTTGTTGTCAGCTGTTTTGACCAATTTGGGGCAATTTGGCTTAAAATGTCCGACTTCTCCGCAATTATAGCAGACCGTGGACTTCTTCCTGCATTCCTCCTCTCGGTGACCCGACATTTTGCAGAAATTACAGTATGCCTTACATTTTCTGAAATGTTTTCTTTTGCAGTTACTGCAAAATGGCGGGGTGGAAGACTGTCCGGCTCCCTTCTTCTTGGAGTTACTACTATTACCCAAACGGAAACCTTGGGTAATTTTCTGAGCCAATTCCTTTTTCCTATTTTCTTCCCTCGTATGAACCAACCCGTCAGTTAAGGTGTTGGCCAATTCGACTACATCGTCCATTGTCTGTGGCCTAGTAGCCTTGACTATGTCGCGGATCTCGCTAATCAATCCCCAGATGTAGCGAGAAATAAGTACAGGTTCTGGCGAGGCCAGAGTCGGTACTATCCTTGCATACTCGAAGAATTTTGAAGTATACTCACGGCAATTAACATCCACCATCCGGTGGTTCAGTAATCGGTTTGTCATTTGTTCATTTTCGTATGAAGGACAAAACTTTCTTTCTACCAATTCCTTAAATTCTTCCCAGCTCATGGCATAAGCCACGTCACTTCCCTTAGCTTGTAGCACCGTGTTCCACCATTCTAATGCTTTATTTGAAAAGGTGGGATGCATACATTACCCTATCTTCTTCTGCGCACTTACTTATTTTGATCACAGCTTCTGTCTTTTCTAACCAACGTAGTGCAGCAGTTGCTCCCTAGTTGCCTGCGAATTCGATTGGCTTATAGGCGAGGAATTCCTTATAAGTGCAACCATTCGTTATTACCTCCATTTATGCTATAACTGAAATTATCATCGCAGGTGCGTTTGCTATGGTTGGCTTTGGAAGGTTCAACGGAATACTTGACAGCTGCGACAATTGCCCGGATAGCATTTGCTATACCCTGAGCAACTATATTTTTCTATATCTTGTCTATTGAGGAAATTTTCCTGATTATTTGGTTCCGATTGATTAACTTCATTTGCCGATTGGTTTACTGCATTATCCATCTGAATTATAGATATAACATACGGATTAATATCACAAAGATAAATGGCAAATAAACACAATATTGCAAACACAACTAAGTCAGCACGTATAACTAAAATCATCGACATTGCGACATTTCTATATATATATATATAATTATGCATCCATACAAGCCCTGTATTTACAGATGTTTTATTTATTTTATTACACATATATATATATATATATATATATATATATATATATTATTTTTTTCACATATTATTATTATACAAAAATTTCTACACTATGGTTAACGGTCTTCAGAAGGTAAACTCCCTTTCATCGTACTTCCAGGTGATATTCTCGCCCACGGTTCGGATCTGGTTCCCTGCATCCACCAATTCTTCGCCGTAGCGGCGCAGTTCAGCAACATTTTCCGGGTTCATGGGTGGAAAAGTAGCAGGGGCTGGTTCAAAATGTGGGTAATAAGGGTTTGGATTGTTCATCATGTTTTGGAAGTGCCAGTCATTGGTCCACCAATCCTCGATTTGGTCAGGTAGGGGCAGTGGGTTGACAGTGGGTTCAGGGATGGCAGGTTCCAAGTTTACTGGAAGTTTATTTTGAATGGGAATGTTCACGAGGTTTTCATCGGCTGGCCCAAAAAGGTCGCAGTTTGCCAGTTTCCTGTCGAGTTCCTCCCAGGGTGGTAAGGTTGGGGCTTGGCCAGAACTTTCCCCCACTTATTTCTCTTTTCCCTTTGGCTCAATGTTTTTCTTCACTTTTTGAGCTGCATGTTTCTTCTTGTTCCCCCGTTTCCAGTCTAAGAGTCTCCTTATCTTTTTGGGTTTGGGTTTCCTGGGCTTGGAACACCATTGGCTCCTCTGTGTCAGCCTGGTAACCGGACTGATTCCCGGTAGTCTCTATATCAGTAGAATGTATTTTGAAGTTTCGGAGAGCCTCTGATAATTCATTCATGCTATTAGCCACATATAAGGAAACACATAATTCCAAATTAAATTTTAATTACTGTAAATTTAATTTTCACAGAAACACAAAATTGCAAACTAAAATTCAAGTATTTTTCAAATACTTAATTAACTTAAACCAGTGGCTCTGATACCACCTTTTCTATCATGGCCCCCGACCCATTTTGCCCGGTTCAGAAGCCGCGGGACAGAAACCCGTGGTATTGGTATTTAACTGGCAGCGAAAATTTTAACAGGATCGTTTAAACTGAAAACACCGAATTATTTTATTATTAATATCGGGGCAAAAACCTGTATTTTACAAGAAAGGAATTTCATTGGGAAATCCCCTGAGTACAGAAAACATGTTTTATTTATTTACTGAGCCACTTCATTCAAGCTGGAGTGGTACACGACACTTTCCCTTTTTCACAATAAATCACCTGAAACATGTTTTAAAAAGATTTGATCAGCGAAAAATACTGGCGAGTGCCTTCAATTTGTACAAAACGACACATTGTTATAATTTACAGTATTAAGAGCGATTACAATTGCTTCTATTTTATAATTAGCTGACCCAGTTGTCACTCGACCGGATCTGTGACTGTGGTCATATCACTATTGGGTCCGTTCACCCAAAGTGACGTTATCACTATTTAGGTCCGTTCACCTAAAAGTGACGCCAGATAAGTAATGTATACAAAACCCCACTTA
This sequence comes from Helianthus tuberosus, assembly GCA_030545235.1. Taxonomy (NCBI): domain Eukaryota; kingdom Viridiplantae; phylum Streptophyta; class Magnoliopsida; order Asterales; family Asteraceae; genus Helianthus; species Helianthus tuberosus. Next base: position 102,940,203 of record CM060418.1, read on the forward strand.
CTGTCAGTAATTTAAGATAACAAAGACTTAATCACTGTAAATATAACGGGAAAACATTTAGGGTTTTGGAAAGCACTTTGATAAAAACAGAATGACTCACATTGCAGATTTAAACGATCACAGGTAGCCTACCGGTTATGCGGGTAAACCTAGTAAAAATATACAATGCAAACGAAACTAGGTTAGTAACTTAATTGAACATTTACGATAATTCAAGAGATCGAAACCCTCACGACGAATGACAAAGTATAACCCAATGTGGGCAACACTTAAACATCCATCGGATCGGTTTTAATCGATCGGACATTGTATCGTAGCAGTGAATGAGTTATTACCCTGTTATCGTAGCAGTAACTTGAGATTTTGATTATATTGAAAAGAAACAGACGATTGAGGGGTGAAACGAACATAATTTTTCATCGAAATATGCAAATTGTTCAAGTGCCAACCCCTGGAATTTATAGCCAAATTTAGTCGCTCCCGCGTGTCGCGACAGATTCCCGGGTTTCTTCCGCGTGTCGCCTGAGATGACCACCTAACCTATGGTAGCCTTGTGTCGAGTATAGCCCTGGTGAGTTGGCAAAAAATCGAAAATACGTGTTTTATAATTGTTTTGAACGAATAAACTTAATTAGGGGATCCCCCTTGAGTTTTATGGGGCCCTGATGCTAGTTTCGTCTGTTTTTCCAATTCCGGGTCGCACCGTGCCACTTGGGGGTTTTAATTAGGGTTTCTTAGTGTGCCTTTTTAGAATAGAAATTAGAAAATTTTGCGAGGAACCAATCTGGCCGCAAGAAGATTGGAACCTCGCTAATGAAGTCATTCAACCCATGAGATGGGAAGAGGAGATTCGAGAACCTTCCCCTATCAATGTTGCCTTCGAGGTTCCGATAAATCACGCTCCCCCTCAAGAAGAGGTAGAAGAGGAACCCTACATCTCCCTTCCGAGGGAGATCGAAGAGATGCTCAATGACCTCTAATTGAGTATTTCCCGCAAAAGCTCAAGTCCCCCAACATCTAACCTTCGTAGATCTAGGAACGTAGCTTTAGGGTTGTTTAAAAAAAGATATCGGGGAGTCATTCTCAAGATCCTATCTATCTTAGGCTAATGTAGGTTTGTAATTTTTAATTTCTTGTAAATATTTTTATTTTTAATGAAATAGAGGATTGGATGATGGTTATTTAAAAAAATGTGTTAAAGAAAGTGGAAATACCAGAAAGGTGACGAAAAATGGAACCCATGCACGTAAATCAGAGGTCTCCCGACTCATAAACTGCAAAACAGTGGCTGCAGCACGGGGTCGTGCTCACCAGCACGCCCCCGTGGCCACCCCACTGTAAGTCTTCTGTTTAAAGTTTGTTACTGGCACTTTGGACATGGGGTCGTGTCCCCATAGCACGCCCCCATGCTGCAAGTGCCAGTAACAATTTTTTTTTCTATTTTCACACTTTTTACACATTTTACCAAAATAAATCCTATTTGGGACATATTAAGGGCAATGTGTAATTTAAGTGGGGGGGGGGGGGGGTTGATAAAAACCTTGAATTGTTTGTCCTGAATCAAGCTTTACACAAAACTCGCCTTGGAACCGCTAATCACTCCTGACTTTTTTTTTCAAAATTTTTTTAATTTTCTTTTACTTATTTTGGTTTAGTTGGTTAAAATAAGTTCTAAAAAATATGTTTTTTATGAACTTACAACTAATAACATCGTGATAAAAAGAACCAGTTTAGAAACTTACGAAAACGGGTATGACAAATCTTTGTATAATTTGATTATATATGCATTTTTACACTATAACCCCCTTTTCCCACAAAAGTGAGTTTTGAGCCATTACCGAGCATACAAATATACATCTATACTAATTGCTCAATTTTCGTTTCTTGTGTGAATAGCCCGTTTGGTTCTCATGAATCTAGAACTTGACGATGCGATACGTTCCAAGTCCTTACCGACAAAAATCCAAGTAAGTAAATGATGGAGGCATTAGGATTAACCTATTTTTCAAACTAAAACCTTTATTTTTCTTTGCTTTACCCAAAGACATCCCCCTAGTTAAACCCTTTGAACCTTAAAAACCTTTTCATTTCCAAACCCACAAAAACAAACCTTTTCATTTTTCACCTTTCATTTTTGTAAAACTATCGGTATTGAAATTACAATTATGACTCAGTTTCAACTTTGGCAACCCAAAAAAAAAAGAAAAATTTGCCAAAGTATTTTTTGCTAAGCCACAAAGCAATAGAAAAACCGATAATTTACGCTTCTCACCCTTTTCAATAAGACATACCAAACCCGAACCACCACCTACCCTTCAAAAGCCCTCCTGATATTTACAAGGATTTAACGTCAAAAGGAGGAGGTTTGATTGATTGTCAAGCCTATGGTAGGAGTAAGTTCCAAAACCGGGCACGAGCGTTTTCACTTAATACATCATCGGCTGAGTGTTGAGTGACCACTTGTGAGGTGTGTAAATTTGTATATAACTAAATAGAATTTTATAAAGGCATGTTATGGCCAAAGTAAATAATTTTTCTTAAATTGTGTTTTAAATAAATCATGACGAATAAGATTGTAAATAAAATAAAACAAAATAAATTTAGAACTTGGATTCCCAACACTCTAAAGATGAGACCAAAACCTTCTCTTCTACCTATTCCGTTTGGGTGTGTAAGCTATGTAATAGAGTTTTGCTTGAGGACAAGCAAAGATTCAAGTGTGGGGGTATTTGATGTGCTTAAATACAACATATAAATTATATCAAATATGGCGTGAAATCAACCCTTTTTCAGTACTAATGTTGGAAAAAGCTTGTTTTTATGTTCCTTTTTAATTTACGGGGTCAAAAGAGCTTAAATGTGCAAAAGGAACAAAAGGACAACAAAAAACCAACATAAATACAAAGAAGGAGGAATTGACGCAACTCGCCAAGCCCTAATTCCCATCCAAACCTCAAGAATAGCAAGATCAGAATACCTGACACGGGGTCGTGTCCACCAAACACGGGTCGTGTCCGAGGCTGGATGATGTGCGGAAAAAAAAGACAACAGCAAACTGGTAGCCAACACAGGGTCGTGCTAAGCCAACACGGGGCATGGTCAACTCAAAGATTTTCAGAATCTGCAATAGTACATCAAGTACATTGGCCACGGGGCCGTGTCAGGTGGGCACGGGGCCGAGTTAGTACAAGATCTGACACTGCAGTTAATGAAAAAGAGAGAGAATGGCCAACATGGGGCCGTGTCAGGTGGGTACGGGGCCGTGTTGACAGTCTGTCTTCAGCTATAAAGAGGGAAACTTGCTTTCATTTCAACTCATCCCCTGACAAACCACTTCTCTCTCACTTGCCAACACTCCACCACCACTACAACACCATCATCCACCACCATCATCCATTTTCCATCTTTTAGAGTGTGTGTGTAGTCTCAGGATCCAAGATTGATAGTAAGAATCTTTTTCAAACAAAGGCCATGCTTGGCTAAATTCTTACATCACTTGGTGAAGACATATCTTTTATGTATTTCTTTTATGATTTCCAATCTTTGGTAACTTTTTAATTGGGTATGTATTAATGACTTTAATAACTAGTTTTTTTATCTAACATTCTTCATATGTTGTTGATTCACATATTCGTGTCTTTACGGTCTATATAAAGAGCGTTAATTGTGTCACACCCTGACTTTTGCGGAAGCGTATGATGTGCGACTTGCTCAATATCATTGCATTCAATTATAATAAGCAACTATATGATTAAAACATGATGTTCATCCATTCATAAGTTTAAAATGTTACAACACAATTCATTTAGGTTTCAACCATCAAATCCTCAAGTTATGTTACAAATCAAAAGTGGATGACATCTAAACTTGAAATTTACGTCTTGAAAACAACATCAGCGCCGAAGATCCATCTGGTTTCCTGAAATACATGTAATTTTGAAAACATCAACAAAAAGTTGAGTGAGTTCATGTGTTTCTGTACGAGTTTGAATAATCTTGTAAACAATTGTATGTATTTCTTTGTAATCCGGTATGAAAGCGTCTATTAACAGATCATTAATGTGTAGCTAAGACATTAATATGTGTGGTATGTAGGAAGTGCTCAAACCTAGTGAATTTCCTCTGGTCCATCCGGTGGGAACGACAGAGTCACCACATGCGGCCACACAAGGACCCATGGGTGGGGCTCGCTACACCCAGATAGATCTACCACTCATGCCCCTCGGTCTTAAACTAGATTAATGGCACTTAAGAGAGATACTACATCATCCACGTGATCTAATAGTTCATTCCTTAGCTAACCATACCATTGAAACATTTGAACTTTTGAAACATTGAAACATGTATTTCATCCCCGAGTTATAAAACAGAAAACAGTTAAAAGAAAAGGGGGACATGAACTCACTGATTTGCGTTCTTCTGTCTAGTAATTCAAGCTCCTTTCCACAGGTCGTACAACTACCTACATACATGCCATGTTTTATTAGACGGCTAGGTCGTGTAACGACTCTTAGTCTTAGTTGTTTATTAAGTCTTATTTTGGAATTCATGGTATTCTTTGAGTTACGTCTCAGATGTACATTATATAATTCCAAAGTATATAATTATTGGTTAATAATTATATTTATCTAATTATTTGGAAACTTGATAAAATAATATATTTTGACCTAGTTCATTTTGTAATCCTTTCATGAATTATTTCCCAAGTATGAGTATACTTGTACTTGTGTATCTTCACAAGTGTATTTGTGTATTTTTGCCAAGTATCTGTGGTGTATTCCAGTGTGTATTTGTATGTATGAGAATACGTATTTTTCTGGTATTTATTAAGTATTTTATACTTAATCCTGTATTTAATTTTCTGGAATATTGTTTTTAATCAACTAAAAATCACCAATTTATATTTTTAAAATATATGTATTTTAAGAAAACTTTTATAGAAAAATATCTATAAATCTTTCTTGGCAAAAATAATTATACTTTCGTATAAACCTCAAAAATAATATATTTTCAAGATTAACTTAGAAAATATTTATAATTCAATTTTTCACCCAAAATGTTCTTAGCTTGTTTAAGAAACTATATATTTTCTTCCATAAATAATATATGTTCCAATTGTTCAAGAAAAAATATATATTTTTCTTCACTAAAAAATAATATATTTTCTACTTGATAAATTATGATATATCTTGTAATACTTGTAAAAAAACATACTTTCCGTTCTTTTGGTTTCCAAAATACCGTTTAATTCGTTTGTCAAAATATATGAATTTAATCACGGAATATATATATATATATATAGTCCATAGTTCTTGTCCGGTTTGTCCAATATTGGGGTATAAATTATATATTTGTTTTCTTGGAATTTTGGAAATATTTTGTATTACAATCTTTGTATTTTGGTGAGTTATATTATTTTCAAGTTCCTAAAATAATATAACTAATACACATAATATACAAGTAACACACAAATTGTGACATCTAAATATATATTTTCTTAAATATATACTTAATCACTTTTATTTATCAAAAATCAACCTCCAATATTTGTAATTTTTGTAACAAAAATTATGGCAAATTTTTATATGAAAACCATGACTAAAATTTACTTGTAAACACTTGTTTAAAAATATTTTTCTAAGTGTTTAATTTCTACAAAATTTTTGCCATAGTTTCCCCTTAAAAATGGAGGTTTCCATGCTTTAAAAGCATATCATTTTCTTTTAAAATCATCATCAGTCATCAATAATCCAATCAAGACTTACCATGAGCCAAAAATATGAAATTTACACTATGTCATGAACTTGAAATTTTGTAAAAGTTTGTAGTAACTTCATATGTCATTTAGTAGGTTTAGTTACCTCTAAAAAACATTGTTTATACTTTTAAAAACTCATTCTTGAAGATTTTAGTTCTTCATAACTTATAACTTGTATGAAGATTTTCTAAAAATATTTCTTCTTGTATTTTTCTTATTACCAATACTTTTCTAACCTTGGTTTAACACCAAAAACATGTTTAACTTCTTTAAAAATCATGATCATGTAAATCTTGTAACTAACTTTGGTTTCTTGAAAATATCATTTTTGAAATCATCCATTCTCAAGACTTATATCATGCACCAATAATCATCATACACAAAAACAACCTCATTTTGAAGTTCACGATCCACATAAGGGATGATCATTATGATTTTCACAAGATTCATCCTCTCACTTGCTAGATCATGTGTTTAATCATCATCTAGCAAGCTTTTTATGATGATCAACATCATAAACACAAGAAATCATCAATCAAGTATCATACATACACTAGAACAACTTAGATTTTTATGTTATTAAGCTTTATGTGAATGATCATCTTCTTGTTTCTTTGGGTTTCATAAGATTAACATATTACATACTCTTTTAACCACTAAAATGAGAAGTAAAATCATGTGGTAAGGGGCTTACTACTAGCACAATGGCTAGGGAAGAAACTATGATGAAGAAGATGATGTAGGAGGTGGATAAAAGCTCTATGTGAAGGTCCTTCAAGTTCCAATGCTTCCTAGCTTCTTTACTATGCTTCTTGCACCTCTTGATCATCTTGGAATGCTTGTTAATGGAATGAAAATGAAGGTGGTGTGTGTGTGGTTTAAGGCCGAGAGCAAGGAAGGGAGGAAGGAGGGTGATGAAGTTGTGAAGTTGTGAAATGTGATGAATGAAGGTCTTGTGGGTTTTAAAGAAAATGCTCCAACAACATTTTATCTAGTGGTTCATGTGTCTCAAAAGTATTAAAAAAATCAAATAAATAAATGAAGGAAATCAAGGGGTGGGTCCCCTTTGGTGACCGTGAACATGAGGGGGGGTCTAGTTAGGTTGCAAAACTTACTTAGTTAAGTTAGTTAGGTTTTGAGGGAATTAGTTAGGATTATATGTGTTGTTATGTTTTAGGGTGTGTTATGATGTTCGGTGACCATAACTAGCTTCGTAACACTAAAACAGTGCTTCTGGTGTAAATTTGGTATTTCGGGTAATGTCCGGTTGTTCGGTTGGTTACCGGTTCGTTAAGGTGCTAAATTACGCAGTTTAGTGTGTTTTATGTTCCCTTTTATGACAGTTTTGATTCCCGAAACTTAGGAAGGTATTCTAGACCATTAAACCACATTTCTGCATTATTTTGATGTTTAAATGCTGAAAATTGCTGAATTTTATTGTTTTCTGCATAATTCTGCAGGTTTAGTGTGTTTCGGGCACTTTCCGACACTTTAATGAACACTAGGAAGGCAGTTTTGTAATCCCTACTTTCCTACACACTATTCTAGTGTAACTCTTGGTTTTGGGGCTCATTCTGTGTCTTAACATCATGTCTGCCTGGGTACTGAACTCCCGTCAGCACTTCTAGGTTGTCTGATAACTGTGCTAACTTTGTTTCGTGTACTAATTGAACTATATTGTGTTGCATGCAATAATGATAAATAATCTTGCATCATGTAATGCACTTGTATGTATATGACAGCATTCAGAAAATCATTCATGTCATTAATTAAATCAGGCACAGTCATTAATGCACAAATTATTGTTTAACATTGTACGGAATATGTGGAAAAGTGCCAGCTGTCACATTCACCCCCCATTAAAAGAATTTCGTCCCGAAATTCAAGCTGTTTTATCGGTTGCAGGGGAGTTGTGGAACAAGTGTGGATACTTTGATTTGTTTTGGTCTACACGCTCCCAAGTAAACTCTGGGTCATGATGTGAATTCCAATGAACTATGATAAGTTTAATACGACTTCTCCGTGTCTTGTGGACCTTCCAGTCCGTAACCGCTACGGGTTCTTTAGTAAATTGGAGTTTGTCGTTTGATGTGAATCCCGTCTGCGAAAATAACTAGTGTTTCCTATGTAGGGCTCTTCTTGAGATTAGACACGTGGAATGTGTCATGAACACTACTAAGCTCTTTTGAAAGCTTTAGTTTGCATGCAACGGTTTCGATCCTTTCCAAGATTTCAAAGGGTCCAATGTATCGTGGCTCCAACTTTTCACGTTTACCAAATCGTACCACGCCTTTCCAAGGCGAGACCTTCAGTAAAACCATATTATCAACCTCAGGTTCCAACGGTTTCTACCGCTTGTCGGCGTAATTCTTCTGTCTATCACGTGCTGACTTGATACGATCACGTATCTGAACGATTTTGCCTGTAGTTTTTCCCGAACCAACTCGGGGCCAATATACTGTTTATCTCCGGTCTCCGCCCAATCACAATGGGGATCGGCACTTACGTCCATACAAAACTTTAACCGGGGTGGCCTGTATGCTGGTGTGATAGCTGTTGTTGAAGGAAAACTCCACCAAGGGCAGGTGAGTATCCCAACTCCCACCAAAGTCCATCACACAAGCACGTAGCCTACCCTCCAATGTCTGAATCGTCCGTTTACTTAGGCCGTCCGTCTGAGGGTGAAATGCAGCACTAAGGTCCAACTGTGAACCAAAAGCTTGCTGAAACGATTGCCAGATTCTTGACACAAATCAACCATCCCGGTCGGATATGATAGATACAGGCACTCCATGTCGTGCCACAATCTCCCTGTGATATATCTCTGCTAATTTCTTCATGCTACCTTTCTCATTGATTGGTAGGAAGTGTGTAGGTTTCGTAAGTCGATCAGTAGTCACCCAAATCATATCGTGTCCTCTTTGTGTTCTTGGTTGCATTGTAATGAAGTCCGTTGAGATTTATTTCCACTTCTAGATGGGAATCTCAGGTTGTTGCAGTAACCCTGACGGTTCCTGGTATTCTGCCTTAACTTTGGCGCAAGTAAGGCAGTTTCCCACATATGTTGCAATATCGGCTTTCATCTTGGGCCACCAATAAAAATCCTTTATGTCTTGGTACATCTTGTCAGATCCAGGATGGATCGAGTAACTTAACTTGTGGGCTTCGTCCAGTATAAGTGCACGTATATTGCCGAAGGATGGTGCCCAAATTCGTTCCATGAAGTATAATGTTCCGTTTTCCTTTGGAACCAATTTCACTTCCATACCACGCAGTGATTCAACTTGTAGGTTCTCTGGTTTAAGTGCTTCATGCTGGGCTTCACGAATCCGAACTGTGAAATCAGTTTGTATCATCATCTCTAGGCTCACACCCTTAGAGGCTTTGTGCATTCCTTGCGACCCAAGGCGTCGGCTACCACGTTTTCCTGGACTGGGTGATACTAGATCTCACGATCATAATTGTTCAACGGCTTAACCCATCTACGTTGTCTCCTATTCAAATCCTTTCTGATCACAAAATGTGTTGCAAGCTCTTGTGGTCTGTAAAAAAAATCGCGCAACGAGCACCATACTAGAAATGACGCCAGATCTTCAACGCGAAGATCATAGCACCTAGTTCTAGGTTGTGCGTCGTGTAGTCCTTCTAATGCACCTTTAATTGACGTGACGCGTAAGCAATGACTTTGTCCTCTTGCATCAACACGCAACCAAGACCTTGTCAAGAAACATCACAATAAACTACAAATCCATCGGTACCGTCAGGTAAAGATAAGATAGGTGCATTGCAGAGTTTATTCTTCAACGTCTGCAAAGCTGTTTCTTGTTTCTCTCCCCAATTAAACTTCTTATCCTCTTTGGGTTAGGGACGTTAGCGGCTGAGTAATACTAAAAAAAATTCTCAATGAATCGTCTATGATAGCCCGCTAACCCCATGAATTGTCGTATCCTAGTTGGCATCTTGGGGGTTTCCCAATTCTTGATTGCCTTGATCTTGGCAGGGTCGACATGAATTCCATTCCCATACACCATATGAGTTAGGAATTGCACCTCGCGAATCCCAAAATTCGCATTTTTTGACAGCTTAGCGTACAACTGTCCCTTCTTCAGGTGTTCCAAGATGGCTCGCTGATGTTGCTCATGTTCTTCCTTGGTCTTTGAGTATATAAGGATGTCATCAATGAACACGATCACAAAATTACCTAAGTATGGCTTGCACACCCGATTCATGATGTCCATGAATACTGCCAGTGCATTTGTTAAGCCAAACCGCATGACAAGGAACTCGTAATGTCCATAACGAGTCCTAAAGGCCATTTTAGGGATACTTCTTCTTGTGTCCTCAATTAATGATATCATGTTCTTAAGTCCATCTTGGAATAGTAGCTGGAACCTAGTAGTTGGTCAAACAAGTCATCAATTCTCGGTAAGGGGTACCGATTCTTGATGGTTAGTTGTTTAACTCCCTGTAACCTATGCACAATACTTTTTGAGTTCCTCTCAGGTCAGGTTGCATGCACATACAAAAATTGTCGTCCTTCTTCCTAACGAATAACACTGGAGCTTCCCAAGGTGAGAAGCTCGGCCTGATAAATTCCCCTGCCTAGCAGCTCTTGCAGTTGCGTCGAAGGCTCCTGTATCTCGGATGGAGCTAGTCGGTAAGGCGCCCTTGCCAATGGTGCCGTTCCTGGCACTAGACCTATTCAAAACTCCACTCTTTGCTATGGAGGTAACCCAGACAAGTCTTCGGGAAAGTCTTCTGGAAATTCCTTTATAACGGGGATATCTCCTAATCTTGGCTCCTTGGTCTCCTTGTCGACAATATGAGCAAGAAGGCTATGCAGCCTTTTCGGAGACACTTATGCGCTCTTATAACCAATGTGAAATGCCACAGTCTTCCGCCTTATGAGGCCTAGCGTACTCGCATCGAAAGTATGAAGGTCGTGTACTATATGTTTTTCATCATTCGCAAGAGGGATGCGAACGATTTTCTCGTGACAAACCACTTCAGCTCCATTCTTGAATATCCAATCCATGCCGACTATGACATCAGAACTTCCTAAACCAGCTGGTAGCAGGTCGGTAGAAAACTCTTGTTTTCCAAGTTCCAGTGTACATCCCATAATAACTTCATCCTCTTCGACCTAATTTCCCATTCGCTAATTCTATTGAATAGGGAAGGGTGTCTAGCTTACTTGCTTCTAGACCAAGTAGGTTCTTAAATTCTATAGATACAAGGCTAAAGTCGGCGCCAGTTTCAATCAAAATGGATGCATGGTATTGGGTAATAAAGAACATACCCGTCGCAATATTCATGTCCTGGCGTGCTTCACGAGCTCCTTTCGTGAATCTCTTCCTCGTGCTTGGTCCTTCTAAGGGCAATCTTTCCTAAAGTGCCCCGTGTCACCACATTTGAAGCAACCTGGAACTCTATCATTACCGTTTCCGCCTTGGTTGTTGTTGTAATTTCCATCTTGGTTGGCATACCTTGCCCAACAGATATCCTTGTTGTGTCCCGATTTTCCACACCTGTCGCACTTAGGTCTCTGGCATCGACCTTCATGGTAAAACTTGCATTTGTCACATCTCGGCTTAGTCCCCAAATAAACCTTTCCTCTAGCCTCATTGGTGGCTCCAAAAGCTTTCGTCCCACGAGGCGGGTTTGCTTTCCTTCTTTTGTTTGCATTTTGGTTGTCATGACTTGCTGGGGTGCCTTTCTTCAGGTTTGAAAACTTTCTTTTACTTCCATCCGAAGAAGAATCCACATGCGTCTCCTTCTTCACTAGGATTTCATTTGATTTCTCCATCGTTACTCCGCCCTCGGTAGGACCTAGGGCAAAAGTTATCGCCTGGGCGATTCCCATTATGGTTCCTCTTAGTCCGCCGCTGTTTGCTGTGTTGCTTGCTTCGTATTGGACGATTGCTTTAATGACTTGCTGGTTAACTAGAGCTTCGAGCTCAGCTCCTTGTTGTAGGAAAAGGTTCCGGTTGGGTCTGGCCAATGCCCCTTTGTTGTGGTTCCATGAGCCTCACATGCATAAAACATATCGACGAAATTAGACATTTATTTCAGAATAAATATTGTCGTTGATAGGTGAAAGCAAAACTCATTCGTCATGTATTATAAGCATAAGGGTAAGGTAATTCCTAATGAGGCCTATACAAATCTTCCCACCATAATCATCTCATCATTGTAGTGAGGTAAAATGAGTCACCACAAAATCTTGCTAAGGGTACAATGACTTTTACATACACCATGTCAACTTGTTGCAATTAGCCTTGCATAGAAAACCTCCTCGGAGTCACCTTACTCCGATTGATGCAAGTCATCTAGTGCTATACAAAATACGGTGAGGCCTTCCCTTCACCTTGTTCCTTGTTTATTCCTCAAGTTTCTAACTCTTCCATAGTCTTTACTTTTACAAAAACAAGCTTACTTCCCAAAGGATGGGGTCGTGCACTACTACCACGGGTAGGAGGGGATTGTGGAAACGCAGAGGCAAGGTTGTGAGGGTACGTGACTTAATCCTTGTGACTGAATTGTGTTTTGCAGCAAACGTAGAGCGGTTTCCAGGGTGTGAATGCACTACCCTAACGATGGGGTGTAGTACGGGATAAAGAGTGTGGAGGTACTGATAGAGGTGTAGATCGAGAAGAATCTTCTTGCATGTGTCTTCCATGTGCCTAAATGGAACAACAATCTGTTGAGAATATCGAGTCGTTACTTCCACCCTAATATTATGTGTTCTATATTTCATGGTTCTCGATTGTCCAACATAGGGAAGACCCCTTTGCCACACTGGACCGTGCGACGTATACATTGATTTGGCTTGGGCTCCACGAGTCCCAATATAGTTGTCCTAGCATTCCTAAATTCCTAATAGAGTGCGGTAAATAAGTTACACCACAACTCGCGCCATGCTACCTCCTTGGGGTAAAGCGGATGTCAAAGGTTGGGGTCTTATCATAGCATCTACAATGGACAAGTTTGGGGGTGTTGTAAGTACCGTACAAGTTCATATATAAGAATCCTGCAGTGTTGAGGAAAATCTTTCCTGAGCGTTAGCCATCTTCTCTTGCTTAGATACCGAGTCTCAAGCGACTCGTACTACAGGTAGAAGTGTTATATGCGAAGTAGGCAAGGACAGACTCCCTCCTTTGTGGAATGTTATAGTAACTATCTCGTATAGGGTTCCACTAGATTGAGGTTTAGAATGAATGAAGGGATTCAAATAGATAGTGATCATTTGCTTGACCCACAGAGTCCACCAGGATTTCCATGCAGTGCAAGTTGTTATTACGTGGGCCCCCGTAATAATAAATTGTCTTGCATGGTCACCCTAATTTTCCCTCGTTCAAGCAGACGATCAGCCAGAGAGGGGACATTACTGTCCTCATACCTTCAACATGGAATGGACCTTTATGATGGTCCACGCGCCAATGTCCGTTGTTGCTACGCGCGAAATGACACAATGCTTAGACAGAATCAGAATAAGGAGGGGCACCTTCAAGATGAGCATCCCATCTTCTTTGTCTGGAAAAGAGTGTCATCGGTCTTGTTTTGTAGATGCCTTAGGGACCTCGTCCTCCTGATAAGGTTGCTGTCCAAGGTTGCCTCCTCCGCCTCGTCGTCGCTACCGTAGTCAGGCACCTTCGCATTCGAGAGGGAAGAACAACCATCTTCTACGGAATCAAGCTCAGGGTCTTGTTTAGTAATTACCTCAGTCATGAGCTCCGCAATAAACGCGAGGTCGATAGTAGCATTGCGTGAGTCAAGAACAGTAATAGAATTCGAAGTCGAAGGTATCCCGTTCCCGTCAATAATAATCCCGTACGTATATATGCACATATATTAATAGATAATAATGTTACTTAGCATATACAAGAAAATAAATGCAACATGTCACATATAACTCTCGTTTGTTCTTTCGGGGGGGGTCATTTTGTCTTTGGCAAGTCTATCCCACATGGACTGGCTATACCTTAATTGGCACATTAGTTGGGGTATTCCCTTCCCTACTAATGTCCTTGCTTTGTCTTTCCTTTGAAAAATGTTCGACTCATGGATCTTCACACTTTTTGTAAATGCAATGAAAAATATTTTGTAAAAATGTTTTTTGTGAGAATATCCTAGTGATTGTAGTCTAGACTCGAGAAGGAATCCTAGTTCACTACAATCGAAGCTCTGATACCAAACTATCACACCCTGACTTTTGTGGAAGCGTATGATGTGTGACTTGCTCAATATCAGTGCATTCTATTATAATAAACAACTATATGATTAAAACATGATGTTCATCCATTCATAAGTTTAAAATGTTACAACATAATTCATTTAGGTTTCAACCATCAAATCCTCAAGTTATGTTATAAATCAAAAGTGGATGACATCTAAACTTGAAATTTACGTCTTGAAAACAACATCAGCGTCTAAGATCCATCTTGTTTCTTGAAATACATGTAATTTTGAAAACATCAACAAAAAGTTGAGCGAGTTCATGTGTTTCTGTACGAGTTCGAATAATCTTGTAAACAGTTGTATGCATGTCTTTGTAATCCGGTATGAAAGCGTCTATTAATAGATCATTAATGTGTAGCTAAGACATTAATATGTGTGATATGTAGGAAGTGCTCAAACCTAGCGAATTTCCTCTGGTCCATCCGGCGGGAACGACATAGTCACCACATGCGGCCACACAAGGACCCATGGGTGGGGCTCGCTACACCCAGATAGATCTACCACTCATGCCCCTCGGTCTTAAACTAGATTAATGGCACTTAAGAGAGATACTACATCATCCACGTGATCTAACAGTTCATTCCTTAGCTAACCATACCATTGAAACATTTTAACTTTTGAAACATTGAAACATGTATTTCACCCCCGAGAGTTATAAAACTGAAAACAGTTAAAAGAAAAGGGGGACATGAACTCACTGATTTGCGTTCTTCTGTCTAGTAATTCAAGCTCCTTTCCACAGGTCGTACAACTACCTACATACGTGCCATATTTTATTAGACGGTTAGATCGTGTAACGACTCTTAGTCTTAGTTGTTTATTAAGTCTTATTTTGGGATTCATGGTATTCTTTGAGTTACGTCTCGGATGTACATTATATAATTCCAAAGTATATAATTATTGGTTAATAATTATATTCATCTAATTATTTGGAAACTTGATAAAATAATATATTTTGACTTGGTTCATTTTGGAATCCTTTCATGAATTATTTCCCAAGTATGGGTATACTTGTACTCTTGTATCTTCACAAGTGTATTTGTGTATTTTGCCAAGTATCTGTGGTGTATTCCGGTGTGTATTTGTACGTAAGAGAATACGTATTTTTCTGGTATTTATTAAGTATTTTATACTTAATCTTGTATTTAATTTTTCGGAATATTATTTTTAATCAACTAAAAATAACCAATTTATATTTTTAAAATATATGTATTTTAAGAAAACTTTTATAGAAAAATATCTATAAATCTTTCTTGGCAAAAATAATTATACTTTCGTATAAACCTCAAAAATAATATATTTTCAAGATTAACTTAGAAAATATTTATAATTCCATTTTTCACCCAAAATAATATGTTCTTAGCTTGTTTAAGAAAATATATATTTTCTTCCAAAAATAATATATCTTCCAATTGTTCAAGAAAATATATATATTTTTCTTCACTAAAAAATAATGTATTTCTACTTGATAAATTATGATATATCTTGTAATACTTGTAAAAAACATACTTTCCGTTCTTTTGGTTTCCAAAATATCGTTTAATTCATTTGTCGAAATATGTGAATTTAATCCCGGAATATATATATATATAGTCCATAGTCCTTGTCCGGTTTGTCCAATATTCGGGTATAAATTATATATTTGTTTTCTTGGAATTTTGGAAATATTTTGTATTACAATCTTGGTATTTTGGTGAGTTATATTATTTCCAAGTTCCTAAAATAATATAACTAATACACATAATATACAAGTAACACACAAATTGTGACATCTAAATATATATTTTCCTAAATATATATTTATTCACTTTTATTTATAAAAAATCAACCTCCAATATTTGTAATTTTTGTAACAAAAATTATGGCAAATTTTTATATGAAAACCATGACTAAAATTTACTTGTAAACACTTGTTTAAAAATATTTTTCTAAGTGTTTAATTTCTACAAAAATTTTGCCATAGTTTCCCCTTAAAAATGGAGGTTTCCATGCTTTAAAAGCATATCATTTTATTTTAAAATCATCATCAATCTCTACAATTCAATCAAGACTTACCATGACCCAAAAATATGAAATTTACACTATGTCATGAACTTGAAATTTTGTAAAAGTTTGTAGTAACTTCATATGTCATTTAGTAGGTTTAGTTACCTCTAAAAACATGGTTTATAGTTTTAAAAACTCATTCTTGAAGATTTTAGTTCTTCACAACTTGTACGAAGATTTTCTAAAAATATTTCTTCTTCTATTTTTCTTGTTACCAATACTTTTCTAACCTTGGTTTAACACTAAAAACATGTTTAACTTCTTTAAAAATCATGATCATGTAAATCTTGTAACTAGCTTTGGTTTCTAGAAAAGATCATTTTTGAAATCATCCATTCTCAAGACTTATATCATGCACCAATAATCATCATACACAAAAACAACTTCATTTTCAAGTTTATGATCCACATAAGGGATGATCATTATGATTTTCACAAGATTCATCCTCTCACTTGCTAGATCATGTGTTTAATCATCATCTAGCAAGCTTTTTATGATGATCCACATCATAAACACTAGAAATCATCAATCAAGTATCATACATACACTAGAACAACTTTGATTTTTATGTTATTAAGCTTTATGTGAATGATCATCTTCTTGTTTCTTTGAGTTTCATAAGATTAACATATTACATACTCTTTTAACCACTAAAATGAGAAGTAAAATCAAGTGGTAAGGGGCTTATTACTAGCACAATGGCTAGGGAAGAAACTATGATGAAGAAGATGACGTAGGAGGTGGATAAAAGCTCTATGTGAAGGTCCTTCAAGTTCCAATGCTTCCTAGCTTATTTACTATGCTTCTTGCACCTCTTGATCACCTTGGAATGCTTGTTAATGGAATGAAAATGAAGGTGGTGTGTGTGTGGTTTAAGGCCGAGAGCAAGGAAGGGAGGAAGGAGGGTGATGAAGTTGTGAAGTTGTGAAATGTGATGAATGAAGGTCTTGTGGGTTTTAAACAAAATGCTCCAACAACATTTTATCTAGTGGTTCATGTGTCTCAAAAGTATTAAGAAAATCAAATAAAAAAATGAAGGAAATCATGGGGTGGGCCCCCTTTGGTGACCGTGAACATGAGGGGGGGGGGGTCTAGTTAGGTTGCAAAACTTAGTTAATTAAGTTAGGTTTTGAGGGAATTAGTTAGGATTATATGTGTTGTGATGTTTTAGGGTGTGTTATGATGTTCGGTAACCATAACTAGCTTCGTAACACTAAAACAGTGCTTCTAGTGTAAATTTGGTGTTTCAGGTAATGTCCGGTTGTTCGATTGATTACCGGTTCGTTAAGGTGCTAAATTAAGCAGTTTAGTGTGCTTTATGTTCCCTTTTATGACAGTTTTGATTCTCGACACTTAGGAAGGTATTCTGGACCACTAAACCACATTTCTGCATTATTTTGATGTTTAAATGCTGAAAATTGCTGAATTTTATTGTTTTATGCAGAATTTTGCAGGTTTAGTGTGTTTCGGGCAATTTCTGGCACTTTAATTAACACTAGGAAGGCAATTTTGTAATCCCTACTCTCCTACACACTATCCTAGTGTAACTCTTGGTTTCAGGGCTCATTCTGTGTCTTAACATCATGTCTGCCTGGGTACTGAACTCCCGTCAGCACTTCTAGTTTGTCTGAAAACTATGCTAACTTTGTTTCGTGCACTAATTGAACTATATTGTGTTGCATGCAATAATGATAAATAATCTTGCAACATGTAATGCACTTGTATGTATATGACAACATTCAGAAAATCATTCATGTCATTAATTAAATCAGGCACAGTCATTAATGCACAAATTACTGTTTAACACTGTACGAAATATGTGGAAAAGTGTCAGTTATCACAAATTTCCTGGAAGGGGGTTAGAAGGGTGGTTGGGTAAATTTTATGTGACAACTGTGTTCTGTAATCATCGTATAATGTAAAACAATGTTGATTATCTATAAAACAATGTGCTTTGGTGTTATTATATGTGTTTTGGTATTATTATGTGTGCAATTGTGTTTAATAATTTTACAATTTGATTCGATTCCGATTTCGAGCTTTAAATCACTTTCTGGAAGGTTATACGCAAACTGGTGCTTAAACGCAATCAGTTTAACGCGACGTACACTCCAGAACTGTGACGTAAGCCAAACATACCTTAAATACCCTTTCACGTAACTTAGAAATAAGTTTCAAAGGATTCGGTATGGCGAAAACATGTTTATTTGAACAAAAGAACTATTTACGACAAAACTGCGAAACGAACGTTGGTGACCGCCCGGATAATATTTAAATCTCAAAAATATTTTGTTATGATTAAAAATTTATTTTAATCAGGTCCGTGTTGAAAAATAAATTAAAACGCCTAAAAACGTTATTTTTCAAGTTTAAGCGCGTACCGAGTGTTTCTGCGCGACACAGTGCTTCTACTGCAAAACGCAGACAACGCAGCCAGTCTCGGCAACTGAAATTTATTTCAGTAATATTTTGGGGAGATTATTCTTATAGAATAATAAAAATAATTTAGAACACCATAAACCGGGACTTAGACGCTAGATAAAATACCCGGTACCTAATTAAATACTTTAACGGAACGGTGTTTAACCGGACAACCAGACATTACCCGGGACACTAAATTTTTGACAAATATATTGTATTATTATTTTTGGCTAGTCGTGGTCCCCGTTTACCATAACACCCGCTAAAAATCAAATAAATAACACTTATAAGTTTATAATTGTTATCTAACTATCCATTTCATCTTAGTCACAAATGTTACCCTTAGCCCCCCCCCCCTCCAACCGATTTTAGTCCCTTGTGGACCCACCAAATATACACACCATGCCTTCTTGATTTAATCTTATATTTTATATAAGTTGTTGCTTGTAAGTTTGGTCATAATATTTGAAGACTTATGATATAAGTATGGCATCTCTTACAACCAAATCATTCACTCCATCTTCACACTCCACTCAACCCTCACATCACTCACTCTCTCTCTCTCTATTCGGTTCCCCCATAACCGAACCCACCACCATCACTCTCAACATCTTCATCTTCTCCATAACAAGTTCCATTTAAGCTTCCATGGAGGTTGCAAGTTGAAGAGTTTCAAAGGAGCCTTGTTTTTGCTTGTTTCTTCATCTTTTCTTCATCTTTACACTAGAGAATCATCCCTAGCCTTGTGCTAGTAGTAAGTTTCTTATACCTTGTTTCATCTTGTTCATGGTTATGATATGTAATTTGATGTTGTTGTCTAAATCACAAGAACAAGAAACATTAAAAAGATGAACATGGAACTCTACATAAAATCTTAGATAAATGTTTACATAAGGATGAGTTATGAAGATGAAAACTTGTGGGTTTAGGGTTGGTTAAAAACATGCATGATGATTGATCGTTGATTTCTTGAAAAATCCGTTGTTAGAACATTCGTTGATACGATTTAGTGGTGTCTAAACTAAAAAGTATCATGCTGATGTACATTTCCAGCCGACTTCAACAGGCTGTAAACGGACCATAACAGATCGAAAAACTGATTTTCTGAAGCCTAAATTGTGTATTTTCGAAAAACTGATCAAATGGCACGGGAATCATAATTTTTTGAGGTCGTTTACTATTTTTAAAGACTCATTTTGTAACAGCAGCTAAAGCTGAGTTTTCACTGCAATAAATGGGTGATATGTTTTTAGTTATAACTTGAAATCTATGTTAAACCAGCTCATGAAATTTATACTGTAAATGTTCACTGTTGTCACCGTGATCCACCAACTGAAATTTCGTGAATCGGACTTACGATAAATTTTTAGTGAATTATTTCGTAGACTGCAATCAGAAAATAACAAATCTGATTGCAGTCGGGTAAACGATTTTCTATAAAATACTGATAAAGAATTGGACCCCAATATTTTTACACAATAATATTTGGTTTGTACGAGACTTTCTATAAAAATTTGGGAATTTTTGGAATAAGTTAACTATTTTATTTAAATATCCGAAAACAGTCCAGTTTCATATATATTAAAACAGAAATGACTTAAGTAGTATTTTGCATGTATTTTGTGGGTATTTTATTATTAAAGCATTCTTATTTAATTTAGGACAAATAAACGATTTGAGGGATTGTGTTAACAGATAAAAACACACCCGAAGGTGAGTACATAGTCCCCTCTTTTTACTATTTTCGATTGTTTTGGGGTGATTCATATGTATCAAAACGCTTTCGATATTTTAACGATGGTTTCAAAAGGATTGAGATGGTTTATACTAAACTAATAACGATTTCGATAATGTGAACGAGCTTGTTGGTTGTAGTTACATAACGAATGACATTCATTAGCATTGATCAAGCCGACCAGTATTAGGTTATGGTACCATAGGATCTGACAAATCCCGTTATCAGACCGCACCCATGGTTATGTGTGGGTTTGGTGGGTAACGACTGAATCTGATGATTGTTAACTTACCCTTTGGAGGTTTGTTAATGCGAAAACGAGTGGAACAATAGACGAGTCACAAAGGTTTGAATGTTATTAGCGAGGCGACCAAAAGTAGTTTCACGATCTAAAACGAGAATGATTTAAATGACTAAAGCGATGTTTAACGAATTAAACGATTTGGGTAAACGATTGGTTTTCGGTTAGTGTTTAGATAGCGAAACGGGTGTAATGTGAAAAAAGTATGGTAGATACGCCGCTGGTACTTCTTATATATAAATGCTTTTATCATATTACATACCGTGGCGTTATTTAGTTCACTTGGGTGAACAATTTGAAACGATGTTATACACAAGATGTTTACGAAACTATATAAACCATACGAGTTTTATTACGAGAACAATTTACGATTTGGTTTACGAAAACAAATGTTTTGGGTCAAGATTCATGGCATCGAGATTTATAAATTATAACCAATCTGTTTTGATTTGGTTATCCATTTTACGATACAGACATTTTACAAAACAGGGTTTTCTAATAACAATTAACGAAGTTGTACAAGTTATTTCAACGTATAAACGAGCCGTGAATCTGACACTCACACAAAACCTATGTACTCGCCAGCATTTCTTTGCTGACTTTGTTTTTACATATGTTTCAGGTAATGTTGCTTAATGTTGATTGCGAATAGGATGCATGCTCACTTAGGACCGGACGAGGCCTATTGATTTAATAACGATGATAGACTATGTTTGATCTGCTTGTTTAACTCTAAGACAATGTTTAATATGTAATAAAATGAACTCTTTGTATCAATAGTTTGAAACAATAATTCTGTTACAACACTCCCCGACGTTTCTGCCACGGTTTGTTGTTTTTACGTGGTCGGGGTGTGACAGAAGAGTTGGTATCAGAGCCAATGGTTATAGGGAATTAGGTTATTAGTAATATTTTGACCTAGACTATAACTTTCTAGGACCCCAACACGAATTGATTTGCATTTAGATTTTTTTTAAAACAAAATCCGAATTTGCTTCGAAAATTAATCATCCGTTCTAGGATGATTGATTACTAGGTTTTGAACCCTCTGTTGTAAGGTTTTGAACCCTCCCAGTTTGACTCATTTTGGCTTAGTGCCTTTTGAGTTTTCAAAATCTCGTCAAAGTTTGGGTCTAAATAATGTGAACACGTGCAAACTGGGAGAGTGAATGCCTGTACCCTGAGTTTTCTGTCTAAGGCTAGAGTGTTCGTACAAATCCACATAATCGGACCAGTCACTCTTACCTGGGAACTCTTGGGGTGATTGTTCACTTATAGGCGAGCATGTCTTCGCGATACATTATTTTTACCTATTTACTTTGACTAGTCACTGCGTGTCGTTTGTTTGTTCGAGGTAACGAACAAATGATCGCCTTCCTTGTGTTTTGTCGTTGTTTTCAATACCTCTTTTGTTTCTCCTAATTATCAACCTCACTCGTTTCTCATATTTCCTTGTTAGACAATGCCTCCTCGACGTGATGCGCAATCTTTTACTGCTGAAGAAATCGCAGCCCTTGTCACTCAGCAAATGGCTGCTGTGCTTCCAGACGTCGTGACCCAAATCCATGAGCTGTACAACAACAATAACAATAACAATGCACAATGTAATTTCAAGAGTTTCAATTCTGCAAAGCCGCTAAAGTTTTCTGGGTCACAAGGAGCGACTGCACTCCTTCAATGTTTTCTGGGTCACATGTGCAATGTCCGAATGGGCGTAAGGTTGAATTTGCATCAAGTGTGTTTGAGAAGCGTGCTCTTACATGGTGGAACGGAGTGATGCGCGATAGGGGTGCCGAAGTGGCATTGGCACAGACATGGGAAGAGCTTCGAGCTCTCATGATGAGAGAGTTTTATCCCCGTCACGAAATTCGAGCTTTGGAACGAGAGTTTGACGATCTGAAACAAGACGGGGGAGAACACCGTGCGTATATGGATCGATTTGAGGAGCTCAGCCTTTTGTGTCCTACTATGGTTACCCCGTTGGAGAAAGCGATAGAGAGGTATATCGATGGTCTACCCGATTCTATTCTGGATATAGTGACCGGTGTTAATCCTACCACCCTTCGCCAAGCAATCGAGTTGTCTGCTACCCTGACTGAGTCGCAAGTCAGGAAGGGTAAACTTAACTGCAAGGGTGATAAGAAGTCAACCGATTCTGCTAAAGACAAGGAAAAGGGTAAGGGTAAGAAGGGTGAGTCTTCGAAGAAGTCGAGAAAGCGAAAGGGTGCTTAGAATTTTGCAGTAACTGCACAAACTACTCAGAACCCTCAGAACCCACCAGCTCAACCTCCTGTGAAGAAAGCATATGCTGGTACCGCACCTCATTGTGCTCGCTGCAACGGTCATCATGTTGCACAACAAGCTTGTAGGCAATGCACAACGTGTGGTAAGCTTGGGCATCTGGCCAACGTCTGTTGTTCGGGTCAGAATCAGAATGTTCAGAATCAAGCCCCAGTTCAGGGGAATGCTGCTAGATTCCCACCGGGTTCATACTTCAATTGTGGAGAGTATGGTCACTTCCGCAACAACTGTCCGAGGTTGGCAAATACGAATGCAAATCCGAACGTGAATGTCAATGTCAATGCGAATGCGAATGCGAATCCCGCTCGTGGATGAGTATTCAATCTAAATGCAAACGAGGCGCGAGCTGACAACCTTGTCGTCAATGGTACGTTTCTTGTTAACAATCGACTTGCATCCATTCTTTTTGATTCTGGTGCCGATAGAAGTTTTGTTTCACTATCTTTTGAGCCTTTGCTTGCGATACCTAGAACTAAACTGAGGAAACCCTTATCTGTCGAAGTTGCTACTGGTAAACCCCTTGTTCTCGATTCTGTTATTCGTGATTGCCAGTTAAACCTTGATAACCATCTTTTTCCCATCGACCTCACGCCGATGCAACTTGGGAGTTTCGATATTATCGTGGGGATGGATTGGTTAACCAAACATCATGCTGAGGTGGTTTATTTTGATAAGATTGTTCGTATTCCTCTTCCGTCTGGCAATATTCTGGAAGTTCGTGGAGAGAAGCCATCTGGTGGTTTGAAGCTTATGTCATGTACAAAGGCCCAAAGATATTTGCGAAAAGGATATGTTGCTTTCCTAGCACATGTCACCGAGGAGAAAGGCAAGAGCAAGAGTATTCAGGATATTCCGATTGTTCGGGATTATCCAGAGGTGTTTCCCGATGAACTGCCTGGTTTGCCTCCAGTTCGTCAAGTCGAGTTTCATATTGATCTTGTACCCAATGCTAACCCGATTGCGAAAGCACCTTATCGTCTTGCACCGTCGGAGATGCAAGAGTTATCAAAACAGCTTCAAGAATTGTCTGATAAAGGATTTATCCGTCCGAGCTTTTCGCCTTGGGGAGCTCCTGTCCTCTTTGTGAAAAAGAAAGATGTATCTTTTCGAATGTGTATCGATTATCGTGAGCTTAATAAGCTTACCATCAAGAATCGATATCCCCTACCTAGAATTGATGATCTCTTCGACCAGCTGCAAGGTGCTTCATGCTTTTCCAAGATCGATCTGCGTTCTGGGTATCATCAACTTCGCGTGCTCGAAGAAGATATCCCCAAAACTACTTTTCGTACGAGATATGGGCACTAAGAGTTCACTGTCATGCCTTTTGGTTTGACAAATGCCCCAGCTATCTTCATGGACTTAATGAATAGGGTTTGTAAACCTTATTTAGATAAGTTCATCAATGTATTCATCGATGATATTCTCATTTATTCAAAGTCTCAACCAGAGCACGAGCAACACCTTCGTTTGACCTTGGAACTCCTAAAGAAGGAACAACTTTTGCTAAATTCTCCAAGTGTGAATTCTGGCTTAAAGAAGTTCAGTTCTTGGGTCATATTGTCAATGAGCAGGGTATTCATGTAGATCCATCCAAGATTGTTGCAATTAAGGATTGGAATACACCGACGACACCTACAGAGATTCGATCATTTCTTGGTCTTGCGGGTTATTATCGTAGATTCATTTCTAATTTCTCAAAGATCGCGGTTCCACTCACTGCTTTGACTCAGAAGAATAAGCCTTTTGAGTGGGGACCTAAGCAAGAAGAAGCGTTCCAAACGCTGAAACGAAAGCTCTGTGATGCTCCTGTTTTATCTCCACCTAAGGGAAACGATGATTTTGTTGTCTATTGTGACGTGTCGGATCTAGGACTTGGTTGCGTTCTTATGCAACGTGGTAAAGTCATAGCTTATGCGTCTAGACAGTTGAAAATTCACAAGAAGAACTATACGACTCATGATCTTGAGTTAGGGGCTGTAGTTTTTGCGCTTAAAATCTGGAGACACTACCTCTATGGAACGAAATGTGTGGTTTTCACAGACCACAAAAGTCTCCAGCATATTTTCAATCAGAAGGAGCTGAACATGAGGCAACGACGTTGGGTTGAACTCTTAAACGATTATGATTGCGAGATCCGCTACCATCCTGGTAAGGCGAATGTCGTAGCCGATGCGCTTAGTCGAAAGGAACGAGTCAAGCTTCATTATGTGCGAACTCTATCTAATATTCAATCTCGTGTTCTTCAAACTCAACGAGCTTGTGTGATCAAAGACTTATTGAAATATGAGCTACCAATTCAACTTGAGCTTAAACTCGAAAGGAAAGACGATGGTTTACTCTATTTTGAGAATCGTTTGTGGATTCCGAATCAGGACGATCTTCGCACCTTGGTAATGGACGAATCTCACAAGTCTCGATATTCTATCCATCCTTGTGCTGATAAAATGTACAAGGATCTTCGTACTTAGTATTGGTGGCCTGGTATGAAGAAGGATGTTGCCTTGTATGTATCGAAATGCCTAACTTCTCTCAAAGTCAAGGCTGAACATCAACGACCTTCTGGTTTGCTTGTACAACCAGAGATACCGGTTTGGAAGTGGGAGAACATTGCAATGGATCTCATCACTAAGTTACTGCGCACGTCTAAAGGTCACGATGCTATTTGGGTTGTAGTTGATCGTTTGACAAAATCTGCTCACTTCTTACCAATCCGTGAGGATTTCTCTACTGAGAAGCTTGCCAAGATCTATGTAGACGAGATTGTATCACGACATGGTGTTCCTTTGGATATCATTTCTGATCGTGATGCTCGATTTTCATCTCATTTCTGGAAGACCATGCAATCTGCTTTGGGAACCCAACTGAATCTAAGCACTGCTTATCATCCCCAAATAGATGGTTAATCTGAGAGAATGATTCAAACTTTGGAGGATATGCTTAGAGCATGCGTGATAGACTTTGGTGGTAATTGGGATTCTCACTTGCCATTGATCGAGTTCTC
The DNA here is from genome assembly GCA_030545235.1 of Helianthus tuberosus. Taxonomy (NCBI): domain Eukaryota; kingdom Viridiplantae; phylum Streptophyta; class Magnoliopsida; order Asterales; family Asteraceae; genus Helianthus; species Helianthus tuberosus. The sequence continues at coordinate 102,966,007 of CM060418.1, forward strand.
ATACAATAATAGTTTTCATGCTAGCATTAAGATGGCACCATTCGAAGCTCTCTACAGTCGAAAATGTCGTTCACCTGTCTGTTGGAATGAGACCAGTGAAGCTCAGCTTACTGGACCTGAGATCATTCTGGAAGCAACAGACAAAATCAAGAAGATTCGCGATAATCTTGTGACAGCTAGATGCCGTCAAAAGAGTTATGCGGACTTGGGACCCAAGCCCTTAGAATTTCAAATCGGAGACCGTGTCCTACTCAAGCTGTCACCTTGGAAGGGAGTGGTGAGGTTTGGAAAGAAAGGAAAACTTGCACCGCGATATGTTGGACCATTTAAGATTGTTGAAAGAATTGGAAAAGTTGCCTATCGACTAGAGCTACCTCCAGAGCTAGGAAATGTTCATCCGTCTTTTCACGTGTCCAATTTACGAAAGTGTTTAGCTGATGCTGATCTTCACATTCCTCTCGACGAGATTCAAATTGATGAAACGATGCACTTTGTCGAGAAACCTGTGGAGATAGTGGACCGTACATACAAACAGTTGAAGAACAAACAGATTCATTTGGTCAAAGTTCGCTGGGAATCCAAACGTGGCCCCGAGTTTACTTGGGAACATAAGGACCAGATGAAGATGAAATATCCGCATTTGTTTTCACAAGATTCCTCTAAATAAAATTTCAGGACGAAATTTCCTAAAGTAGGGGAGACTGTGACAACTGTGTTCTGTAATCATCGTATAATGTAAAACAATGTTGATTATCTATAAAACAATGTGCTTTGGTGTTATTATATGTGTTTTGGTATTATTATGTGTGCAATTGTGTTTAATAATTTTACAATTTGATTCGATTCCGATTTCGAGCTTTAAATCACTTTCTGGAATGTTATACGCAAACCGGTGCTTAAACGCAATCAGTTTAACGCGACGTACACTCCGGAACTGTGACGTAAGCCAAACATAACTTAAATACCCTTTCACGTAACTTAGAAATAAGTTTCAAAGGATTCGATATGGCGAAAACATGTTTATTTGAACTAAAGAACTATTTACGACAAAATTGCGAAACGAACGTTGGTGACCGCCCGGATAATATTTAAATCTCAAAAATATTTTGTTATGATTAAAAATTTATTTTAATCAGGTCCGTGTTGAAAAATAAATTAAAACGCCTAAAAACGTTATTTTTCAAGTTTAAGCGTGTGCCGAGTGTTTCTGCGCGACACAGTGCTTCTACTGCAAAACGCAGACAACGCAGCCAGTCTCGGCAACTGAAATTTATTTCAGTAATATTTTGGCGAGATTATTCTTATAGAATAATAAAAATAATTTAGAACGCCATAAACCGGGACTTAGACGCTAGATAAAATACCCGGTACCTAATTAAACACTTTAACGGAACGGTATTTAACCGGAGAACCAGACATTACCCGGGACACTAAATTTTTGACAAATATATTGTATTATTATTTTTGGCTAGTCGTGGTCCCCGTTTACCATAACACCCGCTAAAAATCAAATAAATAACACTTATAAGTTTATAATTGTTATCTAACTATCCATTTCATCTTAGTCACAAATGTTACCCTTAGCCCCCCCCCTCCTACCGATTTTAGTCCCTTGTGGACCCACCAAATATACACACCATGCCTTCTTGATTTAATCTTATATTTTATATAAGTTGTTGCTTATAAGTTTGGTCATAATATTTGAAGACTTATGATATAAGTATGGCATCTCTTACAACCAAATCATTCACTCCATCTTCACACTCCACTCAACCCTCACATCACTCACACTCTCTCTCTCTCTATTCGGTTCCCCCATAACCGAACCCACCACCATCACTCTCAACATCTTCATCTTCTCCATAACAAGTTCCATTTAAGCTTCCATGGAGGTTGCAAGTTGAAGAGTTTCAAAGGAGCCTTGTTTTTGCTTGTTTCTTCATCTTTTCTTCATCTTTACACTAGAGAATCATCCCTAGCCTTGTGCTAGTAGTAAGTTTCTTATACCTTGTTTCATCTTGTTCATGGTTATGATATGTAATTTGATGTTGTTGTCTAAATCACAAGAACAAGAAACATTAAAAAGATGAACATGGAACTCTACATAAAATCTTAGATAAATGTTTACATAAGGATGAGTTATGAAGATGAAAACTTGTGGGTTTAGGGTTGGTTAAAAACATGCATGATGATTGATCGTTGATTTCTTGAAAAATCCGTTGTTAGAACATTCGTTGATACGATTTAGTGGTGTCTAAACTAAAAAGTATCATGCTGATGTACATTTCCAGCCGACTTCAACAGGCTGTAAAAGGACCATAACAGATCAAAAAACTGATTTTCTGAAGCCTAAATTGTGTATTTTCGAAAACCTGATCAAATGGCACTGGAATCATAATTTTTTGAGGTCGTTTACTATTTTTAAAGACTCATTTTGTAACAGCAGCTAAAGCTGAGTTTTCACTGCAATAAATGGGTGATATGTTTTTAGTTATAACTTGAAATCTATGTTAAACCAGCTCATGAAATTTATACTGTAAATGGTTACTGTTGTCGCCGTGATCCTCCAACTAGAATTTCGTGAATCGGACTTACGATAAATTTTTAGTGAATTATTTCGTAGACTGCAATCAGAAAATAACAAATCTGATTGCAGTCCGGTAAACGATTTTCTATAAAACACTAATAATGATATGGACCCCGATATTTTTACACAATAATATTTGGTTTGTATGAGACGTTCTGTAAAAATTTGGGAATTTTTGGAATAAGTTAACTATTTTATTTAAATATCCCAAAACAGTCTAGTTTCATATATATTAAAACAGAAATGACTTAAGTAGTATTTTGCATGTATTTTGTGGGTATTTGATTATTAAAGCATTCTTATTTAATTTAGGACAAATAAACGATTTGAGGGATTGTGTTAACACATAAAAACGCACCCGAAGGTGAGTACATAGTCCCCTCTTTTTACTATTTTCGATTGTTTTGGGTGATTCATATGTATCAAAACGCTTTCGATATTTTAACGATGGTTTCAAAACGATTGAGATGGTTTATACTAAACTAATAATGATTTCGATAATGTGAACGAGCTTGTTGGTTGTAGTTACACAACGAATGACATTCATTAGCATTGATCAAGACGACCAGTATTAGGTTATGGTACCATAGGATCTGACAAATCCCGTTATCAGACCGCACCCATGGTTATGTGTGGGTTAGGTGGGTAACGACTGAATTTGATGATTGTTAACTTACCCTTTGGAGGTTTGTTAATGTGAAAACGAGTGGAACAATAGACGAGTCACAAAGGTTTGAATGTTATTAGCGAGACGACCAAAAGTAGTTTCACGATCTAAAACGAGAATGATTTAAACGACTAAAGCGATGTTTAACGAATTAAACGATTTGGGTAAACGATTGGTTTTCGGTTAGTGTTTAGATAGCGGAACGGGTGTAATGTGACAAAAGTATTGTAGATACGCCGCTGGTACTTCTTATATATAAATGCTTTTATCATATTACATACCGTGGCGTTATTTAGTTCACTTGGGCGAACAATTTGAAACGATGTTATACACATGATGTTTACGAAACTATATAAACCATACGAGTTTTATTACGAGAACAATTTACGATTTGGTTTACGAAAACAAATGTTTTGGGTCAAGATTCATGGCATCGAGGTTTATAAATTATAACCAATCTGTTTTGATTTGGTTATCCATTTTACGATACAGACATTTTACAAAACAGGGTTTTCTAATAACAATTAACGAAGTTGTACAAGTTATTTCAACGTATAAACGAGCCGTGAATCTGACACTCACACAAAACCTATGTACTCGCCAGCATTTCTTTGCTGACTTTGTTTTTACATATGTTTCAGGTGATGTTGCTTAATGTTGATTGTTAATAGGATGCATGCTCACTTAGGACCGGACGAGGCCTTAGTGATTTAATAACGATGATAGACTATGTTTGATCTGCTTGTTTAACTCTAAGACAATGTTTAATATGTAATAAAACGAACTCTTTGTATCCATGGTTTGAAACAATAATTCTGTTACAACACTCCCCGACGTTTCCGCCACGGTTTGTTGTTTTTACGTGGTCGGGGTGTGACATTTTATGTCTCGTTCGGTGTATAGATCCTATGAGAACCTGGTTCAAGCTTAGTAACACTTCACGAGTCGGAGCAGGCATTACCCACCACGGGAGAAGTGCCAAAAGCTTGAATCCCTTATCTATAAACTACTATTAAAACTTTAAACCAACACTGCGAGGACTGTATCCCTGCTGACTCAGACCAAAGCGTTGAGGGTGATCGCTGCCTGGAAGGGGGCTCGCCACTTTTTACATTAATAACTTACTTAATTATCTTTCAAAAATCTGACCTAGTGGGACTGTATCCTTGCTGACTCAGACCACTAGGTTGAGGGTAACGTCGCCTTCACAAGAGGGGCCTACTGCTATAACTAAGATAATCTCCTAAAATGCCCAAAGTGCTGAAATCATCAAAAGGATACATGAAAGATGAGTTGGAACCAAGTGATTCTTTCTAGTCTATCCGTTTTTACTATTATTTTATTTTTGCTTTCTAGTTTATTTCTTTTTGTAGTTTTAAAAACCTTTTCTCAAAGTTTGGTTCGATTTGACATTGACGATAAACCGGTATTTAAAGCTCTTGTGTCCTTGGACGACCTCGGTATGTTACCATCACTATACTACGTCCGCGATGGGTGCACTTACCCTAGCGTATGTGTAGAGTGATAGTAGAATTCGTGTTATATAAATTTAAACTTGAATCAGCGAGTAAAAAGAGCTAAAAATATACAAAAAAAATATAGACACCCGCACGAACGTAAACGCGTAACATGTTATTGACGAACTCATAATTGGAGTCTAGAGTTTAATATAGCCTAAATTTCGAGGATGAAATTTCTGTAACATGGGGAGAATGTGACAACTCGTACTTTTGACCCTAATTATCGGAAAAGGGGTATAAATTTTAAAGTATATTATTATTATTATTATCATTATTTATATTATTATTTATAGATAATCATAACCTGCGACGAGCGAAACATGTTGTTTAACTGTTTGAGCGGTATCGTTTTAACCTATATATGTATATATATTTATTTATTTATTTATAAGATATATATTTCAAATCCATAATTTAAACGCAATTTACATATATACATATATAATTACTCCATAATATTGTTTAGAATATAATCGTTATTTTTTAAGCAAGAATCGTGACGTCAAGCAGGTTCATGTACGCGGTTTAAACCCAACCCACTTACCCAAACCCTAACTTGTAACAAACCTGAATTTTTGGTTGTTCCTACTTACCGTTGTTTCATCTCGTAAACACTTGTACTCTGAGATTCGATGATTACCATGGGTTGACTATATTCTAAACGTGTTTTATATCGCTTATTTATCGCAGTTATCACTTATTTAAACGCTTATTACTTAAACGCTTATCGCAACGCAAACTCAAAACGCGGATTTTGTTTATATTGTTTGTATTATTTGTGTGATTAAATGTTAAATATTTATATTAAGCGAGTAACAGCACATCGCTTAAAATGCTCAAACGCTAACTCTCGTAACTCAATCTATCACGCTAAAACGCAACACAACGCAATACTTGACATCTCGCTAAAATACCCTAAGTACTCGAACTAACTAACGCATCAAACGAGCAACCGACATGCGAAGTGGGAATTTCTCACACAAAACAGGAAGCTTCGTACGAAGACACCACTTTCGTACGAAGGCATCCAACTTCGAACCAGGCTTTCAGCACTCCTCTATAAATAACAAGCTCACTTCTCCATTTCACCATTGCTACCATGTTCGCTCCAACCTGCTGACCTTCGATTCTCCAAGTAAGATTTACTATTTTTACATGTTTCACAACGTTTTCCACTACGATTTTTCACGAGTTTAACTCCGATTTCATCCAAACTTCTTTATTTTCATCTAAACTTCATCTTTTTCATCTAAACTTCTTGATTTTTATAAAAACCTTCATTCTTTTTTACAAAAACTTCATCTTTTTCATCAAAGCTTCTTATTTTACCATGGATCTACACTTAACCGAGTGTATTACGCCTAGCTTCGGCTTCCCAAGTTAGAAATCAGCAGATTTCGCACTCACCAAGTGATTATCTAAGTAAAAACCCTTTTAAACCCTTTTAAAACTTGATTTTTACACAAAAACGGACCAAAACCTACACATATTTCGTTCACTAGATAGTGGGACGAAGTGGTGTCAAAACCGCCATGAAAAGGACTCGAAAATACATCCGATTCAGGCAAAAACACAACTCCGAACGCCGAAAATAGCCACTTACACGAGCCAGACTAGTTTGTACGAAGCCAGGCTTCGTACAGCCTAGTCTATGTTCCCGCATGTGACTCAAACGCTCAAAGACCTCTCCGGCTCTAAGTTTAATCAGTAGCTTAAGACTGGAGGGATGAACACTTGATTTTCCCGAAGAAGGATGCGAAGCACACTCGATTTTGGACAAGAAGCAACACTTGTACGAAGCCCCCTTCATACGAAGACACTAGCTTCGTACGAAGCTTCTGTTTCCCACCCAACACTCCGATTTCAACCGTTTCAGCACTTTGGAGGACTTACGCACTTCTGTTCCCATACGCAGGCTGATCCGGCGCTCCCTTCGATCCTTTCCAAAGCGTGCTTAGCAGTTACGAACGCACTGTGAGTATACTCGAACCCTTTTTCGCTTAACGCACTTATGGGTGTTACATACGTTCTCTATCAAAAACACAACACGCAATACTTAAACTCTTTTATAAACGCTAATCGCTCTCGTATGTTATACGTGACTAGTTGAATGCTTGTTTGCTATGTTTACACAGTGATGACTTGCCCTGCCACCCTTAGCAACGATAGTACTATAGTTTGGACTCAACACATGTTTATTCCGAGGTTGTTTAGGTTTACTTACTTTACGTGCACACTTCGGAGGACACGTATCACTCATACACAACTCGCAGTCATGTTGGTTAGCTTGTATCATTGTCGATAGCTTACTTGATTCGCCCTTTACGTGTTACATGCTGGTTATACGTAAACGCTTTTATCACTATACTTATGCAAACTTGTGTACTCACCTTTACATTATTGTATTGACTTTATTTTAACATATGTGACAGGTTGATGGATTTATCTGCTGGAAATGGTTTAGGAAGTCTAGAAACCCGCCTAAATTTAATTGCAAGTTATGTTACATTTTGTTTTGTTGCTTGAGAAACTACTGAATTTCGTTTCGGTTTTTGTGAGATATTTGTTTGATTGTATGGGAAATTGACGCTTATTAAATATTGTCATAATTAGTCGTTATGGATTCTCTCAAGCAACCTATTCGCATCATGCCACATCCCGATGATTCTGCCATCGGTTGGGGTGTGACATAACTATATAACCATCCTTATCAGTTATCCCCTCATTATTCCCCACAAAGCTCAAAACCTAGCCCCCGTCTCTTTCATTCGTACACTGCAAGCCAAAGAGAGAGTCACGAGAGTGAGTGAGAGGGAGACAAGTGGGATTTTCCGGCCACCTGCAATCGCTGCACATGGCATCGCACAGATCGAATAGAAGGGGAAGGACGGTGAGTGGTTGTGGTGTTTGGGTGGTGTCATATGGCGACAGATGTGGTGGTGGTTGTGTCATTTTGGCGCAGTGATGGTTTAGGGCCGAGGTTTGGCGTTCATAAGGGAAAATAGTGAGGATGTTTGTTCCGTCAACAAGCCACGGTGGCTGGAGAAAAGATGCAGTGCCGACCACCGCGGAAGATGACGGTGCGTCAGTCGCCGACCACACAGAACGCCCCATCAACGATGACAGTGAACGTTGCACAAGCTCAATGTTTTGGTGATGCTAGGGTTCAGGCGCGAGCATGATGTGTTTGGTAAGATCTGAAACTTTGAGTTGTATTCTGGTGCACATATGTCTTACTTGTATCCGTAACTCATTGGGTTGTTGGTGAGGTTTAGTGTTGTTTAGATGTGGCTGTGGTGGGGGTTGATGACGCAGGCGAGCCTCGGCCATCGAAAAACGGCTGGTGACGGTGGAAACAACTTTGGTGTTTGGTGAAGATTAAGTAGATTTTAGGTTTTGTTTCGGGTTGGGGTCAGCAGGTCAAACTCAGTCGACAACAGTAAACGGCGGTCAACGACCAGTTCTAGAATGCGTAGTTAGAGGCGTGTATGTGTCAGTTAACGAATGTGTCATTCGGGGAGGTATATGTAGGACCGGTTTTCGACTCCCGAACGATTGCGTATGACACGTGCGACGTGCGGAATCCGTACACGTGTGTGGATCGAACATGAGAACCGTACTATAATCGTGATTCTATTGATAGATCTGAAAAGATACAAGCACCTTGAATCACCTTGCTACTTTCTCTCTCTAGCTCCAAAGTAACAAAATGCCAAAAGTTCTAAATCTAAACTAAGTCTCTCTATTTATAGGCCAAGTCTTATAAGGAAGTTCACCTTATTTACAATAATGCCACATTGCCTATTTCCTACATATTTTACAATATTAGAGCTTGACTTGTTCAGATTTCCGCTACGATCTGTATTGACGGAGGCCATAGACATAAATGCACTAACAGACTCCCCCTTGGATATTGCCGCAGTCAATCTCGTAGCGTCTTGTCTTTCTCTCTCTCTCTTGAGTCTTCTTGAAACTTTATTACATTTTCAGCAACACATAATCCCTCTTGCTTGAACAGAATCCCCATGGATCTGTCTTCAGCTTCAGCTTCCCCTTTCATTAAACTCTTTCTTTAGGCTCCGCCTTTCATCAAGCTTCTGTGCTTTTGGGATCGACACCTGGCTTTCCGGATACAAGCTCCCCTTTGCGTCGAGCTCGTCTTCAGACTCCCCCTTAGACTCGGCTATCAGGATCGTAATCTGGAAAAGAATCTGCAATTCTCAAACATTTATAAGTAAAGACGTTTTGAACATCCAGGATTGATTACCTGGCTCTCTTAGCATAAGCTAAAACATTTCAAATATTCAACAGTCAAAGCGTTTTTAGTACCTCCAGGAATGATGACCTGGCTCTCAAACACTTTTAATCAAGAACCTGGCTCTAAATATAATAATATGAATATATCCAGGATTACTTGATTTCACTCCCCCTATCAAAATGCTTTATAGATTTGGCAGTTTAAGCAACCAAGATCGAAACTTTGCTCTTTACAACAGATTTTAACAGTTTAAGCATCCAAAACCTTCACGATTTATCATCCAAGTCCAAATTAATGACCTTGAAGATATCACAAACTAATCTTGATTTTTGATTTTAAAACCACAAGTTTCAAATTAATGAACTTTTTTATTTTTAGAAACACGTTCAGCATACTTAGATTTTGAAACTCAGCTTTCAGACATCGGTTGTCGAAAATAAAATGGAATCAAAATCCTTTTGTATTTTTCTGAAACATAAAGAAGTAAAGAAATATTTACAAACATATTTACAGACAATATTTTTATTTGAGTTCACGTCAGAGGATCATATCAGTTTATGACAAATCACTAGCACCGTTGAGATTTAAACACTTTAAGTTCTAAACGATTCACTTAGATTGTCAGTATACTGATCCACTTAAATTTTCACACACAGTTCAATCGATTCGAGATATGGATTAGTGTTTTAAGGATTTAAACTTATTCGCGTGTCCCACCTCAGAATATACTCCCGTATCAAAATTCCCTAGATTCAGTCTTACAGGTGAGTATACCAATTTGATATCTGCAATCTGGGTTAGTGTGAGACCTTGAGAGCTTAGGTATGAACTTCCGTTCAGTCAAAGAGATAAAGGCTCGACTTTGAGGTGTGTTCCCCTTGGGAATCTTCTTTTCAACTGCTCTTGATTTGTATCTTTCGATATTTATCAATTTTTAAGAAGAGGGCAAGCTTTTAAAGCGTGTAAAGAATTATACGAGGTCTAGGCCATTGCTTCCGCAATATCAGAAGACCAGGTATAATACCCCAGATATCAAACAGTATAAAAACCTAGTATCTCAGAATCAGGCAATCTCTCAAACAAGATTTCGGGGGTTACCCATATATCCGAGAGATGTTCCCCACGAGATAAGTAAGTATTTGATATCTAGGTTTATATCTCGAAAACAATCTACTAAGCGTGTAAAAACCTACTGGCATATCATCAGTGATACCGTTTATCACATTTGACTTTCCAATTCTTTAGCGTACTGTGATTGTATCATTTCCTCTTTTTACAAAAAAACTCATTTTGAATTTTATCATGTTTTTGGCTTTTTCAAATATTCTAATGTTTTTGTCTTTTCTGAAATTTTCTTACTCCCTCTAAAATTCAAAACCATTTAAAGAAAATTTGACAACCCGATGCTGATAGCTTTCTCTCACCATCAACTTTCTGCTTCACATGTACTGATTTGCAGAAAATATACCCTCGTGATTTACAACACATTGATATTTTACAGTTTTGAAAACCGTTTTTCAATCTTGTGAAATTAATCATGTTTGTTCAGCCGTGAGGGTTTCGGCATCCTTTTGAATTTTTTTTTTTGACAAAATTTAAAAACAAACATATTTTTTATTTTTCAAATTTTTGACAAAACGAAAACATATTTTTGTTTTTTAGATTTTCAATTTTTAGGGTTTTGAAATATGGTTTATTTATATACAGAAATCAAACAAACTCCCTGTTTCAGTTGTAGGGTTCAGCAGCCTTCTCCTCTCGTGTAGGGCTGCTTCCTCCGTTGATTTGACTTTCATCCTCTTTCTGAAGCACCTGCACATTCAAATTACTCAATTACTTGAACAAGTTAGACCAGGTATGTTTGACCTTAGGCATTTCAACACAATAAGATTCGTTCAACTTCGGAAAATCTTTATCATTTTTCACAAATGTATTTTCATTTCGATTATCACTCATAGAAACCTTTTGTTTCTTTTCAAACCAAGTTTGTCCTTTCAAAGCACTTCTTTTGTAAAAATGTGATTCATTTTGAACATTTTGATTTTGAACAACAACTTTTGGTTTCCAAAACTGGTTTGGTTTTGTTGCATCAACAGTTGTTTTCCAACTTTGTGTTGTTCTAAGTCTGGGTGTCACTGGTTTCCATGTTTGTTGTAAGTCAGCCTTTGACATTATTGGCTTCCAAGTTTGCTTTGAATCAAACTTGGTTGACTTTTGATTCACAACATCAGATTTCTGTTTTTCAACATCAACAGGCTTCTTTTTCATCTCAACACCAACAGGTTTCAGATTTGGACACTTGCGTGCTAGATGTCCAGCCTGATCACATTTAAAACAAGTTCTCTTTGAGACATCTTTGACCTGTTGTTGTTGCTTTTTCTGAGCATAGAACTCTTCATTAAACTATCGTCTAAATTGGAGTTCATTCTCTTCTTCGGAACTTGTTCCGTGAACAAAATTCATCTTTGTCTGATAATTTGGCGTTTCATTTCTCTTCCAATTTTGTTTCCTTTTATAAACCAACCCAGCCTTCATGTTTTTCTTTTTGTAACCAGGTTTGTTATAAAAAGTTTTATGACTCTTTCCAGCAAACTTTGGAATCTCGTATTTTTCAATTTCAATCATCTTGAAAACTTTGTCAATCTTTTCTAAGATCACATTCTGAATCGTGACTTCAAGATCTGAGAATAATTTGTCCGATCCAATCATGGTATGAACCAATCCTTTTGAATCATCATTAATATTTTTCTCATATTTTGAGTTTTTCAGATAACCTTCATGAAAACTACCTTCATTTTCATCCTGTGATTCAGATTTACCTGTTTTAACCGAATCTTCTTTCAAAACACTTTCAACGACCTTACCTACCACCTCTGAATCACTAGAATTATCAGATTTGGAATAGGTTACGTCAATGTTATCTGGCAATTGATTAACCATGTTGAAAGCTTTTTCAACCTTCTCATTATCATAAAATGCGAACTTTTCCGGTGGTGGAACTTGATGAAACCCTGAGCCAATACCTTTCTTGTTTTTCTCAGAATCATCATTACCCGGTTTTATGTTGAAAATACTTTCAAGCACATATGATGAAGCGTGATAGCTATGTAACTTGTTGTTATCTTGTTCTAAATCAGCTATTTGACGCTTTAGCTTAGCAACATCCTCAATATAAGAATTTACAACTTGTTGCTTTATTGAATACTGTCGCTTAAGCGTATCAGATGTTTCAGAACAATATTTCAATCTGGATTGAACAAGTTTCATTTGACTTTTCACATCTTCATATGACTCTTTTGTAATATGATAGGCCAATTTTATTGAATCGTATTCCTTTTTCATTTCTTGAAAAGCATTTTCTTTTTGCAGACATTCTTCTGTCATTTTTGAAATCTTTTCTTTCAAAATTTCATTTTCTTTTTCCAAAAGCTTGCATTTTTGTGTTATCTTTTCATCATTATCTTTCAAAACTTTTTCATTTTCTAACATCTCTTTGCATTTATTTTTGAAAACTTCTTCGATTTTTGTGAATTCTAAGTCTCTTGTTCTGAATTTTCCATCTTTTTCAGTACAGGCACTGCCCGTTTCCATGCATTTCTTGCACTGTTTAGAATCAGTTAAAGTATTTACCTCAGTGATTGGCACTTCGGCTTTCGCTTCCGTCTGTGTCTGATCAGCTTCTCTCTTCTGCTGTTTCTCACCAACACCAGCACTATCCACTTCAACCGAATTTTCTTGCTTCACATCATCTTCTTCTTTCTTCTTCGGATCATCTTCATTTTGATGTTTTTCAGTAACAGCTTCTTTTTCTTTTACAACTTCAACTTTCACTTCCTCAGCAACCTTCTTCAGTTCATCCACCAAGCTTTCAACATTCTTTTCGATGAACGATGGGATCACCATTTCTGTTGATATATCAATCTCTTTTCTTGTCGTATCTCCCATAATACTTTGATTCCTCATACTCTTCATGCATTTTCTCAATTCGACAACCTGCAAAGAATCTTTCTCTTTCAGTCTTCTCTTTCAGAATGTATTCTCATGTTTTCTCTTTTATTTCAGCAACAAATGCACGATGTTTATTCTTTGATATAGTTCTGCCATGAGCTGTGAACCGATCATCAACAAGATCATCTTCTGGAAGGAATTCGCTCCAGTCAAACCCTTCATCATCTTGAATCACAACACATACTCTTGATTTCTCATTTTCAGGATTATCTTCAATTTGTTTCAACCTTGGTGATTCCTCTCTGTTCTTGTGATAAATCGCCTTTTGATAGTAATCTTCTTTAAACGGATTAGCGGTTTCTTCAACAACAGAGTTTCTGCATTCTCTTTTGAAATGACCCTTTTACTTGCATTTGAAGCAGGTCACTTTTGATTTGTCGAAGCCCAGTTTTGTTGATGGTCCACAGATTGATTGTCTGCCAGTAATATCCATGAACCACTGAGCTCTTCGAATGCAGCTTGCCAAACACCATCTCAGATCAATGAGTTCCATCTCTTCTGGATCGATCTGGTCGTAATCTTCCTTTGTCAGTTCGGAATTTCCAATTTTTCCCGCTACCAGATCTTCGTATGATTCTAGAATTGATCCCAGAAGGCTCATTTGCTGTTTAGTAGCGTTGATGTTCATTATCGAAGACTTCTTCAGCTTTAAAGAGATGTTGCAGAGAATCTCTTCAGGTTCTTCAGAGTTTGATGTTGTTGACGATGAATGATATCCCGGATCGTAGCTTGATGAGCTTTTCTGTGAGTCTTTCGTCTTTTCAACACTATATGCAGTCTTTATCGGTTCACTAACTGTCACCGAAGGTACACTGACCTTGTAGTAAAGATTGACATTCTATTGATGCGAAGAATTGTTCATCTTGCTCTGTTTCTGCAATTCAAGCTCATGAGTTTCAATTTTTTCAATCAACATATCGAGAGTAATTGTTTCATATAACACATCATTTTTCAAAATAAAAACAAACGTTTGCCACTGATCAGCTCGTGGTAACGCTTCAATTATTTTGACAATTATTTCTTCTCGAGTTTTTACTATCCCCAACCTATCAAGCTCAATTTTTAAATGACAAAATCTCTCAATCATTTGTCTCACCGACTCTCCTTTTAAGTTGTCAAACAGATCAAATTCCTTTTTCAGTAAAGCAATTTTATTCTTTTTAATCTGTTTTCCTCCTTTAGCTTTTACCCTCAAAGCTTCCCAAACCGATTTTGAAGAACCATCATGTGTTAACAAAGAGAAAATATCATTTCTGATAGATTGCTGAATCAATGCAATCATTTTCTGTTTGTATGAAAATTTTCGTTTGTCTTCATCGAAAAGATCATTGAGATGAATCTCTTCACTCTTATCGTTTATCGGTTGGCTATATCCAAACTCCAAACAGAACCAACTCTCGTGAGCATGAGCGTATGCCTTTGTCCAGTTCAGAAACCTCTCTTTCCACCATGTGTAATCTTCTATGTTGTTAAGTTTAGGTGGTTTCGAATAAGTCCCATAGAAATTATCATGTTTTATATTGTCATTGATTGCTTTTGTTATTGTTTTTGGTGTAACGGTTGAAGTTTTCGAAGATTCTGATGTGAACTCCTTGTAAAACGTGTTGTAGAATTCTTCAGCCATGACGCTTCTCGTTTATCGCTTTGAATCACCTGCAAATGAACAAATAAACGATCAGTTTAAAAATCAGACAGCTGGATCGGATGTGTATCCGATCAGACAAGGTCAACGAAAGTCAATCGGATGACTTTGGATCGGATGGCTCGGATCGGATGTTAATCCGGTCGAATCGCACTTCGATCGGATATGGTCAACACAAGTCAAAGGTTAATAACAGTTGGGTGTCGGATGGCAATCCGTTCGAATTGCCGTTCGACGATTGAACTTTGAGACACAATAACCAAGCATCAGTGGATCGGATAGTGATCCGACGATTGACAAATATTATGCTGAGGATCGGATGGTGATCCGACGATTGACACGAACAAAGTGTCGGATGGGGATCCGTACGATTTGCTATCCCACACTTGGACCTGTGAAACAAACAAATAGAGTGTTTAGGATCGGATGGCAATCCGTTCGGATTGCCGTTCGATAGTTTACAACACCAAGTCAATATGTGAAAGGATGTAGAGGATCAGATGACAATCCGTTCGAATTGCCACTCGATGCTTGACACTTAATCGAGACTGAATTTAATGCACGTGGATCGGATAGCGAATCCTTCGATTAGCAATCCGACACTTTGACACTATGTATCAAACAAACAAATGTGCTGGAGGTCGGATGGTCATCCGATCGGATGGCCATCCGATCGGTGAACATTACTAAGAACAACAGTGAACATGTTTATCGAATCAGACAGAAAAATCTTGATTTCTCTCAGAATACTTGGAATTTTGATCTGAAATTTTGTAGGCTTATGCGATTATGATTTTCACATATAATATCCAAAAATCAGCTAATTTTAACCTTAAAAGCCATGTTAATTTTGTGATTTTCAGTCCAAAAGTGAAAAAGATATAAAAATGAAGAAATTTGACAAATCCGGATGAATTGTTGATCCGAATCTGATGAAATTTTGTGCGATTTTGTGTGTTTGATCCGTGCAATCGAGCTCCTGCTCTGATACCACTTGTAGGACCAGTTTTCGACTCCCGAACGATTGCGTATGACACGTGTGACGTGCGGAATCCGTACACGTGCGTGGATCGAACACGAGAACCGTACTATAATCGTGATTCTATTGATAGATCTGAAAAGATACAAGCACCTTGAATCACCTTGCTACTTTCTCTCTCTAGCTCCTAAGCTCCAAAGTAACAAAATGCCAAAAGTTCTAAATCTAAACTAAGTCTCTCTATTTATAGGCCAAGGCTTATAAGGAAGTTCACCTTATTTACAATAATGTCACCTTGCCTATTTCCTACATATTTTACAATATTAGAGCTTAACTTGTTCAGATTTCCGCTACGATCTGTATTGACGGAGGCCATAGACATAAATGCACTAACAGTATATTTGTGTATAATAATTTGTTTAATTAATGTTTAACGCGTGTAGCAAATCGAGCTCTAGAACCCGACCCAAATAATGATTTTGTTGAACAGTAAATATATTATTATGCGTCGAACGTTCAGACATTTGGATTCGTGTGTAGACTATATTTGTATATATAAACATGAACCGAGATAACCATTTTTAGCCTCCGGACAATTGATGTATGTATTTGGACACAATAACTTTGGTATAAAAATGCATTGTTGTCATTCGGACATTTGTTTATTGGATGATGGTGACGACTTGTGTCATCGGGTTGGTATAAAAACAGAGGAAACTCTGCCCGATTTTCATAAAAAAAACTATAATATAACTTTTAGTGTCTAAACGATAAGCAATCGCATCGGAACTCATATACCTTTGTAGAAATAAAACATAAATACGTATACTCATTTTGGAGGACGCTTGCGACTCACGAAGCGGATTTTTCATATTAAACTTGGCATGTAATATATACTGAATCATTTTATAAAAATAAATATAATTGCCTCTATTTATTTTGAACGTACATTTAAACAAGATTCGAAACATGATGATAATATTACAATAAATAATATTATTCAGCATATTTCCATATTATTTAAATCAAAGAAAATGAATATTTAGTTTAATAGTTATAAATTATATGCGAGTCTGTCCTTGATTTATTATTTGGTTATGTGTGTCATACTTTAATATTCATACTATATATTATAATGCATGAGTGAGGGGTATTTTAATATACCAAAAAAATAAAAACTTTTCCCCTCTTTATTTATAGAAAGACCCAAAAAATGAGGGTAGTTTGTTCTTTTAAACACTATTTATTTTTTAGCCCCTAAACTTATTACACTTAAATCCCTGAAGTTTTAACAAAATTATAGATTATTAGTTACAATACACCCCTCCACAACAAACTTATAATTTTTTTACGTATTCTTGACATATTTTATAAACTATACCGTTTAAAAAAAAATCCAAAGATAGCATGACGACCTACACATTTTTGTCAGCGTTTCAGTAGTTGTCTTGTTCAATATCGACGTACGGATTAAAAGGTAAAAGTCGATAATGATTTAATGTACAAGTGATTAAAGAAGAAAATAACAACTAATATTTTCAATATAAATGACGTTAAAATCTTTTTCGTACAAAATAAAGATAATATTACAGCCCTAAAATTATTTTTCGATTTAAGTTTTTTCTACCTGTTCATTGTTTCTTTGCATAGCTAATTATTTTTGCCTAATTGAGAATTGATTATGTGCCACATTTTATTTTATTAAAACTGCCTAATATCTGTACTTAGATATATCTTATAAAAACTTAAAACCGACCACAACAAACTTCCTAAATAAATGGGTGACAAATCTAAAATTAAACCCTAATGGACTTCTATAGTTACTAATATAAATACATAGCAGGATATCTCTATATCTATTACTAAACAAAGTTAAAAAATGGATCCAATTTTGAATTCAATTGTTGACCAAGCATGCGAGATTGAAAATTATAAGGTCAGTTCTGTTATATCGCAGAAATGAATAATTCTTTTCTTTTATTTACTTTCATGTGAATGTTAACTTATTTGATTTTTCAGATTCAGTTGCATGATGAACATGCCAATTTAAACAACCCAGTTGTCGAACAAGCTTCTAAGGTATTGATTTTGCTTGTTTTTAAGTATTATTTTTGCGTACATATTTTATATTAACATGTTCGTTTTATTATTATATGTGTGTTTTATTGTAGGATGATGGTGATAAAAGTGTTGATATTATTTCTTATGGTGCGTTTAGTCCATACAAGTCTAATCTTCAACGTGAATTTAGTGAAGATATAATTTTAAGGTTTATTTAATCTTTTTTTAACTTTTGTGTTCAATTTTTGTCCTTTTTAAGGATCGGAAGTTTGAGACTTAAAGGAAGATATCAAAGAGACTCTCTGAATGGAAATGGAGTGATGCTATTAATTTAGACAATTCTGTGGACAATGACAAAGAAGAGGAATTAGAAGATACTGCCAATTCAAGCACAAACCAGAAAACCCGATTAAAAATACCTCGAGTGTTAATTTATAAGCGGAACAGATTTCATGCAATCTAATATGAAATCTATCAAGTGTTTTTATGTTTTTTTTTTTCATTTTCAACTGTTATGTTTGATCTAGACGTATGAATAAAGTTTCTTTTATATTTGAACTTTATGTTTGGTGTTAATATAATGCAGTTATTGACCATATTAATAAAGTTCAAAATAAAGTTAGTATCCTAAAATTTACAAGTCAACTGAACTTATATAAGTTAATATCCTAAATTGTAATAAATAGATATTGCAGTTAAATATAGTCAAGCTGAAATTATAAAATATTGCAGTTATTCTTGGATATTAATATAATAATTTGTATTTCTTAATTAAAAAATAATAAAGTAATAAACTTCAAAGCTAAACTAAAAAACTAAACTAACTATGATATAAAGTTAATAAAGATATAAACTCTTAACATCCAATTTTTTTTTTATAAAAACTGTTTTTAAAATTTAATAAAAATCTAAATTTTTTATATATATGAAAACAAAATTTAACAATTAAAGTTAAAGGTGTAAAACGTACTTACAAGTCAACTACTAATTTTTTTATTTTTTATAAAAACAAAAATTTTAAACTTAAAGTTTATTGGATGAGTACGATGTTGATATTTAATAAAAGTTATGAACTTAAAAGAATAAAATTATAAACTTACTTTACCACTATAACAACTTATTATTTATTCTTTGTCATTTGATTATTATTTTTATTAAAAAATGAAACTTTACATGTGTAAAACTGTTTTTTTACTTTATTTATAAACAAAACATTTTGTTTTTATAAAAAATTATTCTTTTATAAACATTTTTTTGTAACAAGTAATATAAATAACATACTCTAGAAATTTACAATCTTTACTAGATAAATACTAAATTGTGTTGCAAACTTTTAGAAATTATAAGTTCAACTATATTGTTATAGATAATATTAGTTAGTTTCAAAAGAATTATTTACCAACTTGACTAGATACATAGTAAATTGTGTTGCATATTTATAGGGATTACAAGTTAAAAGTAAACTCATATAGATAAGATTAGTTAGGAACTAAAAATCTGAACTTAGTATAATATAATGTTAATAAAGATATAAACTCTTAACATCCTATTTTTTTTATAAAAACAGTTCTTGAAATTTTATAAAAATATAAATTTTTTATATTTGTAAAATAACGAATTTTAACAATTTAAGCTAAAGGTCTAAAACGTACTTACGAGTTAAACACTATTTTTTATTTTTATAAAAACGAAAATTTTAAAATTAAAATTTATTGGATGAGTACTATGTGGGTATTTAAAAAAAGTTATGAACTTTAAAGAATAAGAGTATACTTTATAATTTAACCAATAAAATTAAGTACTTTACAATTATAACAAATTATCTTTTATTTTTTGTCTTTTGATTATTAATTTTTTATAAAAAAAACAATACTTTTTGTCTTTTCATTATTTATTTTTATAAAAGAACAACAATTTACTTATGTAAAACAATTATTTATTTTATTTATAAACAAAACATTTTATTTTGGGAAAGAAAAGATTTAAAAAAAAAAGTTTGTAACAAGTAATGTTATATATACCTATCTATCATATCTTATATATAACAATTACATGATAAAACATATGTAACTAAAATATTTAACATTTCTTTCCGTTCCCCCAAACTGCTCCAACAACTACTACTGAT
This sequence comes from Helianthus tuberosus, assembly GCA_030545235.1. NCBI lineage: Eukaryota > Viridiplantae > Streptophyta > Magnoliopsida > Asterales > Asteraceae > Helianthus > Helianthus tuberosus. The sequence goes on from CM060418.1 coordinate 102,985,857, forward strand.
GTATCAGTTAAATAGGAGATCAAAGAAGAAACTTATCCTCCAAAAGATGTAACAATCAAACAGGAAGAGATACATGAAATTCTAGAGGACGTTGATCGCGAGGATGAGAAATGGTGGTGTGACAATATGTATGAGACCGTTGAAATGTTAAGTCGTATGATTACTAAATTTTTAACCTCATGATGCAAAGTACATGACACTTGAGCTTTTAGTTTTCAACATTTATGTTTAAGACTTATCTTTCCTTATTTGTGTGCTACTTTATATAACTTTTAGTTATGTTTAAGACTTATTTTTTCTTCTTCGTGTGTTACTTATTACACCAATGGTTTCTTATAGCACTTGATAATTTAAATTCTAAATTTAACAATTACTAGACATATGTAACATATGACATATATCCACCACAAGAATGTTATCATAAAAGTTATATAAATAAGAAAACTACCAAAAAGCGAGTGTCGCAATACAAAGTGTCGCCCCCGCCGTATCGCGCGGGCACCCTACTAGTATATATATACACACGTACGCTTTACAAGAACATGACAAGTTGTTCTTAAGGCTTAGTTCATATATTGGATTAAACAAGTGTAGGGTTACTGTTACATCATAGTAATAACCTTACCATCGGGTCGCACGTATAACGATTCGGTAGAGCTCGATCACACGTGAAACAACTTTACCCTAGTATTGGTTACTTATGATGTGCAAATATTATTAGGGATGTCTTGGTGATTATTTGCACGCTATGCCAGTTAGTGTCGTTGACACAATACTTTTGGATATAACACGCACCCTAAGGTGAGTTCACTTCTCTTTTTCACAACCATGCGTCCCGGGGGACAAACAAACAAACAAACAACTTACTATTCCTGGGAGGAATACTTTTCAAATTAATATTCCGGGGAGGAATACTTTTCAAACTAATATTCCGGGGTGGAATACTTTTAAACGCTTTGGTTTAATTTCGATGTTAGTTAATAAACTTAACTCTACCACGAAAGTCCCTACTTACTACCGAGCTAGTTTCCTGGGAGGCAACGAGGTATTAGTTGATAGCGCTATTAGGCTTGACAACCTCATACCGTACTAGGGAGGACGGGCGTGAACTAATGACCTTAAACACATGGCCAATGTTGATAGGCATTGATGAGGGCAAACAAACATACCTCACTTCGGTATCGAGATTATTATTGACATGTCTTTAAACTAAACGCTTACATGATTTTTGTAAACAAAACTGTGAACTCGCCAGCTTTATGCTGATACACTTTTTCTGCATGTTTGCAGGTTGTTAGATTCATCATGCTTTGGAACTTGCTGTCTGCAGAGCGGAAGTGTCATGGGGCGTGCCGCCAGAGGAACACGTAAAATTTTGGAACTTAAAACAATTTGATTTTTAATTATGTTTAAACAATACAAATGCTTCCGCTGAACGTAAACTATGTTGAAACATTATTTATGAAATTGCACTATTCAGGTTGGACATGATTTTTGTATTAATATTATTTACTGTTAGTTCGACATGATTAGTGGCTAGATCCTGGTACGTCACACGCCTTGCGGTGGTATCCGCAGGTGGTATTTTGAGGGTGACAAACAAACAACCACGCCAACTTCATTATGAGACTACACTTACGTGCAATGTATGATGCATGGGTTTGTTGAACTTTCTGCATCGTTAGTTTTGTACGCAAATGCATTATTTAAATTATTTTTTATATAAATCAACCAATGTAAGCATCATGTTTTTGTACCATGTGCATTGTTGTTGTTGTCCATATTATGTTGTTGTAAAACGGGCATTGTTGTTTGTGACATGGGATGGCGTGTTTAGGTTCTAGACCCGACATCCACGTGCATGTCTTTGGGCTTTAGGGCTGCCAAACGTTTTCCTTAAGCAGGTCCCTCATTTGCTTATCTATACGTCCACATGTCCAAATTGTGTTCTTTAGTCCCACCACCAAGTGTATTAAATTGAGATCTGCATTTTGTAGGCAGACTGTGATTACCAAGCCCTTTATGCATTTCATAGGCACCGTTTCTGCTTTTAGGACAATGATGATAAAAGATGTTTGATGGTTATTGTCATGGCATGGTGAATGTTTATTCGCAGCCACATTAACCTGTCTTTTCTGAAGCTCGTTTTAAGATTAAATAAAAGTATCAAACGCCTTGTCTTTACGTGGCATGGTAAGTTGTTGCAACTACCGAAGAGATACATTTAGGCCTATTGGTATCGTTTGAAATTCATTTTATGACAGTCATGATAGTATCCGTACATATGTGTTATACAATTAATAAAAGTAGTTCTTCGTTACCTTTCCATATAAGCCTTTTATGATATGTTTATAGTGTACAATATGGCAAGTACATAGGAGAGGCAACTTCTAGAACGTTTGCAAAGTTTGATTGACTAGGTCATTGCATATGATTAACGAATTACAAAGAAAGTAACCGAACTTACGCAGAAGGTAGCGCATATCCGTGCAACCCAATTGGCGCTACATGATTCCATGGATGTGCTCTACGCGCGTTATGAAGAGGAAAAGGAAATCGGACAGATAGATTAGCTCTTATAGTATAGTGTTATGTTATTACCTATGAATTCCAACTCTAATAGATTGTAAATTTTGTATAATGGTATGATACAATCAATCGAATATTTAGTAACTCTCATATATATACCTATCGTCGCCTTCATGTTTACTTTTAATATTAACCGCAATCATACTAGTTGGGATTATTTTCTAACTAATGGATGGATTGTTTTGAAAAATTGATGTACTTGCGGTGATTTACAACTAGTGAAAGATATTTTTGTGATTTCTAAAAAAGAAAAATTGTGAAAGGGCTAAGTCAACTTTTGCGAAAGAAAGATGGGATTCAACACGTCCAAAAAGGGGAAGTTTCATATTCTACCACTAAAGTCTTCAATGGGAACATGATACAACACGTCCAAAAAGGGAAATTTTCATATTCTACCACTAGAGCCTGCAATGGGAACAGATAAAAATTCCATAAATGTCCCTTATCCCACTATTGACCGTTAGTTACTTGATCCTTTAATTTCATGTTCACAGCCATGACTTTTATTCCCCCTTTGTCCAACTACATGCACCAAATAGTCATCACCAATAATATATTCCAGCAAGTAGCTTAGGTTTATTTATGATAATTAGTAACCTTGTACTGTCGGTAAGTTTGTTGCTATGTGACCGGAAGGTCATGGTTCGAAACATAAAATAAAGTTCTAAAATCTAATCTAGAGAAACTGAAGTAGAAGATGTGAAATTGAAGATGAAATTGGCCGATATTTATACATGATTCTGTTATAATTTCTGTGTGAATTGTTTTTGAAAATTGGAAGAACTAAGGAAACGAATCGTCGCTGGTTATAAGTATTCTAGGTGTTTGTATTAAAAAACAAACTAAAAATCAAACTCCAAAATTATGAATTGAACATCAATTGAAACCCTAAATTCGCTGAATTGAAACCCTAAATTCGCAAATTAGAAGTGAATTGCGTTGTATGGGTATTCCGTATGGTATGAAACGTATCAATTCGAAAACACGGGTTGGCCCGCGAATTTCGTAACTATGGTTGAGCCTCATGCACCAGGTTTGCCTTTTATTTTCAAGTATTTTGAGTGGAAACATTTGTTTATTTTACGTTGGTTAGTGATTTTCAAAACAAAGTAAAATTCTTTTCAATCTCCGAAAAAATCTAGCATTTTTATGTCTTTTCTGGGGTCAGATTCGTTTAATCATTTCTTGCAAAGATTCTTGGAAGATAGTAGCTAGTGAAGCATGGGGGATTGACGGGTGGAATATTATATTGTTGAGGAAGATAAGACGATAAGGTGTGTGTGATTAGGGTTAAATTATTTTCCTATATGCCCATGCTTCTTTTCCCACTTGTGCTTGGCCGTTGATTGGTTTGTGTAAACTTTATATGTATGCGTGATGGACAAACTTTATTTCCTACGTATACATTTTAAAGTTAGGGGAATAGTGTCAGGCAACCTACATGTACATTTGTAAGTTAAGGGAATAGTGCCAGGCAGCTTGCATGACACTTTCCTATTGGACCAACGTTTTTTAATTTAATTTTATTTTTAGTTTAAAATTACATTTTCGTCCTTTGTTTAAAATTACGTTTTTGCCTCCAGCTCAAAATAAAATTATAATTTTGCCCCTACCTCAAAATTACGCTTTTGCCCTCGGTTCAAAAACTCACTTTTAATTTTGTTCCCAGTTTCAAATTACGGTTTCGCCCTCCGTTTAAAATTACTTTTTTCACCCAGTTCAAAATAAAATGTTGTTTTTTCCTCTAGCTCAAAATTACGATTCTGCCCTCAGCTCAAAATTACGTTTTTGCCCACAGTTTAAAATAAAACTATGTTTTTCCCCCTAGCTCAAAATTATAATTTTTCTCTCAGTTTAAAATTATGATTTCGCCTCCAGTTCAAAATATAATTTACGATTTTGCCCTCCATACAGACATACATGTTATGAGAGAGAAATATTCGGCTTATTGCCCCGCAACGCGCACGGAGAAAAACTAGTTTACAACATACAAAAGATCAAGAAACACTATGATAGATAATAAACATAAAGGGTAAATTACTTTTTGAGTCCCTGTGTTTTAGTAGTTTTAACCACTTGAGTCCAAAAGCAAAAAGTTTAACGACCTAAGTCCTTATAAGCATTTTCTTTAACCATTTGAGTCCAAATTTCTAACACTATAAGAAATATTTTGTTAAAAATTATTAAATGACCAAATTACCCCTATAATTAAAAAATAAATAAATAAACTAATTTATATTTCTCTTTTTCTCTCTTCTCTATCATTTATCTACCATAGATCTGCATTCCAGTCATCACCTCAAGTATACACACACTAAAGAGTTTTCACCGGTGAACTAGGGTTTCAACTTTCACCACCGGAAAATCGTACAATCATTGCTCATATACGGCGACAGTAGACGATTCTACAGCGTCATCACCTCCATAACCGCCACCGTGATGGCCGGAGTTGAAGTGAAGCAAGAATAATCGAAGCAACGAACGGTATCAACAACAATTACACTAAACGAACAGATGATTCAGAGATTGCGGTGATCGATCTCGATAGTTCATATGACGACGATTCAGGTGACACAATTCGTAACAGCAAGAGATCTAGGGTTTCGAGTGGTGGAGATGATTTTAGCGGTGATTCTTCAGCCCCAAATGGGGGTTTATTCGGTACCGCCCAACCTGTTGGTGGATGTAGCTATCTCAAATCTTGGGTCATATGAGGGTGTGCGGGTTTTCACTAAATCGATTAAAGATCAGGGGGTCATCATTCAACATCAAAAAGTTCAGGTGCACAAATTTCGACCCTTGAATTCGCTGCTCATGTGGCCATTACAAAGACCGGTGATGGTTCTTGATGGTTCGAATAACTTGAGTGAACCTGTTGGAATTTTCTGCTGCAAACAATCTTGTTATAGGGTAATCTGATTCTAATCGGCTCGGTGGTTCTATTCCGGTCGCAAACAATATGTTCTGGTTTGCTCAGGTTGTGGTGTGAAATGTTAGTGTTTTTGCTCAGGTTGTGTGTGTAAAGAGAGAGGGAATAGATTTTACATCACTGATTCATTGGCTTTTGTTGATAGATTCATGAGATCTAAATGAACCGGCACTGATGAAATGGATGGGGAGGGGGTGTTTGGATTTGAATGAACTGAAAGCTGGATTCAGGTATGGTGTAGTGTGGTGGTGGAGGTGGTGCAGTGCGGTGGTAGTTGTGATTAGGGAGGTGCTTATTGATGGAGAGAGGGATGAGAGAGAGAGAGAGTTGAAAGAGAAATTGCATTTGGTGTATAAATACATATAAATATAAAAAGGTGAAATAATATCTTGTGCATAAAGAGTTGTACTCTATGTGTAATTGACTAAAATGCCCTCGTAGTTAACAGACTTGATGGATGATGTTAGAAATTTGGACTCAAATGGTTAAAGAAAATGCTTATGAGGACTCAGGTCGTTAAACTTTTTGCTTTTGGATTCAAGTAGTTAAAACCCATGAAACACAGGGACTCAAAAAGTAATTTACCCAAACATAAAAGATACTAACTTGAAATTCCACAAACGCCCCTTTGTAATCTTTCTTGTCGTTACTTTAGTTTTGGTTGTAAATGAGAAAGCCCAAAAACCTCAACATCGATTTTCTAGGTAACATATTAGAGAATTTAAGAGTAGTTACCTCTAGGGGTGTGTATGGGTCGGTTTTAACCAAACATTATAACCATAATCAATCGGGGTGGTTATGGTTATTCGATTTTGATGGTTATAGAAGGTCGGTTATGGGTGATTAACCATGTATTTAGCTTAGCTAAAAATAGCTTAGTTTTTTTAACATGGAATAAATTATTATTGCATATTTGTATATATTAGTAGAGATGGGATCAAATACAAACACTTATGTTTGTAAGAACAGTAAGAACCAACACATAATTGACAAGTGTCCCTCAATAAAAAAAATAGTTTATGGATAATTTAGACCTTTTCACCATATTTATTTATAACTAATTAAAAATAATTATTAAAACATCCATAAATCCAAGCAACTGTAATTCAAATCAAAGTTTGAAATTTTTAACATATCTATGATCTAATAACTCTCCATGATCGAACCAACCTATAGGAACCACCACAAAAAAATATAATCAACACAACACTATATAATTAGCATAACATCCTTAATCGTTCTTCATTATCAGCACATCGTCCTCAATCGTTCTCCATTATCAACATAAACGACATTAGCACAACATCCTCAATCGTTCTCCATTATCAGCACATCGTCCTCAATCGTTCTCCATTATCAACGTAAACGACATTAGCACAACATCTTCAATCGTTCTCCATTATCAGCACATCGGATGTGCTGATTATATCTACTTTTGGTGTTTGTTTGTATTATATTGTAATTAACATATAATCAGCACAATTATAAAACAACTTTTGGTAACTTTTTTAAAAGTTACTTTTATAAATAAAAAAAAGTATAGCAATATGGTACTCTTATTAAAGATAAAAAATACTTGATTTTATGGTATATTTAAAAAAAATAATGAAGTATATAAAAGTTATTTTAGTTTAAAAAACCTTGGTGGGATTTGTATTTAATTAAAAATGGTCAAATGACTAGCAATTTTACGAAATTACCCCTAACTTGTTAGTACTAATTTTTAATTATAAAGATTTTATTTATAATCAACCCCAACCCTTGATTTAAACTATCAATGGTTCAAATATGTTCTTACGGTTCTACAATTAGCACTGTTTGTACAAGATCTAAATCCTATATTAGTATATTACGTAGTATTAAAAATATATATAATCTATAATATTAATACCGATTATTATCGAATATTCAAATAAAGTGATATGATACATTCCAAAAATTCAAATAAACATTCAAACAAAACCACAAAATGATATGAAAAACCATAAGTACTAAAAATCCTCAGTCAAAAACATCAAATATTAAAAATATAGTGAAAAGTCCTAAATCCTATGAAGATTTATTAAATGTCGATTCGGTTCAGTTATGGTGGGTATGGAAAAATGATAACCATAACCAACCCGCTATATTCGGTTTTATCAAAAGAAACCATTAATCGACCCACCGGTTTTTTATTTGGTTTGGTTTTTTCGGTTAATTCGGTTATGGTTCGGTTAATTCGGTTTTTTGCACACCCCTAGTTACCTCTATATTAACTAAAATACTATAGTGTACATTTTAATACATAAGTCTTGAAAATTTCTCTTTAAATACAAATATACAAGTTTTGTACATAGAAATGCTATACGAGGTTTACAAATGATATGCAAGTAATAGGAATACGCTGATGATACAGTGCAGGGGCGCAGCTTACAAGGGGCGGGGGGGGGGGGGGGGGGGGGACGTCCGCCGCCCGGGATTTTTCGCTCAGTAGTGTTATATATGTAGTTTTCGTATAGAAATTTGTGGGTATATAGGTTTTCACCCCCCCAGTTCTATAGAAATTTTTGGGTATTCTATAGAAATTTTTGGGTATATATGTTTTCACCCCCCCCGCCCGAAAAATCCAAGCTTCGCCACTGATACAGTGGATGGGACTGCTTGTGAAGTATAAATTCACATGTAGCTTTTGTTCTTTTATAATAGTTCGATTTGTTTGATACACAATTTCCTAGAATATCGATAAGAAACTGATACACAATTTCCTAGAATGTGGGTGTTTGGGATTCCTTCTTGACTTATTAACTTATAGAAATTCTAACTTCTTAAAAATGACTTCTCAAGACACGAAATCCTTTAAAATAAGCTAACCCAAACATTCAAAAAATAACTTATTAACTTTTATAAGTCAATAAGTCATAAGTTGCTCCAAAATAAGCTAACCCAAACACCCCAATATCGATAAGAAACAAAAGTATCTAGAAATATCTCACTTCTAGAGTAGTGCGCGAGTATGAGATGAAGAGAAGTCTTACCACTGTCACAGGGCATAGAAAGAGGCTGCTTCTTTTTGTTTTTGTTCTTTTTTAATGACCAACGAATCATGCTAATAAGTTACTGGCGAAATTCATCACATAAGGATACACTTGTATTCGAACCGGGGAAAACCCTCGCCTAGATCGAAGCCCATGACCACTTGCCCGACGGCACAATAATACGGTGAGGTAAAACCCGCTCAGTTCAAGGATTGAATTAGCGATCTCCGCCTAGTCTGCAATCATCATTAGGTGCCACATAAAATAATGAGGAGGGTACAAATCGAAACTGTGTCACTTAGAACAGCAGGTCTCTCACTTACTACTCCATCACCAGCTCATTAGCTAGACGCTACTCCTAATTAATGACACCCCTGGCTTAACAAATCTTATTATTATTATTATTATTACTATTATTTACAATATAGCATACAAATAAAAGGATAAAATGTACACTAGCAATAGAAGAGAAAAGAAAAGGGACGACACAAAATGTACATAGCACCGACACCAAGTAAGAAAGACAAACAAAATGATAGGACAGTCCTACACACCAAGAAAAGCTAAGAACAATCAATAAGTCTCCTTAAAAATTCCTACTCAATGTCAGTTTTGAGAGGTGCAAGTCTATTAAATTCCAGTTTTTTTTAAGGGTGACTTTCTATGTACATGACCTATTGGTCACCGGGTTCATATCGAAGACAATCCCCCGTCAGCCCCGCTCTTCCGGACACGATGTTCGATCGGGCCCCGGCCGTTGCGCAAGCTGACCTTCGCCCGGAAACCATACTGCCCCCACACGAGAGACTCGCTGGGGTAACAGCTGGGTAAAACCGGGTTGCCCTCAAGACCGCACCATGCCTCGGTAGGAACGATCCATCATTGGGACGTCCTCCCCCCATAACGCCGCAGCCGTGGATCGAACCGGTGACCTCCAAGGAGGAACCGGCCCAACCCCACCACATGGGACCAACTGGGCTAGGGTGCTAATCCCATTTTGGTATATACAAAGATTAGTTAATTATGTAAGGAGAAATAAAACTGGTATTAGAAACATAAGGAACAAAATCGTTCTTATCTGTCAGTTACACATCTATTGTATGGCTGACTTCATCATATGTTGCTTAACCACTTAAAATTGTAAGTATATCCTTTTCAAGAATCTACGAATATTTGTGATGGTTGTTTAAACGAATATAAATGTTTGATGTGATAATATTCATATATGGCATTAGTGGCTAGGTGCGAAATAGAACAAATTCTATTTTTGAGATTCTGTATTATGTTCTAAGTGATCACCAACTAAAAGTCTATCGGTAATATCTATTGGATAGTAGATTGACACCTGTTGTTAATGAGTCACAAAGACTGTAACTTGATCTAAAATTTCGTAATCACTAGTCTATCTCCTATCATGTAACTAAAAGGATTTTTATTTTATTTAAAAAAAAAATTGGGTTGCGCCATATATATGAAAGAGTATACAATAACGATGTATTTCGCCGAATCAAATACCATGGTCTAATAAGAAAGCATTCTGATTAGTTGATAATTTTACTATTAGTTGGGAATTTTGTGAAAGGTTCCTGTAAAAAGTTTCATTAACGCCTAATCCCAAAAAGGAGATTTTCCTCTATAAATAGAGGCAACATGAGATCTTCTTTTTATTGAAATAGAACTTCACCATTTTCTTCCTTCCTGTTCTCTATCTACCTACTTGTGAGTGGGAGTGGGTAGTCATGAAGACGGTGCTGGCAGAAGACGAAGAACAATTCGCATCGCAGTACTTGTTTGTGTTCCATCTCCTTATACATGATATATTAACTAGTTATGTTTATACTCTTGCTTATGATCATATATAGATTCGTACACACATATTACAAGCACATCTGCAATGTACATGTGTTTTTTCATTTGAATTATTAAGCAGAAATTGATGTTTTCAATTTCTTGATTACTCGACTGTAATCCTACACGTCAAAAAGGTATTTGGAGTCAGGGATCTCAGTGAGAGCAGTCTTTCTATACTTGAGATAGAAGAAATGTTTGTCATCATCAGAAATGTTTGTCCTCATCTCACCTCTCTGTACCATACCAATAGCTTTGTTAGGCGTGGAACTTTTCTAGGTATGCATGTTTGTTTGATATTCAGTGCATATACATGCCAAGATGGAATTAGATATAACACCGGTCAGTTCGGTTGTCATAAACTTTTGTAAATCGATTTCTATCTTTTCAGCTTTGTCAATCAGTTCTACAGTTTTAAAATGTCGGTGGCGTCCATTAGTTAAGAGGAAGAGACAATGATGGATGTTGACAGAAGATAGAGAGCACAGAGAAGCATGAATTGCACATAGATATTGCAATTCACTCCTTCGTGCTCTCTATCCTTCTGTCATTACCTATTATTTTCTTCTCCCTCTTACTCTAAGCTTCTGTTCTATATGTCCCAGTCTGCAACATAAAAGTTGCAAAGTTCATATACATACATAAGTTAGTGATCTATTTGTTTGATCCAATTTCTAAAAATATTCATCTTTATTTGGTTTTGGAATATCTTTATTTATAAAACAAAATTGTATTTGAAAACAATAAATCTAGTAAGGAGAAATATGTTGCATTGTAGATAAACAAGGGGTATTGTAGTTGCAAATCCACTAGTACTACTTAGGCTTAACTAGTTTTATGTATTACATCTTAGTACAGACGTGCTTGACGTTACAATCATCTCGTATAAAACACAAATTCCATCGCTTGATTCTTAGCTGAATCAAGATCACGAGCCTAAAATTGGTAAATCAATATAATGATGTCGTGCTAGGGTACGTATAGTCCTAGGGTTTGCACACGTTGTTTAGCAACTTAAGAAGAATATTTAGAAAAATCTTACAGCAACATTTATGTTTGCCTAATCACTTTTGTGCAGATTTAAAGTTCTTCAAGGTATAAGCACTATTACAAGCTAACAATGTTGGAGGAGGAACTCAAATCGCCTAACACGATTTTAAGGGACACAAGCATCAATTCTTTTATTTCCATGTACATATTTATAGCAATTGATGATAGTATTGTAGTTTGAAATGATCTGATGCATATTCTTGGTTACCACGCATTCAATAGTTGTTTTACTTAGTTTGTTAGAAATCAAAATACTTAAGTTCCTAAAAACCTGTCTTATTATTGTTTCTTTAACAAAAAAAAGGGAAATTTGAAATCCAAGTTGTGCCAATTAGATTGAATTCAACCTAATCAAATGTTAAACACCAATAAACCTTAAAAGATATATATCAAGAATTAATCCTTGGATAGTATGATTGCAAGATAATCCCTTATATTATGTGACTAATAAACTTGAAGAACAACTTAATACAGAAATAAAAGTATAAAACTCAAAAAGATAGATTAACGTAAGGAACTATCGAGCCTTTAATTATATAGGGAGGATGAACATGGGAATAAGTTAATAGAATTATACAATATGAAACTAACTAGGTTAGAGCCCCGTGTATTACACGGGCTAAACAAATTTAATTTTATATAAAATAATATATTTTTAAAAAACCTTATTTAACACGAATTAAATAAATGTAATTTTATATATTGAATAATAAAAAAAGTTATATCTTTAAGAACCCCTTGTATTGTATGTGTTGAATAAATGCAATTTTGTATACTATGGGGGTGTTTGGGGTTCCTTATTTTGATGACTTATGACTTATTTTGAGTTAAAAGGACTTTTGAAAGTGTTTGTGTTTCCTTCTTATGTGAGGGTAGAAGTTCAAAAGTCAAGAATTCCTGACTTTTTTTCTCCAAAAGGACTTTTCAACTTTTGAAAATAAGCTAAGCCAAACATGCCCTATATAATAAAAAAGTCATATCTTTAAAAACCTTGTGCATTACACGGATTGAATAAATCTAATTTTATATACTAAATTATAAAAAAAAGTCTTGGCATCATCCTACTTCCCAAACGACTTACATAAAGCATTAACGAAATTAATGCACTGTTCCATAACTCACTAAACCTAAAGTATTATATTGTTTATATACACTCTTTTACTCAGTTTAATTACTTATATAATTTTAGGGATAGTTTGGTTGCTAACTATTATATTGATAGATAACTTTACTTGTGGATAATGTGTTCATGTTTTGCAACTACTCGGTATTGTTTTCATTGTTTAGTATATAAAATTACATTTAGTTAACCCGTGTAATACACGAGGTTCTAACCTAGTTTATAGTATAGATATAAGAATTATTAGTGATGAACTCTAATCAATCTTAACCCTTTATTCAATTAATAACAATCAAAATCTGTCTTACTATTTTTAAATAACATAATGCATCTTAACTTCATTTATCAAAACCCTATTAACATAAAAAAATGATACACACGGAGGAAAATAAGATTCAACGAAAACAAATGAAGTGGTCAACCTATCTCGTCCTTTTACACTACAGGTGGGCATAAGTCAATTTGAAAATGAAGCATATACAAACAAACCTAATTAGAAAAGAACAAATAAAAGAAAACCTAAGTCATGTATCTAATCTAACTACTATAATAAAAGAAATCATTTGGGGACACATGTCGCTTTATGAGGCGCTCTCAATTAAATTTTGTAGAAGAGATTTTGATGATAAAGATAAGGATAACTGATAACCATATATTAATTAATAAAATTAAAAACTATATATTAACATTTTTATTATTTATAAAGATAAAGATAGTTTTAATTGTTTATATAAAAGTTTATAATCTTTATCTTTATTTACTATCTAATAACCGACAGGTAATGAAAGTGATGACGAACTGGACTCGGTTAAGAATTATTTCCAAATTCTAATCAATCACAAGTAGTTCAAAAAGAGCAAAAAAAATATTTGTTGTTAAATCCTCAACTACTACTATACTAACCTAATCAAATATGAAAGTAAAACTATAACATCATACATGAAAATTAAAAAAAATTAACATTTTTTTCTTTTAGCGTTTTCTTTTACTTTTTCCGCTTATTAATAACTATTTAATTTAAAATTTAATTGATTTAACCATGCGTAATACTTAAGTTTCTAACATATTAATAAATAAATAAAAAATAAAGTAAAATGTTAACTTGTGTAATTCATAAGTTTCTAACCTAATAATAAATAAATAAATAACAAAGTAAAATGTTATAATACATCATATGTGTTAACCGATTATATTAGATTTAATCAACCAGTGTAATACACGTGTTTGTTCAACCCATGCAGTACACGTTTTTAAAGATGTAATTTTTTTATAAAGTTATATTTATTCAACCCGTGTAATACACGGGGTTCTAACCTAGTTTATAAATAACGTAAAGCTAATACTATTTAAACATTTTTATATATTATCTACAAAATATATGTTCATCAATATTAGTAAATTTTATCTACTTTAACTTTTTAAATATAATATATATATATATATATATATATATATATATATATTCAATCGTGATATCAACTAATTAAATTTAAATTAAATAATAATTATCTACGACTAATGATGGTCTAAAATAATGACAAGTGTCCCTCAATTGGTTTCTTTTATTATATAGTATAGATATCCATATCTTATACAGTAATAGTAACTTTAAATTTTATATGATAACATTTTTCATATACTATTTTATAAATATAAACATAAAATATGGAAAAGAAAGTATCGTTTGTATAAATTTATTTATAAGCGGTCAAAATATAGCAGTTCACGTTGACACATAATTGGTGCAGGCGATAAATTTAAACATCTTAGAAACAGCATTAAATTGTGGAGAAGCAATCTGGTTAGTAAAGAAAAGGAAGATTTTGAGAGAGACAATGAGGAGCTTGATAAATTGGATCAGATCGCGGAGAATAGGGACCTCGAGGAGGAGGAAGTTTGGATAAAGGAGGAATGTTTAAATAACATTAGGGTTCGTGAGTATCTTGTTGCTTTGGATCTAAAACAAAAATCGCGTTATCGATGGTCTATTGAGGGTGACGAAAACACCTCCTTTTTCCATAGGCTGATTAACAATAAAAGGAAGAAAAACGGCATTCCAGGGCTTAATGTGGGAGGGCATTGGACCTCTGATCCCAAAAAGATTAAGAAAGATATACTTGGCTTTTTCCGTGATCATTTCTCGGAAAAGGTTAGGCATCGTCCCAGCTTGGAATGTTCGGATATTGGTAAGTTAGACCCGGCGGATGGGATTGTCTTGACATGCCCTTTTTCGGATAAAGAAATCAAGGATGCGGTTTTTTAGTGCGGCTCTGATAAGGCTTCGGGACCGGATGGTTTTAACTTCAAGTTCATAAAGCATTTTTGGAGGTATTTCGAAGCTAATTTTAGAGATATTCTGAATGATTTCCATGGTTCTGGGGTGATTGACAGGAAGAGTAGTACGTCTTTCATAACTCTTGTTCCTAAGGTTGTGGATCCGATTAGTATGAAGGATTACAGACCCATTAACCTTATAGGGGTGATTAGCAAGGTCATATCGAAGATCCTGGCTAATAGGATGAAGAATGTTGTCGGTAAAGTCGTGTCGGATTCCCAGTCTGCTTTCCTCAAAGATAGATTCATATTGGATAGCCCTTTGATCCTCACTGAGATTTGGTCGTGGTTGAAGAAAAGTAAGAGAAAAGCGTTCATTTTTAAAATTGACTTCGAGAAGGCCTACGATAATGTCAA
The DNA here is from genome assembly GCA_030545235.1 of Helianthus tuberosus. NCBI lineage: Eukaryota > Viridiplantae > Streptophyta > Magnoliopsida > Asterales > Asteraceae > Helianthus > Helianthus tuberosus. Next base: position 103,001,098 of record CM060418.1, read on the forward strand.
TTGGGAGTTTCTTTTAGACATTTTGGCTCAAATGGGTTTTCCTCCGCTTTGGTGCAAGTGGGTGAAAGGGGTTTTGGTTTCAGCTAGATCTTCGGTTCTGGTCAACGGCTCTCCGACCTTTGAATTTCAATGCCAGAAAGGCCTCCGGCAAGGCGACCCGCTTTCGCCTTTTCTTCTTCTTGTCGTCATGGAGGCTTTCTCTCTCAGCGTTGCTAAAGCGTGCAGTGCGGGTAATTTGAAAGGTATTAAACTCCCTAATGATGGCCCTTTGGTTTCTCACCTTCTTTATGCCGATGACGCCTTAATTGTGGGAGAATGGTCGGAAGAAAACATTAGAGTAGTGAGTAGAATTCTGCGGGTCTTCCATGTGTGCTCGGGTCTAAATATTAATCTCCATAAGTCTCATATTTTTGGAGTGGGTATCGACGAGGCGGCGATTGATTTTGTGGCTTCGAATATTGGGTGTCTCAAAGGGGAAGCTCCGTTCAAATACCTGGGTATCCCCCTCGGTGCTAATATGAATAGAGTCAACAACTGGGAGCCGATAGTGAAGATCTTCAAAAGCCGTCTAGCAGCCTGGAAAGCTCATTCTCTGTCGATTGGGGGAAGATTGATCCTTATTAAATCGGTTTTAGAAAGCTTACCTATCTACTATTTTTCGTTGTTTAAAGTTCCAGTTGAGATTATAAACAAGTTGGAGTCCCTCATGAGGAGTTTTCTGTGGGGGGGTTCGGAAGAGGTGAGAAAAATCCATTGGGTGGCTTGGGAAGTTGTTACTAAGCCTAAAAAGTCTAGTGGTTTAGGAATTAGTGATCTTAAACTGGTAAATGAAGCTTTACTTGCAAAATGGCTTTGGCGCTTCAAAACGGAAGAAAACCACCTGTGGAGAAAAGTGGTTTCGACATGTCATTCAAATAGAAGATCTTGGTCGGTGTTTCCATCAAAATCGTCTCTTTCAGGTATTTGGAAGAACATTTCGAGGCTGGAAAAGAAAGTTTTGGTGAATGGAAAGAGGATTCACAGCTTCATTAAAGGTGTGGTAGGCAATGGTTCCAGTATTCGATTCTGGATTGATGTATGGTTAGGTGATGTTCCTCTCATGGATAGATGGCCAAGCCTTTTTCGCTTTGGAGCGGGCTAAAGAGTGCTTGATCGCTCACCGTGTTCCACCAGTTGGGGACCCTTCCATTCGGCTTTGGAATTGGTCGCTCCAGCCTTCCTCGTCGGTTGAATTGGCGGAGTTTTCGGAATGTGAAGGTGAGTTACATAATGTTAGCCTTTCATCGGTCAAGGATAAATGGATTTGGAGTCCCGAGGACTCAGGGGATTTCTCCACAGCAGCGTATAAGGTTTTGGTGAGGGAGGCCCCGATCCTGGTGGCTTCGGGCCACTTCAGGAGATGTGCTTGGATTCCTTTGAAGTGTGATATCTTCATGTGGCGGGCCTCTTTAGACTGGATCCCTACGAGACAAGCTTTGTATAGGAGAAACATCTTTATGGAAACGAGGGAGTGTGCTCTTTGTGGTAGTTCGGAGGAGACGGTGGATCATATTTTTACAGGGTGTGAGGTGGCTATGGAGGTTTGGAATCGGCTGTGTCTTTGGGTCAAACTCCCTCCTTTTTTCGCGTTCTCATTCGGTGATATTTTGGGCCTGCAGTCAGGTATGGTTGAGAGTAAGAAGGCTAATGTCGTGATCCGAGGGCTGGTCAGTGTGGTCTGTTGGTGTATTTGGAAAGCTAGGAACGCCAGAATTTTTGAAGATAGGTCATATAGCAGTGAAGATATCTTCAAGGAGGTGAAGTCCCTCGGCTTTTTTTGGATGAAAAATCGTTCCAAGTTTTGTAATTTAGTTTGGAGTGAATGGTGTAAGTATCCATTGTATATGTTGTAGGGGTTAGGCTTGGCTGTTTTTTGTGGCCGGTCTTTGGCTGTTTTTTTTATAAAATTTACCTTTCAAAAAAAAAAAAACATGCGGTCAAAGTATAGCTAGTCAGGGAACTTGTTTGTAAAATTTGATTGGCCAGCCCCACCGCAATTCCCTTCAAGGAGATTTGTGGAACAGCATAGAAAATTTATCAACCAAACCATTCCATTCCCCAGGAAGATACTAGAGCATAGACAAAGAAAGCAAACAACACATGAAATTATAGCTAGGTTACATTTATCAACTCCCACAACTATTTTAAGTTACCCTAGAAGAACCTAGGCCTTTGGCGACAAAAAAAGTCATGGCTATACTGACGCCATGTCGACACTCTAAGGTTTGCCAACGACATTGTATTGTCACTATAGGTGGCAAAAGCCATCGCCTTTGTCGTTGTCTCTATAGGTTACTCTTTGCCGACGACAGGTCGTCAGTATAGGTTCGTCGTCAAAAATTTTCAAAAATAAAAAAAGTATATATTTAATTAGTTAAGCTTCACCCTATATATAATAACGACGTGTTTAGCCATAGGTGTTCCAGAATAAATAAAAAAATTTAAATTTTTTTCTTTTTTAACAGCGTTTGGGACTAGCCCTGCTACCCAAGTGAGTCTTCCTGAGACGCTCCTGGCCTGATTCACCAAGGAACACCATCAAGGAGGAAATCCACCACTATGGGAAAACTCTATTGATTTAGGTTTCGAACTTGATGACTCTAAAGATCCCAAGCCCTAACCATCACCCCATGCAATTGGACTAGAAGGCCTTTGGCAAAAAAATGTAAAGATTATGAGAAATATTATCACATTATTTGAATTGATATTGCCTACTTGTCCAACAACAATAGTATACCATTAAATAGGTAAACAAATATCCCAAAATGAGGATCAGAGATAACATCCATTATCATACCATTGACCTACATCAACCAACTCATCGCCTACATGAATTCCAGCTCGAGCAGCTGGATGGGCTACCCTCAACACAAGATAGTACAACTTGAAACAAGAAACTCAAGATTTCGACATTGTAGAAAACCGTAAACAAGTACATATGTGAAGAAATGGATAACTTACACAAACCAGATCCCTGATTATGAAGTTTATTATTTTATTTTGAGTAAACTGCCAAAATGGTACCTGAGGTCAAGGTTGGAGAACTCGTTAGTCGGCCGGTGAGGTGGGGACTAGCGACTACTCGGGATTAATCGGATCGGGTTTTTTTATATGTAATTTTCAGTTTTATGTATACATATACACATTTTTATAGGTAAATATTTTAAGTAGCTATGTTTTAACTTTTACTCAACCCATTTTTTTAAGTATACAAGATTAATTGTTAGAATTCACATGGTTTGGTTGGAAATTGGCCGGAATTTAGAGGTTTTGGCCGGAATATACAGGTTTTTTGCCGGAATCTGGCCGGAATCGCCGATTTTTTGCTGGCCGACTAGGTCCGACTAGGCCCAACTAGGTCCGACTAGGCCTAACTAGCGATTAATGTACTGATTAACGAAAAATTACACAGTTACTGGCCGACTAGCGATTAATCGCCGCCTAGTCACGATATTTACAACACTGCCTAAGGTTTGGTCACTTTTGTCACCTTAGTCCAAAACTCAAACCTTTTGAATCTGGGTCCATATGGTTTCAATTTTGTTGTCATTTTCATCCAAAAGCAAAATTTGATCAGATTTTTCAGTTAACATCCAGTTTGTTTGTCTTTTTCCTCCCTTTATAATGAAGGGCAAAATGGTCAGATTTTTTTAATTTGTTATAATAAAACGTTAAAAGACCATTTTGCCCTACATTAAAAGGGTGCAAAAGGATAGAAAAGCTAGATGTTAAGTGAAAAATCTGACTAGATTTTGATTTTGAATGAAAATGGCAACAAAATTGAAACTATAAGGACTCAGATTCAAAAGATTTGAGTTTTGAACTAATGTGACAAAAGTGACCAAACCTCAGGGGCCATTTTGTCACTTTACTCTTTTGTTTTAAATGATAGTTGTTTAATAATATTAAGAGTAAACTGTCATTTTGTTCCCTGAGATTAGGTCACTTTTACCACTTTAGTTAAAAACTCAAACCTTTTGAATCTGGGTCCATGTGTTTCAATTTTGTTGCCATTTTGGTCCAAAAGATAAGTCAGCTCAGATTTCTAAAAAAAAATCTGATTGTTTGTTCTTTTCCTCAGTTTAATGAAGGGCAAAATGGTCATTATTAGTTTTATTATTAAAAATTATCAGTTTTGCACTCTAATTAACAGAGGGCAAAACTATCCACACACCAATTTTGCCTATCTACACACCTAAAAGGTGATTTTTGTCTTTACATGCACACCCTGCAGTGTCGAACTGTAGTCAAAACGGGGCGTTTTGGTCCGATTAACCAGACAAAGACTAACGGGTGTCTGACGGGTCTGTTGTCCGGACCAAAACGCCGAGCTTTGGCCGCGTTTTGGTCATGTCAACCAGACCGGGTATCAGTCTTTTGTCTGGTTGACAGGACCAAATCGCGGCCAAAACTCAGCGTTTTGGTCCGGTCAACAGACCCGTCAGACACCCGTCAGTCTTTGTCTGGTTAATCGGACCAAAACGCCTCGTTTTGGCCACAGTTCGACACTGCAGGGTGTGCATGTAAAGACAAAAATCACCTTTTTTGGTGTGTAGATAGTGAGATGGGCATGTGGATAGGTACACCCTTAATAGAAAAAACCTAATCCTTTTGCCCACCTACCCACCCCCCACCCTTATCCCTCTCTCATTTTCTTCTCTCTTTCCCTTTCTGATCTACACGACCAAACCACCATCACCACCTTCACACCTCCACTCCGGCACTTGCTCCGACGTTGCCGCCACCACCGCCGTCATCCCTGCCATCATGACCAAACCACCATCACGACCTTCACACTTCCACATCACCACCCCCAAATCCCAACCGCCACCACCATCAGCACCTTCACACCTCCACTCCGCCACCTGCTCTGATGCTGCCGACACCACCGCCGACGTCCCTGCCATCACGACCAAACCACCATCCCCTATTCATCCCCGATAAAGGAAACAACCACCACTAACACCCCTTTCAGACCTCATTAGATTCGTTAACATATGAATGTTAGAGAGAGAGAGAAAGAGTCAATTCGGTTGCTTTACTTGTTATGTACTACCCACACTGATTCTGCAGCTACCCTTTGACAAAAATCATTACCCGTGTTGTTAAAAGGTTGAAAGATTGAGATTCAGGGGTTAAAGATGCGTGTAGAGATGCAATTGGTGAGCGTTCTGGGTTGTATTTGAAAGGGTGTATTGGGATGTATGTTGGGTCTGTTGTTTCTTTGTTTGTGAAGCCCTTATTTGATGCTATGAATGATCAGAATAAAGGGGTGCAAAGTGGGGCTGCAATGTGATTGGCTAAGATGGTTGAGATGGCTTTTGACCCCCCGATTTTGGCGTTTCAGAAGCTCGGTGGTGGTGGTGAGGAAGATGAAGTGGGTGGTGGGTCCTGCATAAATCTTTAAATATTAATTTTATATATTTATTTAATAATTATTTAATATATTTTGTTTTAATTAATAATTTGTTATAATAAAACTGATAATGACCATTTGCCCTTCATTAAACTGCGGAAAAAACAAAAAAATCAGATTTTTTTTTGAGAAATCAGAGCTAACTTTGCTTTTGGACCAAAATGACAACAAAATTGAAAGCACAGGGACTCAGATTCAAAAGGTTTGAGTGTTGGACTAAAGTGGCAAAAGTGACCAAACCTCAGGGACCAAAATGGCAGTTGTTATGATGTTTATAAAACTAATAATAATAAAATTGAGTATGAAAAACGCTAATTAACCATCATTGGCTCTAATTGACTCATCAATTATCCTAATGGATCGTTGTTCGTCCTAAACGGCCTTCATTGACAATAATTAAGCATGAACAACCCTAATTGATCATCATTAACCCAATTAACCCATCTTTAATTCTAATGGGCCATTGTTAATCTGTTGGATATAAGATATGAGTCTCAATTATTTTAACTAACAAGGTACGATCTAGAGAGTTATACTTTGTATACGAACAAAGAATAATAAAGAGTTATACTTTGATTTTCAGATCATACAGATCTATCTCATCTTGTTCATAGACACAATACATATACATATATGTGAAGCGTTGCAATTATTCGGTATCACAACCGCTTCTTGATAAGACGCGTCCTTAATTTAGACCTAGGACCTGACTCTAAAACATACTGGGCTATTAAAACAAGTTCAGCGCATAATACAAATACTTAATAAATAAATTGTTTGCAGCCTATTACAAAAGTGTGTTTCTGCTTGAACGATAGATTAAAATCCCACAATGGAGAATATCATTAGCATTTATAAATTTGGAAAATGATTTATGACATTAATGTACAAAAGTTGTAATAGCTAATAGTAAAGTTGTTGAACATTTAGTTAGCTAAAACATTCTTACGAAGTGTTTGCTCAAAATAAGGGATATACGTTGCAATTAAGCATTTCAACTTAAGAATAATTTTACTTAGAGAAAAAAAAAATCAACTCTACAAGACTATATATTTTATCTTTTAAAAGGGAAAATTACGAAAATGGTCATTGACCAAAACCACCCTCAGATTTATCCACCTCCCGCATCCTTGGAGCAACCAGGGGCGGACCTACATAGTGGTCAGGGTGGGCGGCCGCACCCATTGAAAAAAAAAATTTAGTGTATATTTTAGGCCAAAAACCCGACCGCATCCCTTGAAAATATGGTTGACCACCTCTTCCGCACCCCCAGCAAATAATTTATGGGTCCGCCACTGTGAGCAACGAATCATGCACCTGAAGTGTCCATATGCAGACGTCCCAACACCCAATAAAAAAAGAACACGTGATGTTTCAAATGTTGCAGGTGGCGCAAATGCATTGGAATTGGCTATGTAGCACGGGGACTCCATTTATGTGGCCGTACCCGTCTCGGGTACTTGTCAGGGACGGAAACACCATGGGTACTCGTCGGGGACGTTTCCTAAACGTTTCCAATGTTGGGGACGTATCTGGTAGAAGTATCCAGCCCGTTTCCATTTATTTTTAGGGTTTTTACCCTTTCAAATTCCACAACCGGCCACTAAATAAATAGACCTATCATGTTCTGCTTCTCTAATCTCTAAACTCTCAAGTCTCATCATCTCTAATTCTCTATCGACTGCCGATCTTTCACTAGATGAACCAGAATTTGAAAATGATTTGATTATTGATAATTAATTACCTTTGGAAGATGTAGTATTTTTGGAATTTGTTTAATGTATTTTTATTTTTTTATATTTTTTATTGCCGTACCCGTATCTTGGAATTTTGAGTTTTGCCGTTCCTCGTTCCCGTATCGTCCCCGTACCCCGATCCCGTACCCGTTCCAGTGCTACTTAGGGAATTGGAATGCGTCTGCACCTGAGGCATCCATATTTTCATCTACCAAGAACATTCATTCAATTGAAATACGAGTTTCAAAACCGAAGAATTCACAACATTCAATGTCGAAGACCCCGTTGTATCGTGATTTTTCATCTTACAATAAATCACAACATTCACCAGACCCACATCGAGCATCTGGACAGACATACCCACCACTTCGCCGGTCGAAGCAGGTTCCGGCACCACCGCCTCGTTATCAACCACCGGAATCACCAGCTCCCTGCCTCTGGTATATGTTCCTTCACCGTTTAACGGGTTAACGGATTTCACGGAGACGTTCGCAACTCACAGGAGACGGCCTCAACTCGCCGGAGACAACTGAAATCTCGCCGGAGACATCTGAAACTTGATGGAGACGCTTGAGCTTCTACAAGTCCTCCCAAACGCTTCAAAGACGCATCCCATGCATGATGCATCGCTCCAAGGACTCAAGAGGTGGCCTAATCTAAAAGTGGTTTTTTCAGTAATCATTTTTGTAATTTTCCCTTTTTATAAACTTTTACAAAACTTTCTCCGTAACCCATATTTTAAAAACTTTTACAAATCAATGGTACTGGGTAACATTTTCTTATATAATTCATTATTATTATTATTATTATTATTTAACTGATGCCTTGCAATCTTGCTTGCTACCCATGGTTTTGGGTGAGATCGACCATGTGACATATCACATATGCTCTCACCCCCTCCAACCCTGCATGCTATACCATTTTAATTTGTGGTTTTAAACTATTTTAATAATACCTTTTCTCTCTTTATTTGTTATTATTATTTTGAATAATAGAAATAAAAACTGAACTCAAAAGATAAAATTTAAAGGGTGATACCATGTCTGGCTTAGCTTTTCAAAACAACTTATGACTTTTTGAAAAATTAATAAGTAACAATGGAGTGACTTATTGACTTTTCCCCTCACATAAGAGTTTCATGCCAAACACCTTTTAAAAATACAATTCTTTTATATCTGAATAATATAAAATGGAACTCCATACATTGACAGAATGTTTTGTGCCTAGATATTATCTTCCATCGATGTTAACCATGGAGTCTTCAGTTTTTTGTTAATTCATTTTTCCCCTTGAGCTTCTCGCCTTTTTCTCTACACCCTTCTTGTCCTAATCTTCCAATATAAACGTTAGCAGACTATATTATAACCATAATTACTTGTACTTTTGAATCACTCAGGATCTGTTTGGTATGGCATAATGAAATAGACGAGGTAATGGAATGGACGAGATATTGGATGGACAACGGAATGAAATTGATCATCAAACCCATAGTCTTGTTTGGCTACCATGCTGGAAAGGAATAAATCATTACCTTGTGTTGTTTGGTAAGCAAGAAAAGAGGAAGGAATAAAATCGGCGATGGTTGGTGGTGGCTGAGGCAGCGATGGGTGGTGGTGGTCGGTAGCAGCGGTGGTCGGCGGTGGTGGTGGTCGGCGGTGGCAGGTGGCAGCAATGGTGGTAGCGGCGGGTGGTGGTAGCGGCGGCGACGGTGGGTGGCGGTGATCGGCGGTGGCAGGTGATGGCCGTGGAGGATGGTGGTGGTGTTGGTGGTGGTCAGGGTGGTGGTCGTTGGCTGTGGCGGCAACAGTGGACGGTGGTGGTGGCGGTGGTCGGCAGTGGCAGTGGAGGATGGTGGAGGTGGGCTGCGGAAAATGGTGGCGGGTGGTAACGACTGCGGGTTGTAGTGGTGGCGGATGGTGGTGGTGATGGGCGGTGTTGGTGATGTAGGGTGAGAGAGGGAATGTAATCGAAAAAAACAGGGGGAGTGGATGAAATGAATTTGAGAGAATGAAATGCCTTATGTAATGGGTGATTCCATAACCTTGACCAACCAAACACATTTTTTTCATTCTCTCACAATAGTTCATTCCATTCCACCTCTCATTTGTAACACCCTGGCTTTTGCGGAAGCGTGGATTATTTTGGTGTGACTTCTTAATACCATAGCAACAATCATAACAATGCTATATGAAAATAAAACACAAGATGTTCATCCATTCATTAAGTTTAATACTACCACAACATCATTGTTTGAAAATGTCGACACTTAGGATAAATTACAAACCATACTTGTTTAAATCATGTTCAGAAGACACAACAAAAGACTCTAAATAAAACGTGGTTTGGAGACATGTGACCCGTCCAGGTAAGGGTTACACCTCCCAAACCCTACGACCTTGGATGACATCTTTATTTAGCGCAGCTTGACACGCATGCAAACACTTGCCAGATCCCTTAGTTTCCTGAAATACATGTAGTTTGAAAAATCAACAAAAGTTGAGCGAGTTCATGTGTAAGTGAGTATGTATAAACCTTTGTAAACAATGTATGTATGAAAGTCCCTGGTATGTAGCAATAAGGAAAAAGGGATCACCAATGGGTTGCAAAGCCACTAGTATGTGTGAAATGGTCCGGGAAAACTCAAACCTAGCGGAGTTGTACCGGACTTCCGGCTGTAAGACACAGTCACCTCTATGGGCCGCCCCGGCCTCATGGGTGTGGGCTCGCTACACCCAAATAGATCTATCACTCATGTCCCTCGGTCCTACTACGAGGATTAATGGCTTTAAGTGTCGTGCCTACCACTCACATGATCTAAGTAGTATGCCATCCTTAAGCTAACCATACCATGTATAAAAATGTCCGTAATAATAGTAACATGTATTTCACCCCCGAAGTTGTAAAACTGAAAACAGTTAAAAAAGAAAAGGGGGACATGAACTCACAGTAGTGCGTCTCCTGGATCGTATCGTCAACTCAAACCTGGTCCGCTACACGACAACCTACAACGTACTATTGTTTATTAGACGAACGGGTCGTGCCTTGCTTTTGTATTTACGGGTTTGAGTTACGTTACTTTGATATTATTCCAAGTTGTAACTTCTTGTTAAAATAATAATAATTATTTTAACTTAAATTTTGTTTTTAGGAATAATAGTTAGGCAACTATTTCGTATCCATACTTCTAAAGTATTTTATATGTGTATTCCCTTCCCAAGGATGGGGGTATTTATACATGTACATTTGCAGTTTTTGAAAACAATATATTTCAAGTCCCATTCAGGAAAAATATATTTAACTTATTTGTCCAAAATAATGAATTCCCAATATATATGTATTTTCCCAAAAATAATATATTTTTACTTCTTTAATTTCCAAAATAATATTTCACCAAAATATATTTGTAGGACTATTTTCTGGAATAATTCATAAGTTACGTTTTCTAGCTCGGTTACACAATATTATACATGTAACTTAAATATTTTATTCTTTGATATTTTGGCATTATTTTGGAGTTGTAATTTTCATGATAATTATTAAGTAATATTATTTTACCCTAAAATAATATAACTAGTTCATAAAATATACACATATTCACACAAGTGTCTTGTATAAAATATATATTTTTAAATATGTACTTATCCATTTTTATTTGTAAAATCAACCTCCGATACTTGGTATTTTGTAATAAAAATTATGGCAAAGTTTATTTTGAAAAAACAAAGTCAAAAATATATTTGTAAACACTTGTTAGAAAAATATTTTCTAAGTGTCGGATTTTTAGAAAATTTCGCCAGAGTTTCCTTTGTAAATGGAGGTGTCCATGCTTATAAGCATATCATTTTCTTTCCAAAATTTCATTCAACAATCACCAATCAACAATATAAAATCTTTACTTAACAATTTTGTTAAACACAAGCATTAATTTCCTACATCATGAACTTGAAAGTTTATAAAATTTTGTAGTAACTCAGTAGTATTCTTAGTAAGTCTTGTTACCCTTTAAAATGTGATTAGTTCTTTAAAAACTTCATTTTTAAAGAGTTTTAATGTTTATAACTTCCAATCATATTTTTGAAAAATATTTCTTTATGAAATTTTCTTGTTACACAAGTGTTTCTACACTTGTTTATCCACCAAAAATGAGATTAGTTTATGTAAGATCCAAGATTTAATGAAACATATATTTTTAACTTGGTTCTTTTGAAAAACCATACATGGATCTTTAGATCTACATGATTATCAACTTACTTTGATATTTATTTTTCAAGAAAACATAGTGTTCTTTCAAGTTCATGACCTTCATGTGGATGATTTATCATCCTACAACAATTTCCTTTCTTACATCTTGCTATATTATGTTATCAACCATGATCTAGCAAGACTACATGATGATCAACATCATTTTCACAAACCATCAAAGATCAACAAGCATATTAACATCAAAATAACATGGTTTCATCAAGATTTATGCTTATGTAAAGGTTTCTTTCTTTTGGTTTTTAGTGTTCTTCAAGTTTAACATTATGAATCATGCTTTAACCACTTTCATAAGGTGCAAAATGAATGGATTCAAGAGACTTACTACTAGCTCAAGGCTAGGGGAGTTCAAGAGTAGAAATTGAGTGGATAAAAGAAGATAAGAGAGGTCCTTCCACTACCGAGCACACCGAGCTTGGTTGTATGACCTTTATCACACTTGTATGCTTGTGGAATGGATGAAAGTGATTGAATGATGATGATGGTGGTGGTGATTCTCGGCCGAACCAAGGGGAGAGAGGAGAGAGGAGTTTGAGTGAAATGTGTGTTGGATGAAAATGACGGTTCAAGTCTCATGGTTCTTCTTATAATCCTCCTACATCTTGTTAACCACTAGTTAATATGCTTCATTAGTACCATACATACATATTAAACAAATCAATAAAATCAAGGGTGGGGTACCACCCTTGTAACCAGTTTTTTTTTTTTTTTTTTTTTGGGGGGGGGGGGGGGGGTTGGTTTAGTTGGGATGCAATGGTTAGTTAGTTTAGTTAGTTAGAAGGTTAAGTGATTAGTTAGTGGTTTAAGTGTGTTATGTAATATATAGTGTGTTAGGGTGTTCGGGGACCTTAACTAGCTTAGAAAAATGAAACAATGTGTTTAACAATATTTTTGTATTCCGGGTAATGTCCGGCTGTTCGGTTGGGTATGGTTTCATTAAAGTGCTTAATTACTACGTAAAGTGTCTTTTATATAGCTTTTTGTGTCACAATTAATTCCCGGCACTTAGGAAAGTATACAGGACCATTCTGCCATATTTTTGGCACTTTACTAGCATATTAAATGCTGAATTTTTGCTAAAAATGCAAAATTCTGCATTTAAAGTGTGTTTTAGGCACTTCCCGGCACTCTAACTATCACCTAGTGACGCAGTTTTATGGTCCTCACTTCCCTACACTCCCTACTAGTGTAGTATCCTATTTCTGGCTCATACTGGCCTCAAAAACATTGTCTGTCTATGTTTTCTGGGTTATCCGCTCACTGTGCTAACTGTGCTTTGTGCATCAAGTTTGTCACTAAAGTTTGTGTGTAATAAATGGAGTGACAGTATGAAATGTGATGCATGTGTATGTATGTAACAGAAATCAGTAAGCAGTTTAGTCAACAGTTGTAATCAAGCACAGTCATTAAGCACAAATTAAATATTAATTAATTGTACGGATACCTGAAATTGCAAGGGTTGTCACATTCTCCCCCTGTTAGAGAAATTTCGTCCCGAAATTTTGGTTCTGCTACTAGATGCAGGGGTCTTGGGGAATAAATGTGGGTACTTTTCCTTCATCCGATCCTCATGCTCCCACGTGAATTCTGGCCCGTGTCGTGCATTCCATCGAACTTTGACGAGTTTGACACTACTCCGGCGTGTCTTGTTAACTTTCTGATCCGTAACCTCAACGGGTTCTTCAGTAAAGTGGAGTGTGTCGTCAATATGAACTTCGTCAGCAGGAATGACCACTGTCTCTTGAGTTGGACTCTTTTTCAAATTAGGCACATGAAATGTATCATGAACGCCATTAAGTTCAGCAAGTAGGTCCAACTTGTATGCTACCGAACCAACCCTTTTCAGAATTTTGAATGGACCAATGTATCACGGATTCAACTTCCCACGCTTCCCAAAGCGTGCCACACCCTTCTAGGGTGAAACCTTCAGTAACACCATATCTCCCACATCAAATTCCAGAGGTTTCCTTCTTAGGTCCGCATAACTCTTTTGTCGATCACGAGCTGCTTTGATGCGCTCTCGGATCTGTGCAATCTTATCTGTCATTTCCTGGACCAATTCCGGACCAACTAGTTGTCTATCACCCGCATCAGCCCAACAAATCGGTGACCGACATTTGCGCCCATAGAGAGCTTCGAACGGTGCGGCTTGAATACTTGCATGGTAACTGTTATTGTATGAAAATTCAACCAATGTTAGGTGAGTGTCCCAACTCCCTCCTAAATCCATTACGCAAGCTCGCAACATGTCTTCTAATGTCTGGATCGTCCGTTCACTCTGTCCGTCTGTTTGCGGGTAAAAGGCAGTACTCAGATTCAACTAAGAACCAAATGCTTCCTGAAAGGATTGCCAAATCCTTGACACGAAGCGTCCATCTCTATCAGAGATAATTGAGAGAGGCACTCCATGTCGTGCAACAATCTCTCTCATGTATATCTCAGCAAGTTTACTTGTGCTGTCTTTTTCCTTGATTGCCAAAAAGTGCGCAGACTTCGTTAGACGGTCTACAATTACCCAAATCGTATCATGGCCCTTGGACGTCCTTGGTAATTTCGTTATGAAGTCAATTTAAATATGTTCCCATTTCCATTTGGGTATTTCAGGTTGCTACAGAAGACCTGAAGGCTTTTGGTACTCGGCTTTCACTTTGGCGCAAGTTAAACATTTACCAACGTATACCGCAACATCGCCTTTCATTCTTGGCCACCAATAGAAATCCTTAAGATCTTGGTACATCTTATCCGCTCCTGGATGAATCGAGTACCGCGACTTGTGAGCCTCATAAAAAATAACATTTCTCAAACCACCAAACAAAGGAACACAAATTCGTTTCATGAAGCACAAAGTTACTTCCCCGTTTGGTACCAACTGCTTCTCCATCCCACAGAGATATTCATCCTCAATATTCCTTTCTTTAAGAGCTTCTCTCTGCGCGGCACGAATGCGCAATGATAGGTCTGTCTGGACAATCATTTCCAAAGCCCTAACCCTTATGGGCTTGATCCTTTCCTTCCAACTCAGGGCATCGGCGACCACATTCGCTTTCCCTGGGTGATATTTAATTTCGCAGTCATAATCATTCAGCAGTTCTACCCAGCGTCTTTGCCTCATGTTAAGCTCTTTTTGATCAAATATGTGTCGTAGACTCTTGTGATCAGTATAGATCGTACATCGCGTGCCATACAAGTAATGTCGCTAGATCTTCAATGCAAATATCACCGCGCCTAACTCCAAGTCATGCGTGGTATAATTTTTCTCATGGACCTTTAACTGGCGAGAAGCATATGCTATAACTTTCTGTCGCTGCATTAGCACGCAGCCTAAACCCTGACGCGAGGCGTTGCAATATACCACGAACCGTGCCTTCGGGTAGAGATAAGATAGGCGCGTCGCAAAGCTTGTTTTTCAACAATTGAAATGCTTCTTCCTGTTTGTCTCCCCAATCAAACTTCTTGTCCTTTTGGGTAAGGGAGGTCAAAGGTTGAGCGATTTTCGAGAAACCCTCAATTAACCTTCGATAATACCCAGCCAATCCTAAGAACTGTCGAATCTCGGTTGGCGTCCTTGGAGTCTCCCAGTTCTTGATCACCTCGATCTTTGTGGGATCCACATGAATTCCATCTCCATTAACCACATGACCAAGAAACTGGACTTCGCGTAACCAGAACTCGCACTTCGAGAATTTTGCGTACAACTTCTCCTTTTTAAGTAGCTCTAAAATGGCTCTTAAATGCTGCTCATGCTCTTCCTTCGTCTTTGAGTAGATCAAAATGTCATCAATGAACACAATCACAAACTTATCGAGGTACGGCTTACAAACTCGGTTCATCAAATCCATGAATACAGCTGGCGCGTTCGTCAGACCAAACGGCATAACCAGGAACTCGTAATGTCCATAACGAGTCCTAAAAGCAGTCTTGGGAATACTTTCCTCTTGAATTCTTAACTGGTGATAACCTGATCAAAGATCGATCTTTGAGTAGAAACTTGAACCTTGCAACTGATCGAATAGGTCATCAATCCTTGGCAAAGGATATCTGTTCTTAATTGTCAGCTTGTTCAGCTCCCGGTAGTCGATACACCTGCGAAAACTACCATCTTTCTTCTTAACAAACAAAACTGGAGCTCCCCAAGGTGAGAAGCTTGGTCGGATAAATCCTTTGTCTAACAGCTCTTGAAGTTGCGTTGACAGCTCTTGCATCTCCGATGGCGCAAGTCGATAGGGTGCCTTAGCTACAGGCACGGCGCCTGGAACTAAGTCAATGTGAAACTCGACTTGCCTTTGCGGCGGTAATCCTGGCAAGTCTTCTGGAAAGACTTCAGGATATTCCTTTACGACTGGAATGTCTTCTATCTTTGGCTCAGTGGCTTCTTTATCAACGATGTGTGCCAAGAAGGCAACACATCCCTTCTTCAAACACTTTCAAGCTTTTAGGCAGCTAATGATCCTCAATGGCGTATCGCGCTTTTCTCCATGAACCACAATCATCTCTCCATCTGCCATTGGGATGCGAATGGTCTTCTCGTGACAAACGATCTCGGCTTTGTTGCTTGATAAACAATCGATCCCTACTACCACGTCGAAGCTTCCCAACTCGACTGGTAGTAGATCTAGTGTAAACTCATGTTCTCCCAGCTCGATTACGCAACCTCTGACAACTTCACTCGTTTCAACTAGCCTTCCATTAGCCAGTTCAATTGAGTATGGAATGTCTAACTTACTAGCAGTTAACCCAAGCATATTCTTAAATTCTAACGATACAAAGCTATAGTCGGCACCAATGTCAAATAGAACAGATGCAAAGCATTGATTTATAGGGAACGTACCAGTGACAACATTCGGGTCCTGGCGTGCTTCCCTTGCTCCAATGTTGAAGACTCTGCCTTGCGCTTGATTTAGTTTTGGGCATTCCCTTTTAATGTTCCCCATGTCTCCACAGTTGAAACAACCTGGTCCTCGATCATTCCCATTACCATTTCCACCTTGCGCATTGCCTTGGTTGCGATTCCCACCTCCAGCTTGATTTCCAAAATTTCCCCGATTACCATTTCCGCCGTTCCCTCCTTGTGGGCGGTTTCCATTTCCATTTCCCCCACGGTTGTTGTTACCAAAACCCCTTTGGCCACTACGGCCAGTACCAACCCAACAAGTGTCCTTTAAGTGACCAATCTTTCCGCAGGTTTCACACTTTCTAACACTGCACCGGCCAGCATGATGATACTGGCAAAATTCACATTTGGGCAGAGTACCCATATATCCTTTCCCTTTTTGTTCACTGCCAGTCTTTCCTTCAGCTGGCGGGTTTGTATCTCTTCTCTTGCTGGCACTACCGGTACTTTTCTTAAAGTTCGAGAACTTCCTCTTGTTTTCCCCTGACGATTCAACATGTGTTTCTTTCTTCTTTGGTTCAGAAACTGAAAACTTGTTCAACCGAATGGCTTCTTCTGTAAGCGCCACGCTGAGGTCAATGGCTTCAGTAATGGTTGCCGGTTTTGACAATGTAACCATGCTCATAATCTGAGGTGCTAATCCCCAGATGAAACGCTCCACGCGTTTGAATTCGGGCGTGACCATGTACGGCACCACATGGGACAGATCATGAAACCTCTGAACATATTCGGCGATTTTTGGGCCTTCCATCTTTAGGTTCCAGAATTCCATTTCTAATTTTTGTATCTCGGCCCGTGAACAGTATTTCTTCCTCATGAGCTCTTTCAGCTTAGTCCATGTTAGTGCATATGTCACCGCCTCTCCCAATGTTTGCACATGCAGTTTCCACCATGATAGGGCACCATCAAGAAAAAGCCCTGAAATGTATGTAACCTGCTGCTCGGGAGCACACTTGCTCATCCTTAGAATTGAATCCGTCTTTTCTGCCCATCTAACGAATGCAACAGCGCCTCCAGTGCCGTCAAAGTTAAGCGGCTTACAATCTAGAAATTGGTTGTAAGTGCAACCATTTGGTGGGTTGTTGTTGTTTGAGGTATTCCTGCTTGTTTCGGCTCGCGAGGCCTCATAGTCTGCTATTGCCTTTGAAATACGCTCCTGAAGTTCTGCCTCAGTAGTAGGCAAGCGTGTGTCTCGTCGTGGAGGCATCTTCTAAAAGAAGATTATGTTGGTCAGGTCTTTGTAAGTATAGTAAGTAAGTAATATGCGTAGGTAGTAACATCCATTAACACAATAACACATAACATCCCATGCTATAATACAAGCAAATAAATCAACAATGCATGTAATGAGAATACTGCAATTGAGTTATCATATAATCAAGACCACAAATACAGTGTTCACAAGTTTTCCAAATGTATCGTATATCCTAAAAGAGACTAAGGGTCACAACGCCCTTTTCTGAACTATCTAGCCATATACAACAACCAAAAATCAAATATCAAAAGTCATGATGTCAAAATGCGGTCTTCAAAATGCTGTATAGTCTGGCTCAATCGCTGTCTTCTCATCAAAAGTAACGCTACCTGCAACAGACCAAAAATCCTCATGCTGATGGGGGAGGAGGAGGAGGGAAGAAAATCAAACGGCGCATACGCACCTAATCCTCCTCAAGTGCCTGGATAACGCGCAACAGGTAAGCTATCTGCTGCTCAGGAGTAAGGAAACGAACATCCAAATCAGGGGGTAGTGGAAGAGGAGCTGGTGGAGTAGCAAAAGGAGACTGACAGTGACAAGGAGGATGCGGAGTCCTCTCCAGCTCGTGTACCCTACGACTCAAGTCATCCTACTGTAACTGCAGGGATCTCAGTATGTCATCTGTGGTATATCCGATGTGAAAAGGGTGATACGTGTCTGACAGAGGCATAACATTGGGTGATGACCACAAAAATGGCTCACCCATAGGTGCTGAAGCAGGAAAAGTAGTGTATGGGGCAGGTGCAAAAGAGGGCACAGATGAAAAAGCTGCTGTCGAATGGGGCATATGATCGGGCTGCTGTGTGGAAGGTCCTTCCCCTAGACGGGGAGGAGGGATATCCTGTAGAAAGGTGATGGGTAAGTTCGTGCGATGGACATCAGATACGTGCGGATGATACTGGGGAACATCAAGCGGTGCAAAAACGGGTGCAACAGTGGGTGTGACTGGTACAACAAAAGATGGATAATCGTCGTCCTCGATCCACCCGTTACGGGTGTCAGCGTATCTCGGATAGACATGTGTGGCAAATGGTGCACGGTCAACAATCACCGGCACAGGATCAGACAGTGGTGCATCAACAATAGGGACATCAGAAACTGGTGGTACGATGACTGGTGTATCAACAATAGGTGGTGCCAAAACTGGTATATCAATGTGATCAGGCTCAGGTAAAGGATCCGGCCTAAGTGCAGCAGTTGGAGCATCAATACGGTCATGAGCATTGACAGACTCTAGGCCAACTGGAACAGGCTCAGCAGGTACGAACTCGACCTCAGGATCTGGGTCGACGTCATGGGGAACGAAAGGTGACGTAGACATCGCCATGTCTGAGTCTGCTTCAAGAGAGTGGTGCTGCATGCCCTGGTCGTGAATAGATGTGGATGCCACAGACTCAAACGAGTCTGGACCAGATAAATCAGAAGGAGTCTCCTCTACGGGAGCCTCAGCAGGTGGCAAGACAACAGCGTCAGCGGCAGGAATCTCAACAATAGGAACTACGGGGTCATCAACGGGAACATCAGCATGGACCTCAATCATGGGAACAACATGATCATCAATGGGAACATCAGCAGGAGGGACATCGTCATCCATAAGGGCCACACCATCCTGGTCACCCTCCGGGGGACCCTCAATAAATAAGTCGATGTCATCATCAGCGAACTCGTCATGTGGCAGATCCTCGACAGGAACTGCGGCGAGTGGGAGAGGAACAGGGATCTGAATGAGAGGTAGATCCCCGTCGAATGGACCATCAGCTAGAGGAATATCATCCCCAAAATCTGGAAGAGCAAACGGCTGGAAATCATCCTCATCAGTGCTCGTAGTATCCGACGTATAAACCTCGCTCTCAGATAGAATCTCGTCGTCCGAGACTATCGCCATAGGATCAAGCGTGTCTGACACTCCGGTATCCGAAGATAACATGCTGTCTGTACCACAACCACACATATGCACATATATCAACATGTAATCAAACAAGCATGTAATTCACAACAATGTAAGCAACCAATCATCCTAGTCTTCTCCAGACTATCCCACCTAGTCTCTTAGACTAAACTCCCTGGTCTCTAAAACCAACCTCCCAGTCTCTAAGACTAAATCCCTGGTCTCTAAGACCAACCTCCCAGTCTCTAAGACTAAACCTCCCCAATCTCTAAGATTGAACCCCTCAGTCTCTAAGACTGAACCTCCCCAGCCTCTAAGGCTGAACTCCCTCAGTCTCTAAGACTGAAATATAAACTTTGAAAAGTGTATTTGTGCCTTTTGTTTGTAAAGATGTTTGTACCCTGGATCTGGACGTTTTGTGTATGCAATGTAAAAAAATGTTTTCGTGAGAGCCCTAGTGATCATAGTCTAGACTCGAGAAAGAATCCTAGTTCGCTATGATCGAGGCTCTGATACCAAGCTGTCACACCATAGCTTTTGCAGAAGCATGGATTATTTTGGTGTGACTTCTTAATACCATAGCAACAATCATAACAATGCTATATGAAAATAAAACACAAGATGTTCATCCATTCATTTAGTTTAATACTACCACAACATCATTGTTTGAAAATGTCGACACTTAGGATAAATTACAAACCATACTTGTTTAAATCATGTTCAGAAGACACAACAAAAGACTAAATAAAACGTGGTTTGGAGACATGTGACCCGTCCAGGTAAGGGTTACACCTCCCAAACCCTACGACCATGGATGGCATCTTTATTTAGCGCAGCTTGACACGCATGCAAACACTTGCCAGATCCCTTAGTTTCCTGAAATACATGTAGTTTGAAAAATCAACAAAAGTTGAGCGAGTTCATGTGTAAGTGAGTATGTATAAACCTTTGTAAACAATGTATGTATGAAAGTCCCTGGTATGTAGCAATAAGGAAAAAGGGATCACCAATGGGTTGCAAAGCCACTAGTATGTGTGAAATGGTCCGGGAAAACTCAAACCTAGCGGAGTTGTACCGGACTTCCGGCTGTAAGACACAGTCACCTCTATGGGCCGCCCCGGCCTCATGGGTGTGGGCTCGCTACACCCAAATAGATCTATCACTCATGTCCCTCGGTCCTACTACGAGGATTAATGGCTTTAAGTGTCGTGCCCACCACTCACATGATCTAAGTAGTATGCCCTCCTTAAGCTAACCATACCATGTATAAAAATGTCCGTAATAATAGTAACATGTATTTCACCCCCGAAGTTGTAAAACTGAAAACAGTTAAAAAAGAAAAGGGGGACATGAACTCACAGTAGTGCGTCTCCTGGATCGTATCGTTAACTCAAACCTGGTCCGCTACACGACAACCTACAACGTACTATTGTTTATTAGACGAACGGGTCGTGCCTTGCTTTTGTATTTACGGGTTTGAGTTACGTTACTTTGATATTATTCCAAGTTGTAACTTCTTGTTAAAATAATAATAATTATTTTAACTTAAATTTTGTTTATAG
This sequence comes from Helianthus tuberosus, assembly GCA_030545235.1. NCBI lineage: Eukaryota > Viridiplantae > Streptophyta > Magnoliopsida > Asterales > Asteraceae > Helianthus > Helianthus tuberosus. Next base: position 103,022,145 of record CM060418.1, read on the forward strand.
GAATAATAGTTAGGCAACTATTTCGTATCCATACTTCTCAAGTATTTTATAAGTGTATTCCCTTCCCAAGGATGGGGGTATTTATACATGTACATTTGCAGTTTTTGAAAACAATATATTTCAAGTCCCATTCAGGAAAAATATATTTAACTTATTTGTCCAAAATAATGAATTCCCAAAATATATGTATTTTCCCAAAAATAATATATTTTTACTTCTTTAATTTCCAAAATAATATTTCACCAAAATATATTTGTAGGACTATTTTCTGGAATAATTCATAAGTTACGTTTTCTAGCTCGGTTACACAATATTATACATGTAACTTAAATATTTTATTCTTTGATATTTTGGCATTATTTTGGAGTTGTAATTTTCATGATAATTATTAAGTAATATTATTTTACCCTAAAATAATATAACTAGTTCACAAAATATACACATATTCACACAAGTGTCTTGTATAAAATATATATTTTTAAATATGTACTTATCCATTTTTATTTGTAAAATCAACCTCCGATACTTGGTATTTTGTAATAAAAATTATGGCAAAGTTTATTTTGAAAAAGCAAAGTCAAAAATATATTTGTAAACACTTGTTAGAAAAATATTTTCTAAGTGTCGGATTTTTAGAAAATTTCGCCAGAGTTTCATTTGTAAATGGAGGTGTCCATGCTTATAAGCGTATCATTTTCTTTTCAAAATTTCATTCAACAATCACCAATCAACAATATAAAATCTTTACTTAACAATTTTGTTAAACACAAGCATTAATTTCCTACATCAAGAACTTGAAAGTTTATAAAATTTTGTAGTAACTCACTAGTATTCTTAGTAAGTCTTGTTACCCTTTAAAATGTGATTAGTTCTTTAAAAACTTCATTTTTAAAGAGTTTTAATGTTTACAACTTCCAATCATATTTTTGAAAAATATTTCTTTATGAAATTTTATTGTTACACAAGTGTTTCTACACTTGTTTATCCACCAAAATGAGATTAGTTTATGTAAGATCCAAGATTTAATGAAACTTATATTTTTAACTTGGTTCTTTTGAAAAACCATACATGGATCTTTAGATCTACATGATTATCAACCTACTTTGATCTTTATTTTTCAAGAAAACATAGTGTTCTTTCAAGTTCATGACCTTCATGTGGATGATTTATCATCCTACAACAATTTCCATTCTTACATCTTGCTATATTATGTTATCAACCATGATCTAGCAAGACTACATGATGATCAACATCATTTTCACAAACCATCAAAGATCAACAAGCATATTAACATCAAAATAACATGGTTTCATCAAGATTTATGCTTATGTAAAGGTTTCTTTCTTTTGGTTTTTAGTGTTCTTCAAGTTTAACATTATGAATCATACTTTAACCACTTTCATAAGGTGCAAAATGAATGGATTCAAGAGACTTACCACTAGCTCAAGGCTAGGGGAGTTCAAGAGTAGAAATTGAGTGGATAAAAGAAGATAAGAGAGGTCCTTCCACTACCGAGCACACCGAGCTTTGTTGTATGACCTTTATCACACTTGTATGCTTGTGGAATGGATGAAAGTGATCGAATGATGATGATGATGGTGGTGGTGGTTCTCGGCCGAACCAAGGGGAGAGAGGAGAGAGCAGTTTGAGTGAAATGTGTGTTGGATGAAAATGATGGTTCAAGTCTCATGGTTCTTCTTATAATCCTCCTACATCTTGTTAACCACTAGTTAATATGCTTCATTAGTACCATACATACATATTAAACAAATCAATAAAATCAAGGGTGGGGTACCACCCTTGTAACCGGTTTTTTTTGGGGGGGGGGGGGGTTGGTTTAGTTGGGATGCAATGGTTAGTTAGTTTAGTTACTTAGAAGGTTAAGTGATTAGTTAGTGGTTTAAGTGTGTTATGTAATATATAGTGTGTTAGGGTGTTCGGGGACCCTAACTAGCTTAGAAAAATGAAACAATGTGTTTAACAATATTTTTTGTGTTCCGGGTAATGTCCGGCTGTTCGGTTGGTTATGGTTTCGTTAAAGTGCTTAATTACTCCGTAAAGTGACTTTTATATAGTTTTTTGTGTCACAATTAATTCCCGGCACTTAGGAAAGTATACAGGACCATTCTGCCATATTTTTGGCACTTTACTAGCATATTAAATGCTGAATTTTTGCTAAAAATGCAGAATTCTGCATTTAAAGTGTGTTTTAGGCACTTCCCGACACTTTAACTATCACCTAGTGACGCAGTTTTATGGTCCTCACTTCCCTACACTCCCTACTAGTGTAGTATCATGTCTGTGGCTCATACTGGCCTCAAAAACATTGTCTGTCTATGTGCTGGCATTGTCAGCATGTTTTCTGGGTTATCCGCTCACTGTGCTAACTGTGCTTTGTGCATCAAGTTTGTCACTAAAGTTTGTGTGTAATAAATGGAGTGACAGTATGAAATGTGATGCATGTGTATGTATGTAACAGAAATCAGTAAGCAGTTTAGTCAACAGTTGTAATCAAGCACAGTCATTAAGCACAAATTAAATATTAATTAATTGTACGGATACCTGAAATTGCGAGGGTTGTCACATCTTTTTCGTATACCAAACATTACCTCAGTCTTGACTTTTCATAAACTACCATTTTCTTTTATATCCGAATGTGTTTAACAACAATTCCTCAATTTCTAATCCTAACCCCTAAATCCTACTTTGTTGATTGTAAACCGTTAAACTGATATTAATCTGCTAAAAATAAAACTCCAATCCCATGCCCAATACTTCTTTGTGTATTGGTTTGAACCCGTGCGTCAAACCCTTAATATTTGCTTACAAATCGGCATCTGCATCCCATGATACAGACTATGATAGTGTTTGGTATGGAGGAATGAGAGGTGGAATGGAATGGACCATTGAGAGGGAATGAAGAAAAGAGTGTTTGGTTTGTTGATGGAATGAAATCGCCCATTTCAAAATGCATTCCATTCCCTCAAAATCATTCCATCACCTCCCCCTGTTTTTTTTTCCATTCCATTCCCTCTTCACCCTTCATTGACAATACCACAACCCACTACTGTTGCCACCACCCATCACCACTGTCATCCGCCGCCGTCACCCACCTTTGCTGCCACTTACCACCGCCGTCACCCGCCACCATCATTGCCACCACCCACCTCCATCCCCGCCACCGCCGTCGCCGCCATCCACCATCGCCGTTGCCACCTCCGATTACCGCTACCACCCACTTTTGATCATCGCCGCTGCGACCTTCGATCACCGCCGACGTCGCCACCCACCTCCGCCATCGCTATCAACCACCACTACCCACCGCCACCACCTCTACCACCTGCCACCACCGTTGCCACCACTACCACCTCTAACCACCGCCACCACCCACCACCACCACTTCTGTCACCACCCGTCGCCGTCTCCACCCACCACCGTTGTCGCCGCTACAACTGCCACCTATCACCAACCACCATCGCCGCCCATCATTGACCACAACCATCCGATTTTATTCTTGCGTATTTTCTCGCATACCAAACAACAAAAAGTAATGGTTTATTCCATTCTCACATGGTAACCAAACAAGATATGCAATGGTAATGATCAATTCCCTTACCTCATCCATAGGATGGGTTTGAGTTAGGATGAGTTTATTAAAAAATGGATTATGATGGGTTGAGGTCAAGATGAGTTTTTGTCAAGATGTATTTGGGCATGATAGGCTAAAGATATAAATAAATAAAAAAAATCAAAAAATTCTGAAAAATAAAAAAAATTATAAAAAATAAAAATAAAAACTTACAGCAGCCTATTATCGAATACGATGTATATGCCTACGACAAGTGTATGATAATGACACCAACCAATTTTTAATCTAAACATTTGATATTTAACTATAACCTAAGTATTATAATCAATCCAGTAGTTAAAGTAGTTATTTGGATCAAAACAACTAAACATCCAACCATTTTTTGAAAGATTGTGCAATGGTTGGATGTGTCTATTCAATATGTATATATACATGTCTACTGTAATCAGAATATGTGTACTTTGATATTCAATATACAGTAACCATATGTTGAACATAAGATAACCCAAATGCCCATTGTGATAATTATGCTTCTTCAAGTAGAAAACAATTTTGATTTAAATGAACTTGGCTGGTGAAGACTGAAGAACCATCCTTTTATAATCATGTTAAGAACTTCTGTAATAAAATGTAAGAATCTTAAACTACCAGACTTGAGATACCCCACGTTAAAAGCTTGAGTCTAGCCGAGCCAAGCTTAAAAGATTACAAAGCGTTTGCGATAAAAGCTTTGAAAACATCTAACATAAAGCTACAACCCTAGTTCGTTCAATTTCAAATTTCTAAACAAAAACTTGGCCAAAAAGTCAAACCAAGAAAAAACAACATACGTCATAAAATCAAAACGAGCACCGCCATTTATCCAGTTATCCACATATGACTTGAATAATGGGCCAATAAAACTAAAAATCAACCAAATACGAAACAACATGCTAAGGATTAACCCATTCCTATACCACCAAAAATAAAACCCCAAAATCAAAAAAAAAAAAATCCAACCAGAGCTAATCGAATGATTCACATAAACACACACAGAGGCAACAATATCAGTACATCACCAATTAAAACTCCAAAATTAAAACTCAAAAGATGCATTCGGATCTTAGAGAGTATTAGAAACATCAAAAACCCTAATTATATATTCAAATTCACACCCGCAAAAAATATCAAACCATAGGTAAAATGACACAACTATTTTCTATGAACTGATCAGGGTTTACAAAACCCAGAGATTTTTATGGCCAAAATATAAGACTTTTAATAAAAAATCAGTAATTTAAGATGCCTACCTCTCTACAAGCGACGAAGATAAGGGTTCGTGATGTTGAACAACCAGTTAGGCTCGACCGAATGTAGTTTAATTTGGTTATTTAGTTGGACTGAAACGAAGGCGACGGGCTGGCGGCGATGGTCGTGAGAAAAAGCGATGGTTGATGGTCGGAGTATGGTGGTTTAGGCGTGCTCCGAATACGGTGTTGGTTGAGAGGCAGGGTTGTGTTGGTCGGTGATGGTGGAATGGAGGTTGTAGGATGGTGGTGATCTGGTTGATTTGGGCATGGGAGATGAGAAAAAAGAAGAATGCGCTGGTTTTAGGGTTTACCCAGAGAAACCCATCCTGACCCACAATGTTATATTGTTATTTTTTAAAGTTATTCATCTTGATCTGTCACACCCCGACCGCGTAATACAACAAACTGCGGCGGAAACGTCGGGGAGTCATGTCACAGATTCATTGTTTCACAACACATGGTAATTGAAGTTTTGTTTTATTTCGTTAATAGACTCATTGTTTTGATACAAACCAAATAAGCACAACAATTGTCTTTCTAGTTTTAAGTCACTAAAGCGCGCGTCCATCCTAAGTGAAGTAAGCATCAACAATTATCACGTAATAGAACCTGAAACACATGTGAAAATAGGTATGTCAGCATAAAAATGCCTGTGAGATACATAGGTTTTGTTGATGAGGATTCATGACCTGATGGTTTAAAAGAAGCGTTTAACGAAAAAGTAGTCATGAACCTTATAAAATGTTTTCTTTTATGAAATCATTTGAAAATCAATATGAAAATCAGACGATTTAAAAGAAATGATGCATGGTTAGATAATTAACCAAATGAAAATGATTTGAATAAAATATGTCATGTCTTGAAATAAAACATCACGTCATGTATAAACCATGTCCTGTATAACAAATGTTGAGTAACAACCAATGTCGTGTATGGTAAGTAAAAAGTCTTTACTTAAACCACATGTAATAATGTCATGTATATAACCAAATGTCTTGTGTAACCATATGTCGTGTACAAAACAATGTCTTTGAATAAACGAAAGTTTAAATCAAAAGTTATGTTTTGAAAATCATTGCTTTTATTGTTATGAACATTTATAGGGTTTGTTTATCGTATACACTCAAGCCTTGAGACTGTCGGATAAACCCTTATCAAGTCAAAGGTTTATCAAAATGTAATCGGATTATGTCATTCCCTACTTCTAAACAAACCTAAGAAGCGGGAACGGGATTTGTCAAGTCCTATGGTACCATTACATACTACCGGTCGGCGTGATCAATGTTAACGAATGTATCTTGTCCCGTCAAACATACCAAATGTCATAATCAATGTAAGCATGTCATGTAAAATGTCTTTAAAACCATGTACTAAGTATGCTAAGTCAACATACAAAGTATAATGTCCATAAAATCAATGTGCTAAATATGCTAAGTCAACATATTATAGCAAAAGTATGTCAAAAATCAATGTGCTAGCATGCTAAGTCAACATACATAGAAAAACATAATTGAAATCATGTACTATATGTGTACTATCTGAACATAGCATGTATATGACATGAAAGCAGGAAAGTAACAATAGGCACAAGTGTTTCACCCCAAAATATTTGCAAAAAGTAAAAGAGGGGTCTATGTACTCACCTGGGATTGCATAGTATCCTTGAATCAAGTGAAATATCAAAGCTTTGTAAGTGTCCTAGTGTGTCCTAACGTCGTGTAACTATGTTAAAGTAACGGTACATAATTGGAGGAATCGGATAGAATGAGGTCTTGTAAACCAAATGAGTGTTGGAACTCATATGAAATGGTTTAACAAAGTCTACATTCTGATTTGGAATGAATGCTAAGTGCTTTTGACCCGTTATGACCCGTTAAGGTAGTTTACGCTACTTTAACGTGTCATTTGCGTAACTACATATTCGGATGGTTATATATGTTATATGATAAGTCCTATATGCCCAAACTTGTTTAAAAATCTTATTATATTATTTTAGATGTCAAAAGTTTGATTACATAAGCTTAAAATGATTTTAGGCATAAAAATGGCATTTTGGTCATTTTTAATGGGCATATAAACAACTTAACAAATAACTAACCAAACAAAGTGACCATAAGGTATAACCTTAGGAAGTTATTCCCTATACAACTATGGTCACAAATATGTGTTTGGTCGGATCCTAAGATCAACCAAACGGGTCGGTTTCGAAAGTCAAAGCGGTGGTCAAGACCGCTCAACTTACGACCCTAAATGTAACAACCCGACTTTGCAAGTCAAAGTCACAGTCAAGATGTGTTATCATTCAGATCTGTTATTTCTTGCTTAATTGACTTGTACTCTCGAGATTCCGATTATCGCAAATGGGTTTAGACGATATTTTAAACTATGTTATCGCATTTAAACGCACTTTATCGCATTGTTACTATCGCTATCACAACGCAACGCAAAGCAAACTAGATACGCAGTTATTGGTATTGTTCTATGTGTGTGTTATTATTTGCCTTACTTGTGTGTGCCTTATATATATGTTTTGGGATGTTATTCGCAATCGCAACTCTATCGCATCGCAGTCTCAACACAACACGAAACGCAGATTTACTTTTATGCATATTATGTGTTATGTTATTTGTGTAACTACTTGTTTAAATTTACGTGGTTATCTCATCGCAACGCCCACTCGCAACTCACTTAAACGCAACCCAACGCTTAACGCACGAAACGAAAGTCGGAAACCAACATGACCATCTGATCGGATCCGACCCATTGTTCCACCGCCTTAACTGCTCCCTCTCACACTATAAATATCCGTACACTCGAAAATTCACGTCCTATAATGTATTGACACGTGTCACATGCTTGAACGTGTGAAAGAATGTTTTAGAAGGACTAAAGTTGACAAACATGGAAAGTATGTGAATATACGAGTTCTAAATGTCAACAGTGAATAATTATATTTTAAATTAACCCTACATGATGCTCATATCTTCAAACGAATAAATCATGGATCATACGAAGCTAAATATGAAAGAAAGTGAGAGATTACAAACTACAGGGGTTAAATGTGTCAACATGTTTAAGTTATACCTCTGAGTGACCTTTTAGCAAACCTGAAGCTTTGTAACGGTTAATTATGCTCACTAGAATGCACGATATAAATTTCATAAAGTTTCGTTATCGTATGAGAAAGTTATGATCAAATTCGTATGCGAGGGGTTATAAGCGTCAACGTTGAAGTTTAGGACTTTTCGGGTAACAATAAAGTTAACCGAGGACTAAACAAAGTGGGTAAATGTCTTAAAGCCCTTATAAGTCAATTTGGAGGGGTCAAGGTGCCATAAATAAAGTCGTAGCAAAGTTTCCAAGAGCCAAGGACCAATGCGTAAAAAAATCAAAAATTCAGATTTGGTGCAGAAGGGTGTCGTGCGACACGAAGCTCCAGGGGGGGTGGGGGTCTTCGCGTGACGCCTAGGCCTGTCTGATCCGAAAACTTTGGGTTTTTGTCTTCCAATTGAAATCTAACCGACTTGTGAACGATTTTCCTCATCTTGCTTGACCCCTAAACACCCCCTAGACATTTAGGGACACTTGTTAGTGATCAAACATCAAGGGTAGACCTTGTGTGTCAATGATCCATGAGTTCTTGAGCACTATATAAAGGCTTCATGTGCAACCATTGTGATCACACCTTTCTCTTGCATTCCTGATCATTCCTGGAGCTCAAGACTTCTCTCAAGTGATCACTAATCAATCTTAGGACTTCAGCTAGATGAATTGCTAGCCAAAGGTTTCATTAAACCTAGTTCGTCTCCTTGGGGAGCGCCAGTTTTATTTGTCAAGAAGAAGGATGGATCGATGCGTCTGTGCATCGATTACCGTGAACTTAATAAGTCACAATAAAGAATAGGTATCCATTGCCCAGGATCGACGATTTGTTCGATCAGTTGCAAGGGGCAAGTTATTTCTCGAAGATTGACTTAAGGTCAGGCTACCACCAACTGAAGGTTAGAGATGAAGACGTACACAAAACTGCATTTAGGACTCATTATGGTCATTACGAGTTCCTAGTGATGCCTTTTGGGCTCACTAATGCACCAGCCGCATTCATGGATCTCATGAATCGCGTTTGCAAGCCTTACTTAGATAAATTCGTCATCGTTTTCATTGACGATATCCTCATCTACTCGAAGAGCCAAGCTGACCATGAGAAACACCTTCGCTGTATTCTTAAACTCCTACATCAGGAGAAGCTCTATGCCAAATTCTCTAAATGTGAATTTTGGCTTCGAGAAGTCCAATTCCTTGGACATGTGGTTAGTGAGCGTGGTATCCAAGTGGATCCCGCTAAGGTCGAAGCTGTTATGAACTGGCAAGAGCCAAAGACGCCTACAGAGATCCGTAGCTTTCTAGGCTTGGCGGGATATTATAGGCGTTTCATCGAAAAATTTTCAAGGATTGCTGCACCCCTAACTTCGTTGACTCGTAAGAAAGTGAAGTTCGATTGGGGTCCTAAGCAACAAGAATCTTTTGATATTCTGAAGCAAAAGTTGAGCAATGCTCCTGTACTGACATTGCCTGAAGGTACCGAAGAGTTCGTAGTTTACTGCGATGCATCACACACTGGCATGGGATGTGTGCTTATGCAGAAAGGCAAGGTTATTGCCTACGCTTCACGACAGTTAAAGGTGCATGAAAAGAATTACACCACCCATGACTTGGAGTTGGGTGCCGTTGTATTTGCACTAAAGCTCTGGAGGCATTATTTATATGGAATCAAGTGTGTGATATATTCTGATCACAAGAGCCTCCAGCACCTGTTTAACCAAAAGGATTTAAACATGAGGCAGCGCCGATGGATGGAGACGTTAATGATTATGATTGTGAAATCAGATACCATCCAGGCAAGGCGAATGTAGTCGCTGATGCCTTGAGCAGAAAGGAAAGGGTGAAACCTATCCGAATCCATGCCAAGAGCATTGAAATAAAGAACAGTTTGAATGAAAGGTTGTTAGCTGCACAGAAGGAAGCTGTGTTGGAAGCTAACTATCCTAATGAAAAGCTAGGGGTAACTGAGGAGTAATTATCTCTTGGCAAGGACGGAATTCTGAGATTGAATGGACGAATATGTGTTCCAATATATGGGGGACTTCGGGATGTTATCCTCCAGGAAGCCCATAGTTCCAAATATTCTGTTCATCCTGGAGCTGATAAGATGTACCAGGATCTGAAGGCAAATTTTTTGTGGATAGGCTTGAAGAAGTCTATAGCCACCTATGTAGCTAAATGCTTGACATGTGCCCAAGTCAAAGCTGAACATCAAAAGCCGTCAGGTTTGCTACAACAACCTGAACTTCCCACATGGAAGTGGGAAATGGTGACGATGGATTTCATCACCAAGTTACCTAAAACAAGGAAAGGAAATGACACAATATGGGTGATAGTTGATAGACTGACTAAGTCAGCACATTTCCTACCCATCAAGGAGACTTATAGCTCCGATATGTTAGCCCAATTATACGTAGACAAGATTGTAGCTCTACATGGCGTACCTGTGGCTATTATCTCTGACCGAGATACCAGGTATAGGTCACATTTTTGGAAAAGTTTCCAACAAGCGTTGGGCACGCGCTTAAATTTCAGTATGGCTTACCATCCTCAGACGGACGGACAGAGTGAGCGTACAATTCAAACATTGGAAGACATGCTACGTGCATGTGTGATTGATTTAGGTGGTAATTGGGATAACCACCTACCATTGATTGAATTCTCATATAACAATAGCTACCATACCAGCATTAAGGCTGCGCCTTTCGAGGCTTTATACGGTAGAAAGTGTAGAACGCCCGTTTGTTGGGCGGAAGTTGGAGATGTCCAACTGTCAGGTCCGGAAATAGTCTTTGAAACGACGGAAAAGATTGTCCAGATTCGTGACCGACTGAAAGTTGCCAGGGATAGGCAGAAAAGCTACGCTGATTTAGACCGTAAACCTCTGAACTTCGAGGTAGGTGATAAAGTGTTGCTTAAAGTATCACCCTGGAAGGGAGTGATGCGATTTGGTAAGAAAGGCAAGTTGAGCCCGAGATACATAGGACCCTTTGAGGTTATCGAACGTGTCGGATCAGTTGCCTATAAGTTGAACTTACCTGACGAGCTCAGTGGAATTCACAATGTGTTCCACATCTGCAATCTGAAGAAGTGCTTCGCTGATGAATCACTAGTTATACCACATTCAGATGTGCACATAGAAGAGAGCTTGAAATTTGTTGAAAAACCTGTGTCGATCGAGGATCGACAGGTTAAGAAGCTTCGAAGAAAGCATGTGCCTATTGTAATGGTAAAATGGGATGCCCGTAGAGGTCCCGAATATACGTGGGAGGTAGAGTCCACAATGAAAGAAAAGTACCCTCATTTATTTCAGTAAATCTCGAGGTAGAGATTTTTTTAAGGGGGTGAGGATGTAACACCTCCAAAATTCACGTCCTATAATGTATTGAAACGTGTCACATGCTTGAACGTGTGAAAGAATGTTTTAGAAGGACTAAAGTTGACAAACATGGAAAGTATGTGAATATACGAGTTCTAAATGTCAACAGTGAATAATTATATTTTACATTAACCCTACATGATGCTCATATCTTCAAACGAATAAATCATGGATCATACGAAGCTAAATATGAAAGAAAGTGAGAGATTACAAACTACAGGGGTTAAATGTGTCAACATGTTTAAGTTATACCTCTGAGTGTCCTTTTAGCAAACCCGAAGCTTTGTAACGGTTAATTATGCTCACTAGAATGCACGATATAAATTTCATAAAGTTTCGTTATCGTATGAGAAAGTTATGATCAAATTCGTATGTGAGGGGTTATAAGCGTCAACGTTGAAGTTTAGGACTTTTCGGGTAACAATAAAGTTAACCGAGGACTAAACAAAGTGGGTAAATGTCTTAAAGCCCTTATAAGTCAATTTGGAGGGGTCAAGGTGCATAAATAAAGTCGTAGCAAAGTTTCCAAGAGCCAAGGACCAATGCGTAAAAAAATCAAAAATTCAGATTTGGTGCAGAAGGGTGTCGCGCGACGCGAAGCCCCAGGGGGGGTCTTCGCGTGCCGCCTAGGCTTGTCTGATCTGAAAATTTTGGGTTTTTGTCTTCCAATTGCAATCTAACCGACTTGTGAACGATTTTCCTCATCTTGCTTGACCCCTAAACACCCCCTAGACATTTAGGGACACTTGTTAGTGATCAAACATCAAGGGTAGACCTTGTGTGTCAATGATCCATGAGTTCTTGAGCACTATATAAAGGCTTCATGTGCAACCATTGTGATCACACCTTTCTCTTGCATTCCTGATCATTCCTGGAGCTCAAGACTTCTCTCAAGTGATCACTAATCAAGCTTAGGACTTCAGTAAGTATTCTTAATCTCTCTTAATTAAGTTTTTGCTTAGTTTTAGCTTAAAAGTCAAACCGTCGTAATTAACGGTTGACTTAGCGATTAATCACTAATGGTCCAGTGATTAGTCGAATTGAAAGTAGTTATAAGTTGGTAATTATGAGGGTAATAAACCCTTAAGAGGGTTCCCCCTGATTCCCACTCTAACTAGGTCAAATGTCGGGTCAAACTTACTATTAAAAAGTCAACATAATGTGTATTTTCTAATTTATGCATAATTAGCAATGTAGAACACATACAACCTGTTTGATCATTAATATAACTTGGTAATTAGTGTAAGAACATGTCTAAACATGTTCAACCCGGCAATTTACTGTTTAGACCCGGTTCGGAACCTAAAGTCGCAAAGCTTTGAGTTTTGCTTTGACTTCAGTTCTGACCCGTTTTGGTATGATTTAGAAATACCTTAGAGCTCTATTTGGACCAGGTTACATGCTAGTATAACCCTCTGTGATTATACACCATGGTTCATTAGTTAACCAATTAATATGCATGATTCCGTTAATTGCTCATATGTTGACCATTATGCCCTTTTCACCATAAAACGTGATTTTTGAAAATGTAAAAGAGTAGAAACCTTAATTACTAATATATAAACTTGTATCCAAAATTTGACATCAGTTTGAGGTGTAGATTGAGAGTTATGCTCATTAGCGTAAATTAAAAGCTTTATGTTAATTAAACGGCGTAATTAGCGTATAGCCTAGTTAAGCCTACTTTTTGATATCAAACTTAATACCCACTGATGTAATATATTATTTTGGGATTTTTAAATATTTTTAATTAATTTTAGGCTGAGCATAACTTATAGTCGTAGGCTTAATCCGGTAATTGTCGATTTTGCCCTTACGGGCTATAAAATGAGTTTCACATATCTAATTGTCTCCAAACCTTTTGCTACTGATTACATATGGTAAATAAATTATTTTAAGCCTTCTGGAATGATAAAAGTATCAGCTTTACGTATAGAACCCGTAAACGGCTTCTAATCGCCTTTTTAAGCGTTTTTAACGCATAGTATGTACTAGAACTATTTTAAACATACAAGGGTTGATACCTACTGATATTTTAGGTAAATTATAATATTTTAACAGTAAGAAAAGGTTGTTAAACTCAGACTTCAGTTTTGAGCTTTTCGGCTTATGTGAAATTACCAAAATGCCCCTACGGCGCATAGTTTGGTTATAATTGATAAATTTCACATATATACTTTACCCTACTGTTATAACTTATTAGATTGAGTATTTTTGCTGATTACATCAGACCTGTAACTCAGATTAATACTTAAACTCTTTTACAACCTTGTAAATGACCAAACTACCCTTACGAGGCATAGTTTGTGTTTAAATTCGCTTCGGGCATAATAAAAGACATCTTACTGATGTCACAACATATTTGAAGCATATTAACTTAGGAAACCTGGATATGGCTCAAATAATTACCCGTTACACCTCTTGCGCGTTCGGTCCGGTTTATGTAACTAGTTTACATAAATTAGCCGAAACGGGTCAAACCTTATCGGTTTTATCTCAAAATCCAGAATGTGTATGAAATATCCATATTAAGCAAGTCTCCAAACTTGTAGGGTCTAAATCACATTCTATTCTATTCCGGTCTTCGCTTAATCGTGCGTTCGGACCGTATCTTTAAAACTAGCCGGTCTAAGCTTAGGCTTAATTAAAGACCCGCTAGGATTCTAATAGGTTACTATAAACCTTCGTTCCAGATTAGGAGCCCAGTAAAAGTACTTGCATTTGCTGTAATTGATTGATACTTTGCTCAGATAAATACTCTTAACTTATTTTCCCTATACAGGCTTGGGATACGGCACTATAAAAGTACCGCTTGGTCGGGTGTATGTAGTCATTTAAATCGGATTGTGATTAATGTATTTGCATGACCCGTTTAATATGTATTATTTGGTGTATGGATTTTGGGGGTTAAATGACCATGTCCCGGATATCCTTGGCATCATTTTACGAAATGGCCACGACCTAAGCACGGGGTGTAGGCGTACACCTGACAGTTGCATTATGTAAAAACTGGTAATCCACTCAGAGGTATCATCCTTGTGGGCATTATACCGAAGCTGGTAATCCACTTAAAGGATGATGGCCTGTGGGCTTTATACCTGTGGCGTGTCAGTTAATCTGTCCTGATGGAAGACAAATAAGTAAAGTGTATACATGATTATTTCAATAATTGTCCCAAGTTATAAAAGATATTTTGCTGAAGTGCATTCAAATCAATTTTTAAACTCTTTTCAAAATGAGTCAGTTGAGTTGTATTTACCAGTGTAAACTGACGTATTTTCCAAAAAGGCTAAGTGCAGGTGCTAGACGAAATAGGCTGGCTACTCCAGGCATCATTACTCAAGTCTCGCAAGCTCTAGATGCCGAAGTCTGTTGAACAGTTTTCCTTTTATTTGATCCGCCTGTGGATCTTTTACTTTACGTTGTAATACTGGATATTACTTTATATTCGGATTGTAATATATTTATCTTTTGCTTCCGCTGTGCATTTATATATTGTGTTGTTTGACTATGATGATATCAACTACGTCACGTTACTCCCCACCGGGCCCACCGGTTGACATGTGGAATTCGGGGTGTGACAACATACTAACCAGATACGAGATAAGACTAGCAAGAGCTTCGAGAGGGATGATGATTGCCGTCGAGTGCAAAGGATAGAAGGGAGAGTCTAGGGTTTCGCTAAATGTGATTTTCGTAAAGGTATGCGGACACAAAGTGGTTATAATCGGGTGTAATGGGCCTCACTTGAGCCAACAGCCCATACAGCAAACCGTCTTCGACGAAGAAGTGTTTTTTGTCGGGTAAAGGTAATGACGAAAGTCTATTCTTCGTCAGGCAAGGGTGGTGACGAATAACCTATGTTTCGTCGAGTATGATTTGTGACGAAGATCCAATGTTCGTCGGATGGGGGTTGCATGGGTTAAGAATTTTAATTTCAAACAGTTCAACAGTTTAAATAGACAAACCAAACTATAATACACGCATTAATCCTATATCAAACGTGCATAAAACAACCACACAAACAATACAATAAACATGTACATTTATCACTTAACAAACATGCAACATTAATTAGTTCATCAAGGTAGAGTTGTGAAACAGATAATTGCGTAGAAGCAAGACCTTGAAAGCTCGGGTTGTCACATAATCTCAGTACCGCATTCCATCCCCAGACCAACGGTCAGACTGAGCGCACGATTCGCACCCTTGAAGACATGCTTCGCTCGTGCGTTATAGATTTTGGTGGTAATTGGGATTCGCATTTACCTTTACTCAAATTCTCGTACAACAACAGTTATCACTCTAGCATTCAAATGGCACCATTTATGGCATTATATGGAAGAAAATGTCGATCGCCCATTGTATGGCACGAGATCGGAGACGCGCAAATACCGGTCAAGAGTTACTACAAGAAACGACTGACAAGATCCTCCAGATATGAGACAATCTCTTGAAAGCGCGGAGTCATCAAAAGAGTTACGCCGATAAAAGCCGCAAGCCCCTTGAGTTCGAAGTTGGTGATCACGTACTCCTAAAGGTTTCACCTTGGAAGGGGGTGATCCGATTCGGCAACAAAGGAAAGCTAGCGCCTCGATACGTTGGACCCTTTAAGATTCTGGAAAGAATTGGCAAACTGGCATACTGACTCGAATTACCGGATGAACTCAGCAACGTACATCCGACTTTCCATGTTTCGAAACTCAAAAAGTGTCTAGCCGAAGAGAATTTGCATGTCCTTCTCGAGGATTTGTAAGTGGACGAAAAATTACACTTCGTTGAAAAGCCAGCAGAAATCATGGACCAAGAGACCAAGAAACTCAAACGCTCTCGCATTCCTATAGTGAATGTTCGCTGGGAAGGAAAACGTGGCGCCAAGTTCACTTGGGAACTCGAAAGTGATATGAAAGCTAAATATCCACAACTCTTCGTTACGCATGTGCCTTAATTTCGGGACGAAATTTCCTAAAGTAGGGGAGGCTGTAACAACCTGACTTTGCAAGTCAAAGTCAAAGTCAAGATGTGTTATCACTCAGATCTGTTATTTCTCGCTTAATTGACTTGTATTCTCAAGATTCCAATTATCGCAAATGGGTTTAGACGATATTTTAAACTATGTTATCGCATTTAAACGCACTTTATCGCATTATTACTATCGCTATCACAACGCAACGCAAACTCGAAACGTAGTTATTCGTATTGTTCTATGTGTGTGTTATTATGTGCCTTACTTGTGTGTGCCTTATATATATGTTTTGGGATGTTATTCGTAAACGCAATCGCAACTCTATCGCATCGTAATCTCAACGCAACACGAAACGCGGATTTACTTTTATGCATATTATGTCTTATGTTATTTGTGTAACTACTTGTTTAATGTTATGTGGTTATCTCATCGCAACGCTCACTCGCAAATCGCTTAAACACAACGCAACGCTTAACGCACGAAACGAAAGTCGGAAACCAACAAAACGCAAAACGGCTGGTCGAATGACCAACCGATCGAATGGGTATCCGACCGGATGACCATCCGATCGGATGGCCATCCGATCGACTAGCCATCCGTCCCATCGTTCCACTGCCTTAACTCCTCCCTCTCACACTATAAATACCCGTACACTCTACTGTTCACTTGATGTGACAGCTCTATCCGACCCAACTCGCTCTCAGCTCGTTTTCAAGAACTTTTCACTCCATTCAAGGCTATCCCGTAAGTATTTCTCGCTAAATCTTGTACTTCCATCATCACTACACACTTCTTCATCATCTGCACCATTAAAATCACTAGTTTTCTCCATGAAATCACCTGATTTGGGATACTTGAAGGTGACAACATCACGGTTTCATGTGCAAACTATGGTATGATATCATATCATCAAGATTGTTCAGATCTGAAGGATTTCGCAATTATTTTATGCAAATCACAACAAGATTAAATTAGTTGGAAGATGTTTTCATATTTTCCTTCAATCTTTTACACTCTTCTACTCAAAACTGATGGAATCTAGACTCCTTCAGGCTCTCTACTCACTCTCTAGTTGAGATGCCGGTCTGAAAACGGATTTCCACCGGAGAGACGACCGATTCACGGGTTGAACATGAAACTTCATCAAAAGAACAGTGAGTACGATTGAATGGGGTGATTCCCATCCGATCGAATGAGCTGGTCCTTGGTATGTTTCCGTTGTCTGACACGTCATCACGCCGTCTCCGTTAAATCGCAAACTTTAAACTTGAAAGTTTCAAAACAACAGCTCGCCAATCGAGTGGCCATCCGACCGGATCACCATCCGATCGAATGACCATTCATAGGTGACTTGTCCCTTACAACTTTCAAAACTTAAACAATTTTGCTCAAATTTCAAACTATCAAAACCCCCAATCGAGTAGCCATCCAACCGAATGGCCATCCGTCCGGATGACCATCCGACCGGATGACTTGATTTATACTACAATGAAAACTTCAAAAGTTTTGAAACAATTTACAAACACACTCACTCAATCGAATGACCAACCGTCCGAATGATCATCCGCCCGGATGACCATCCGTCCGGATGGCCATCCGATCGACTCGCCATTCGACACTTACTCTGTTACATGCTGTTCAACGCTTACGCTATCGTTCTGTACTCAGGCTAATCTCCAAGTGCTCCCTTCAATCCAAGGTTGTGTTTATTTACTAAACACATAATGTGAGTATACTCGAACCCTTTTTGCTTAACGCACTTTTGGGTGTTACATACGTTTTCTATATCAAATCACATCGAACACACAACGCAAACACTTTTAACGCTAACCGCTCTCGCATTTTATACGTGACTCGATGAATGCTTGTATGTTATGTTTACACAGTGATTGTTTGCCTGATACCTTAGCAACAATAGTACTATAGTTTGGACTCAGCACCTGTCGTGGACAGGGGTTGTTAAGGGTTTTACTTCACATGGTGGGTGATAATGTGTTGCGCATTCTACAACTCGCAGTCATGTCGGTTGCATACTTCATTGTCGATAGCTCACTTGATTCACATTTCTACGTGTTACATGCTGGTGATGCGTAAACGCTTTCGCTATACTATATATTATGCAAACTTGTGTACTCACCCTTATACTCTGTGTATTGAATTTGTTTTAACGTATGTGACAGGTTGATTAGGATGCTTTTCTATGGTGAACAAGCTAGGAGGTCTAGAAACAAACTAGATAAATCTGAGTTGTCGGAACAGTTTATTTGTTTATGAGACAATTATCTGTAATAACATTACGTTAAATATATTGTTTATGCTTTATATGTTTATGGTATGGGACATGAACGTTAAATATATTGTCACGTAATAGTTGTTATGGATTCTCTTGGACAATCTGTTTCGCTCAGTGTCACGCCCTGATGATTCCGCCATCGGTTGGGGTGTGATACTAAATAAGCACTAAACTAGAAGTGACGAGTTAAACATGTCAAAACATGTTTAACTTAGCTGAAAAACTGATTTGGTATCAAAACAACCCGAAAATAGTTTCATCATAAAATGCACATAAACGTGCTTTTTGACAGAAACTTTGACTTGTCACTTCGATAATTAAACGTGGTAATCAGTAGGTATAATCGCAAGGGATTATAACCATCGTGATTACGATCACGTTGCAAAGTTCAATTGAGCTTTATCTTGACTAATTCATGGTCTAAACCGAAAGTCAAACACTGTTTGACTTTTAGATCAAAATAGCTAAAATAAATAAACAAGACTAGTAAGAACACTCACTTGTGTTCTAGGATGAAGAAAACTCAGTTAGGAAGCCTCCAACAATGTGGTAGCCTCCAATTAGAGCAGATGTGAGAAGAAAGAGAGGAATGAGCAAGTTGTGGGGTTGAACAAGCTTGCTATTTATAGGAATTGAGTGTATATAGGATCATGCCAAGTGTCTTCTGTGTTCTCGAAGGATTTATAGGATCATTACAAGTGTTTTGATCAGATTTGAGGCTTGGGGAACACATAACTTGGCCATCACACATGTTAAAACAAGTTAAAACAGGTTGCTGCTCAAAACAGGCTGCTAGGGACAGCTTTAAGGACCGCATAGGGTCTGGTTTGAGGACCGTAAGCCTTCAGCAAGGGCTGAAGTTTCAGTTTTGACAACTTTGGTCCCTGAACTTGTTTTGTCGAGTTTTGGCACTTCTAACACCCGTTAACCCCATTTTTAAGCTCCATAATGAAGTTTATATCTAAATTGAATTATGCTCAAAAATGTCATGGATGTCGGTTCGTTCGGCTGTACGGTTGCGTTTTTCGGTTAATTACGATGAAAGTTGTAACGAACGCGAAAACGATCCAAATTGCGAAACGAAAGGTATTTTTGCATTCCCATCACTAAAATACAATATTTTAATGATTACAAAATTTTTTGGATGTACGGATATGGTCTGAAAAACAGAATATACGCGAATTGGCATACTTTCGCAGTTTTGACCCTTTTAGTCCCTGTGATCAAATAAGCATATTTTCACATACTGAACCACTCAAAACTTATTTCTAAGTTATGTAAAGGGTATTTAGGGTATGTTTAGCTTATGTCACTATTCCGGAGTGTACGTCTCTACGAGAATTGGCAGACTTTCATAGTTTGTCGCAAATAGTCCCTGTGATTGAATAAACTTGTTTTTGCCATACCGAACCCCTCGAAACTTATTTCTAAGTTATGTAAAGGGTATTTAGGGTATGTTTAGCTTATGTCATTGTTCCAAAGTGTATGTCGCATTAAACTGATTACGTTTACGTAAAACTTCTAGAATAGCTTCTCGAGAGTTCGAAATCGTACAAGGATTGAAATGTGTAATTGTCACATGTAATCGTACAATCCCGGATATGAAATACCAGATTTCATTAGATTTGAAAATGCTCGGAATTGTACAATGGTCGTAAAGGCACAAATGTCACATGACCCTCTTAACAATTCTTGTTAACCCAACTTAACCCATCTACTACAAAAATAATACCCATCCTAACCCAAAGTTGAATGTATGGGTTGATTTTGCCGGGTCTAATACAGACACAGGCTCAAGCTCGGACTCAGGCTTCAATAATACCAACTTTTACAAGCTACTTTCATTGAGTTCAAACAAAGTAGGAACATAAGAGATCAAAAGAGCTTATACAACACTAGCTCTCAGGTACCAACCTGAAGTCTCTCATGATCAAGACACCACCAAAATGTTTATTTTGTTGCAAAATGCGTACAAGACACTTGTCAATTCAGTGTTGCGTGAAGATTATGATTGTACACTTGGGTGTGGCGAACCTGGTGATGTTTGTGTCGGTCGTACGCATGCTGGTCATGTTGGAGAGTGTCGGAGGGGGGAGGGTCAGATCAATGAGCTCAAGAAACGGTCCAATTTTCGTTGTGAGCATAAAGAGGGGTCATGGGGAAATAGGGTAAGGTATGCTAATAGACAAAATAAAGAATATTGACAAGCAAGCAACAATTTTGATATGATTGTGTAGTGTTGATGTATTTGTAACACTGATTTATGAATGGAGTGCATGTTTTTTTTCTTTTAAGCTTTCTATTTGTTACACCACTACTCGAAACATGCACAAGCGTGTTTCGGGTCCTGGTTCCGGCTCACCCAACAACCACCGATTGTCAGTATGCCTGGGCTATCTCAAATTCTACTAATTCGCTAAAAAGGTAAAACACAAAAATTAATGAAATCATCATCGCTTTCGTCATTCACAAGACAAGCAACCTTAGGCACCGTTGTCGAATAAGATTGGAGCCAATGGTCCAGGAGGCCGGTCTATGTCGGCCGTTTATTAACAATTATCAGCATAAACGTGACCGGATGCGTTAATTTATTCGATCTTTTTGACCTGGGTGTATGATTTACTGTAGATTATGTATCGTTTGGAACATCATGGATTGTCCCACATCGTAATAGGAGAAAACAATGTTGCGATTTATATTATTAACTGAGCATGCAACCGACCGACGAACGATGTAATTGGGCTTCAAACCCACCTGGTGGGTTTATGGCATAGGAAAGTCCCCAGGCCCATTACCGCAGAGATGCGGGCCTGAAAACAGGCTAAGCTTCGGGGGGATATAAATCTTGTTGGGCCAGAAATTGTTTAACGGGTTGTGGCTAACTAAACGGGGCTTATGATTCCTTTGTCTAATCTTTTTTAGTTTTCTATATTTTATTACAAGATGTATTTGTTACAATTTATAGAGTTAATTACACAGATAGACCCTGTGGTTTATAACTAGTTTCACCTTTGGGTACTAACTTTTCTTTTTAACAGGTTTAGGTTTTATGGTTTCAATTTTGTAACACATTTGGGCACTAACAACAAAATTATCAATATAATGACTAAAATACCATTTCATTCTTTTTAATTTTATCAATGTAACACCTTTGGGTACTAACACTTAATTTTATTTAAGTTTAAATCAATTTTACAAAATCAATTTTTTTTTTATTTTTCATCTTTTTGTTATATCTCTTAATTCACATAAAATCTATTTATTTTTTTATTTTTTATTTATAAATATAAATTAAAAAAGTCAGAAAACGTCCACTCCATTTTTTATTTATTAATAATATTACTAAATAATACTAGATAAATATCTTTACTAATATTATGAATATATAAAAACTCTTTAAAATATAAATTAAATAGTGAAACAAATGATATAATAAGTACCTATTAAAATCCATAGCAATCTTGAAAACACACGAATATAATATCTGAAAACCAGTTAATAATATATCAAGATATGTAGCATAATCGAGAAAAACTGTTTTAAAATAACTACAACTAATTAAATATATTTTGTAGTAAAATCGTAAAAATGTATAATCTAATCTGATCTGTTTGTTACAATCAATTACTTGGCACATTTTGAGACGGTGTGATTAAACCATGACGTCTCTATTTTATTTGTGTATCTGTGTGCTTAGGAAACACTTTAGTTCCGATGAGATACAGTCTTTTATTATTATTGTTATTTGTTTTATATTATTTAATCCCATATATTTAAAAATACAAAAATTAAAACTAAGTTTTATACATTAAACACGTGTAATACACGGAGTTTTAACAGAATATCTTAATAATAATTTATTTGCACATTACCAACTATTATTATACCTATTGAATTTTAAATTGTTTAAGATTTTGAGCAACTTCTATCGTGCTAAATTATTTAACATTTCTTAAAAGATTATATATAAATATTTACTTATAAAAAAAATAAATAGATTTTATGTTAATTAAGAGATATAATAAAAAGATGAAAATAAAAAACATGATTTTGTAAAATTGATTTAAACTTAAATAAAATTAGGTGTTAGTACCCAAAGATGTTACATTGATAAAATTAAAAAAAAAATTGAAAAGGTATTTTAGTCATTATATTGATAATTTTGGTGTTAGCAACCAAATGTGTTACAGAATTGAAACCATAAAACATAAACCTGTTAAAAAAAGTTAGTAGTCAAAGGTGAAACTAGCTATAAACCACAGGATCCATCTGTGTAATTAACTTCAAATTATATAGAATGCAGATAATAGCAATGTATTTTTTATGAACGGTCAACGAATATTTGAAATGAGCTACTAGCGAAATTCATCACATCGGGATACACTCTCCTCCGAACTGGGGAAAGTTCTCACCTAGGGCCGAAGCCCTTGAACACTCGCCCGAAGACACACTAGTGCGGTGAGGAAAAACAAACCCAGTTCAAGAATCGAACTAGCGATCGCCGTTTACTTGCCTAGTCTCTCATCAACACTAGATGCCGCCAAAACTAAATGGTATGGGCATGAATCAAACCTGGGTCACTTGAAATACCAGGTATCTCCCTTACCACTCCACCGATAGCTGATTGGCATAACAGCAATGTATTATCAACCAATTTTCATTCCAACAACTTTACCTTTTCTTTTTATAGATTATATTCCATAACTTTCATTTTACACGATACACATTTTTTAAAATGTTATCTTAGTTTCATTAAAAAGAGGTTATTTGATGAGATAGAAAACAGTTCTCGCTAAGTTAAACTTTGGTATATAAAGGCCACTAGGAGGGTGATGTGGAAGAGATAAAAACGTCTTTGGGATCTAACTATTTTAATGCGATAACTTATATACTATGTACAAACTTCTTTTCTAATATTGTAGAGTTCAAGAAAATCTTAGGGGCTGTTTGTTTAGCTCTTAATGGTTCAGACCTCTTACTGTTTCAGCACTTAATGGTTCAGACTGTTTGTTTCGCGAACATATGTCTGAATGGTTAAGACATTTGCCTCTGAATGATTAAACATTATACTAAGTCTGAATGGTTAAGACCTCTAATCTGAATTGGTCTGACATTTGCCTCTAAACGGTTGAGCATTATACTGGCTCTTAATGGTTCAGATCTCTTACTGGTTTAGCTCTTAATGGTTTAGATCTCTTACTGATTCAGCACTTAGTCATCAGATGTTGCCAAACAGCCCCTAAATGTTGAACCAATAAGAGGTCTGAACCATTAAGTGTTGAATCGGTAAGAGGTCTGAACCATTAAGAGCCAGTATAATGCTTAACCGTTTAGAGGCAAATATCTGACCAATTGAGATTAGATGTCTTAATGCTTAACCATTTAGAGGCAAATGTCTGAACCATTAACAGCCTCATTAAGAGGTAAACAAACAGCCCCTTAGTGATTTGATTTTGTCGAAGACTTATTTCGAGAAGATATTGATTGATACAAATAAGGAATCACATGTAGTCGTTTCTATACTAAGAGTAAGGAACAACGTCATATTATGTTAGTTTCAAAAATGACCTTTCGCTTGAACAAACCGCCTTGTGCGTGTGTAGGTGTTCTAGTAAAACCCAAGGAGTTTGTTAAGGATCTTAGCTCCTTATTTATAAACCCATCGTAAGGAGCTCACTAAGCATATTGACTCTTTACCTTAGTTACACTGAATTTGTGTTTTTAGCGACCTGGTTTCGAGTAGCTCACGAGCAACTCGGCTCGTTTATACGCTAAGAAGTATATAACAGCCAATGCTTATATAGCTTCAATACATTGAGTATGGACATTAACAAATAAATAATAAAGGCTACAGGATAATGAGAAAGGCCATACTGTGTGTCATGCATCGTAAACCATGAATTAATGTTGCATATACTAATTTGGGCCTACGGGTTGTCGGGTTTGAATTTCTGACGCAAGGGAAAAACACGACACAAACCTAAAACAAATTGTGCGGTGTTAGCTTGATACAAGTCGCAAGTCGATTCAGATCAACCTACCTGCAACACGTTTGATTTTCTATAATCTTTTCTATTCAAGGGTACTTATCTTAATATTTAAACTATGAGCCTAAAACGGCAAAAGGGGATGTGTTTTATTTCTTGGCATATCTACCTCTCAATGGAATGCGTTTCATTTTTTTCGGGTATGCATCGTGTTCGAGTTTGTGTTGGGTTGACCTGCCAACCAGCGCACAGCCGCACACAATCAGACCTAATATTCAACCTAACTAAAAGTAAAAGTAAATAACCGTCGATCTGTCAATGGACCATTAACTTTTCACCATTTATATCACTCTATTTGATTTCAAAAAGCAATATAAATGACCAAAAACAAATCAACCAAACACCATTTCTTAAGCATGACCACCACCCCCAACAGTTTACTAAGCAAGAAACCCAAAAACTAAACCATGATCGATTCCATGTTAACAGATCAGCAAAATATCACCTAGATTGAAAACCAACATCAACGATTAAGGATCCACATTACCTACAGGATCGCTACCAGGTGAACCAGGTGGTTGTTGCTCTTGTTGTTGTTCACTTGTTTCCCCACCTTCAGGTGCAGTTTCACTGTTTTCCGGGTGAAAATTGATTGGAAACTTTGTCACCCTCGGTTTATCAGTTAATATGTTTCTTTGAACCTTATCAATAATCACCTTTTGTGGCGGTTCTTCTTTAAGCTTCTCGTCATCGTAGTCATTGTTCACATAATAACCCACACGCACAAATTCTTGACCCACATACGAACACGTCAATAGAAGCACTGTAACTCCGATTATATCTTCTTCACGAATCTTTGATGCGTCCGGTGGGTCTGCCTACCAATGACCAAAATTAGGTACAATGTTGTTTACGAAGCGAGTTTGATAATGTGGGTAGTATTATATACCTGAAAGACAAAACGATAGTTTCCCACGTTGACAGGACCCACTAGTACACTTTCCAACAGTTGATCGTAGGTTTCATCCTCAGCCGATCCGACATATATCAGTTTCCACTCCAGATCTGCAATTAAAAGGTAATTATCTATGTTATAGAACTGACAACGTATAGATTTGATCGGTACATGTTTTATATACCTTACTGTGACAGAAAACAAGAGCGAACAATAATCTGAAAATCAAGTGTCTTGCATTAACAGTATCAGATTTCTCTGTATTTATGATTGGCTAATTACTTTCTCACCATCTCAACCGAGACCATTTTCAGTATTTGTATTCAACTCCGTTGCAAGAACACTTGTGAGACATAGACTAGTTTGTAATCATTTAAAGTTAAATATTATGAATGATTCTACATTTCTATGGACTTAGTTCTTATGTTGTTTGAAACAAAGACGGACGATATTGATCACATTCTTGTACCAATTCCACCATATAATTAACTAACACTAGACAGGTAGACATTGCATATTTAGCTATAAACTTTACATTATCAAACCTGAAACCGGAATTTAACGCTTGTTTGGTATCTCGTGTTTTTGTGTTTCCTGTATGTTTCTTGTTTTTCATTTAACTGTATTCAAATCTATCAACATCTTGGGAGAAACATTGTTACGATTGACTTCCGTAAACAAAGTCGAGCTCTAGGCAGGCGAAGCTATGTTACTGTACAAGTGTAATCATACCAAGAAACCACAATTACATAAAAGAATACAAAAACAAACACAATATTTCCAGACTACATACATGATCAATTACAGATGCCCAAAAGGGTAGTTTACCCCCAAATTTTCAAACAACACAACCCTATTTAACCTAATTCCCTCATTCACTCTTTCTTACACAAACCACTAATCAAATACTCGCATTATCCCTCAATTCACCTAACCAAACAACCTTCAATCAACAATTCCAGAAACCCTAAAAACCAAATCGAACCACTTAATCACCCAACAAACCCTAACCAAAATAACAAACACAACAACCAAATATAAAACACAAACGCACCAAGAATTAAACACAACAATTACCTTCTTTCAAAGCCGAAACACACTCGTACGATATTTCAAACTGGAACGGCGTCAAAAACGACGCCGGATTGTCCAACACCGTCACGTTAGTAATGTTGACTGCACTCATTGTATAAAAGTACAAATTAAGGGGGGGATTCCGGTGAAATTAAGGGGTTGAAACGAAGAAATATGGACCGAGAAAGTGGAATATTGTGATCAGAAATTATGAAATTGGAGAAGATGATTTGATGGAAACGGGGTTCTTGAGTTTGTCGGAGAAGAATGGTGTGTGATTTTTGTGTTGCGGGAATTATTTATAGCGTTGACCGGCTATTGATATTGTTTACCGGGAAGAGCCGGTGGAGTAACGGCTTGAGGGGTCTACGTTTGAGTCATGTGATGGCGGGAAGGGAGCACGTGAGGATCACGTGATAAGAAATAAGAGGTCGATTTCAAGTTTTGTTACTTTTGTATGGTGGATTTGTAACAAAAGGTGAGAGAAGAAAGATGTAGAATTATAGATAGGGGTGTTTATGATTAGTTTTTTTAGGTTTTTAGGTTAAACAATAAACCAAACCAAACCAAACTGTTAGTAACGGTTTTTTATTATTGAAAATCAAAATCGAATCATTGAAAATTAAAATCACTCCAAACATTATTAACGGTTTGGTTCTTATTTGATTTCACGGTTTAAGCTTTTAGGCCTAACAAAAAGCCTTTATTCAAGTTGTTAAAAAATATACACACTAAAATAATTAAATAAATACTTATACAAGAAGTTGGCACCAAATACATTCATGTTGCAAAAGGGGAAAAAAATAGAAGCTACCCGATGTAACCGAAAAACATTCATGTTGCTGCCAAAGTGCCATTTCACAACAGAACTAACGATCCAAAAGATGCCGCTAATCTCCCGTTCACAACAAGCTAAAAAAGTTGTCCAAAACAATCTTTATATAAGTTGTCCAAAACTAGTTTAAAAATGCTAAAAATAACACTTGTATCATAGCAACCAGAATGGAAACTAGTTGCGATGAGTGACGAAGAGGCGGGTTTGGAAACTAGTTGCGATGAGTGACGAAGAGGTGGGTTTAAATGAGACCGCGATGAGTGACGAAGAGGCGGGTTTAATTAAGGAGACCTATCTATGATACTTTGTAGAATTATGGATCAAGTCATGTAAAAGGTGAGGTCCTTTTTCAATTGAAGAGGCGGGCTCATATTTTCACATTTTCAGATTTGGGCCATTTGCCTAATAGTGGTAGTTACTTCATTGTTCAGCCCAAATTTAATTATGTTTATATAAAATAAGATATGGTCCGATCACGTTTCTTATTATCGGTTTTTGGTATAAATCGTAAACCAAACCGTTCATTAAGGTTTGAGAATTTTGAAACCGACCGACCGAAAGTTTAGAAAAAAAACGTCCGATCACGTTTTTTACGATCGGTTTTTGGTATCAACCGTAAATCAAACCGTTCACTAAGGTTTGAAAATTTTGAAACCGACCGTCCGAAAGTTTAGAAAAAAAAAACCGACCGTGAAACCAAGACCGGTTTTGCTGTTGAAACCGAATCGTGAATACCCCTAAATATAGTGATATGTAACATTCGTTCTTGTGCGTTTCACTAAAAATTTATTCATTTATTGGTTACTAGTATTCTTTTAAAACCTAATTGATTTTACAATGTAGAATTATTTTTCGCCAACACGTTTTTACTAATTATTAATTTATCCAGTTATGTTTGTTTATGCTTAGTCTGTAATCGTCTCTGTTTTAAATGTTTATATGTCGCTTAGTCATGTTCGTTTATATTCATTAAAATTTATTTATGTTCATTTATATACGTTTACATTTTTGAAGCTTTCGTTTATAGTATTAGCGATCTGACATGAACAAGAAAACTCAATTCGTTTATTTGTTCATGTTCAATCACTTGTTATATTAAGTTAAAAAAGTACAGAAACATGCCACGTTCATGTTCATTGGATTCATAATTCGTTTAACGTACACAAACGTGCCACATTCGTTTTCATTTGATTCGTAATTCGTTTACACGCGGATTGCATAGTTCCTAATCATAAAATTCTGGAAAAAGAAAATTAACCTATTAAATAGTATAATCTGCTGGGTTTGAATCTAGAGGTCTTCGATGTCGTGGCAACAAGAATAGCAGACAGCCTTTACAATCCTGCAAGGCCCAAGCCTAAGTGTGCACCCATTTACTACATATACATTTTGAAGTTGAGGGAATACAGTCTGTTAGGCAGCTTACCTGGCACTTCTTTATTGGACCAACACATTTTTAATTTAATTTTATTCTCATCTTAAAATTACGGTTTCAACCTTTGTTTAAAATTACGTTTTTGCCCCTAATTCAAAATAAAATTATATTTTTGGCCTGGCTCAAAATTTACGCTTTTGTCCTCAGTTCAAAAACTCATTTCTAATTCTACTCCCAGTTTAAATTTACGGTTTCGCCCTCCGTCTAAAATTACGCTTTTGCCCCCCGTGAAAAATAAAAATATGCTTTTGCCCCTAGCTAAAAATTTCGATTTTGCACTCAACTCAAAATTACGTTTTTTTTTCCCAGAGTTCAAAATAAAATTATGTTTTTCCCCATAGCTCAAAATTATGATCTTGCCCTCAGTTTAAAATTATGATTTCACCCCAGTTCAAAATATTTTTATGATTTTGCCCTCTGTTCAAAATTATGATTTTGCTCCCATTTCAAAAATTACAATTTCTCCCCCAGTTAAAAATTATGATCTTGCCATCGTTTTACTTTTTTTTTTGCAAAACTATAGTACTGTTTTATTTTGCTTGGTTGACTCAGTGTAACTTTTATTGTGTCAAGCAGTTGTCTAACACTCGCTCATTGGTCCTAACAAATTAGTATTTTACCCTCAGCTCAAAATTATAGACCTGTTATTGTTTTAATTTTTTTAGCAAAACTATGGTAGTGTTTTCGTTTAATTGGTTGTCTCGATGTATTTTTTTAGATCGTGTTATAAGTAGTATGTACAAGTAACTTAAATACATGCATACATGTTATGAAACTAAGAAATATTTGATTTAACGCCCTGCAACGCGGGCGGGCATAGGTGTAATTTTTATTCGTCCAGACATGCCTGGTACATGCTTATTTGTCCTGAAAAATTAAAATTTTGCTCCCAATTTAAAATTATAGTTTTTCCATCGTTTTAGTTTTTTTTAGTAAAAGTATGGTAGTGCTTTTTTTTTAATTAGTTGACTCGATGTATTTTTTTTTTTGAGATCGTGTTATGAGTAGTATGTACAGGTAACCGAAACACAGACATCCATGTTATGAGAGAGAAATATTCGGCTTATTGCCCCGCAACGCGGGCTAGGCAAAAACTAGTTAAGCATTACAATCAGTCAATTTTACACAATGATCACTTTCATGAAAATCTTCACAACCTTTATGATAACATTCGTACAGTTACAATGTTATAGAAGTTGGGTGAGTTATTAATCATTAATCATTTGATTTATGGGTTATTGGATTTTAATAATCCTAAGTTTCACCAGTTGGCCGATAATATTCTCAACTTTAAAAATTCCATTCAATAATCCCAACTTGTAAAAGTTTGGCCGCCCCTGATTCCTTTCAAACATATAAGAATTTGGTATCCTCAGTAGATTCAATTACACCTAAAGACTCCTTAATTGATTTAAGTGCACCTATGTTAGAAAAGGATCAATGGCGGCCAAACTTTTACAAGTTGAGATTATTGGAGGGAATTATTAAAGTTGGGATTATTATCGGCCAGCTGGTGAAACTTAGGATTATTAAAATCCAATAACCCTAAAATTTAGAGGGAAATTTTAAAGGTTTGATTATTATCGACCAACAGGTGAAACTTAGAATTATTAAAATCCAATAACCCTAAAATTTAGAGTTAACTTTCATTTTGCTCCCTTTGGTTTGGTCGTTTTAATGCTTTTGCTCCAATAGTTTAAAAAGTGTCATTTTCCTCCATGATCTCTTCAACTTATCAGCATTCCACTCCCCGCCACAAACGCCATCGAATTCAACTATTAAGTCCTGGTCATGTGCCCCTCGCAGGAGGGGCATTTCAGTCTTTCATGTAAACATTTTATCTTTAGATATATTACATAAATACATATCAAACACATACATACTCTCTTTTCTCTCACTCTCTAGATCACCACCATCAACCACGGTTAGCCACCACCAGCCCTTCATCACCGTCGACGACCACAACCCTCACCACCCTACTATAGAGCAATCACCACAACCATTCCAGTCGTCACTCTCTCATTCTTCCCTTTCTCTCCAACTCTCCCCCTTCTCTCAGAACTGCCCCCATCACCCCGTCATAGGACCACCACCTCACCGAAACCTAGCCAACATTCAATCAAAGCCTGAAACCTAAACCACCAACGCCGCCATCAACATTGAATCAAAGCTCAAAATGTAAACCACCATCATTATCGTTATCGTGGTTCGCGACGAAACCCTAGTCGTCGCTACTAACCCCTTTTCAGTTCTGAGCAAAAGTCATACCCAGCAACACCATACCTGACAATTTTGTGTTCTAATCTAGTTTGAAAATGAAGCTATGAATTAAGCCACCAAGTACCTGTGATTTCAAAAAATAAAAAGGCATCAACGCACCATCACCATTCAACCTTATGTAACGACAAATAATATCACTGGTGTTAGGGCACAGGTTTTTAAAATTATGGATCCAATATTCTGAGGTGTTGCCTAGATCAATTATCCTTAACAGGTAGTGCGGGGACTCAGAGGATCAAGGATCCTTATTATTACTTATGATTTCTAACAATTGATCTCAATGTTTTCTAATATTCATGTGCAGGTTATTAACGAAGTGGACTGAGTCTTAGCTGGAATCTTGGGAATAATTCGTTCAAGATGATGCACGTGCTATTTCCACAAACGGTCATGGGGCTTGAACGTGGTCTTCCAAGATTATTAGACTTAGTTGTTAGGCTTATTCAAAATGGGTTGATCAAGTGTTATATTATACATTACTCACTCTCGCATACACACTACGAACCAGAACACACATAACACACATAGCTTTCAATTATAAAGACTTGATCAATATCCAAAGTTGTAAACACTTTTCAGTTGTGCAATATAGTTGATAGTGATAGTTTTCACTATTCGATGTTTTTATGTCGACGATCTACAAGTGATCAAGGGCTTTTCCTCGTACAAATCTATGTGTTTGATTACCTTGTTCATTTAGCACTCATTTTATCATTATTCATAACCTAAGCACTCTACCTCACTTAACAAATTTGGTTACATTATCCTTGATTAGATTTTTGACCAAAATAATTTGGCGCCCACCGTGGGTCAAGTGGTGCTTCAATTCTAAAAAAGAATTCATCCATTTCTGCTTATTCTCATCAATCCCATAATACCATGGCCTCTAAAGGAAAATCCACTTCAACTGCCATGCCAACTGCTACCTCATCTCAAACCTCTATGCCATTGCCTCCTATTCCTCTACCATTCTAGAAGAATAATGAAACTACTCAGAAGAAGACATCATCTGTCTTCCAAGGATCCAAAACTTCTGCTACTTCCTCCTATATTAATACTAACAATGAACTTTTTGTTTTGTATTCGCACATGAAAAGCTACATGGAGCAGCAGAACAAGACCAATCAAAAGATCCTGTGTGAGATCAAAGATATCAAGAAACAAAAGAGGCCAGCAGAGGATCAGTCTCCATTGATGCCTAGGGTGTTGGATTTTGTCACTCCGACATCAACAACTCAGCAACCCAGAGGATCCACCATCCACCATCCAGCCTCAAGGATCATTTATCCACCAACAAGGATCACTGGCAATGACTCAACCTCAAGGATCCTTCCCCCGTTTAGAAGGATACATGGAGATGTTCCAGCCTCAAGGATCCTACTTCCATCAGCAAGGATCCTCAGCTCGAGTTCAAGGATTTGTGGATTACCCACCAAGACCTCCGACACAGACCTTTCCTGGATCCAGTGTCTTTCATGATCAAGGATCCTCAGGAAGACAACCACTGAGAAGCTCAGAAATCCATGATTGGGATTTCATCCCCATGCAGACTATTGCTTCCTCGGAACCTACTATAACTACAGACATGTCTTATCCCAGATACTCTTCTGGAATACCACCCTTAAGTCAACCAGGATGTAATAGTTTCCATAATACATCTTTAGATTCTAAATATTGTTTTATGCAGGATGCAGGGATAAATTAGGCCATGGCTAGGGAGTTGCAAAAGCTCAAGGATATGATATCCGACGTCCCAGGAATAGTCAAGCCTATTCCTGAGAATCCAGACGGAAGCCACAAGATATCTCGTTTTGCACCACCAATATGCAGTGCAGAGATACCCAAGCGCTTCCAAACCCCCAACATAAAGTTGTATGACTGTACAATCGACCCGAAGGAGCATATGGCCCAATATAGAGAAATAATGGAGATAAACCCCATTCCTAAAAGACTAAAAGAAGCTTGCATGTGCAAGGGCTTTGGATCCACACTCACGGGATCAGCGCTAAAATGCCCGCTAAGTCTTCCTCCCTATTCTATAACTTTACTTTCACATTTAGTTAACTTGTATAATAACCAATTTTCCTATAGTAGAACATTTGAAAGGTTAACTAGTGACTTGTATAGTTACTCAGGCTCGTGACAAATCCCTTAGGGATTATGTCACCAAATTTGGAAGAGAATCCTTAGAAATCCCGAATCTTGATATTGCAATTGCTATTGAAGCATTTAAAACGAAATTGCAAAAGGATTATCCCTTTTACGATGACCTTGTCATGACCCCATGCAGGAATTTAGACGAAGTCAGAAACAGGGCCCTGAGGTTCATCAGATTAGAAGATGACAAAATATTCCTGTTAGGGATAGATTCTCTAAACCTAAGGATCACGGATCCTCAAATACTGCCAGGATCACGGATCCTCAATTCTGTTTGAATTAAGGATCCTCAGAAGACGTTGCAGGATCAGGATCCAGGATCCTCATTGTTATCCTTACACTAACGGTTGCTTTCACTATATTTAAGCTTGTTTTGCAGGAGTATACGCATTGGACCTAGTCTTGCCGATATTCTTGGGGAATATGCTCTCAATATTCTGCACGTGCATAGCTTAATGACCGTTATGGAAGTCGTGGGTAACTAGCACCATTTGCGGGTTGTTAGTTATTTGGATTATTTCTATTTTAAAAAAGGGGATAACAAGCTTGAATTAGAACAAGTTAGCAAACACACACACTCTCGCAAGCTCTCTGCAACTTATTGCCGACTATATACATTTTGCACTCTAGTGATCCTTGTAACAAGCTTGTTATCATCCCGAGTTGTAATCATCATTTGTTTAATTATAGTTGGTGATCGGTAGTTTCCATCACCCGAGGTTTTTTATGCCGGAGATCATACATTGATCAAGGGCTTTTTCCTCGTATAAATCCTTGTGTCACTTGTTAATTTCATCTACAAGTTGTTCATACATTTGTTCATTGATTCAAGCATCATACCTCACAAAAGAAGATTTGGTTGCATTATCCTAGTCTGATTTTTGACCAAAACAGTTTGGCGCCCACCGTGGGGCAATTGGTGCTTCATTTCTGAAAAATTTTGTTCATTGTGTTCATTTCGGTTCATTATCTTCAACCATATGGCTTCTTCAGCAAAGAACACTTCAAGCTCTATGCCGGCAGTCACATCTTCACAGGGTGTTCCACCTTTGCCTCCACCACCTTTTGGATCCTAGAAGAATGCTAAAAATGCTACAAAGAGACAAAGCCCCATTTTCCCAAAACCACCAACATCTGCTGTTTCTTCTAGCCCTTCTAAGAGTGATCTTTATTCTTTGATTTTGCAGATGAGGGATTACATGCAGCAGCACAACAAAGCCAATGACAGGATCCTTCGAGAGATTGATGACATCAAGAAATTGAATAGATCAGCGGAGGATAACTCTCCATTGGTGCCTAGATCACTGGATTTCGACACTCCAGCTATAACCGCCCTGCAATCTGCAGCTCCGGACATCCAGTACCAGAGTGGACCATTGGGAAGGCGTTATGGATCAACAACTATGTGTCAGGCTTTAGGGTCCTGCTTCCAGCCTTCAGGATCCTCTTTCCAGCATCAGGGATCCTTCGTTAGCTCAGGAGGATATATGGGGACGCACATAGTTCAAGGATCCTCTCAGGTTCAAGGATTCTCTCAGGTTCAAGGATCCTCTCAGATTCAAGGATCCTCTCAGGTTCAAGGATCCTCCTTTCAGGTTCAAGGATCCTTGTCTCATGTTTACGGATCAATGGATTATCCTCCAAGACCCCCAGTCACAACATATCAAGGATCCAACATCTTTCAGGATCAAGGATTCTTAAGGAATGTGCAACCCAGATGTACAAATGTTCATCAAGAAGACTTCATTCCAATGCAGACCATTGCTTCTTCTGGTCCTTCAGTCATACCAGAATCTCGTCAATATGGATTCACATCTGGAATTCCAAACTTGAATCCTCCGGGAGGTAACACTTTGAATAATTCTTATAACACTAACCATGGCTTTATGCAGGATACAGGTATCAATCAAGCTATGGCTAGGGAATTACAGAAACTGAAGGATATGATATCCAGCATTCCAGGAGTGGTTAAGTCCATTCCTGAAATTGCAGATGGAAGCCACAGGATATCTCGGTTTGCACCACCCATTTGTGATGCAGAAATCCCATAGAGGTTTCAAATACCAACCATGAAGCTATATGATGGCTCGACGGATCCAGAAAAACATGTAACTCAATATAGAGAAAGGATGGAGATCAATCCCATCCCGGAGAGGTTAAAAGAAGCATGTTTGTGCAAGGGTTTCGGATCCACATTAACGGGATCAACTCATAAATGGCTGCTAAGTCTTCCCCCTTACTCTATTACTTCATTTGCTAATCTAGTTAACCTGTTTAATAGTCAATTCTCATGTAGTTGAAAATTTAAACGTTTAACTAGTGACCTATATAGGGTAACACAAGGTCAAAATGAATCACTTAGACATTATATCACTAAGTTCAGTAAAGAATCCTTAGATATTCCTAATCTGGATATAGCTACGGCTGTGGAAGCCTTTAAAATGGGTTTGCTTAGGGATTCATTGTTCTATGATGATCTTGTCATGACCCCTTGCAGGAATCTTGATGAAGTAAGAACCAGGGCCCTTAGATTCATCCGGCTAGAGGATGATAAAAAGATCCAAGAAAGACTGGCAGGATCCTCAAAGCAGGAGAAACAAGGATCCTACTTCAGGAACAACAAGTCCAAATCTTACAACAAGTCTGACAACCAGAACGTGCATGCAGTAGAACAGGAAGAGGATGATGAGGATTATCCTCCCATTTCTGAATATTTTTTTTCAGTTGATAACAATGAACTAATCCTTGCAATGCAGAACCTAGGTGACAAAGCAAGATGGCCCAGAAAAAGTGATAAACCAGCTGCAACAAAAGACAAATCCAAATGGTGTGCATATCATGAGGATTTCGGGCTTCTCACTGAAGAATGTATTGCTCTGAGAAAAGAGATTGGTTACTTGTTAAGCAAGGGGCACTTGAAGGAGCTTTTGGGAAGAAAAAAGTCAAGGATCTAGGATCCTGAAAAGGTCCCAGAAAGAGCTCCTGCTCCTTCGGCAGATGCACAAGTTATAAACTTCATATCCGGTGGATCAGACATTTGTGGTACTTCCTTTTCAGCAGCCAAGAGACATGCCAAGGAAACCAAGATGGATAATGGGGATAGACCCATCCGAACCTCTACTATTACACAGGAAAAAGTTATAACTTTTGATAAGGATGATCGTGTTGATGTCCAGGATCCTCATCAGGATGGTCTTGTTATTACCTTATTTATATCTAACCATTTTGTTCGCAGGATCTTGATAGATGGAGGAAGCTCAGTAAACATCATTCAGCTTGATGTCCTCAAGAAAATGAACATCCCTGATTCGGATATTGTCCCAAGATCCTCAGTTCGTGTGGGATTCAACGGAGAAACCAAGAATACATTGGGGGACATTAAACTTCCCATCTACATTGAAGGACTTCATTCTTATCAAAAAATTTGTGTTATAGATTGCTTATCCTGTTGCAATGTTATCCTTGGAAGGCCATGGATACATGACATGAAGGCAGTTGCATCTACATATCATCAATGTGTGACGCTTCCTAGTCCATGGGGGGTGATAAAGATTGAGAGTGACCAACAAGAAGAAAAGAATTGCTATACCTCATCAATGAAGCCAGCCTCAAGACCAAGGGAGCAATAGCAACTAAAGTATCCTCCAAGAGACGTCTTGGAGGCAAGAGAACAGGATGTGAAAGATATCCTTATGGATCCTCATGATCCTGAATCCAAAATCTTCATAGGATCAGGGATCCTCAACAACATTGAACAGGATTTGGTATCCTTCCTTAAGAGGAGGAAAACTACCTTTGCCTGGAAGCAAGAAGACATGACAGGTATCTCTAAAGATATAATTACTCATAAACTTGGCATTGACATGTCATTCAAACCCATACATCAGAAGAGGAGGAAGTTTGCACCTGAGAGAAATGCTATTATCCAGGAGGAGGTAGATAAACTACTCCGGGCAGGTATGATAAGAGAGGTCAAGTATCCAATGTGGTTAGCCAATGTGGTTGTTGTTCAAAATAAAAATGGAAAGTGGAGGGTATGTGTCGATTTTACTGATTTAAACAAGGCATGTCCCAAGGATCCTTTCCCCTTACCCCACATTGACTCCATGGTGGATGCTACTGCGGGTCATGAGTTGTTGACTTTTATGGATGCTTCATCTGGATTTCAACAAATTCAGATGGAACCATCTGACCAAGAGGATACAGCCTTTATAACCCCAACTGGTATCTATTGTTATATTGCTATGCCATTTGGACTAAGGAATGCATGTGCTACTTATCAAAGGCTAGTCAATATGATGTTTAAGGAACAAATAGGACACACTATGGAAGTCTATATATATGACATGGTGGTTAAGTCCAAGAGAGCTGAGGATCACCTTAGAGACCTGGAAGAAGCATTCAATATCCTTGACAAATTCAATATGAAGTTGAATCCTTCAAAGTGTCACTTTGGTGTTAAAGCATGCAAATTCCTAGGTTACATGGTAACAAAGAGAGGCATAGAAGCAAATCTAGAGTAAATTAAGGCAATTGTGAATATCAAATCTCCTGCCAATGCCAAGGATGTGCAAAGGTTGACAGGGAGGATCGCAGCCTTGAATAGGTTCATATCAAAGTCATCAGAAAAGTGTAAGGAATTCTATGACATTTTGAGAAAGAACAAGAAATTTGAGTGGACTAAAAAGCATGAAAATGCTCTTAAAGCCCTTAAGGATTATTACATATCCTCAGCTCCTGCCTTGATGAAACCAGAAAAAGGGGATATATTATCCTTATAACCAGCGGTATCCTCTAAAGCAGTAAGTGCAGTCCTTGTTAAGGATCACGAAGGTACACAACATCCTGTTTATTATGTAAGTAAGAGTTTGCTTGATGCTGAATCCAGGTATTCACATTTATAAAAACTTATCCTTGCTTTGATTATGGCATCTACTAAACTAAGACATTATTTTGAAACTCATGCCATTATTGTTAAGACTAACTTTCCAATTAAGAATGTTCTCAGGAAACCTGAAATGTCAGGGAGGATGGCTAAATGGGCAGTGAAGCTTAGTGCTTATGATATAAGATATGAATCAAGGACTGCCAATAAATCCCAAGCCTTAGCTGACTTTGTGGCAGAGTTTAGTAGTGACTTACAAAGAGAAGCTGAGTTGGAAGTTCAGCAGCTTGAAGAGACTAAGGATCCTTGGATACTCTTCACTGATGGAGCCTCTAATGTCAAAGGAACAGGACTTGGAATTTCAAATACCCCACTCAATAGCTTGTGAATTTCAAACTACTAATAATGAGGCTGAATATGAGGCCTTGATAGCTGGTTTGCAACTTGCCAAGCATATGAGGATCAGGTATCTTGAGGTACATGTAGATTCATTACTAATTACTAATCACTTTAATGGATCTTATGATGTTAAAGGTGAATGACTAATCAAATACCTAGAGATAGTCAAGGAATTGGCACTCTCTGTTGTTTCTTTTAGTTTGACACAGGTACCTAGGGAAGAGAATGCAGAAGCTGATGCATTGGCCAATCTTGGATCATCATTGAAAATTCCAGAGAATATCAAGATCCCTATCATCCATATTTTGGCTCCTGCTATTGAGGATCACATAACTATGGAGATAGAAGAGGATTCTGCAATGGTTCCTAGTGATGGTGCACAGTCTCATTCAGGATCATGGATCCTTCCAATCATGAGATATATACAACATGGAGAGATTCCTACAGGAGAAAACCCCAGGGCTTTCAAAATCAAGGTATCTCAATTTACAATACTAAATAACATGTTATATAAACGATCCCTTGCAGGTCCATATCTAAGGTGCATAGAGGATCCTAAAATTCAAGAAGTCCTAAAGGATTTCCATTAAGGAGATTGTGGAAACCACACTGGGGGCAGGGCATTGTTCTCAAGGATCCTTAGGACATGATACTATTGGCCTACTATGAAGAAGGATGTTGTGGATTATGCCAAGAAGTGTGATACTTGTCAGAGACATAGTAATATCCTTCATCAGCCAACAGAGCTCCTGCATGCTATATCCTCTTCTTGGCCATTCATGAGATGGGGAATGGATATAGGTGGCAAACTCCCCAAAGCACCAGGAGGAAAAGTGTTCATGCTTGCCATGGCTGATTACTTCTCAAAATGGATAGAGGCCGAAGCCTTTGCTCAAGTTAGAGAAAAAGAAGTGATATCCTTTATTAAAAGAAATATTATTACTAGATTTGGTATCCCTTCTAAAATTGTTTGTGATAATGGATCCCAATTTATTGGGAGTAGAACTACTAACTTTTGTGACAACTGGGGGATCAAGATGATAACATCAACACCAGTCCATCCACAAGCCAATGGTCAAGCATAATCATCCAACAAGATCATCATCAACAACTTGA
This sequence comes from Helianthus tuberosus, assembly GCA_030545235.1. Classification (NCBI taxonomy): domain Eukaryota; kingdom Viridiplantae; phylum Streptophyta; class Magnoliopsida; order Asterales; family Asteraceae; genus Helianthus; species Helianthus tuberosus. The sequence continues at coordinate 103,061,886 of CM060418.1, forward strand.
AAAAGAAGCTTGGATCCAAGAAAGGAAAATGGGCAGAAGAACTACCTTATGTACTATGGGCTGATAGGACGACTCCCAAGAATGCTACAGGCCAAACTCCATTTTCTTTAGTGTTTGGAGCAGAATCAGTGATCCCTACAGAGATGGTGGTTCCTACTGCAAGAACAAGCATCCGTGATCCTGAAGGAAATGCTGAAAACTTGGTTCAAGACTTGGATACCATAGAAGAACTCAAGGATTTGGCAAGGATAAGAATGGCTAGTTATCAACAAAGGATGGATGGAGCTTATAACAAAAACGTCAGGATCAGGAAGTTTCAAGTTGGTGATATGGTGTTGAGGAAAGCATTTCAGAATGTCACACCCCGACCGCGTTAAAACAACAAAACCAAGGCGGAAACGTCGGGGAGTGTCGTGGCAGAATTATCGTTTCATAACCATGGATACAAAAAGTGTTTCGTTTTATTGATAATATTAAACATTTACATTGTCTTAACACAAAACAAACAAGTTACATATCGACTAATATTGTTATTATGTCACTAAGGCCTCGTCCAGATCCTATGTGACTCATGCATCCTAGTAATCATCATCAAGCATCAATACCTGAAACATATGTGAAAACAAAGTCAGCAAAGAAATGCTGGCGAGTACAGAGGTTTTATACGAGTGTCGGATTCATGGCTAGTTTAAATGTTGCAATACTTTATTAAAAACCTTGTTTTGAAAAGAGTATAATATTGCAACTTAATTAACCAACTCGAATCAAGCGGGCTATAGTTTATAAAACCTCGTAGCCATGATTCTTAACCCAAAAACATTTGTTTTAGTAAAGCAATTTGTAAAACATCTCGTATTAAGTCGTTAATAAAACTCGTTAATAATCTCGTTAATGAAACTCGTATGGTTTATATTATTTTGAAAACCTCGTTTGTGTGACATCGTTTCAAAATCGTTTACCCAAGTGAACTAAATAACGCCACGATATGTAATAAGATGAAAACACTTATATATAAGAAGTACCAGCGGCATATCTACCATGTTTTCATCATATTACACCCGTCCCGTTATCTAAACACTTAACCAAAAACCAATCGTTTATCCAATTCGTTTAATCTCGTATGAATCGTTCCCAACTCGTTAATTCGTTTAAACGTTTAAATCATCCTCGTTTTAAGTGTGAAAACAATTTGTGGTCACCTCGCTAATAACATTCAAACCTTCGTGACTCGACTATCTCGCTCTCGCATTAATAAACCACCAAAGGGCAAATTAACATTCAGATTCAGTCATTACCCACCTAACCCACACATAACCATGGGTGCAGTATGATAATGGGATTTGTCAGATCCTATGGTACCATAACCTAATACTGGTTGGCTTGATCAATGCTAATGAATGCCATTCGTTATGTAGTTACAACCAACTAGTTTATTCACTTTATTGAAATCGTTATTAGTTTAGTATAAACCATCTTAATCGTTTTTGAAATCATCGTTATAATATCGAAAATCGTTTTGAAAACCATCGTTAAAACCTTGAAAACATTTAGCACATATGAATCACCCCAAAACAATTAAAAACAGAAAAATAGGGGAACTATGTACTCACATGGAGTGCAAAGTATCCTCAATCAATAGAACTTCAACAAACTCGAGCAAACCAGAGAAATCAAACAGCACCTAGTAATCGAATCACTAGTCAAACAATAGACACCTAAATCGGAAGATCGGATAGAATTAGGTCTTGTAAACCAAATGAGTGTTGGAACTCATGTGATATGGTTTAACAAAGCCTACATCCTAAATTGGAACGTAACCTAAGTGCTTTCGACCCGTTGCGACCCATTAAGGTAGCTTACGCTACTTTAACGCGTCGTGCGCGCAAAAGCGCATTCGAGACGTCTAACTAGTCCTATGACAAGTGTTATATGCCTAAACATGTTAAAATATGTTGCATAATCAGTTACGTGACAAAAGTTTATGTTACATATGCTTAATTACCAATTATGCATGAAAAGGGCATTTTGGTCATTTACCTAAGGCATATAGACTACTTATCATACAACTAATTAAACCTAAGTGACCATAAGGTATAACCTCGGAAGGTTATTCCCTATGCAACTATGGTCACTAAACATGTTTGGTCGGATCCTAATGATTGACCAAACTGGTCGAGTTCAAAAGTCTAAGCGGGTGTTTAGTCCGCTTGACTTACGACTCTACACAAGCACTAAACTAAAAGTGACGAGCTAAACATGCTAGAACATGTTTAGTTAAGTTAGAAAACAGGTTTTGATATCAAAACAAACGGTTTTGATACCCAAGAGTAGTTTGGTTACAAAATACGCATAAATATGCATTTTGGCTGAAACTACGACTCGTCACTACGCCTAGTCAACGTGGTAATCAGTAGGTATAGTCACAAGGGACTATAACCATCGTGATTATGCTCACGTTGCAAAGTTCAACGGAACTTTGTGTTGACCATTGACTGGTCAAAGCTGAAAGTTAAACTTGTTTGACTTTCATGCTTGAAATAAAGAACAAGCAAGAAGAGGACTTACAAAGGGTCCAAGAAGGATGTTTGATCTAAAATAGCTCAGGTATGAAGTGAAAGCACCCCAACTTAGAGCTGATTTCAGATCAAGTGTGAGAATGAAGTGAAGTGGGGGTTGCTATTTATAGTAAGTTAGGATCAATAGGATGATTCCAAGTGGTTTGAGGGAGTAATCTTGGCCATACATGTGGGTTAATGGTATTAGAATACAATGGGGGTCGAAAACCAGCTCCAGGTATTGCAAATATTACATTAAAACCCCTGAATTTAGCCCAGATTGTTGTTTCTGAACATTATGTCTGACAAGACAACGCGGCCCGCGTAACATATAGTCAATCCTTACGCGGCCCGTGTAAGGAAGTTTGGCAGATTGTCAAAACAGGTCCCTGCACATCAGAAACTTGCATTTCGGCTCATTTTTGACACGTTTAAGCCCCGTTAACCTCATTTCAAGGCTCTAAAATGAAGTTAAAGTATAGGGAACTTAGAACATGCTCAAAAATATCTCGGATGTCGGCTCGTTTGGTCGTACGGTTGCGTTGTTCGGTTAATTACGACGGAAGTCGTAACGAACGCAAAAACGATCCAAATTAAGCGACGAATGGAATTTTATCATGCCAATCACTAAAATAAAATATTTTAATGATTACATAAATTGTTGGATGCCCGGATATATTCAGAACGTAAGATATGCGCGAAAATGCAAACTTGTGCACTTTTTGACGCTTTTAGTCCCTGAATGACCAATAAAGTTTGTTTTAGCATACCGAACCCCTCAAAGCCTATTTCTAAGCTATGTAAAGCATATTTAGGGTATGTTTAACTTATGGTCAAGTTCCGGAGTGTTCATTACTATACAAATCAGTATAGTTTTGCAGTTTGACACAAATAGTCCCTGCGATTGAACAAAGTTGATTTCAACACACCAAACCATTCAAAACTTATTTCTAAGTTATGTGGAGGTTATTTAAGGTATGGTAAGCCTATGTCACTATTACGGAGTGTTTGTCGCATTATACTGACTGCGTTTATGCACCAGTTTGCGTATAACCTTCCAGAAAGCGATTTAAAGCTTGAAATTGGAGTCGAATCTAATTGAAAATTCACCAAACACAAATACACACATAATAACATCAAAACACATATAGTAACACCAAATCACATTGTTTTATTAATAATCATCATTATTTTACATCGTACATCGATTACAGAGTACAGTTGTCACAGTCTCCCCTACTTCAGGAAATTTCGTCCCGAAATTTTATTTAGAGGAAGCTTGTGAAAACAAATGCGGATATTTTGCCTTCATTTGGTCCTCACGTTCCCAAGTAAACTCTGGGCCACGTTTGGACTCCCAACTAACTTTAACCAAATGAATCCGTTTGTTCTTCAACTGTTTGAAAGTACGGTCCACGATCTCCACTGGTTTATCGACAAAGTGCATCGTTTCATCGATTCGGATCTCGTCGAGAGGAATGTGAAGATCAGCGTCAGCTAAACACTTTCGCAAATTGGACACGTGAAAAGTCGGGTGAATATTTCCAAGCTCTGGAGGTAGCTCTAGTCGATAGGCAACCTTCCCAATTCTTTCCACAATCTTAAATGGTCCCACATATCGTGGTGCAAGTTTTCCTTTCCTTCCAAATCTCACCACTCCCTTCCAAGGTGACACCTTGAGTAGGACACGGTCTCCGACTTGAAATTCCAAGGGCTTGCGTCATAAATCCGCATAACTCTTTTGACGGCATCTAGCTGTCACAAGATTATCGCGAATTTTCTTGATTTTGTCTGTTGTTTCCAGAACGAGCTCAAATCCAGTAAGCTGAGCTTCACCGGTCTCGTTCCAACAGACAGGTGAACGACATTTTCGACCGTAGAGAGCTTTGAATGGTGCCATTTTAATGCTAGCATGATAACTATTGTTGTAAGAGAACTCGATCAATGGCAGATGAGAATCCTAATTACCACCAAAGTCTATCACGCATGCTCTAAGCATATCCTCCAAAGTTTGAATCGTCCTTTCAGATTGACCATCTGTTTGGGGATGATAAGCAGTGCTTAGATTCAGTTGGGTTCCCAAAGCAGATTGCATGGTCTTCCAGAAATGAGATGAAAATCGAGCATCACGATCAGAAATGATATCCAAAGGAACACCATGTCGAGATACTATCTCATCAACATAAATCTTTGCAAGTTTATCAGCAGATAGATCCTCGCGAATCGGAATAAAATGAGCTGATTTCGTTAATCGATCGATAACAACCCAAATAGCATCATGACCTTTAGACGTACGCGGTAACTTAGTGATGAGATCCATCGCAATGTTCTCCCACTTCCAAACTGGTATCTCTGGTTGTACAAGCAAACCAGAAGGTCGTTGATGTTCAGCCTTGACTTTGAGACAAGTTAGGCATTTTGATACATACAAGGCAACATCCTTCTTCATACCAGGCCACCAGTACTGAGTACGAAGATCCTTGTACATTTTATCAGCACCAGGATGGATAGAATATCGAGACTTGTGAGATTCGTCCATCACTAGGGTGCGAAGATCGTCTTGTTTCGGAACCCACAAACGATCCTTGAAGTAGAGTAAACCATCACCTTTCCTTTCGAACTTAAGCTCAAGTTGAAGCGGTAGCTCATCTTTCAATAAACCTTTGATCACACAGGATCGTTGAGCTTGAAGGACACGAGATTGGATGTCGGATAGAGCTCGGACAGAGTGAAGCTTGACTCGCTCTTTTCGACTAAGCCCATCGGCTACGACATTCGCCTTACCAGGATGGTAGCGAATCTCGCAATCGTAATCGTTCAAGAGTTCAACCCAACATCGTTGCCTCATGTTTAGCTCATTCTGATTAAGAATATGCTGGAGACTTTTGTGGTCTGTGAAAACCACATACTTCGTTCCATAGAGGTAGTGTCTCCAGATTTTAAGCGCGAAAACCACAGCTCCTAACTCAAGATCATGAGTCGTATAGTTCTTCTCGTGAACTTTCGATTGTCTAGATGTATATGCTATAACCTTACCTCGTTGCATGAGGACGCAACCAAGGCCTAAGTTGGACGCATCGCAATAGACAACGAAATCATCGCTTCCCTCGGGCAGAGATAGAACAGGAGCATTACATAACTTCTGCTTCAGCGTTTGGAATGCTTCTTCTTGCTTGGGTCCCCACTCAAAAGGCTTATTCTTCTGAGTCAAAGCAGTGAGTGGAACCGCAATCTTCGAGAAATTAGAAATGAATCGACGGTAATAACCAGCAAGACCAAGAAAAGATCGAATCTCTGTAGGTGTCGTCGGCGTACTTCAATCCTTAATAGCAACAATCTTGGATGGATCCACATGAATACCCTGCTCGTTGACTATATGACCCAGAAACTGAACTTCTTTAAGCCAGAATTCACACTTGGAGAATTTAGCGAAAAGTTGTTCCTTCTTAAGGAGTTCCAACGTTAAGCAAAGGTGTTGCTCGTGATCGGCTTGAGTCTTTGAATAAATGAGAATATCGTCGATGAAAACAATAATGAACTTGTCTAAATAAGGTTTACAGACCCTATTCATTAAGTCCATAAAGATAGCTGGGGCATTCGTCAAACCAAAAGGCATGACTGTGAACTCGTAATGCCCATATCTCGTGCGGAAAGTAGTTTTGGGAATATCTTCTTCGAGAACACGAAGTTGATGATACCCAGAACGCAGATCGATTTTAGAAAAATACGAAGCACCTTACAGCTGGTCGAAGAGATCATCAATTCGAGGTAGGGGATATCGATTCTTGATGGTATGCTTATTAAGCTCACGATAATCGATACACATTCGAAAAGACCCATCTTTCTTTTTCATGAAGAGGACAGGAGCTCCCCAAGGTGAATAACTCGGACGGATGAATCCTTTATCAGATAACTCTTGAAGCTGTTTCGATAACTCTTGCATCTCTGACGGTGCAAGACGATAAGGTGCTTTCGCGATCGGGTTGGCATTGGGTACAAGGTCAATATGAAATTCGACTTGACGAACTGGAGGCAAACCAGGCAGTTCATCAGGAAACACCTCTGGATAATCCCGAACAATCGGAATATCCTGAATACTCTTGCTCTTGCCTTTCTCCTCGGTGACATGTCCTAGAAAAGCAACATATCCTTTTCTCAAATACCTCTGAGCTTCCATACACGACATAAGCTTCAGTCCACCTGAAGGTTTCTCGCCACGAACTTCTAGAATTTCACCAGAAGACAAAGGGATACGAACAATCTTATCGAAGCAAACCACCTCAGCGTGGTGTTTGATTAACCAATCCATTCCAATGATAACGTCGAAGCTCCCAAGTTGCATCGGTGTGAGGTCAATAGGAAAAAGATGGTTATCAAGGCTTAACTGACAACCACGAATAACAGAATCGAGAACAAGAGGTTTACCAGTAGCAACTTCGACAGATAAGGGTTTCCTCAATTTAGGTCTAGGTATCGCAAGCAAAGGTTCAAAAGACAACGAAACAAAACTTCTATCGGCACCAGAATCAAAGAGAATAGATGCAGGTCGATTATTAACAAGAAACGTACCATTCACCACCTCATTGTCAGCCCTCGCTTCGTTTGCATTCAAATTGTATGCTCGCCCTCGAGCAGGATTCACGTTGGCGTTGACGTTCGCATTCGGGTTCGCATTAGCATTCGTGTTTGCATTTACCAGCCTCGGACAGTTGTTGCGGAAGTGACCAAACTCTCCACAATTAAAACATGAACCTGGGGGGAATCTAGCAGCATTCCCTTGTACCGGAGCTTGAACCTGGGCAACTTGATTTTGTCCTAAATGACAAACATTGGCCAAATGCCCAAGTTTACCACACATCGTGCACTGCTTACAAGCTTGCTGTGCAACATGATGACCGTTGCAGCGAGCACAATGAGGTGCGGTACCTGCATACGCCTTCTTAGCAGGCGGTTGAACCGGAGGGTTCTGAGCATTTTGTGCAGTTACAGCAAAATTATGGGCACCCTTTTGCTTCCTCGATTTCTTCGACGACTCACCTTCTTTACCCTTACCCTTTTTCTTGTCCTTCCCAGAATCAGTCGCCTTCTTTTTATCACCCTTGCGGGTGAGTTTACCCTTCCTGACTTGAGTCTCAGTCAGGGTAGCAGACAACTCGATCGCTTGACGAAGGGTAGTAGGATTAACACCGGTCACAATATCCAGCATAGAATCGGGTAGACCATCGATATATCTCTCGATTACTTTCTCTGGTGGGGTAACCATGGTGGGACACAATAGACTGAGTTCCTCAAAACAATCCGTGTACGCACGGTGCTCAGCCCCATCTTGCTTTTAATCGTCAAACTCTCATTCCAAAGCTCGAACCTCGTGACGGGGACAAAACTCTTTCATCATGAGAGCCCGAAGCTCTTCCCATGTTTGTGCCAACGCCACTTCGGCACCCCTATCGCGCATAATACCATTCCACCAGGTAAGCGCTCGCTTCTCAAACACGCTTGATGCAAATTCAACCTTACGCGCATTCAGACACTGCACATACCTGAATGTGCTCTCGATACTCTCAAACCACTGCAGGAGCGCAGTTGCTCCTTGCGACCCATAAAACTTTAGAGGCTTAGTAGAATTGAAATTCTTGAAATTACACTGTGCATTATTGTTGTTATTATTTTTGTTGTTGTATATCTCGTGGACTTGGGTCACAACATCGGGAAGCACAGCAGCCACTTGCTGAGAGACCAGGGCTGCGATTTCTTCAATAGTAAAAGATTGTGCTTCACGTCGAGGAGGCATGGTCTAACAAGGAGATATGAGAAACGAGTGAGGTTGATAATTAGGAAAAGCAAAAGAGGTATCGACAAAACACAAGGAAGGCGATCATTTGTTCGTTACCTCGAACAAACAAACGACACGCAGTGACCAATCAAAGTAAATGGGTCAATATAATGTATCGCCGAAGACATGCTCGCCTATAAGTGAACACTCACCCCAAGAGTTCCCAGGTAAAAGTGACTGGTCCGATTATGTGGATTTGTACGAACACTCTAGCCTTAGACATAAAACTCAGGGTACAGGCATTCACTCTTCTAGTTTGCACGTGTTCACATTATTTAGACCCAAACTTTGACAAGATTTTGAAAACTTAAAGGGTTCAAAACCTTATAACAAAGGGTTCAAAACCTAGTAATCAATCATCCTAGAACAGATGATTAGTTTTCAAAGCAGATTCGAAAATTGTGTTCTCGTTGTGGTTATCACCTAAGGGTAGGTGACAGTTTTGTTTTAAAAATCTAAACGCAAAGAAACTTGCGTTAGGGTCTTAGAAGTTATAGTCTAGGTCAAAGCATTACTAATAACCTAATTCCCTATAACCATTGGCTCTGATACCAACTCTTCTGTCACACCCCACCGTGTTAAAACAACAAAACCGCGGCGGAAACGTCGGGGAGTGTCGTGGCAGAATTATCGTTTCATAACCATGGATACAAAAAGTGTTTCATTTTATTGATAATATTAAACATTTACATTGTCTTAACACAAAACAAACAAGTTACATATCGACTAATATTGTTATTATGTCACTAAGGCCTCGTCCAGATTCTATGTGACTCATGCATCCTAGTAATCATCATCAAGCATCAATACCTGAAATATACGTGAAAACAAAGTCAGCAAAGAAATGCTGGCGAGTACAGAGGTTTTATAGGAGTGTCGGATTCATGGCTAGTTTAAATGTTGCAATACTTTATTAAAAACCTTGTTTTGAAAAAAGTATAATATTGCAACTTAATTAACCAACTCAAATCAAGCGGGCTATAGTTTATAAAACCTCGTAGCCATGATTCTTAACCCAAAAACATTTATTTTAGTAAAGCAATTTGTAAAACATCTCGTATTAAATCGTTAATAAAACTCGTATGGTTTATATTATTTCGAAAACCTCGTTTGTGTGACATCGTTTCAAAATCGTTTACCCAAGTGAACTAAATAATGCCACGATATGTAATACGATGAAAACACTTATATATAAGAAGTACCAGCGGCATATCTACCATGTTTTCATCATATTACACCCGTCCAGTTATCTAAACACTTAACCAAAAACCAATCGTTTATCCAATTTGTTTAATCTCGTATGAATCATCGTTAATTAGTTTAAATCATCCTCGTTTTAAGTGTGAAAACAATTTGTGGTCGCCTCGCTAATAACATTCAAACATTCATGACTCGACTATCTCGTTCTCGCATTAATAAACCACCAAAGGGCAAATTAACATTCAGATTCAGTCATTACCCACCTAACCCACACATAACCATGGGTACAGTACGATAATGGGATTTGTCAGATCCTATGGTACCATAACCTAATACTGGTCGGCTTGATCAATGCTAATGAATGCCATTCGTTATGTAGTTACAACCAACTAGTTTATTCACTTTATTGAAATCGTTATTAGTTTAGTATAAACCATCTTAATCGTTTTTGAAATCATCGTTATAATATCGAAAATCGTTTTGAAAACCATCGTTAAAACCTTGAAAACATTTAGCACATATGAATCACCCCAAAACAATTGAAAACAGTAGAATAGGGGAACTATGTACCCACATGGAGTGCAAAGTATCCTCAATCAATAGAACTTCAACAAACTCGAGCAAACCAGAGAAATCAAACAACACCTAGTAATCAAATCACTAGTCAAACAATAGACACCTAAATCGGAAGATCGGTTAGAATGAGGTCTTGTAAACCAAATGAGTGTTGGAACTCACGTGATATGGTTTAACAAAGCCTACATTCTAAATCGGAACCTAACCTAAGTGGTTTCGACCCGTTGCGACCCATTAAGGTAGCTTACGCTACTTTAACGCGTCGTGCGCGCAAAAGCGCATTCGAGACGTCTAACTAGTCCTATGACAAGTGTTATATGCCTAAACATGTTTAAATATGTTGCATAATCAGTTACGTGACAAAAGTTTATGTTACATATGCTTAATTACCAATTATGCATGAAAATGACATTTTGGTCATTTACCTAAGGCATATAGACTACTTATCATACAACTAATTAAACCTAAGTGACCATAAGGTATAACCTCGGAAGGTTATTCCCTATGCAACTATGGTCACTAAACATGTTTTGGTCAGATCCTAATGATCGACCAAACGGGTCGAGTTCGAAAGTCTAAGCGGGTGTTTAGTCCGCTTGACTTACGACTCTACACAAGCACTAATCTAAAAGTGACGAGCTAAACATGCTAGAACATGTTTAGTTAAGTTAGAAAACAGGTTTTGATGTCAAAACAAATGGTTTTGATAGCCAAGAGTAGTTTGGTTACAAAATACGCATAAATACGCATTTTGGCCGAAACTACGACTCGTCACTACGCCTAGTCAACGTGGTAATCAGTAGGTATAGTCACAAGGGACTATAACCATCGTGATTACGCTCACGTTGCAAAGTTCAACGGAACTTTGTGTTGACCATTGACTGGTCAAAGCTGAAAGTCAAACTTGTTTGACTTTCATGCTTGAAATAAAGAACAAGCAAGAAGAGGACTTACAAAGGGTCCAAGAAGGATGTTTGATCTAAAATAGCTCAGGTATGAAGTGCAAGCACCCCAACTTAGAGCTGATTTTAGATCAAGTGTGAGAATGAAGTGAAGTGGGGGTTGCTATTTATAGTAAGTTAGGATCAATAGGATGATTCCAAGTGGTTTGAGGGAGTAATCTTGGCCATACATGTGGGTTAATGGTATTAGAATACAATGGGGGTCGAAAACCAGCTCCAGGTATTGCAAATATTACATTAAAACCCCTGAATTTAGCCCAGATTGCTGTTTCTGAACATTCTGTCTGACAAGGCCACGCGGCCCATGTAACATATAGTCAATCCTTACGCGGCCCGTGTAAGGAAGTTTGGCAGATTGTCAAAACAGGTCCCTGCACATCAGAAACTTGCATTTCGGCTCATTTTTGACACGTTTAAGCCCCGTTAACCTCATTTCAAGGCTCTAAAATGAAGTTAAAGTATAGGGAACTTAGAACATGCTCAAAAATATCTCGGATGTCGGCTCGTTTGGTCGTACGGTTGCGTTGTTCGGTTAATTACGACGGAAGTCGTAACGAACGCAAAAATGATCCAAATTAAGTGACGAATGGAATTTTATCATGCCAATCACTAAAATAAAATATTTTAATGATTACATAAATGTTTGGATGTCCGGATATATTCAGAACGTAAGATATGCGCGAAAATGCAAACTTGTGCACTTTTTGACGCTTTTAGTCCCTGAATGACCAATAAAGTTTATTTTAGCATACCGAACCCCTCAAAGCCTATTTCTAAGCTATTTAAAGGATATTTAGGGTATGTTTAACTTATGATCAAGTTCCGGAGTGTTCGTTACTATACAAATCAGTATAGTTTTGCAGTTTGACACAAATAGTCCCTGCGATTGAACAAAGTTGATTTCAACACACCAAACCATTCAAAACTTATTTCTAAGTTATGTGGAGGTTATTTAAGGTATGTTAAGCCCTTGTCACTATTCTGGAGTCTTTTTCGCATTATACTGACTGCGTTTACGCACCAGTTTGCGTATAACCTTCCAGAAAGCGATTTAAAGCTTGAAATTGGAGTCAAATCTAATTTAAAATTCACCAAACACACATAATAACATCAAAACACATATAGTAACACCAAATCACATTGTTTTATTAATAATCATCATTGTTTTACATCGTACATCGATTACAGAGTACAATTGTCACACAGAATACCATAAATCCTGCTGATGGAAAGTTGGCACCAAAGTGGGAAGGCCCCTATCTTATTGAAGCAGAAGTAGGAAAGGGGGTATATAGATTACTAACAATGGAAGGTGATTTACTACCAAGAGCTTGGAATGTTGTCCACTTGAAGAAATACTTCATGTAATAAGGATCCAGGATCCTTAGCTATATTCATGACCGATATCCTCGAAGGATCCTTAGAGGATAGATGATCCTCATTCTGGTAATGATCTAATTTCAATCTATTTAATTCTTTAATTATCTTATATACAAGGAGAAGGATCCTGGATCCTTTATCCTTCTTTCATTTAGTTCTGAGTTTTGCAGAAAATTGATATATCCTTAACGAAGGATCAAGTATCCACAGAAGTCTCCTAAGTTTTATGGGCTTGTCCCCAGTTTTTGGGCTTGTCCCCAGTCTTTTGGGCTAGTCCCCAGTTGTTGGGCCTGTCCCCAGTATCGCCAGTAGCGCACGATGATCCTGGTGCAGTTTAAGGCAATGGGACCAGTACCCGCTTTAGGGGCTGGCAATTTCATTGTACTGGCTGTATTCAGGATCCTACGTATAATGGTAAACGTACCATACATCCGTTCCTAAGGTTTCTAACATTTTCACGTTAGCTAAGGTTTTGGCATTTTCATGTCACTCAGTTTGGATAGTCGCCAGTGAGGGCCATACTCCAGTTTACACAAGATCCTTTGGGCTTGTCCCCGGTTTTTTGGGCTTGTCCCCAGTTTATTGGGCTTATCCCCAGATTATTGGGCTTGTCCCCAGTTGCTAACTCTTCTCTTATATTGGCTTAGTCCCAAGTTATGTTCCATTTCAGGTTTTTGAAGCTAAACAACTAAGGATCCTTGATCCTTACCTTTTATTAAGGTTTGTCTTTTGGTTATCCTGATTGTAAGTATTGAAGGTTTAGGATCCTAACTTGGATTCTCAGGTATGATCCTTAATCACCTTAATTTTATTCTTTGTTTATCTAAGTGACCCTAATTCTTTGACAACAGGATACATGATCCTTAAGTTATATCACTTTTTTGAATTTTTCGATTATAGGATATTTGATCCTTGATCATATCCTAAACTTTTTGACATAATCTGTTAAACTTTTGTTCATAACTTATGAATTCAAACAGAATGTATCATAACAATTGAAAGGTAAAGTATTCACAAAAATAACAACACATGAGATAGTCAAAAGATTAAGCTTTTATTTATTTAGCAAAAGGTTAACCCTCTAAAGGTTGTCAAAATTACCTACCCCAAGCATCTACCAGCAATCTGTGGCCCGTCCGCTGGGGTAGGTAAAGGGTGTCCATGATAATAAGTTCTAATAAGTGCAGGAATAAAAAGACGGCAGGATCACAATGGCTTCATTCCCCAAACAGAGGATCCCTCCACCATTTGTTATCCTACCTATTGTCTGAAGGATCAGTGATCCTTAAACCTAAGAACTATTGTTTAGAGTTATTACAGATCCACCATTGTTCAAAAACATCAACAATCAAAAAACTACTAAACCATAAAAAAAATAGGCTCCGGCCACGTCTAGAAATTTCCATCATCGCCCATTTTTGCAGCTCACACCTTAGCTGCATCACCATCACCCCCAGCCTCTGCATCCTCAGCCTGATCCTTCAACCCGCTGCCACTAGCCTCAATTGCCAGAACCTCTTCAGTATCCTCTTCATCGTCCAGCTCAGCTAGCTTGGCCTTCCAGCCTTCTTGGTCCCAGGCAGTCCTGTCGAAGCTAGGATCCTCAGCCTCCTTTGCAATCTGCAATTTGATTTTGAGCATACCAATGGCGGCAGAAAGCTTAGCACCCTCCATCACTTCAGCCTTCTCCTGATCAGAAGTAATGTGGGCCATGACCAGCTGCTTTTTTGCCAAGTTGAGCTCTTTCTCGAGGGTAGAGATGGTTTGATCCTTATCCAGGAACAGCTTTTGGAAGTCCAGCTCCTTTTGCTCAGCTTCCTCAGCATAGGAATCCATAAGCATATGGATCTCAGCAAATTTCTGCAAAAGAATGAGACGCATCAGGATTCATTATCCTTAATATGGGTAGAACAGATTTAAGGATCAGGGATCCTTACCTCAGAGACGTATTCCTCAAACTGATGCTGGAGGAGAGGCAGGCCTTCAAGAGTGTCGACGGTTTTTCTCTTTTTTCCACCCTTTCCTTTGGTGCTGACAACCTTAGGAATTGGGACGTTGGCACTGGCAACAGATCGTTTATTGTCGGACCAGGCAGCTACAGCATCAAGATCACTGACACTGAAGCGAGAGGCTGATTTTGTGGACTTTCCAGCACCTACAAATGGCAAACAACAGATAAGTATCCTTAATTTATATCTATTTAATCATACATAAATATAAATACTTACTTGACATGGTGACTGAACCAGAGGATACTTCTTGTGAATCCTTTGTGTTGGCCTGGAATGTTCTAACTGCAGGATCAAGGCTCCAAAAGGCAGCAATTCTTTCTTTTGTTGCAGGGGACTGAATGAGATGAGAAACTGAGATAGCTGCACAAAAAGACAGGAAATGATCAGTTATCCTCAACAGAAACAGAATCATCCTATGATCCTTCTATAAGGATCCTATATCCTACCATGGGTGGTCCACTCTTTGGGGAGATCTTTCCCGTCTGGAATAGAATCTCTCTTAACAAAGAAGAAACGGTTTTTCCAGTGGGTATCATTCTTTGTGGTCTTAAGGATTGGATGAGGATCACCAGGATTATGTTTGAACAGGAAACGGCGTGAACCATGCCTCACAAGATTATACAACTCAGCCAGTTCCGTCATTCCTATCTCTATGCCTTCTTGCTCAATGATATTCTCTAGGGTATGAAGAACCCTCCACATCATCGGCATGGCCTGGATATAGCACATACCGGTGAGTGCAAAGAAAGATTGGGTGAAGGCAGGGAAAGGATAGGAGAATCCTATCAAGAATGGGGTGGCCGGAAAAGCAACCCAAGTGTCGGAGACGGAGTCACTTTTGGCAGTAGGGTCAAAAGGTTTAAAGACGGTATCCACCGGGAAACAATGGCGAATCTGGTCAATATCTGGGTCAGTAAAGGCATAGCTCAGATGAAGGATTTTTGATGATGCCTTGGCTTTTCAAGGAATCATCCTTCTTTGGATCCTTGGCAGGGGAGGATCGTAGCTTCATTGTAATATTAAGATTTTGATGAAACGGAAAAGAAGATGAAGATGAAGAGAGAAGGAGAAGAGAGATACTTGTTTCGATCTTTGAATGAGGATTTAAAGGGAAGTATCTTAAATGCAAATCGATCCTTATCTCTAACCTATATATAATGATGATTCTGCAGGTTGTCACTTCGCTGACGTAAGATGAGTAACGGCTAGTCCTGCTCTAACGGCTATATTCACGTAATTTAGTTCGTTGGGGATAAGATTAAAAATATGACTCATTAAGTTATATTTTATTCCTCATATTTTGGGGGCAATTGTTAGGGATATATTTTCTAAACCTAAGGATCACAGATCCTCAAATACTGCCAGGATCACGGATCCTTAATTCTGTTTGAATTAAGGATCCTCAAAAGACGTTGCAGGATCAGGATCCAGGATCCTCATTGTTATCCTTACACTAACGGTTGCTTTCACTATATTTAAGCTTGTTTTGCAGGAGTATACGCATTGGACCTAGTCTTGCCGATATTCTTGGGGAATATGCTCTCAATATTCTGCACGTGCATAGCTTAATGACCGTTATGGAAGTCGTGGGTAGCTAGCACCATTTGCGGGTTGTTAGTTATTTGGATTATTTCTATTTTTAAAAAGGGGATAACAAGCTTGAATTAGAACAAGTTAGCAAACACACACACTCTCGCAAGCTCTCTGCAACTTATTGCCGACTATATACATTTTGCACTCTAGTGATCCTTGTAACAAGCTTGTTATCATCCTAAGTTGTAATCATCATTTGTTTAATTATAGTTGGTGATCGGTAGTTTCCATCACCCGAGGTTTTTTATGCCGGAGATCATACATTGATCAAGGGCTTTTTCCTCGTATAAATCCTTGTGTCACTTGTTAATCTCATCTATAAGTTGTTCATACATTTGTTCATTGATTCAAGCATCATACCTCACAAAAGAAGATTTGGTTGCATTATCCTAGTCTGATTTTTTACCAAAACAATTCCAAGATAGGCTCGATGGTTCTACCAAGCATGAGCATTATGACAAGAATCAGGGATCCTTCTATAAGAATAACAGATCCAAGCCTTACTCGAAAACTTATAACCAAAATGCCCACGCGGTGGAACAAGATGAAAAAGAATATCCAAGGATATCTGAATATTGTTTTTCCGTTGAAAATAATGAACTAATGCTTGCTTTGCAGAACTTAGGTGAGAAGGCAAGGTGGCCAAGGAAGAACGAGAAGTCAAACTCTTTAAGGATAAGTCTAAATGGTGTGCATAACATGAGGATTTTGGGCATTTAACAGACGAATGCATTGCATTAAGGAGAGAGATAGGCTACCTTCTCAGCAAGGGGCATTAAGAATTGTTGGGCAGAAAGAAGTCAAGGACCTAGGATCCTAAAAATGTCCCAGAAAGAGCTGCTCCACCTCCAGCCGATGCCCAAGTAATCAACTTTATTTCTGGAGGATCAGACATTTGCGGCACTTCCTTCTCGGCAGCTAAGAGACATGCAAAGGAAACTAAATTGGAGAATGGTGACAGACCCATCAGGACTTCCACGTTGATGGATCAGAAAATAATATCCTTTGACGAGGATGACAGGTTCAACATCCAGGATCCTCACTACGACGGTCTATTTATAACATTATTTAACGTTAACCATTTTGTTCGCATGATTCTAATAGACGGAAGAAGCTCAGTGAATATCGTACAGCTTGACGTGCTCAAGAAAATGAATATTCCAGAATCTGAGATTATTCCAAGATTCTCAGTACTTGTTGGGTTCAGTGGTGAAACCAAAAATACATTAGGGGACATCAAACTACCAATATATTTAGAGGGAGTTAACTCTATCCAAAAGTTTTGTGTTATTGATAGCTTGTCTTGTTGTAATGTGATTCTAGGCAGGCCCTGGATCCACGAGATGAAGGTTATTCCCTCGACATATCACCAATGTGTGAAACTCCCAACTCCGTGGGGAGTAGTGAAGATAGATAGTGATTAAAAAGAAGCTAAAAATAGCTATACCTCTTCGATGAAGCCAACTTCAAAGACAAGAGCATCATAGCAATCACAGAAACCTCTAAGAGACGTAATGGAGTTGAGGGAATAAGATATCAATGAGGTAATATTGGAACCTGAGGATCCTGACATTAAGGTATTCATAGGACCCGAGATCCATCATTCCATTGAAGAGGATCTCATATCCTTCCTTAAAAAAAGAAAATCAACCTTTCATGGAAACATGAAGACATGATAGATATTTCCAAAGATGTCATTACACATAAACTAGGTATAGACAAATCTTTCAGGCCTATCCACCAGAAAAAGGAGGAAATTTGCACCTGAAAAAAATGCCATTATATAAGAAGAGGTAAATAAACTCTTAAAAGCAGGTATGATTAGGGAAGTAAAATATCCTAGGTGGTTAGCCAATGTAGTGGTAGTCCAAAAGAAAAACGGAAAGTGGAGGGTATGTGTCGATTTTACTAACTTAAACAAGGCATGCCCCAAGGATCCTTTCCCACTGCCACACATTAACTCCATGATGGATGCTATCGCTGGTCATGAATTGCTGACCTTCATGGATGCTTCATCTGGATTTCAACAAATACAGATGGAGCCATCTGATCAAGAGGATACCGCATTCATGACCCCTACCGGTATATATTGTTATATTGCTATGCCTTTCGGACTAAGAAATGCAGATGCAACATATCAAAGACTTGTCAACAAGATATTCAAAGACCAACTTGGAGATACCAAGGAGGCCTACATTGATGACATGGTAGTCAAGTCAAAGAACGTGGAGGATCATCTCTAGGATCTTGAAGTTGCATTCAACATACTTGATCGGTACAACATGAAGCTGAATCCTTCGAAATGCCACTTTGGTGTCAAAGCTAGAAAGTTCCTGGCTTCATGGTGATAAAAAAAGGATTGAAGCCAGCCCTGAGTGAATAAAAGCGATTATAAACTTAAAATCTCCTACTAGTTCAAAAGACGTACAAAGGCTGACAGGAAGGATCACAGCTTTAAACAGGTTCATTTCAAAGTCCTCAGAAAAGTGCAAGGATTTCTAGGACATCTTGAAGAAGAACAAGAAGTTTGAGTGGACCGAGAAGCACGAAGCTGCACTCAAAGCACTTAAGGATTACCTATCCACAGCACCACCTCTAATGAAACCAGTGGACAGTGAACCATTATCCTTGTGCTTGGTTGTCTTAGGTAATGCGGTAAGTGCAGTATTAATTAAGGATCATGAAGGCCAACAACACGTTGTATATTATGTAAGTAAAAGCCTTCTTGATGCTGAAGCCAGGTATTCTCATTTAGAAAAATTAATTCTTGCATTAATCATGGCTTCCACTAAACTAAGACATTATTATGAAACTCGTACTATTATTATAAAAACTAATTTTCCCATTAAGAAAGTTCTTAGGAAACCAGAAATGTCAGGCAGGATGGCAAATGGGCAGTTAAGCTTAGTGCATATGATATAGGATATGAGCCTAGGACTGCTATCAAGTCGCAAGCACTTACTGACTTTGTGGCGGATTTCAGTACTGATTTATAAAAAGAAGTTGAGTAAGAGGTCCAACAACTTGGAGAAACCAAGGATCCTTGGATACTCTTCACTGATGGAGCCTCAAATGTTAAAGGAACTAGATTAGGAATACTACTAAAATCGTCACTGGGGGACATAATACCCTAGTCCATCACCTGTGAATGTCAAACCACCAACAACGAAGCAGAATATGAAGTAGTACTAGCAGGTTTACAATTAGCTAGACAAATGAGGATCAGGTATCTTCAAGTTTATATAGATTCATTGCTAATTACTAACCACTTTAGTGGTTCATATACTATAAAAGGTGAGAAACTAATCAAATATTTAGAAATAGTAAAAGAATAGGCAAATTCTTTCGATTCTTTTAGCATGACACAGGTACACAGAGAGGAAAATGCAGGGGCAGATGCTTTAGCGAACTTAGGATCAACCCTAAAAGTCCCAGAAGATGTAAAGATATCTATCATTCACATTCTCTTTCTTGCAATTGAGAAGAATGATGTAATGGAGGTAGTAAAAGATACCACAACAACATCCAATGATTCGCATTCGATTTTAGGATCACGGATCCTTCCGATTATGAAGTTCATTTAAAATGGATAAATCCCCCCAGGAGAGAATCCTAGAGCCTTCAGGATCAAGGTATCTCAGTTTATTATATTAGATAACACTTTATATAAAAGGTCTCTTGCAGGTCCCTACTTACGGTGCATTGAGGATCCTGAAATTCAAGAAGTGTTAAAGGATTTCCATGAAGGAGACTGCGAAAATCATACAGGGGGCAGAGCACTATTCTTTAGAATACTTAAGACAAGTTATTTCTGGCCCATAATGAAGAAAGACGCAATAAACTATTCGAGGAAGTGTGATGCTTGTCAAAGGCACAAAAATATCCTACACCAGCCAGTGGAGCCTTTATATCCCATAATTTCCTCTTCGCCGTTTATGAAATGGGGAATGGATATAGTAGGCAAATTACCAAAGGCACCGGGTGGAAAAGTCTTTATGCTCGCTATGACCGACAACTTCTCCAAGTGGATAGAGGCAGAAGCTGTTGCTCAAGTTAGAGAGAAGGAAGTTATATCTTTTATCAAAAGGAACATTGTTACTAGATTTGGAATTCCTTCTGAAATTATATGTGACAATGGATCCCAATTTATTAGGAATAGAACTACTAATTTTTGTGGCAGTTGGGGAATCAACATGATTACATCTACACTAGTTCATCCACAAGCTAATGGCCAGGCAGAGTCAAGTAACAAGATTATCATCAACAACTTTAAGAAGAAACTAGGATCCAAAAAAGGGAAGTGGGTTGAAGAGCTGCCATATGTCCTTTGATAACGTAGACGTGTTTTCAATCAAAAGGTCTGAGAATTTGAGAAACTTTTGGCTGGAGTCTTTATATAGTGACTCATTACCTTTAAACTTCCCGGTTACTCAAATAATAGAAGATGTAACAGTGGATTCCCAAAATTGGATAAGAAGAGTAGTAAAATTTTCCCAGTTTACCCTTGAGAAGATGTTCATTGTTTTCCCGAACATCAGTTCTTCATGTATCAAGTCAAGTACTAGTGAGGTTTAATTTGAAAGTAACTTTAAGACTGACTACCATTTTGTAATTTGATTAACTTTTTGTATGAAAGCTTAAATATTAATTTACAAAAGGTAGAGTGATTGATTATTCAAACCTCGCATTCCTTTATGTTGATCGTTTTGTTATGCGATTATGGAAGTCATTACAGTTTACGCATTCCAAGGTTCTTAAACTTCTCTCATAAGACATCTTTTTTACATTAATTTGGATTTCTCTATAATTTGATTTATATTTTTAATTTTTTGATCCCTCATTTCAAAGTAAATGTCATAACTCCCTTCTCATATCTTTGTTTACTTGTGGGCGTGAATATGAATGGAGGTAACAATTGGAACAAAGTGGTGGACATTTTTGAAACCCAACTATCCTTATGGAAAGCCTCAATGCTTTTTATAGGTGGTGGAGTGACCTTAATTTGGATGGTGGTCGGTGCTCGGAGGTTTGTCTAATTATTATTTCTCTTTATATAAAGCACCTATGAAGGTTATATAGACATTGGAAGGTATAATGAAACCGTTCTTCTGGCGTGGTTCTTCCAATATTAATAAGGTACACTAGGTGACTTGGATCAGGTAGTGCTTCCAAACAACATGAGGGTTCTTGGTAAAAACAGATGAAAAGTGGTTAATCAATCACTTTTTTCTAAGTGGCTACGAATATTTAAGACAAATCAATGCAGTTTATGGAGAAGGGTTATTATGGCGATACATGGCAAAAGATATGGCTGGTCAACGATCCCACTAAACAATGGAATAAAAGGTGTTTGGAAAACTATCGTTTTCATGATTAATCGTTAAAGAGGCGGCTGGGGTTAAGATTCAAGGTATGATTAAGGGGTCGGTGGGAGACGGGAAATATATTAATTTTTGAACGGACACTTGGGCTGGTAACTTGCCTCTTCATTCGGCTTTTTCCAATCTTTTCAAGCTGGACTCAAAGAAGTTTTGCAAGATTGAGGAGCGTGTCAGGTGGGAAAATAATACTATCACTTGGCAGTAGGAGTGGAGTCGGGCTCCATCAACTCCTGAAGAAATGGCAGAATGGGAAAGCGTTGTTAGTGTGATCATTGATGCTGGTTTGAAGGGCAAAAAATATTGTTGGGGGAACCTTCAGGGGTCTTTTGAGTGGGTTTGGGTAAGCGGTGGCTGATCTATGTCATGGATGTTAGTAGTTTTTACGTGCTAAAGTGGTGTAAATGGTTGCCTATAAAATGTAATATATTTATGTGGCGTGTGGAAATGGATGGGTTTCCAACCATCGAGGCTCTGAAGCGAAGGAATATTCAGGTCAGTTTGAGAGGGAAGATCAGTTATTCATGTCGCGTTGGGGCTCTACGGTGGTCTGGCAGCATGTCAGTGTGTTGTGCGGTGTTAAACAAATTTTCGCCTTTTCGTTTAGACCTTTTGGAGCTGATGTAGTGCAAATTACATCTGTTTCCATGTATAGTTTGTATAATAATTTGAGTTGTTTTGTGTCATTTTATTATTGGTTTTGTATATTATGGTGTCTTGTGTACTTTGCAGGGTCCCGGGAGTGAAAATGAGTTGAAACGTTAAAGAAACGAGCACCCGGGAGGAGGTTTGGTCTTAGTGAAGGATTTTCATTAAATGAAAAGGGATATTTGATAAGATGAGAAGATATAGAATTGAATTACGAACCCGTAGGCAAAAACAGTGAAGAAAACGGAGTTGAAACGAAGAAGTTATGTCCGAAATCGTATTCTCAGTACGTAGGTCCTTGGCGCTGCGTGACGGAGGACCCCTATATAGGTTGTGCGACGCAACGCTTATCCTAATTTGCGCAGAAAACTTCATATTTAAGCCCCATTTAAGCCCATACTTAACCCTAATCAATCCCAGACAACCCTAGATGAATTGGGAGCAACTTGGACGAAAATTCTGAAGTCTTAGGAGCGTTTTCGAAGGAGAAGAAGCATCGGTTTGAAGACTGGAAGCTGAGGAAGTTATCCGGGTCGTCTTTGCACTATTCGTGTTCTTCGTCTTTGTTCCTTATTCCTTTAATCATGTTTCTTGCACTTATAAATACTCTTTTGCATATTGTTTCTAAGACTATTGTTGGCTAATTTCCTGTTACTGCCTAGACTTGGATGATGGATTTATAAGTTTTGATTTTTATTATATTTAATTAGTTATTTATGGATTGTTCATAAAAGTAGTCGGCTTGTTATTTCGGTTTAATGTATGTGCATGCTTTGATTTGTTTTATTATCTTTTGTTGCTTCGTATGAGTTTTGGTGAGTGTCTATATCACGGAATAAATTCATACTAGGTTTATAAGTTTCAGTGAGTGTCTATATCACATAATAAATTTATAATATTTAGGGTTAATCGGCCGATACACCTTAAAAGTAATAATTGGTAATTTAATAAATTAAAGTGTTCTATTAATTTCAATAGTTGTGAGGTGCGAAATTATTGTTAGGTCTTCGTCATTAAATTGTTAGGTAGGATATCTGTGAGGATTCTGAACTAGTTCCCTTAGTGATAGTTGTCTAACAAGTTAAACTGAAATTCCAAATTTATCCTAGATTTATAATCCGTGAGGGAGTGAATCGTATTAGGATACTTTTGTAAACCTAGATAACCTGTGAAGGAGTCTAGTAACCGGTAATCATAACAGCTTATTTAGAGTTCCATTAGTGTCTCCTTGAGAATGGTCGAGGGTCTTGTTCGGTGTCTCGGTAGGTTTAGGATTATTAAGATCCCGATTCCATAATAATTAATAAACATAATAAAACCATTACTATAATAAATCAAGAAAACCAGTCTAGGCAGTCGTTTACATCAACTGAGTTAAAATCCAAAGTAATTCGTGCTAGGTAATTTTAGTTAATTAATTTAATTTAATTTACAATTTTAGGATACTTAGAAAACCCCCCATCAAATATAAAAATGGTTAGTGTTGTGTCCATGTCAGTCTAGATCTAGATAGAGTCTAATTAGGGTAATTAGAGAGTCTCGTGGGTTCGATACTCGGACTTACTGTAACTATACTGCATTGATCGGTACACTTGCCGGTTGTGTGGTTAATTTTAGTAGTTTTAATTTGACCACTTTTAGCACATCAGAGCTTCACTGTCACTGTCATATGGGATTGTTGGAGCAGAAATTAGAGGCGTACGTTTCATGGCATTTTGATATTGTTCTGTTGGCTGATATGGAAAGTGAGGATTAACTTTCCTTTTTTTGAGTATAGAGATGAGAATAGAAGACATTATAGGAGATATGAAGTCTATAGGGTTGTTGTGGTTCAAGAATAGATTGAAATGTAAATTGGTAGAATGGTCAAAATGGTGTAGTTTCGATTGGTTATAAGTTTGTTGTTCTGCTATGCTGCGGCTGATTGTTGATAAAATGCAGTGTGAAAAAATGTCACAATCCCATTTTTTGGATGTGGTACAATAAAGAAGAATTCACTTTTGATAAAGCTTTAACTCAATATTACTTCTGTGCTAATTGTTATAGAATATTGATGTGGTTTTTTGTTCCATGAGGTCCATGTTTTCTAATTAATGAGATTTGAGAAGTGTTCTACATATGACTGACTATGACTGTTTTCTAATCAAAGTTTGGCAAAAGTTTTAAGCCATGTAAAGGGATAGAGAAGATCTACGGTTGCATTTTTATAAAGATTCTTACAATACCTGTTTTATAAACATCTTAAGTTTCCATTTTGTTTCTTTGCTTATGAAGCGTATTTTGGTTTGAGCTCTTCCCTTCCGACTTGGTTGGTTTAAAAACCATGGTTGTAAAACAAGGTCTCGGAGGACGAGTACTCTCCTCCTAAGCCGAGTACTTCCCGAGTACTCTCAACTCCGAGGAAGCGCCAAGCGATTTTTGTGACCACGATAAAAACTATACTTTATTATATTAACATCTTACTTGTAATCATAAATAGAACATTGTTTAGGGCAAAGCTAGAAAAAAATCATTAACTTTTTGCTAAAAATAGACAAATTGTAATCCTTTACTTTGATATTTCTTAATCATCTTCTTTTATTTATAAAAAAATAGACAAATTGTTTCCTATTTTTGAAATTTGATGCAGTCGAACAAGTGGTATTGGTTTATGGCGGGACACGCTAGGAAGAATCAATGTAGAAACTTTAAAATGGATACCAATACGCGAACTTAGAGAAGTCATCACCGCAGAATTGGTTAATACTATTGTTTACGCAACGTTTGTCAAAATAACATTATTATCCTCGGCAACGCGCGGACATTCCAACTAGTATTTACAAATATAAGACATGATAAAACCTAGTTAGGAGTGGTTAGTATCATATCATACATCTTATTGATATAAAGTTAATAATATCCTATTGATCGATGATTGTCTAGGTGTTAGAATTTCATGATTGAAGGATTACCGACAAGATGATTTCATGTTGATTTTTGAACTTAACATAACTTACAAGTTTTAATCATTTTGATTGTGGAACATATTAGTAATTTGTTTATTTGTGATTGTATAAAACAAATGGAATATTTAACAGTTATCAATTATATAAAATAAGAAAGATTCGATTCCACCACTCAAACCGAAGTGAGGTGTCCTCCAAAATTACAGAGACTTTGAGAAGGACATCTCATCAACCATGGTTTTTAGTTCAATTTAGTAAAACCGTAGTAAATTACACTCATATTATTCTTTAATTTGGTTTTATAAAATTCTAAATTTTTCAATATTGTTGTTAAATCGTAACAATTTTTTTTTTGTTAAATCGTAAACATGTTAATCCGACTCTTTTTACATTAACAAGTTTTAAAAAGTTTAACATAAATAGGTTCAAAAAGTTTGTGAATCTTTTCTATATTTTTATAATATGCTATCATCTATATTATATATATAATGAGCTTCTTTGTATGTTTGAAAAGTTCGTGTCTCAATGTTTTTTTTATAGAATACATATATATTATAGTTATCTTATAAACATATGAGATATCACAATAACAGGTTCCCTTGCTCTGTAAGTATTCCTTTTGTGTTTTCTACTTTTATAGCTTGTTCGTCCCGTTCGCTTTCGATACCTTTGGCGCTCTCGTCTCTGACGCGATGCGGTTCCTCAAGCGGGTTCAGCAGGTGGTAAGCAGTAACACCGCGAATGTTAAGTGGCAGAATTTTGTGTTTAGCAAGGTAGGGTTTGCTATTCAGAAGGGAGTAGCGGCGTAGCTTGTTGCCCGTCTACCTGTGTCTGTAATCGTCTCTATTTTAATGAAAATGATTTGATTTTGTATGTTTGAAAAGTTTGTGTCTCAATGTTTTTTTATGGAATATATATTTATAATAATTTATTTCTATGTATAAATGATATGAATCTAAGCAAATTAAGTTTGAAGTATCGGTAGGTGTTTGTTGATTCTTCACCAAATTAATCTCATGTCATCAAAGGGGCAAAAACAAACTAAGCTTATCATTGCCTATAGAGTGTAAACAAAGAAAACTCCCAATTATTTTCATACGAGATTTTTGTCCTTGAAAGACACTACACCACCAATACATTTCATATGATTAGTCGCTCACTGTTAATATAATTGTTGTATATTTTATATTTCATTATGTATTGTAAATTATTTTTTATAATACGGATATTTATCCTTTTTATTATTCCATTATTTTTATACAAGTTCTTTAATCTATTAGTTTATATATTATAGTTATCTTATAAACATATGGATATCAAAATAACAAGTTCCCTTGTAAGTATTCCTTTTGTGTTTTCTACTTTTATAGCTTGTTATGACAGTCTTAAGAAAGTAAAAGAAAACTGATTGTTTACTTTACCTACAAATTAAAGCTCTTACTAGATAAGAAAGTTTTCTTGTGAATAACTTGTAATGTGTAAAGCAATATATAAAAAGTTTAGAGTGGAAGAGATTTCAACATATGAAAATGTTGATATATTGTGGTTTAGGTGAATATGAACTAATCCACATATATTACTTTGTTTTTTTTTTAACCAAGAGTTTTTTCTTCACTAAAATGATTTTAATAAGCGAATTGAGATCGTCAGTATAACATATATCGTGCGCATAAGATAGTGATCATTGTTGTCACCTCACTAAACTTGATAACCATAACTAATAGCTTTTCCTATACCCTAGTTGCTCTCTTGTATATATGAACCACCAACGTTTGTTTAGTCAAGTTAAATAACACATTTACAAATTCTTTTTAATATTAGTTGGATACTAATCATAGATTACAAAACGAGTTTTTGAATATAAAAATTACAATACGTCTCACTAGAAGCTTTTCTTGTTGACATACGGTATTTGTTATAATACGAAAGTGTTTGAAAATCAAGAACTCAGTTAAAAAGTTTAAGAAGTTAAAGTGTTAGCTTACATGATGTTAGTTTAGACCGAGTATAATGGGGTATTGCAAAATGGTGGCAAATAAGCTCTACATGGTAGCAATATATAGTCGCAAAAATGAAAATCGGTGGCAAGTATGTTAGCGGTCGCAATATTTATGGTGGCAAAAATCTGGCTACAAAAGATAAAAGTGGTGGCTAATCGGTGGCATTAGAGCAATTGACACGAGGGTTTTTCCCACTGCATTATTGGTAGCGAAATGGTCACAATAAGGCAATTGTCATTGTCTTGTGACCAAAAATGTAGTGTCAAAAACCATGTTTTGCAGTAGTGTGAAGGGGTCGTGAAACACAGCCCTAAGGAGCGTTATGAGGCACTTTATTAGCTGCATAATGATAATGAGAAGATGTAGTTGATGGGGCTGATCAACCTTAGACTGCGGGGTATGGGGCGGGGGTTTGGGCGTGGGTTGGCTGAAAACGCCCAAGCCATCACCCCGGGTGGGCATGGGTTGGGGCGTGGCCCTTGGGGCTTGGGTTTCAAGCCGGGCGTGGGGCGGTCTGGCCAAGCTGACATGGCGGGCTCTAATTGGACAAACCAAAGAAGCCGTTGGCCAACGGCTATCTTAAAAAAAAATTATTTTTTCACTATAAAACTCACAATTTCTTTCATTTTTTTACCACATTCATTGGTTCAATTCAAGACAAATGTGGGGACCGACTTCCGTTTCATGCATTGTTGGGAGATTTGTAAGTTCCATCCAAAGTGGGCGAATATCCCCAGTGGTAGCGAAAGCAACACGTCTTCCAAAAGGTCGAGGGCCTCGTCTCAAACCCAATCTGATGCACGAGATCAAGAGATTGAGGACCTTTTTGATGATTCGCCAAGCCCAAACCGGCCTGAGTATGGAAGAGATGCCACAAAAAAGCGTGCTCAAAAATCAAGATCTGGTACGGCATCACCTTCAGCTGGGAGGTAGCTCTTGCATAGAGGAATATACAGCGACCAGTTGGATGACATTTCATCCAATATGGATACATTCAACGTCTTCCAACAACAAAGGGCCGAAATTCGGAAGAGCAAAGAAGCTAGAGATGCCGCTAGAGAAGCCCAGAGACAAAGACGGGAGGATTTGAAAATTCTATCACAGCCGATTGATCACCTAAAGGGTGACGAGTTGGAAATAGTCTTGGAGATGAGAGAAGAGATAAAAAACAAATATAAACATTAGGAAATTTTTTTTATGTAATTTTCTTTAATTAAAAATATTAAAAAGAAATTAAATTTGTTGTTTTAAACAAACAGCCCAGCCAGCCCAGCCGGGTCAGCCCAGCGAAGCCCACCAAACCCACGCCCCCAACCCCCGCCCCACCATACCCTGTTAAAATGTGGGTCGCCCCATGTCTGCCACCCCAAGCCACGTGTCAACAAATGCCCCAACCCAAGCCCAACCCCCGCCCCACCATACCCCGCAGTCTTAACTCATTGACCATGGTTATTTAATTTATGAGTTTCCCAAACATTTCTCTAAACCATTTTGAGAGTTTTTTTTATCCTAGAAAGCACTAGAATAGAAACGTTTTCGAGAAGAATTTTCAAACGATGATTTCATTATGCTCTGAAAGTAAAAGATTGTATCTTCCCAACTGTTCTATTAGGCCATGCGTAGTCATAAAGCCCCTTTGGGGACGTTATGCGACACGTGGCATGCCACGTCATACAGAGGCTTTATGGGGCATTATATCACTAGAGCGTGTAGTCATAAAGCCCCTACCTCATCATTACTCAATTAATTAATAACCCCTTCAATTATATATACATATATATGTATATATATGTGTGTGTGTGTGAGTGGGGGGAAAGGTTTGCAGATCCTTCACGCGCTACGTACATAACGGCTTCATCCAAAATCACCCCCATAGCGCCGGCAGTATTGGTGTTGCTAGGCGCTATGGGGCGTCATGCCTCAAAAATCATCACCATCACGCCTCATAAAGCCCCATTACACATTCACTTAATATGTATATTGTACTTTCAAAACTAAAACATTGAAACACTTGTGATTCTTACAAGTTTTTGTTCTTAATGATAACCTCTTAGCATTTTACATTTGGCTTCAATAATCTTACATCTTTTATTTGAGTTTTTATGTCGTTTCTTTCGTTAAACCAATCACTAAGGAATCAGAGCTTTAAGGTAAATTATAAATATTTACATCTTTTAGGAACCTAAGCTAAACTAAAACACGATTATAGAATTTTCTTTTTCCAAAGTCATAAGCATCTAAATTACCAAGAGTGTAAATTATAAACATATACATTATCCATAATTACTGAATTATGTTATTTTTAAAGTATATTCTATATGTAATTATTAAATCACCTAACGTGTAGATTATAACGTTTTGCCACATATAACAATAAGAAAACAAATCAATATCGGCGACCCATTGGCGACGACATGTGATATGTCGTCACTATTGCTTTGATCCACGTTACAAGCTAAATGAAATTGACCTGCCCGTTGATTAAGAAGGAGATCTAACGAACGGGGTGTTATCGTACTTTTAGGTTAATAGCGGCGACATGTCGCCACTATTGACCTAAGCGGGTATATCAGATAACATGATATAGCTATTTAATAAAAAGGCCCTTTTCACCTTTAATACAGCACGTTAGCGCGATGGAAATTTCGAGCGCTAAAGAATATTTGCGACCAATTTCTGAATTAATTGTGGTCGCAAATACTCAGTTTTCTTCTAAGGATATTTGTATGTATCGATCTAAAAATATAAATCGTAAAAGTAAAATAACTTTAGAACTCACTAAGTCACTATTTCAATCATAAATGATAAAAAACAATGTAACTTTTTTTCTTATTAATATTGACTTAATAATTATGATTTCATCCTATTCTAACACTATTCTTGAATTTGATTTACCAACAGTAACACCACCGTCGCTGATACCATTTCTTTTAAAAACCACGCGTATTCAAACCTAACTATTTGTCAACTCATTTCACATCCCAACTGTCATGTTTTCCTTCTCTCTCTACTCTCTCTCTCTCTCTTCTCTCTATAAATTACCTTCAAACCCTACACAACAACATCCCGTCACTAAAAGCAAGTTATGGGCAACTACGTTTCATGCACCCTCACTCACCAAACCAGAAAAACCTCAACAACAAAAGTAATCTTACCCAACGGTGAAATCCTTAACTTCCACCAACCAATCAAAGCTGCCGAACTCATGCTGGAATCACCAAACTCCTTTGTTGTCAACTCTAAATCACTACGTATCGGATCGCGCTTTTCGGCCCTTAACGCCGACGAAGACCTTGAGTTTGCGACCGTTTACGTTATGTTTCCGATGAGTCGTGTTAACTCGGTTGTCACTGCGGCTGATTTGGGCTCTCTTTTTATAACGGCTAAGAAAATCGGTAGGGTTGTGCCTGAAACCGTGGCGGGGGCGCCGCGGTTGAAGTTGGAAGAGATTGAAGAAGTGTCGGTTGAGTTTAAACGACGGATGACGATGTGTAGGTCGAAGAAGCCGTTGTTGGATACTATTGAGGAAGAACATGTTTGCTCTAGATGAGTTGGTTATTGTCATTATTTTTTATTTATCTCTTGAAATATTCTTTTTGGGTTTGGTGAAAAGATACATGTTTTTCTTCTAATTTTTGCGATTTAAAATCCTTGACAAGATTTTAAAGTTGTTATGTTCTTGTTGTATACAGATGATAAAGTTTGTATATGTATACTATATTCTTTTAGTGAAATATATGATTATTAATAGTAAGCCTGGAAATGGGTTTTGAAATGATATATAATTAAAACAAATAACATAAAGCAAATAAAGATAAAAGAAAAAGTTACAATATATACACATACAGAAGGACTAATAAATAAATATAATAAATAAGTACACTGAAATATATAAGTTAGCTAGTATCCCCCTCAAGCGAAACGGTGTTGGACCAATACGGAGCATCTGACGAAGGTTGATGAATTGAGGTTTAGGAAGACTTTTAGTAAAAATGTCAGCCACCTGAAGCTTGGTTGGAACAAATTTGGTAACTAACTTCTCGGAAGCAACTAGCTCCCTTAAAAAGTGGTAATCAAGATCAATGTGTTTGGCACGTTTATGAGAAACTGGATTTTGAGTGAGAAACAAGGCACTTTGATTGTCACATAATATGGTTGGACGTTCCGCAGGAATAGAGTGAAGTTCATGAAGAAGATGGGTTATCCAAACTATTTCGGCAGCAGTGTTGGTCATGGCACTATATTCAGATTCACAACTTGACCGCGCAACAGTTGGTTGCTTTTTAGTACTCCACGAGATTAA
Source organism: Helianthus tuberosus (assembly GCA_030545235.1). Classification (NCBI taxonomy): domain Eukaryota; kingdom Viridiplantae; phylum Streptophyta; class Magnoliopsida; order Asterales; family Asteraceae; genus Helianthus; species Helianthus tuberosus. The sequence goes on from CM060418.1 coordinate 103,093,271, forward strand.
GTTGCCGCCCAAAAATATAGAGTATCCATAAGTTGAGCGACGTGTTTCTAAACATCTAGCCCAATCAGCGTCAGAGTATCCAAGCAGCGATGTGTGTGTCGGACGACTGTAGTGAAGGCCAAAAGCTGAAGTGCCTTTAAGATAACGAAGAATTCTTTTAACCTCCTGATAATGAGCAATGGTCGGGGCATGCAAAAATTGACTGACTTGGTTGACATCATACGAAATGTCAGGCCTGGTGATCGTTAAGTACTGGAGAGCTCCCATAATGGAACGATAATGAGTGGCATCCGAGAATAAGTCACCTGTAGACAAAAGAAACATTTGTGCTTAAAGGTGTTGGAGTAGGTTTGGCATCCAACATCTTGGCACGTGTTAAAATGTCCAAAAGTGTATTTAGATTGATTCAAAAATAGTCCATTTTTGGTGTAGGTAACCTCCAGGTCAAGAAAGTAGTTGAGTTTCCCTAGATCTTTAATTGCAAATTCATTGTGGAGAAAGTTAATGAATGATGTAAGAGCACTAGGTTGATTACCTGTTAGGATGAGGTCATTAACATAGACTAGAAGATACATGTAGGATCGGTTTCGACTCCCGAACGGTTGTGTATGACACGTGTGACGTGCGGAATCCGTACACGTGCGTGGGCCGAACACGAGAACTTAATCTAAACGTGATTCTATTGAATATTCGACAACTACAAGCACCACGAATCACCTTTTGCAACTTTCTCTCTCTAGTTTCTCTCCCTAACCTTCAAAGTTCAAAGTCACCTAAATGTGCAAAAGTTCTAAACTAAAGACATTACTCTCCTATTTATAGGCCAAGGCTTATAAGAGATTTCCTTTTATTTACAATATTGCCACCTTGCCTTTTCCCTAAATATTACAATATAAACTCTAGTTTTCTTCAGTTTATTGCTACGGTTAAATTGACGGAGGCGATAGACATAAATGCACCAACAGACTCCCCCTTGGATATTGCCGCAGTCAATCTCGTAGCGTCTTGTCTTTCTCTCTCTCTCTGAGTCTTCTTGAAAGATTTACGTCTTCAGCAAACACAGACCCCCTCTTGCTCGAACAGACTCCCAGTGGAACTGTCTACTACTTCAGCTACTCCCCCTTTCGATAGACTCTTTCTTCAGGCTCCCCCTTTCATCAAGCTTACGTGCTTTTGGGACGACACCTGCCTTTCCGGTTACAAGCTCCCCCTTGCGTCGAGCTCGTCTTCAGACTCCCCCTTAGACTCGGCTATCGGGATCGTAATCTGGCATAGCATCTGCAAATCTCAAACATTTATAAGTAAAACGTTTTGAATATTCAGGATTGATGGTCTGGCTCTCTCAGCATAAACTGAAACATTTCAAATATGCGACAGTAGAAGCATTTACGATTGTCCAGGAATTGTGACCTGGCTCTTTTAAAAACCTCAAGAACCTGGCTCTAAAATATAATAATATGAATATATCCAGGATTATCTTGACTTTCTCCCCCTATCAAAATGTTTTATAGATTTGGCAGTTTCAGCAACCAAGATCGAAATCTAGCTTTATACAGCAGATTTTTAACAATTTGAACATCCAAAACCTTCACGATTTATCATCCAAGTCCAAATTAATGACCTTGGAGACTTCACAAACTGTTTTTTTTTATTTTTGATTTTAAAACTTCAAGTTTCAATTTAATGAACTTGTTTTATTTTCAGAAACACGATCAGCATACTTAGATTTTGAAACTCAGGACTCAGACATCGGTTGTCGAAAATAAATTGAAACCAAAATCTTTTTGTATTTTTTCTGAAACATAAAGCAGTAAAGAAATATTTACAAACATATTTACAGACAATATTTTTGTTTGAGTTTGTGTCAGAGGATCATATCAGTTTATAACAAATCACTAGTACCGTTGAGCTTTAAACACTTTAAGTTCTAAACGATTCACTTAGATTGTCAGTATACTGATCCACTTAAATTTTCACACAAAGTTCAACTGATTCGAGATACGGATTAGTGTTTTAAGGACTTAACTTATTCGCGTGTCCCACCTAAGAATATACTCCCGTATCAAGATTCCATAGATTCAGTCTTACAGGTGAGTATACCAATCTGATATCTATATTCTGGGTTAGTGCGAGACCTTGAGAGCTCAGGTATGAACTTCCGTTTAGTTAAAGAGATGAAGGCTCAACTTTAGGTGTGTTCCCTTTATGGAATATTTTCTTTAACTGCAATTGATTCATATCTTTCGATATTTTTCAATTTTTATGCAGAGGGTAAGCTTTTAAAGCACGTAAAGTATTATACAAGGTCTAGGCCATTGCTTCCGCAATATCAGAAGACCAGGTATAATACCCAAGATATCAAACAGTATAAAGATCTAGTATCTCAGAATCAGGCAATCTCTCAAACAAGATTTCGGGGGTTACCCATATATCCGAGAAATGTTCCCCACGAGATAATAAAGTATATGATATTTAGGTTTATATCTCGAAAACAATCTACTAAGCGTGTAAAAACCTACGGGCATATCATCAGTGAGACCGTTTATCACATTTGACTTTCCATTTCTTTAGCGTACTGTGATTGTCTACTGATGTACTATCATTTCCTCTTTTTACACAAAACTATTTTTGATTTTATCATGTTTTTGGCTTTTTCATATTTTCTAACGTTTTTTTTATTTTCTGAAATTTTTACTCCCCCTAAAATTCAAAACATTAAAAAATTTGATAACCGATGCTGACAGCTTTGTCTCGCCATCCATTTTCTGCTTTACATGCTCTGTTTGCAGAAAATATACCCCCATGATTTACAACACATTAATATTTTACAGTTTGAAAACCGTTTTTCAATCTTGTGAAATTAATCATGTTTGTTCCGCCGTGAGGGTTTCGGCATATTCACTCAACATACTTTTGTAAAATTTTGAATTTATGACAAAATTTAAAATCAAACATATTTTTGATTTTTCAAATTTTTGACAAAATAAAACCATATTTTTGGTTTTTAATTTTTTTTTCAATTTTTAGGGTTTTTGAAATATGGTTTATTTATGTACAGAAATGAACTCCCTGATTCAGTTGCAGGGTTCAGCAGCATTCTTCTCTTGTGCTAGGCTGCTCCGACACTCCTTTATCTGAAATTCAGTTTTCTTCGAAAGCACCTGCACATTTAATGTATTCAATATCCATGAACAAGTTAGCCCAGGTCTGTTTGACCTTAGGTATTTCGACACAATAATTTTCATTCAATCTTGGAAAATTATCGTCGTTTGTTACAAATAACTTTTCATCTTTTACTTCATTCTTTATGATTGAATCAGTTTTCTGTTCAGAAGTAGGTTGTGTTTTAATCACCCAGTTTTGTCCTTTTGAAGCACTTCTTTTGAAAAAATGTGAATCATTTTGAACCTTTTGATTTTGAACAACAACCTTTGGTTTCCAAAACTGGTTTGGTTTTGTTGCATCAACTGTTGTTTTCCAACTTTGTGTTGTTCTAAATTTGGGTGTCATTGGTTTCCGTGTTTGTTGTGAGTCAGCCTTTGACATTTTCGGCTTCCAAGTTTGCTTTGATTCAAACTTGGTTGACTTATGATTCACAACAACAGACTTTTTTTTTCTTTTCAACACCAACAAGTTTAAGATTTGGTCAATTTCGACTGAGATGTCCAATTTGATCACACTTAAAGCATGTTCTCTTGGACACATCTTTGACCTGTTGTTGTTGCCTTTTCTTTTAAGCATAGAACTCTTCATTAGACTGTCGTCTAAATTGGAGTTCTTTCTCTTCTTCAGAACTTGTTCCGTGAACAAAGTTCATCTTTTCCTGATAATTTTGTGTTTCATTTCTTTTCCAATTCTATTTCCTTTTATAACCCAACCCAGCCTTCATGTTTTTTCTTTTTGTAACAAGGTTTGCTATTAAAAGTTTTGTGACTTTTTCCAACAAACTTTGAAATTTCAGACTTTTGAATCTCTACCAGTTTGAAAACTTTGTTGATTTTATCTGAAATCACATTTTGAATTGGGAATTCATTATCCGAAAATAGTTTGTCCGATCCAATCATGGTATAAACCAATCCTTTTGAATCATCATTCACAACTTTTTTCAGATTTTGAGTGTTTAAGATAACTATCATGAAAACTTCCCTCATTTTCATCTTTTGATTCAAACTTATTTGTTCTGATAGACTCCTCTGCTAGAACACTTTCAACAACCTTACCAACCACCTCTGAATCACTGATGTCATCAGATTTGGTGTAAGTCACATCGATGTTTTTGGGTAACTGGTCAACCATGTTTATAGCTTATTTCACCTTCTCGCCATCATAGAATGTATAATTATTCTCCAACGGTGGTGGAACCTGATGGTATTCAGACCTAATTCCCTTTTTGTTCTTTTCTGACTCTTTCACATCGGGTGTGATGTTGAAAATATGTTCCAGAATGTATGAAGATGCATGATAACTTTGAAGTTTATTGACCAACTTTTCTTTATCTGCCAATTCTTGTTTAAGCTTAGCAACACCATCAATATATTGATTTAAAACCATTTGTTTACCTTCATATCTAGCTTCAAGAAATTTAGTTGTTTTCTGACATGTAGAAAATCTATCATCTAAACTTTTGACTCTACTTTTCAAAGTTTCATAAGCTTCTTTTACAGTATGATATGACAATTTCATTCCATCATATTCTTTTTGCAAATCTTGAATTGTTTTATCTTTTGGAACACATTCGTTACAAACAGCTGAACACTTTTCTTTCAATATTTTGTTTTCTTTTTCTAGATCATCACATTTTTGTTTTAGCTTTTCATTTTCTTGTTTCAAAAGCTTTTCATTTTCAATCATTTCATGACATTTATCTTTGAAAATCTTTTCTATTTTAGTGAATTCAATGTCTCTGACTTTAAGCTTTTCATCCTTTTCAGTACAAGCACTGCACGTTTTTATGCATTTCTTACACTGTTGTTCAGCTTTATTATCATTTGATTGACCAGAAGAATCAGTTTGAGTTGTTACCTCAGTGATTGACACCGTGGTTTCATTTGCTTGTTGATTCTGAACTTCCTCAATCTCCTGTTGTTTTTCTACAACAGCTTCCTCAGCTTTTTCATCTTCTTTCTTCACTTCCTTCACCAGCTTTTCACTCTCATCCACAATCTCCTCAACCGTCTTCTTCTTCTTCTTCTTCTTCTCCAAATTGGCATATATCACCTTCTTTATGCCTTCTTCAACCTTTTCTTTATACCTTGGAATCTCCTCAAGGCCTTTGCACCAAACACTTACAGTCGGTATTGCAGCAACTAGTGCTTCAAAATCAACCTTATCAGGATTAACCGTCGGATTTCCTTGAGGATCAACAAAACATTCCATTTCTTTGCTCCACCCACCTGCTTGTGTTGCTTCCTTGTAAGCATCATACACATCATCCAGCCTCATTCGAGCATGCCTTTCTTCTCAACTTTGATTTATCTCAGCAACCATTGCTTTGGCTTTTTCATCTTCTTTGTCATGTTGACTCCAATCATACCCTTCATCATCATGAATTACAATTCTGACTCCTTCTTGCTCATCGAAGTATTTATCCCAATCAAAATTATCCTAAACATATTTTTCATTATTCACTACAATCACGAAGTGTCAATACAGCTTGTCTCTTTTCTTTAGAAGATCCTTCTTCAATCTGCTTTCTGGTTGGTTGCTCATTATTCTGATGATAAATAGCCTTTTTATTGTAATCCTCATAAAAAGGATTCACACTATCATCAGCTTTGTTGTTCGTGCATTCTCTCTTGAAATGCCCCTTTTATTTACACTTGAAGCAAGTGACTTTGTTCTTATCGAAACCTATCTTCATGTCTGGGCCTTCCAAGCACTTTTTTCCAGTTATCTCCATGAATCTTTGAGCTCTTCGGATGACGCTTGCCATGCACTAGCGAATGTCCATGAGTTCCATCTCTTCTGGATCGACTTGATCGTAATCCTCCTTCGTCATGTTTGGATTCCCGATCTTACCTGCAATTAAACCTTCGTAAGATACCAGCATAGAAGCTAAGAAACTCATGTACTGTTGAGAAAACTCATTGTTCAAAAGTGGAGAATTTTTCCAATCCTGGTTTTGATTAGATTTTGACGATGCAGATGCAGATGAAGAATGATATCCTGGATCCTAGCTCAAAGATTTGTTGTTTGATGAGTCACTAGTCTTATCTGCACTATAAGCAGTTTTGATCTTTGGAGATTCGTACTTTTGTAACATTCCTCTACGATAGTATAGATCAACATTCTGTTGATAACTAGAGCTAGACATCTTATTCTGTTTTTGTAACAACAAATCATGTCCCTCTATTTTCTCAATCAAGCTCTCTAACGTCATCTCATCGAATTTATAATCATTTTTCAAAACGATCACGTAGGTTTTCCAATCTTCCTCATGTGGTAATGCCTCGACGAGTTTATCCACCATCTCTTCTCTGTCTTTGTTAATTCCAAACCTTTCCATTTCAATCTTTAAATGGCAAAACTGTTCTATCATTTGACGAACTGTTTCATTCTTCATGCAACCAAACAAGTCAAACTCCTTTTTCAACAGCGATATCTTGTTTTTCTTGATATCCTTCCCACCTTCAGCTTTCAGCTTTAACGCTTCCCAAATTGACTTAGACGTTTCACCATGCTGAAGTAGTGAGAAAATATCCTCTCTGACAGATTGTTGAAGTAGAGTTATCATTCTTAATTCACTTGAATGTTCCTTTTTATCATCTGTTGTGAATTGTTTAAGTGTGATTAATTCATGTTTTTCATTTCTTGGTTTTTTCATATCCTATTGTTAACATGATCCAACTATCATACGCATAGGCTTGCACCCAGTTTTCAAATCTTTCACACGACCGGTGATAATCTTCGATATTCATAAGCTTTGGTGGTCTCAGATGATTTTCATACACGTTATCATGATTCAAACTCTCAGATATCACAGTTGTAGCATTCTTTGGTGTCACTTGAGTTTCTTCAGATGTAAACGCGTTATAAAACTCTTCACCAATTTTCGACATCTTTGAAATGATTCTTGAATTTATCATTCCTTGAATTTTTCGCCTCGTTTATCACCTGCGAATACACAACCAAACAAACAATCTGTTTTAAACAAACACAATTAATTAGATCAGATGACAGATAGATCGAATCAAGTCAATGAAAGTCAACAGAATAACAATAATCGGATGGCAATGGATCGGATAGTGATCCGACGATTGGACCAATATGCTTTGGATCGGATGGTCGTTCGACGATTAGACCACAAATCAATTGATTTATGACAGCAAGGTGTCGGATGGCAATATGTTCGGATTATCGTTCGACGGTTGACACTTATCAAACAAACCAAGATGCTATGGATCAGATGTCAATTCGTTCAAATTGCCATTCGTTGATTGAATCCTCAAATCACAAGAACCAAGCTGCAGTGGATCGGATGGGACTATGGATCAGATGGTGATCCGAGAGTTGACACCGTAACAAACAAACAAAAGCGATTAGGATCGGATGGCAATCCATTCGGATTGTTGTTTGATACTTGGACTTTAAAACAATTGAATGAACAATGTGCTAAGGATCGGATGTCAATCCGATCGACTCAAAGTCAACAAAGTCAACTGTTAATGAATGCAATGGATCGGATGGCAATTCGTTCGAATTGCAATCCGACACCTGGCACTTTATAAACAAAACTCACTTCGATCGGATGAGATTTTGGATCGGATGGTTATCCGATCGGATAGCCATCCAACGTCAATAAGAACAACAGTTAACATGTTTATCGAGTTCGGACAGAAAATTCTTGATTTCTCTCAAATTACTTGGAATTTTACTCTGAAATTTTGTAGGCTTGTGTGATTATGATTTTCGCATATAGTATCCAAAATCAGCCAATTTTAACCGTAAAAGCCATGTTAATTTTGTGTTTTTCAGTCCAAAAGTAAAGAAGATGAGTAAAATTAGAAATTTGACAAATCTGATGTGTTTTTGACTCTAAATCTGCTGAATTCTTGTGGGATTTTGTGTGTTTAATCCGTGCAATCGAGCTCCTGCTCTGATACTGTAACAACTTTTGCCAAAGTTATTAATTCTTATTTTAATTATGTCGATTAGGAAACCCTAATTGAGACCCCAAAGTGGTATGGCATGACCCATAATTTTTAGAACAATCAAAGCTAGGATCAGGACCTCCTAAAACTCGAGGGGGTAGCCCTAATTGATAATTATCTTCATAAAATGAACTTAAATCAGGAAAAATCGTTCAAGCTGACTCACATGGGCTATGCTAGACACGATGCTACCCTAGCCTAAACTGGTCGCCATCGCGACACGCACCAGGGGCTTGAGAGCCTGGCGCGACACGCGGGGGAGGTCAAAATCCAGTATAAAAACCAGGGGTTTGGCACTTGCATGGTTTGATCATTTCGACGAAAAATTTCACTACGTACACTCACTTACACACTGTTTCGTTCAAAACACTTAATTTCTGAATCTCTGCAGTGACAACAGGGTAATAACTCGATCACTGCTACGATACAATGTCCGGTCGATTGAAACCGATCCGATGGATGTTTAAGTGCTGCCCAAATTCGGGCTATACTTTGTCATTCATCGTGAGGGTTTTGATTTCGTGAGTTATTGTAAATGTTGTATTAAGTTACTGACCTAGTTTCGTGTGCATTATTATTTAACTAGGTTACCAGGCTAAATCAGTAGGCAAGGTTCTGTCAAACTAAACTTGCAAAGTGAGTCATTCTCTTTTTATCAAAAGTGCTTTACAATACCTAAATGTTTTCCAGTTATATTTTACAAGGATTAAGTCTTTGGTATCTTAAATTACTGGCAGTAAGTGGGGTATTATGCACAATGACTACTATTTAAATCACTTTTAGGTGAAAGGCCCTAAATAGTGATATACGTCACTCTTGGGTGAAAGGACCCAATAGTGATATGACCACAGTCATAGATCCGGTCGAGTTACAACTGAACCAGCTAATTATAAGATAGAGGCAATTATAATCGTTCTTAATACTGTAATTTATAACAATGTGTCGTTTTATGCAAATTGGATGACTCGCCAGTATTTCCCCGCTGATAAAATCTTTTTAAAACATGTTTCAGGTGACTTACTGTGAACCAGGGAAAGTGCCACGTAGCACACAAGCTTGAAGAAAGTGGCTCAGTAAATAAAATAAATAAACATGTTTTTTTAAACAGGGAATTTCCCCGTGAAATTCCTTTATTGTAAATTATGGGGTTTGTCCCGAAAAAGTGAAATAAAATAATCGGGCAATTTCAGTTCAAAAGATCCTGTAAATATTCCGCTGCCAAATTAAATAATAATACCACAGGTTTCTGTCCCACGACTCCTGAAACGGGTAAAACCGGGTCGGGGGCCGTGACAGAAAAAGGTGGTATCAGAGCCACTGATTTAAGCCAATTAAGTATTTAGAAATACTGAATTTTTTTCAGATTGCCATTTTGTGATTCTGTGAAAATTTAATAAATAAAGTTTTAACTTAAAGTTGTGTGTGTTTCTTCATGTGTGCTAACAGCATGAATGAACTGTCGGAGGCACTCCGAAACTTTACTATCCATACCACCGATATGGATACCACAGGAACTCAATCCGGCTATCAAGCGGATATTGAGGAGCCACCGGTATTCCAGGCCCAGGCCCAGGAGAAACCAAAGCCTAAAAAGAGGAGGAGAATCTTGGACTGGAAACGCGGACGTAGGAAGAAGCCAGCTGCCCAGAAGGTTAAAAAGACTGAGGATCCGAAAGACAAAGGGAAAGGAAAAGAGATTGGGGAAAGTTCCGGGCAAGCCCAGGAAATGCCACCATGGGAGGAACTTGATCGCAAACTGGCGAATTGTGACCTCATCGGACCTGCCGATGAAAACCTCTTCAATTTCCCTGCCCAATCTGAACTTCCAATAAATTTGGAGCCTACTATCCCAGATCCTATTGTCAACCCCCAACCTGTTACAGGCCAGCTGGAGGAATGGTGGACGAGCGACTGTCATTTTCAGAATTTCATGAATAACACCAACGTCTACTTTCCCCAGTTTGATCCTGAACCTGCACCATACCCACCTATGAGCATAGAAAACTTAGCCGAATTCCGCCACTATGGCGAGGAATTGGTGGATGCGGGAAATAGAATTCGGGATGTGGGAGAGAAGATCTCATGGAAATACGACGAGCGGGAGCGTCGTTTTTGAAAGGCCAGCTGAATGTGGTGGTAGTGTGATTGTATAATAACAAAAATATATAAAAATGAAATAATAATAATAGTAATAATATAATATTGTATAATAATAATTAAAATAAAACTCTTGTAACATAAATGGTGTGTATCGATGCATACTAATATATAAAATATAAAAGTCGCCAAGTCGACAATTTTGGCTATACATGTTGGCGTGATTATGTGTGATTGATTTATTATGTTGGTTGTTATCTATTTTATGGCAATAATTTATATATATTGTTAATTATTCAGATGGAAAACGTGGAAAACCAACCAATCAATGAAGTTAATCAATCTGAACAAAACAATGAGGATCATTTTCTTAATAGGCAAGACATAGAAAATATCGTTGCTCAGGGAATAGCCAACGCTATCCCGGTAATCGTCGCTGCTGTTAAAAATCTCAATGAACCTTCACAAGCCAATCACAGCAAATGCACTCGGGATGATAATTTCAGTAACAGTGTTAATGGAGGCGGCAACAGTGATAATAATGTGGTTCAAGCCCCAATACTTAAGAAAATGAAAGCTGCAACACCTGATTGCACGTATAAAGAATTTCTTTCCTGTAAACCCGTTGAATTTGCAGGCAATGAAGGGGCGACTGCCACGCTGCGTTGGTTAGAAAAGACCGAGGCAGTAATCAAAATCAGTAAATGTGCAGAGGAAGACAAGGTTATGTATGCATCCCACCATTTTAAAGAAGAAGCGTTAGAATGGTGGAACACGGTGCTACAAGCCAAGGGAAGTGATGTAGCTTACGCCATGAGCTGGGAATAATTTAAGGAATTACTGGAAAGAAAATTTTGTCCCACCTACGAAAAGGAACAAATGACGAATAAGTTCCTGAACCACCGGATGGTGGATGTTGACTGTCAAGGGTATACTTCGAAATTTTTTGAGTATGCCAGAATTGTGCCAACTCTGGCCTCGCCAGAACCGGTACTTATTTCTCGCTATATTTGGGGTTTAATTAGCAAGATTCGTGATATCGTCGAAAATGCGAGACCCCGCACAATTGACGATGCGGTTGAATTGGCAAATACTCTAACCGACGGGTTGGTGCGTACTAGAGAAGAAAACAGGAAAAAGGAATTGGCCCAGAAGATTACCCAAGGACTTCGTGGGAGTAATAATACTAGCAACTTCAAGAGAAAGGGGACTGGACAATCCTCCACTGCTCCATTCTGCAGTATCTGTAAGAGAAAACACCTTGGGAAATGTAAGGGTTACTGTAATTTCTGCAAAATCCCGGGGCATCAAGAGGAGAATTGCATGAAGAAATCCATGATCTGCTTCAACTGCGGAGAAGCTGGGCATTTCAGACCAGACTGCCCTAAACTGGTCAAGCCGGCCGATAACAAGGCCAAACCTGCTGAAAGAACTAATAAGAAAAACGCAAGAGGTTTTTAGCTGACCACACAAGAAGCCAATTTGATTCCGGATGTGATAGCTGGTACGTTTCTTGTGCATGACGTTTATGCAAAAGTATTATTTGACTCTGGTGCAAACCAAAGTTTTATAAATACTTCATTCTGCCAAGCTCTTAAGCAACCTTTAACCAAACTTAAACAGGCTTATACGGTAGAAACAGCAGATGGTAATTCTGTTAACATAGATAAGATTTTACAAGAAGGAAAAATAGAACTCTCAGGCCATAATTTTTCTGCAAACCTACTACCTATGAATTTAGCAGGATTCGATGTGGTATTAGGAATGGATTGGTTAGTCGCCAACCATGCTCGAATCCTCTGTGATAAGAATTCCATAGAAATTCATACACACACAGGAGAAGTAATTTTGATTACAGGAGATAAGCCACGTAAACCAATGAAGTTCATTTCAGTAATGAAAGTTGCTAGTTATGAACGAAAGCAAGGAATAGTGTATATGATTTCGGTAATCATTAACACTAAAGGTAAGGAACTTAAGGAAATCCCAGTAGTGTCAGAATACCTGGATGTATTCCCAGAAGAGCTACCAGGATTGCCACTAGATAGGGAAGTAGAGTTTAGAATTCATCTAATTCCTGGAACTACACCAATAGCCAAGGCACCCTATCGGTTAGCACCCACCGAAATGTTAGAACTGAAAAAGCAGATAGATGAATTACTAAGCAAAGGATTCATACAACCTAGTTCATCCCCTTGGGGAGCACCAGTGTTGTTTGTGAAAAAGAAAGATGGTTCAATACGAATGTATATCGATTATAGGGAACTGAATAAGGTTACAATTAAGAATCGATACCCATTACCTAGGATTGATGATCTTTTCGATCAACTTCAGGGAGCTAGATATTTTTCTAAAATAGATTTACGCTCCGGATACCATCAGTTGAAGGTACAAGAAGAAGACATACCTAAAACTGCTTTCAGAACAAGGTATGGTCAGTACGAGTTTACAGTCATGCCTTTTGGGTTAACAAATGCTCCTGCAGCATTTATGGACATGATGAATAGGATCTGTAAACCGTATTTGGATAAATTCATAATTGTCTTCATCGGCGATATACTTATTTACTCCAAAAGTCAGGACGAACATTGTGAACACCTACATGCACTCTTAACTCTGTTGAGAAAGGAAAAGCTTTATGCCAAGTTCTCGAAATGTGAATTTTGGCTACAGGAGGTGCAATTTTTAGGTCACATGGTGAATCACAAAGGTATTCACGTAGATCCCTCCAAAATAGAAGCGATCACCAATTGGAAGGTCCCGCAATCAGCTACTGAAGTTAGAAGTTTTCTAGGACTAGCTGGGTATTACAGACGCTTCATAAGAGACTTCTCTAAGATAGTTGTTCCATTAACTAAGTTAACCTGTAAGACAGTTAAGTTTGAATGGGGACCCAAGCAAGAAGAGGCCTTTAAGGTTTTAAAGCAAAGGTTAACAAACGCCCCAATTCTTGCCTTACTAGAAGGGACGGAAGATTTTGAAGTATTCTGTGACGCTTCTAAACTAGGATTAGGATGTGTGCTGATGCAACGCAAAAAGGTAATTGCGTATGCCTCCAGGCAATTGAAAAAGCACGAGGAAAATTATACGACTCATGACTTAGAATTAGGAGCAATAATTTTTGCCCTCAAGATTCGGAGACTCTGTACGGAAGTAAGTTTACAGTCTATACGGATCATAAAAGTTTAAGGTACCTATTTGGGCAAAAAGAATTAAACATGAGGCAAAGAAGATGGATGGAGATTCTAAGTGACTATGACTGTGATATTCAATATCACGAAGGAAAGGCCAATGTAGTAGCAGATGCCTTGAGCCGTAAGTATCATGAAAAGCAAAGACGAGTTCGTGCTCTTAGATTAAATCTACAATTAGATTTAATGGAACAACTGAAGAATGTACATGAGACAGCAATCAAGGATGATGCTGAAGGAATGAAAGGACGAATAAAGGAATTAGAACAAGGGACTAATGGAATTTGGAGATTCCACAAGAAAAGGATTTGGGTACCTAAGCAATAAAATTTAAGAGATAAAATTTTAGAGGAAGCCCATAAATCTACGTATACAATGCACCCTGGAAATAATAAGATATACCAAGACTTATGGAATAACTTCTGGTGGATAGGAATGAAAAAGGACATAGCTAGATATGTTTCTAAGTGTCTAACTTGTTCACAAGTTAAGGCAGAACATCAGAAACCTTCAGGGTTACTCCAACAATTAGAAATGCCTGTATGGAAATGGGAACTAATAACAATGGACTTTGTTACTAAGTTACCCAAAACCAGGAAAGGTAACGACGTGATTTGGGTAATTGTGGACCGATTAACCAAATCAGCTCATTTCCTGCCAATGAAGGAAACCTTTAGCATGGAAAGATTAGCCAAGTTATACGTCAACGAGGTAGTATCCTTACATGGAGTCCCACTATCCATAGTATCGGATAGGGATAGTCGTTTCACTTCGCATTTCTGGACAAGTTTCCAAGAAGCAATGGGGACCCGACTGAATTTATGTACCGCATACCATCCCCAAACAGACGGACAGAGTGAAAGGACGATCCAAACCCCAGAAGACATGCTCAGGGCATGTGTAATAGATTTTGATGGAAATTGGGATGACCACCTACCCTTAATCGAATTCTCCTATAACAATAGTTATCATGCAAGTATCAAAGCTGTCCCATTCGAAGCACTGTATGGACGAAAGTGTAGAACTCCAGTTTATTGGGCGGAAATAGGAGAAAGCCAATTATCAGGTCCCGAGATTACAAGAAACCACCGATAAAATAACTCAAATCAAGGAAAGACTGAAGACGGCTCGAGATCGCCAGAAAAGTTATGCCGACAATCGACGTAAGCCATTAGAATTTCAAGTTGGAGACAAGGTACTCTTGAAAGTCTCTCCTTGGAAAGGAGTAGTTCGGTTCGGTAAGAAAGGAAAGGAAAGCTAAGTCCGAGGTACATAGGACCATTCCCAGTGATCCAGCGGATAGGACCAGTTGCCTATCGCTTACAGCTACCAGAAGAATTATCCGGGGTACACGACGTGTTTCATGTATCCAATCTCAAGAAGTGTTTGTCTGATGAATCCCTGGTAGTACCTCTTCAAGACGTAGAGGTAGATGAAAAGTTGAAATTCATGGAGAAACCTCTTCAAATACAAGACAGAAAAGTCAAATTCCTCAAGCACAAGAGACTAGTACTAGTCAAAGTAAAATGGGATTCGAAAAGAGGACCAGAGTATACATGGGAACTGGAATCAGAAATGAAGCGAAGATATCCTCACTTGTTCCAGTAAATCTCGAGGACGAGATTTTAAACAAGGTGGGGAGGGTGTAACAACTCTTTCCAAAGTTATTAATTCTTATTTTAATTATGTCCATTAGGAAACCCTAATTGATACCCCCAAGTGGTATGGCATGACCCATAATTTTTAGAACAATCAAAGCTAGGATCAGGACCCCCTAAAACTCGAGGGGGGTAGCCCTAATTGATAATTATCTTCATAAAACGAACTTAAATCATGAAAAATCATTCAAGCTGACTCACCTGGGCTATGCTAGACATGAGGGTACCCTAGCCTAAATTGGTCGCCATCGCGACACGCGCCAGGGGCTAGGGAGCCTGGCGTGACACGCGGGGGAGGTCAAAATCTAGTATAAACACCAGGGGTTTGGCACTTGCATGGTTTGATCATTTTGACGAAAAATTTCACTACGTACACTCACTTACTCACTGTTTCGTTCAAAACACTTAATTTTCGAATCTCTGCTGTGACAACGGGGTAATAACTCGATCACTGCTACGATACAATGTCTGATCGATTGAAACCGATCCAATGGATGTTTAAGTGCTGCCCAAATTCGGGCTATACTTTGTCATTCGTCGTGAGGATTTTGATTTCGTGAGTTATTGTAAATGTTGTATTAAGTTACTGACCTAGTTTCGTGTGCATTATTATTTAACTATGTTACGAGGCTAAATCAGTAGGCAATGTTCTGTCCAACTAAACTTACAAAGTGAGTCATTCTCTTTTTATCAAAAGTGCTTTACAATACCTAAATGTTTTCCAGTTATATTTTACAGGGATTAAGTCTTTGTTATCTTAAATTACTGGCAGTAAGTGGGGTATTGTGCACAATGACTACTGTTTAAATCACTTTTAGGTGAAAGGACCTAAATAGTGATATACGTCACTCTTGGGTGAAAGGACCCAATAGTGATATGACCACGGTCATAGATCCGGTCAAGTGACAACTGAACCAACTAATTATAAGATAGAGGCAATTGTAATCGCTCTTAATACTGTAATTTATAACAATGTGTCATTTTATGCAAATTGGATGACTCGCCAATATTTCCTCGCTGATAAAATCTTTTTAAAACATGCTTCAGGTGACTTACTGTGAACCAGGGAAAGTGCCGCGTAGCACACCAGCTTGAATAAAGTGGCTTAGTAAATAAAATAAATAAACATGTTTTTGCAGACAGGGAATTTCCCTGTGAAATTCCTTTATTGTAAATTACGAGGTTTGTCCCGAAAAAGTGAAATAAAATAATCAGGCATTTTCAGTTCAAAAGATCCTATGAATATTCAGCTGCCAAATTAAATAATAATACCACGGGTTTCTGTCCCGCGACTCCTGAAACGGGTAAAACCGGGTCGGGGGCCGTGACAGATACCACTTGTAGGATCGGTTTCTACTCCCGAACGATTGCGTATGACACGTGTGACGTGCGGAATCCGTACACGTGCGTGGACCGAACACGAGAACTTAATCTAAACGTGATTCTATTGAATATTCGACAAGTACAAGCACCACGAATCACCTTTTGCAACTTTCTCTCTCTAACCTTCAAAGTTCCAAAGTTACCTAAATGTGCAAAAGTTCTAAACTAAAGACATTACTCTCCTATTTATAGGCCAAGGCTTATAAGAGATTTCCTCTTATTTACAATATTGCCACCTTGCCTTTTCCCTAAATATTACAATATAAACTCTAGTTTTCTTCAGTTTATTGCTACGGTTAAATTTACGGAGGCGATAGACATAAATGAACCAACAATACATGACACAAGAATCCTTCTTAAGGATAAATAAAGAAGGGTCAGCACGACTACACAGGAAGCCATAGGTAGTAAGAAAGGTGCTCAAGCATTGAAACCATGCCCTTGGGGCTTATTTTAGACCATTGATTCCCTTGTTTAATTTACATACATGATTAGGGAACTGAGGGTTGAGAAAGGCCGAAGGTTGCTCCATAAACACACATTCTGAAAGATTGCCATGCAGAAAGGCATTATTAACATCTAATTGATGTAATGTCCATTGATTGATAATAGCTAAAGCAAGAACAGTGCGAATTGTGGCTGCCTTAACAACAGGACTAAAAGTATGAGAGAAATCAAGACAAGGAATTTGACTATAACCTTGAGCCATAAGAAGCGCTTTGTGACGTTCGATGGAGCCATCAGAATGAAACTTGGTGCGAAAGAGCCATTTAGATCCAACAACATTTGAGGTTGTCAGGCGAGGTACGAGAATCCATGTTTCATTACGAAGAAGGGCATCAAGTTCTTGCTTCATTGCTTGAACCCTTTTTTCGTCTTTAGATGCGGTTTTGTGTGTTTTAGGATCTGAGCAGGCAAAAAGAGAACGATGAAGTGGAATGATCTTGGTGTGAGCAAGGTCGGCCCGGTGACGGGGTTTAAAGATTCCCGCCTTGGCTCTAGTGATCATAGGATGAGATGGCTGAGGTGGTGGTGTCATAGGAGGACTCGTATGGGTATGTAGACTATGAGGAAGGGGAGGTAGGAGGGGAGTTTACTGGTGTGGAGATAGGGGATGTGATGGGGGTAGTGGTGGAGGTATCGGTTGTAGCAGGGGAGGGCAGAGGTTCGACAGGAGGTACCTGGTGCATGGGAGGTGGAGGAAAGTAAGGAATATGTATGGTTGTAAATGGTTGATCGCTGGTGGTAGAAGCGTGAGAAGTTGTAGAAGGTTTAGGTTGCAGGTTGGTAGTAATAATAGGAGAGGTGTCCAAAAAGGTTGATAATTCAAGTGTCTCAAATGGGTTTTTGGTAGAGGTGTTAGTAAATGGAAAACATGTTCCGTCAAAACAAGCATGACGAGTTACATTGATACGCATGGTTGCAGGGTCAAGGCACCTATATCCTTTATATTTCGAGCTATATCCAATGAAAATGCATGGTATACTCCTTGGTGCTAGTTTGTTAAGAGCATAATCACGCAGATACGGGTACACTCTACAACCAAAAGTGCGAAAAGTGGAATAGTTGGGTGCTTGATTATGGAGCAGCTCAAACAGGGTTTTTCCAACAAGTATGGGAGTAGGTAAGCGATTAATAATGTAAACCGCTGATGAAAATGCTTCAACCTAATATGTGGATGATACTTTAGCATTAAAGAGCATCGCTAAACCAGTTTCGACAATGTGTCGATGCTTGCGTTCAACCCGCCCGTTTTGTTGGGGTGTGTAAGGGCACGACAAGCGATGTAGAGTGCCATTTTTTTCAAATAGAGCCCGAACCTTAAGGTTGGTGAATTTTGTGCCACCGCCACTTTGAAAGGTTATAATTTTTGATGAAAATTGAGTTTGAACAAATGGAACAAATATGTTCAAAACATAAAAAAATCAGCTTTGGTTCTAAGAGGAAACATCCATGTGAACCTGGAAAAGTCATCAATGAAAGCAACATAATACATGAAATTATCGACCGATTTTACCGGTGAAGGACCCCATAAATCACAATTATTAATTCAAGAGGTTTAGTGGCACGTTTATTGTTATTATTAAATGGTAGTCGTTTAGACTTAGCAAGCTCACATGGGGAGCAAGTTCCTGGTTTAGGTAAAAGAGAAGTAAACGACCAGTATCCATGATTTTTTAATAAAGTAATAGTATCAAAATTGACATGCCCAAGACGGGAATGCCAGACTTCAAACGAAGCTTTAGGACATGTGGAGGACGCGAGAAGAGCTTGATGTGTGTTATGAAGAACATAAAGGTCGTCTACATGGCAACCCCGGGCTAGGACCTGCTTGGTTAGTCGATCCTGAATAAAAAAATAGGGATGTGAGAAAACAACATCCACAAGATTATCCTCAGTTAATTTACTCATCGAAAGTAGATTTCGAGTGAGTTGAGGAACAACCAAAACATTATTAAGATTAAGGGAACCATATAATTTTTAGTCACCTGTGTGAGAAACTGGTAATGACTGACCATTACCAAAATACACACGCTTATTACCTTGAGTGGGAGACGGATTGGTTACCCCATCGGAGTTGGGACGCATGTGGTCAGAAGCACCGGTGTCACATGTCCAATCAGGGATGTTGGAATTTAGTTGGCATTGAGCAAGAAATGCTTGAGTTAGTTGTGCCTAAGTTGGAGTGGCAGAGGAAGCAAAATTTTGAAGTTTAAAGCATTCAGTGGCATAGTTGCCCTGATTGCGACATAGCTGGCATGTGGGAGGGCGCCTGGATCGATTCAGAGGTGTATGAGAACGATATGTGCCTCAGAAATTAGAGTTATTGTTGTTTCGGGTCGGGAGATATTGGGCCGAGCGATTCTATGATCCACGGTTACGAACCGGTTCGGGAAATGTGGATGAATGGGCCGAAAAGGCCATGGGTGGGTAATTGGGACCATGTAATGCCCTAACAAAAAGTTCATGACTTTCGGCACGGGTCAGAAGGTTAGCGAAGGTTGGAGCGGGGCGGGAGGACCGAATGGTTGTGGAAAAAGTTTCGAAGGTAGGTCCGAGACCGCATAGGAACCAGTGGAGTTGGTCATTGGGGTCGACTGGGTGACCAATAGCATGTAATTGATCACAAGTCGCTTTGAAAGAACGACCAAACTCGGAGACAGTTTTATCTCCTTTTTGAGTGAGGCGCAGATTGTCACGAAGGTTCTGAACACGCTCGACGGAGGCATTGCAAAATGCAGATTCGAGGGAAGTCCAAATTTCGCGGGTCGTTGATAACCCAATGATAACAGCAAGGGCTTCCTTAGTGAGAGAAGTCGTGATAATGATAATAGCTTTTTGATCATTTTGCATCCAGTCAGTGTAATCTGGATTGGTGGTCATTTTGTCGCTGACAGTGATGGTCAACGGAGGGGCAGTTTTCGAGCCATCGACATGATGAAGAACCTGGTGGTATGTTAATAGGGGCTGCATCTGTGTGCGCTAAAACAGATAATTCGACGCAGAGAGTTTCAGGGCTACGTGAGGAGCAAAATTGACCATAGGGTTGAATTCAGATGATGAAGATGTCATGGTTGGGGAAAAGATAAGCAAGAAGATAGAATGGAAAGAAGTTGATCGGATGGGGAAGATGGTAGAGGAAAAGAGAGAATAAGAAGGGATGGGAAAGTCAACCACTGGTTGGAAAATATGAAAGTGAATGATTTCTATTAAAGAAAGAGTTACAATATATACACATACAGAGGGACTAAGGAATAAATAAATATAACAAATAAGTACATGGAATATATAAGTTAGCTAATACTCATCAATAAGACAATCGACCTTGTGTTGTGGATTTTTAAAAGATCAGTATCTAAATGTAGAAAAGACACTAGTTAAGGTTACCAAATCATACACGTCTTTCGAAAGTTGTCACAATCATATCAAATGACAACTACCTAAAGTCATAAAATGAAGCAAGTGATCAGGTGTGCCTTGGTGCAATAAGATAAGACGACCACGGTTACGAGTATTCATCCCTACAACAATATTAGAAAGTTGCCACGATCATATCACATGATAACAACCGTAATGTTGGAGTTAAAATATTGAATGATAATTTTTGACAACGGGTTAAACCCACTAATTTCTGTGACCCATTGTTCCATGCTATCGATCCAAGTATAGTGACAATGTATTAAACCAAGTTTATATAATTCAAGTATACAAACTCTTCTTGTAAAGCAAGAGCTTTTAAAACCAAATTCACAAATCATAAGTTTAAACCTTTTTCCAAGTAGTCAACACATTTTATTCTACATAGATATATTGAACCAACAAAAAAGCATGTCAGTAACTTGTTTAAAAGGATTTTAGGAGCACACTTACAAATAAGAAAGTTCAACTCCTAAAGTCACTAACACAAACCAATTAAAAAATCCATAACCAAACTCAAAAGATAAAAACAAGTTCAACCCAAGTGAATTAAAAAGTTAGCCAATCATGGAAAATAAATCAAACACATTCATATTTGACATATTCAAAAAGAAAGTTTTTAAGACCTAATTGAATATAAATGATTGTTCTTATAACTTGGATCAAAAGAAGATAATATAACTGCCAATTGCTGATGAAACTAGTAAAAATGCAAAAATACAAAGTGATGGTGATGTCTAAGGGGTGGTGTCTTGGATGGAGGTTCGAGCCTTAGTTTATAGGTTGTCCAAGAGGTGGGGCACAACCCAGTATTAAGACAAACTCAGGTTCCACTAACTTGGTCAGAATCGTAGTGTTCAGAGTTGGACTGCATGGGGGTGTGGATCGGTAGGCATGGGGCATGCTAGGTAGGCACAAGGGCGTGGTTGACCCAGGCACGAGGCAGGGCGGGGAACACATCTGATTTTGTCTCTTAGTGTGTGGGGCATAGGGGTGTGCTTGATTGGGCATGATGCGTGCCTGAGCCTTATGTTACTAGTTTTCTTCATTTATTTATGTATAAATGTAAACACATCTTTATACATGTCATCACTCAATGTATTATAGAAATACGTCACTAGTGTTTTTTTTGTTTTCTTACGAACTCGCTTAAATAATCAAACATCCTCACTCACAATGCAATACTTCAAAACTGAGTTTTCTCGACAACAAAATTCATCAGAAATGCGGAGAGTGATCTTCAATGATACTTTTTCGACAAAACTAACAAAATTGATTTCTTTAAAAAAGCTTCCCAAGGAAACTTTTTTTAGATAAATTTCTAACAACACTTTAGGCAAACAAAAGTTTTTGGGAGTACTAACGCATTTAAAAAACATCCCCCTTTTTCATGGATTTTGGAAACATTTTTTACACAAATTGTTTTGCCACCTTCATTACCATCCCCGAACGTTGCCACTGCATCCGCCACCCCAACACTACCACCCTTATCATCGAGTGAGGACGGTGACGGTGGTGAAGAAGATGATCACAACGTACGGGGATGCTGGTGGTAGCCAGAGCATTAAGGGCGGTGAAAAGGGGTTGGTAGGGGTGGTGGCAAGGTGGTCGAAGTGTGGATGGCGACGAAGCTGGTCATGTTAGTTGGGGTGACAAACATGGGGTGGTGGTGCTCGGGGTGGAATAGAGGGGTAGGGTGGTCTTCATGATGACATTATGGTGGTCGGTGAGTGCGGTAGGGATGGTGGTCGAGGGGGAGCGTGGGGGTGACCTGAATGATGAATAGTTAGGGATTTCATTCACTTTTGTTGAATTCCTTCAAATTTTGGAAGGATTGTTATAACACGTTTAAATGATGGAACAAATTCCAATTACAATTCATTTATCAACCAAACATACTACAAATTGAATTAAGATTCTAATTCTAATATATTATGTGAACCAAGAACATTAAAGACATAATATTCTTTTATAGTTCCATCAAATTTCATGAATTCCACTAACTAAATGCACCATATCACCATAAAACTTGTGAAAATGTTTAATTCTATGCTCATTTTTCTTAAAGATGTAGTTTTTATATCTCATCCCAAAAAATTAAATGATACATAATTCTTCTAAGAAGCATAGAAATATAAACCATAGTAGTTAAAGACAAGGTATATCAAAATCAAGACTAGGCGACGAAATCAAATTCAAAAGTTAGGTTAGTGGAAGCAAACTCAAGTAGTCGTGAATTACTTTCAAACAGTATAATACGATTCCAGCAAGGACCACTAAGCCCCACTAGACCCTTAACCCAATTGAAACCCATACCTCAAAGGTATGGTCAAAACCCAGTAAAAGTCAAGAGGCTGAATATAGGGCCTGAAATTTAGGAGTAGTAACTACTCTATTTCTTATTTTAGCATTCTAATTCCTATCTAATTTCCTAAGCCTTGCCTATTATAAGTATCGATGTTCTTGTATTGGAGATTAGCCACTCTCTAATCGGGCCAACAATCTTAGTTCTTTTCCAATACATCCAGCCTTTGATTTTCTAGTCCCTAACATTTGGTTCCATTGCCAAGAAACAAGGAGAAGATGGATCAGGACACCTAAAGTCTGGCGCTTGCTATTCAATTATTGACCATTATAGCATGGTTGGATGCCATTTTATACCCCTAAAAAACAGTGTTGAAGGAATCAAGAGTTTGATGTATGGAAGAGATTAATGTGGTAAGAAACTGAAGGATGACCCTCACAGTCCATTGATACTTCCAGTTAAAGAAAAGGATACCATGGATATCGAGAACTCCTATGTCCTGGCAACAACAATTGGGAAACCAGAACCCCAACCAGATGATATGCCATAAATCAACCTCCAAGCTATTCTTGGTCAACCTAACTGTCACACCCCAACCGATGGCAGAACACCGAGGCGAGACGTAATAGACTGCTTAAAGGCAACATAACACTAAATTTATGACAATAAATTAAAATTCAAAATTCCATTTCATTTCACTAAATCAAGCATTACATTGTTCATGAAAACGGAAAGTACGACAATTGGAATTTAAAAACTAACAATATTAAAATGCGTAAATTAAAAACTAGGTGAGTATCTAAATCTACCCTAACATCATCAAATATTTCCTGAAACATGTATAATATCCGTCAACACAAATTATGTCAGTGAGCATACTAGTTTTTCTACATAGCATAAGTATGAATAAAATCTCAAATTCGCATGTTAATTGTATATTAAGTCATATAATCATACTAGCATACTTAACAAGATCATAAAGACTGAATACTTAACAATGACCCAACAAACGGGGCGGTATGCTACTTCTATAGCTTTATACATGTTAAGGGAGGATTTTTAATGTTAATGACAGATAACATGCATAAGATTGTCCTAGTATGTATAAACAAGTAGCGTAACAACTAAACATGTTTAAGGATTGAGTGTTTGCATAAGCTTGATTGTATGTGTGATTGTGAATTCAATACAGATACATGTTGCAACCCAAATAGTGTTAAAAGCATAAAATGGGTCAAGTATGAACTCACAGTTTGCGAAGGTTTCCACAAAATGCGAGTGAACGGTTTAGGAGGATGGAATCTCCAAAGTTACCCAAAAAAAGCTAAACAAGGTGTATGAGTATGATGATTTGGAGTTTTGAATGTAAATGAAATTTATGTATATGAAATTCCATAAAACATGTCTTGCTTAGGCACTTATTTGGACACTTTTTTTAGTTTGTGTTTTTCATGAGTGTTAAAACTCATTAGAAGCCCAAAATAAGGAAT
The DNA here is from genome assembly GCA_030545235.1 of Helianthus tuberosus. NCBI lineage: Eukaryota > Viridiplantae > Streptophyta > Magnoliopsida > Asterales > Asteraceae > Helianthus > Helianthus tuberosus. Next base: position 103,117,463 of record CM060418.1, read on the forward strand.
CTAATATTAAGATATTCTCCACCAACACATAACATTCAACCATAAATTTTGGTTGATATTATGGTTTGGTTTTGGAGATAAGTATGATATGTATATACATAGGTTATTATTATTTACATAATCAAGTATTTGTCATGCATTATAGGTAGGGTATTCCACTAATTTCAAGATTTTCACCATTGCACAAAATCACCAACATGGGTGATTCGGATGGGCATGAATATAAGTATGAAGTACATAAATAAACTATCTATTTGCTAAGTAACCAAATGAGGTATCACCTAGACGAGTACTTCCAACATTGCGAGATTGGAGGCTTGGTGTATGTTTGTTCACTTTATGAATTGGAGATTCCTTAGAGACTTATAAGAACATAAAATAAGACATATGAACCTTAAAGTTTCTGGAACAAGCCTTTCAACATGGAATTTTGTTGGTGACTTGGTTTGGTGCAAAAATGTTCCAAAAACAATGTAAAGATGAACATTTTATAAAGTTTAATAAAGATCCTCACTTGGACCTCAAATGGTGGTATACCAACTTTGTTTACCTTGGTGAACATGTGGTAACACTCCTAGAGGTTATCCAATGAAGGAGAAGAAGAAAAACAAGGAGAAAGGTGTAAGAAGGAAGACCTAAACTCAGTGTTTTGGTTCTTGAACTTTCTAACCAGAGTAGAAGAATTGGAAGATTAGAGAGTGTTTGAGAGTGATTTAGAAGTGGTGAAAATGTTTAGAAAATGTAAGGATTGGTATTTATAAGTGGGATAAGTGGTTGGTGTTTTAAATGAGTTGGTTGGGGTTTTAAATGAGTTGGTTGGGAGTTAGGAAGAGGAAAATTTCACTTTCGCTCCTTGCACTTATGTGGCTTATTATTCTAAGCAATAAACTCACAGTTAGACATGTTTTTAGGGTTTTAAGGTGCAAGTAAGCATGTGAATAATAATAACATGTACAAATAATATGCCAAAGATATATGGCTCAGTTTTGTATAAAACGTGTATTTGTGAATGTTTACGTATTGTACAAGCATGATTTGGCAAAAATAATATAAAATACAATTACCATTATGATCAATTCTTGAATTATAAAGGATTGAAGATAGAATACGAATTAAAAACTGTTAGTCCCAGTTTAGACTTAAAAACTTCTTTTCACGTAATGTGGCAAGTGATTTCAACAAATATGAAAATAGTGTGCGGAAATAGAAATCAGACTTTCAAGAAACAAGACCTACAGAATTTTCAAGTTTATATCACTTTGAAACAAAATGGTTTACAAGGTGATTGTAAGATTTTTATCTATTACAAACGAATGCTTGTGTAATTATGTGGTGAAAGGACAATGGAGTTTTTGTTGTATGTATTGAATGATTGGCTTAACTCAAAATCCTTTGCTTGACGAGCCTTCTATTTATAGAGAGCTTGGATACATGAATAAACATTTGTTTATTCAAGTATATGTCCTGCAAAAAGTAGCTTCTTAACATATTCATTGAATCCAATAATCAAGTTGCCTTTGTCATCATGTTATCCAATAATTTCAAGTTGCTTCGGTTATTTGTGGCAGGATAGAACTTATTTTAGACAAGTGGGTTTATATCAGAATTTCTGATAACCACTTTATCAGAAATTCTGTTGAATAAATCATTAGAAAGTATGATGATCAGAATTGCCAGAAACTGATGATATTTCATCAGAAATATCATCAGATCCATCAGAATAGCCTTTTCTGATAATCTTCCTTAGTTCTTGATCAACTTCTGATTCTTTGAAGTAGATGTTGTTCTTTTCAGTTTCCCTATGCGGTCTTCTCCTTGTTGTCATGATCTTCAGGACTTTATCTTCTTCATAGATCAGGCTGATTTTGATTTTCTTCAATACTTACAAATAAAGTTTCCTAACAGTTTCCCCCTAAGTATTGTAAGAAAAACAACTATCTATATCAAAGATAAATAAACTTCAGCCAATCCTTAAAAAGAGAATTCAAACAACTAAATTCAGAAACATGAAACAAAATCAAACCAACCAAGTTCAATACAGACAGAAATAAAATATTGTTTTTCAAAACATAATGCAAGTTGATGAAATCATTAATTGATCTTCACTCCACTTCTGAACTTGTCTCCTGGCTTCAACCTTTTCTTGTAATCAACTGCCTTGTGAGTAGCTTTGTAGAGTTCTTTGTACCAACCTCTTGCTTCCTTCCGTTTTTCAATGTTTTCTTCAATTGCCATCCTCAACTGTTCATTATTCTTCCCCTTCTTCTTGAGCTGCTCTTGTTTCTCATTCATGCAGTTCTTTATATAATTCAGAGTTTGATTTGAATACCTGTTTATTTCACTGATTCTGAACAGAGTTTTCTCATCATGAGCATCTTTGAAAACCACACACATTTCTGGTTTATCAAAGATAGCTCCAGTTCTTACTTTGGAGAGAGGAATTTCAGCTGGAATGGTGTTGTTAGGAGGATGTGTTAGTACTTTGCTGCTATATTCAAAGTTGATGCACAAGTCAAAGTCTGTCAGTGCAGCCCTTTGATATATCTTCTCCCCTGCATCCTTGATGCTGTTAAGAGCTCTTCTGATCACAACTGAGTTGCTCTTTTCTTTATCAATGAGCTGCTTCAGTTTTACTATGCCCAGTGGGTGAATATCATTAGCCAGGTCTCCATCAGTAACAATTGATGGAGTTCTATCTTCCCTGATCAAAGTGTATTTGTTCTGTCCATAAGTACCTAAGACACTTCCTTGAATGTTCATAGTGCCAATCCTCTCAATGGAAACTATTGGATTTGCAACAGGTTTGTGCATGGGTTCCCAGTTTCCTTCATTTTTGAGTTCAAGGATTTTTCTGCTTACTGGAGAGAGTGGCCTTTCTTGTTTATCTTCTTGATTATTCCAGTAGTAATGCTTCAAGTGTTCTTCATGGTACATAATTGTATGTAGATCACCTTTCAGCATTGTGAATTCTTTGGGTTTTCCATCTCGACCTTCTTCAAATACTGTACTTGGTCTTTTTGATGATGTCACTTCATCTTCCCTTCTTCTCTTTTCTTTTGCATTAGCCTGTTTGCTGAATTCTATTTCACCTGTGAGAGCCATGGAAGATGATTTAACTGGAACTGCTTCTTACATTGGCACCTTTGATGTGTCTGGTTTTGGTATATTTGTTGGAGGACCCATGAGTAATTTTGGCATACTTGGAGGAGGGCCCATGGGTTGCTTCTGTTTTTGTGGTGCTGATGTTTCTGATTTACTAGGTGGTTTCTGTTGAGTGACTTCTGGTTGCTTGAATTGTTGTTGAGGAGTTTCTGATTCTCTTGCTGGTTCATCTTGTAGAAATGGAGTTTTCAGTTTATGTAAATCAACATTTGCCAGTTGGCAACATTGTACTGCAACCTCTTTACTAATATTTGAACACAAGCAAGAGTTTGAGCATTTGTTTCTTCTTGTTTCTTCATTTTCTAAAACTCCAGTTTATCTTGATTCTTTTGTACAGACAATTCCACCATCAGTTTTTCAAGAGCATCAGCCATGCTGCTGCTGTTAGCTCTTAGGAACTGAATTTCTTCAAGGATTCTTCTAGCACTTGAGCTTTCCATTACATTTGAAACTTCTGCCATCTTTGTCTTGATTTCTTGCAATTCTTTGAGAGCTTTCTCAAATTCTGAAGATTTTTCTTTGGTTTCTGATGGCTGTTGTAGTTTGTTGAGAGTTGCAGTGTCTTCTCTTGTTTGTTTCTTTACAGCTTCAACAGATTCTGATAAGGCTTTAATGTCAGACTTTTGATTTCAGATATCTTCTAGTATCAGATCAAGCTTTTCTTCTATTGCTGTCTTGCCAGTACAAACAGCTGTTATGTCATCAAGCTCCTTCTGTAGTTGTTCTGTTGACATAGTTTAATGTTCTTGGGTGACATGAGGAACAATAGATGTTCCACCTCTGACACCAGCAGAAAACACACTTGCTGTTGTTCTAAGGTTAAGAGGTTAGGAAAATTCCCAATTCTCTATACCCTTACCAGAAAATTAAAACTCATTCAAATCCTGGTTTTCCTCATATCCTTGAACCTTTTCAGATTCTCCATGAGTTGTTGAGAAACTCTTGTTTTTCTCATCTAGGTTTCCTTGATCATAAGACTGATCTCCACCTGTTGCCACCACATTCTCCTCCTCAGATTCTGATTCAGAGAATGTGTCTTTGGATTTACTTACATCTTGTTTTTCAAAAACAGTGCTTCTAGGTTCAATAATATAATTTCCATGAATTGATTCATCAGAATCACTTTAAGAATCATGAACAATATCAAGTTTAGAGTGGTGTGCACCTTTTTCTCCCATATCTGAGATTTCTACATGATGCTCTTCTGCCACAAGACTTGTGTACACATCTTCATCAGCTTGATGAGCTTCTGATTGAGCCTCCTGCTCTATTCTAGGTGCACTTGATTCTTGTGCATCATGCTCCATAGGGGACACACTATCAAAAACTTCTTTATTCTTTGTCATCTTGCTTAACATCTTTAGATACTCTGCTCTGTAGGGTGAATCCTCTGGTATCAGATTCATCACACTTTCTGATAGAACAGGTACATCAAAATCTGATTTCCAAGACCCCACAGCAAGCCATAGTCTCATCACCATTGTACTCCACGTATTTTCAGATGCAGGAATTTCCATATTCCTTTCAGAAAATGCATCAGAAATTATGACTGACAGAAATCTGGGAAAAGGTAGATGTGAATCTATCCTTCCAGTGTTGGTTAAAATTGATCTTCTGATCAGATTAAATATTTTTGTTCCAAAATAAATGTTCAACCCTATGATGAGGCTGAACATGATTGTCAGAACATTCTTATTTATCTGATCTGTACCCCTAATCTTTGATGATAAACACTTGTTTATAATTTCCATTAACACTTGCCAGAAGGCAGGCAACTGATTTCTTTTGAATTCACTAATCTTTGAAATCTTTACCATATATCCCATCACAGCATCAAGCTGTGCAAACATGTCTTCCTTTTCCAGTGCTTCATCATAATTTTGACTGATGGGTAATTCCAGACATTCTCATATCTTCTCTGGTGTGATTGTGATGAAGATATCTCCCCATACATGTGCTGTGAGCTCATTTGGATTTGAGAGTTTGAGAGTCTTCACCACTTGTTGTAGAAGTTTTTCTGGTACCTCTCTGGTCTTTGTAAGAGCTTGAGCTATAGGACATTTGGTAAGAAATTCAATCAAAATTCGGCACTTTGTATCATATTCGTCTATGTTGTTGTTCATGGCTTCATTGTTGCTTTTTAATGGTAGGAATTCAGCTTCAGTAATGAGTTGAACAGAGTGTTCAACTGGTGGCATGTTGATGTTGATTGTAGCCATGGAGAATTTGAGGTTTTTGCTTTGAAAAAGGGTTTTAGGGTTTTGATTTTGAAGAGGAAGGTTAAAGGTGGAATACTCTGTTTTTGAAAGATGTATTTATAGTGTTTTGAGATAGAGATCTTTGAGTTTTTCCGTGGGTTGTTTATATTTAAGGTGGTTTATGACACCTTAATGATGTTTTAATCCGTTTAGGAAACAACTGTTTAAAAAACCTTTGGTTTATCTCTAATTTAATACAAATCTTTTATTGAAATTCGGAGATTTCAAGGATTTAGTAGATAAACACTAATGTCCAATGTGACATCTGTGTCCGAAATCATTGTAAACATTTCAGTTATCAATAAAACAAAGTTATTTGATCTCAATGTTTGTTTGGTTTCATGTTTTGACTTTTGTTCAATTTCAAACTCTACATCGCTTTCTAGAGAGTTATACGCAAACTTGTGCGTAAACGTAATCATTTTAACGCGACAAATACTCCGGAACATCAAAATATACTTAACATACCTTAAATAACCCTTACATAACTTAGAAATAAGTTTTGAAGGCTTTGGTATGGCAGAAACAAGTTAATTCGCCTACAGGGGCTAAATTTGACAAACTGCGAAAGTATGCCAATTTGAACTGTAACAGACATTCCGAAACATGACCATAAGTTAAACATACCATAAGTATCCTTTACATAGCTTAGAAATAGGCTTTGAGGGGTTCGGTGTGCTAAAATAAACTTTTGGGTCATTCAGGGACTAAAAACGTCAAAAAGTGCATAAGTGTGCATTTTCGCGCATAACTCACGTTCTGAATACATCCGGACATTCAAAAATTTACGTAAGCACTAAAACATTTTATTTTAGTGTTTGGCATGAGAAAATCCATTTGTCACGCAATTTGGATGGTTTTTCGCGCTTATGCGCATTCCGTCGTAATTAACCGAACATCGCGATCGTAAGACCAAACGAACCAACATCCGGCATATTTTTTAGCATGTTTCATGTCCACAATGTTTAGGAATCATTTTAGGTCCTTAACATTGGCTTAACGGGCCTTAAACATGTCGGAAATGGCCTTAATGCATAACAGGGACCAAAACTGTCAATATTGCAAAGTTGATTCTGATCAGAAGGGCCAGGCGGCCCTCGTGAGTCTTGTGTGATCCCTTACATGGCCCGTGTTAGCCTCCTAGATCAGATTAATCAGTTTTAATAGTTGTTTACAGCTGTTAACCACCCAAAACTCACCCACACTTGCCCTTTCCTGATCATGAGGGGCCATTTTGAGTTACCACAAGGTTGCAACAAGTGTAGGGACAAGATCAAAGCACGTTATTCGATAAACTATCCTAACGGTTCCAAGAATCCTATAAATACCCACCAACATCACTTGCAAAACCCACTTGAATTCTTGAGAGTTCTTTAAGTTAAAGTGAGACTACTTCATACCTGAGAATACTTGAGAAATCAAAGCTTTCGGGGACCCTTTGTAAGTATTCCTTCGTTCTTTTTATTCTTTTAGCGTTAAAAGTCAAACTTTGTTTGACTTTATGCGTTGACCAGTTTATGGTCAATGCGAAGTTCGTTTGAACTTCATAACGTGAGCGTAATCACGATGGTTATAGTCCCTAGTGACTATACCCAGGGCTATAAACGAACCGAACGAACACGAACAAGGCCTTGTTCGTGTTCGTTTGTTAAGGAAATAAATGTGTTCACGAACGGTTCATGAACACTTACCGAACGAGATTTTATGTTCGTGTTCGTTCATTAAGGAAATGAGTGTGTTCGCGAATGGTTCACGAACACAAACGAACACAAATAAATTTGGCGAACGCGACGAAGGATAAAGATAGATGGCCCAGAGAGTAGCACTCGAACGAATCCCTTGTTGTGGAACGAAGGTCGATCGTATTCGCCGATGTAAATAATGAGAAATGAAAGGGAAATGATGCATAAACAAGGTGAAAGTGGGTGTCCTTGTTTAATTGTTAAGGTAATAAAATAAATACAAGTTTATAATATAAAAAGTACAAATAAAATATAAGAAAGTACAAAGATCTTCAATTAAAACATAAATATACCAACATAAACGAACATAAACGAACGTAAATCAACGAATGTTCACGAACACCTTACCGAACGTTCACGAACACAATCGAACGAACGAGTCCTATGTTCATGTTCGTTCATTTAACTAATCGAACGAAATTTCTTGTTCATGTTCGTTCGTTTATTAAACGAACGAACATAAACGAACTTCCCGCCGAACGGTTCACGAACTGTTCGCTGAACGTTCGGTTCGTTTACAGCTATACCTACTGATTACCACGTTATCTAGGCTCAGTGACGAGTCATAGTTTCGGCCAAAATGCGCATTCTTGCGTATTTTGTAACCAAACTACTTTTAGGTATCAAAACCGTTTGTTTTGATACCAAACCTGTTTTCTAAACTTAGTTAAGCATGTTTTAACATGCCTAGCTCGTCACTTTTAGTTTAGTGCTTATATAGGGTCGTAAGGTAAGCGATCTAAACAATCGCTTATACTTTCGAACCCGACCCGTTTGGTCGATCATTAGGATCCGACCAAACACATTAGGTGACCATAGTATATAGGGAATAACCTTCCGAGGTTATACCTTATGGTCACATCGTTTGAGTAGTTGTATGATAGGTAGTATATATGCCTTAGGTAAATTACCAAAATGCCCTTTGAACGCCAAAATTCATTTTAATCATATGTAACATAACTTTTGGTATCTAAACTGATTTGGTAACAATATTAGACATGTTAAGGCATATTTTACTTATCGTAGGACTAGTTAGGCATTCCGAACGCATTTCACACGAACGACGCGTTAAAGTAGCATAAGCTACCTAAACGGGTCGTAACGGGTCGTAAGCACTTAGGTTAGGTTTCGTTTTAGTATGTAGGCTTTGTTAAACCATATTACACGAGTCTCCATACTCGTTTGGTTTACGAACCCTCATTCTATCCAATCCTCCGATTTAGGTCTGGTATATTAACATAGTTACCTATATTAGGTGTCGTTTGATATCCGTGATCTCTAGCATTGTTTGGTTGTTACACAAGGACTTCTAAGCAATCTCAAGTGAGTACATAGACCCCTCTCTTACTGTTTTCCAAACATTTTGGGGTGAAACACATGTGCCTACTTTTTACTTTCGTGCCTTTCATGCTTTCATATCATATGCTTGTTATGTTCATTAGTACATTATAGTACATGATTTCATTACATTTTATGCTATGTATGTCCATTGTGTGCATACTTAGTACATCGTTTTACATTACATTTCATGCTATGTATGTCCATTGTGTGCATACTTAGTACAATGTTTTACATTACATTTCACGCTATGTATGTTCATTTGATTGCATACTTAGTGCATTGTTTTCACATGCTTACATTTTTTTGGTATGACATTTGGTTTGTTTAAATGGGACAAAAATACATTCATTAACATTAGCTACGCCATTCGTTAGTAGGTAGTGGTACCATAGGAATTGACAACTCCCGTTCCTGACATCCTAGGTATGTTTGGATGGAAGGAATGAACGAATTCGATAAACATAACACAGATAAACCTTTAATTTGTTTAAAGGTCTATCACCACAGTCACAAGGCTTGGATTTATGCATTTTCACAATACCGCATAGATGTTTGTATCAGTATAGCATGCATTTGTTCCACAAAACATAACTTTGACTTAAACTATGTTTAATTCAATACCCTGTTTTTGTGCATTTTACATATGGTTTAGTTGATATATTTCACATGCCATACATGATATTTTTGGATACACATTATATGATTTACATTAAACATAAACATTTTGACATTGATATACACATTTGGTGATTTACATTAGACATGGACACTTTGATATGGTTTACACAATAACACTTGACAATTGATTTATACATGAACAATTTACATTGGTGGTTGGTTTGGGTAAATGATTTGAGTAACGAGGCGTGTGTAATATGATACAAACATGGTGGATACGCCGCTGGTACTTCCTATATATAAGTGTTTGTATAATATTACATATCGCAGCGTTATTTAAATCATTTCAGTATAGACATATTACATTTTACACAAATAACATATTTTTCAAGACATTGTTTTATACAACTCATTTTACTGGGTTATTTCGTTAACCATACACCTTTCTTTTATATAATCGGATTTCTTATCGAGTTTTCATATGATTTATAAAAGAAAACACTTAACAAGATTCATGGCTAATTTTTATTAAACCTTTCTTCTAAAAACCCAAGTCATGAATCCTATTTTCACAAAACCTATGTATCTCACAGGCATTTTTATGCTGACGTACCTATTTTCACATGTGTTTTCAGGAGCTGTTGCTTAGGATGATGTTCGTGACACTAGGGCGGACCCGTGCCTTAGAGACTTAAAATGAAGATAGACTTAGTTTAATTATGTTCTGAACTCTATATTTCCTGTTTTAAGACAATGTAACTCGCTTGTTTAATAAATAAAATATAACTTTGTATGCCATGGTTGTGAAACAATAATTCTGTTACAACACTCCCCGACGTTTCCGCCACGATTTGATGTTTTACGTGGTCGGGGTGTGACAGAAGAGTTGGTATCAGAGCCAATGGTTATAGGGAATTAGGTTATTAGTAATTCTTTGACCTAGACTATAACCTTTCTAGGACCCTAACACAAGTTATCTTGTGTTTAGATCTTAAAACATGCATATCACCTATCCTTAGGTGATTATCAAAACAAGAATCCAATTTTCCGAAACGATTTTTGAAAATCAATCATCTGTTTTTAAATGATTTATTACAAGGTTTTGAACCCTCTGTTATATGGTTTTGAACCCCTTTGAACTTTTCAAAATCTCGTCAAAGTTTTGGGTTTTAAATAGTGTGAACACGTGCAAACTGGAAGAGTGAATGCCTGTACCCTGGGTTTTCTGTCTAAGGCTAGAGTGTTCGTACAAATCCACATAATCGGACCAGTCACTCTTACCTGGGAACTCTTGGGGTGAGTGTTCACTTATAGGCGAGTATGTCTTCGCGATACATTATTTTTGACCCATTTACTTTGATTAGTCACTGTATGTCGCTTGTTTGCTTTGCGAGCGAACAAATGACCACCCTCTTTGTTGTTGTCAATTTTTGTTTCATCTCATTCTCTTCATCCTATCATCTCACTCGTTTCGTTTCATGTTTCCTCTTTTAGAATGCCTCCTCGACGCGAAAACCAGATAGCGACTGCCGAACTGGCAGAAATCATTGCGCAGTAAATGGCTGCTGCATTCCTAAACCTCTTTGCTCAATGGAACCAAGCCAACAACAACAACAATGCTCCATGCAATTTCAAGAATTTTAACTCGGCTAAACCACTCAAGTTTAGTGGTTCTGAGGGAGCAACCGGGCTTCTTCAATGGTTTGAGAGCATTGAGAATACTTTCCGTCACGTTCAGTGTCCTGAAAATCGCAAGGTCGAGTTTTCTTCCAGTGTGTTTCAGAAGAGGGCTCTTACGTGGTGGAACGGGGTTATGAGAGACCGGGGTGCAGAAGTTGCTCTAGCACAGACTTGGGCTGAACTTAGAGCTCTTATGATGAGGGAGTTTTGTCCTCGTCATGAACTGCGAGCATTGGAAAGAGAATTTGATGATTTGAAACAAGATAGTGGCGAACATCGGGCGTATACTGATAGGTTTGAGGAGCTGAGTTTGCTATGCCCAACAATGGTCACCCCACTCGATAAGGCTATCAAAAGGTACATCGATGGTCTACCTGACTCTGTACAAGACATCATTACTGGTAGTAGCCCTACCACACTCCGTCAGGCGATCGAGTTAGCAGCGACATTGACTGAGTCACAGGTTCGAAAGGGAAAGCTGCACAAAAAGGGTGACAAGGGTAAGAAGCAGGCGTCTGACAAAGAAGATAGCAAGAAAGGTCAAAACAAGAAGGGAAAGGATTCTGGTTCCTCAAGGGGGTCAAGGAAGCGTAAGGCTTCCCAAAATTTTGTTGTCACTGCCCAAGCTAACCAGGCAGCTCCCAACCAACCCGCACAGCCTCCAGCGAAGAAACCTTATGCAGGGAATGCACCTTTGTGCAATAGATGCAACAGTCACCATCAGCCGCAATTTCCATGCCGTTTCTGTACTAACTGTGGGAAGTCAGGTCATCTTGCTGGTGTTTGTCGTTTTGCTCAGAATCAGGCAGTTCAGAACCCGGCTCAACGAGTTGCTCAGCCTCCTGCTCAGCAACAGGGTCAAGCTGCACGACCACACTACCCTCCAGGTTCTTGTTACAATTGTGGGGATCTGACCCACTACCGTAATCAGTGTCCAAGATTGGTGAATGCTAATCCAAATCAGAATCAGGCTCAGGCTCGAGGTCGAGTCTTCAACATGAATGCGCAAGAGGCACAAGCAGACAATGAAGTGGTGAACGGTACGTTCTTTATTAACAATCAGCCTGCATCTGTTCTTTTTTATTCGGGTTCCGATAAGAGTTTTGTGTCGTTATCTTTTGAGCCTTTGCTTCGCGTGTCTAGAACGAAACTAGGTAAACCTTTGACAGTAGAAGTTGCTAGTGGTGAACCCATTGTTCTTGATTCTGTTCTTCGCAACTTCCAGTTGAACCTTAATAACCATCTTTTTCCTATTGACCTCACGCCTATGCAACTTGGAAGCTTCGATGTTATTGTGGGTATGGATTGGTTAGCCAAGCATCGCGCAGAGGTAGTTTGTTTTGAGAAGATTGTTCGTGTGCCACTTTCGACAGGCGAGATCCTACAAGTTCGTGGTGAGAAGCCTGCTGGTGGTCTCAAACTCATGTCTTGTTTTAAAGCTCGGAAGTATCTGCGAAAGAACTATGTGGCCTTTTTAGCACATGTTGTAGCAGATAAGGGCAAAGGTAAGTCTATTCAAGATATTCATGTTGTTCGGGATTATTCTAAAGTGTTTCCTGAAGAGTTACCTGGTCTACCCCCAGCACGCCAAGTCGAGTTCCGTATTGATCTCGTACCTGGTGCAAATCCCATTGCCAGAGCTCCCTACCGTCTTGCACCGTCTGAGATGCAAGAGTTGTCTGAGCAGCTCCAAGAGCTCTCGGACAAGGGTTTTATCCGTCCTAGCTTTTCACCTTGGGGTGCTCCCGTTCTTTTTGTCAAAAAGAAGGATGGATCTTTTAGGATGTGTATCGATTATCGTGAGCTTAACAAGCTTACCATCAAGAATCGATATCCCCTACCTCGCATCGATGATCTCTTTGATCAGTTACAGGGCGTTTCTTATTTTTCAAAGATTGATCTGCGATCTGGATATCATCAACTTCGTGTGCATGAAGACGATATTCCCAAGACAGTGTTCCGCACTCGGTATGGGCATTATGAGTTCACAGTTATGCCATTCGGTTTGACTAATGCTCCTGTTGTTTTCATGGACTTAATGAATAGGGTCTGCAAGCCTTATTTGGATCAGTTCGTCATTGTTTTTATTGACGACATCTTGATATACTCTAAGACGCGAGCTGATCATGAGCAACACCTTCGTCTTACTTTGGAACTCCTAAAGAAAGAACAACTTTTCGCCAAATTCTCCAAGTGTGAATTCTGGCTTAAAGAAGTTCAATTTTTAGGACATATTGTCAACAAACAAGGTATTCATGTAGATCCCTCCAAGATCAGTGCGATTAAGGATTGGGATACGCCTACTACTCCTACAGAAGTTCGTTCTTTTCTTGGTCTAGCGGGTTATTACCGCTGCTTCATTGAAAACTTCTCAAAGATTGCAGTTCCCCTAACTGCTCTAACTCAGAAGAACAAGCCCTTTGATTGGGGATTCAAACAAGAAGAAGCTTTTCAAAACTTGAAGCAGAAGCTCTATGACGCGCCTGTTCTGACTTTGCCTGAGGGCAATGATGATTTCGTCGTTTATTGCGATGCATCTAAATTGGGTCTTGGCTGTGTTCTGATGCAAAGGAACAAAGTCATAGCCTACGCATCAAGACAATTGAAGATACATGAGAAGAACTACACCACTCATGATCTTGAGTTAGGTGCAGTTGTCTTCGCTCTTAAGATCTGGAGACACTATTTGTACAGAACAAGATGTGTGGTTTTCACAGACCACAAAAGTCTTCAGCATATCTTCAATCAGAAAGAACTGAACATGAGACAACGACGTTGGGTGGAGCTTCTAAACGACTATGACTGCGAAATTCGCTACCATCCTGGTAAGGCGAATGTCGTAGCCGATGCATTGAGTCGTAAGGAACGTACTAAGCTTCTTTGTGTTCGTGTTCAATCTGATATTCAAGCTCAATCCGATATCCAAGCCTGCATTTCTCAGGCTCAACACACTTGTGTTTCACAAGGTTTGATGGATAAGGAATTTCCCTATCACATAACACCTGATCTTGAACTGAAGGACAATGGATCGTATTACTTCATGGACCGTTTGTGGGTCCCAAGCCAAGATGATCTTCGTACCTTGCTTATGGATGAAGCCCATAAGTCTCGTTATTCTGTTCATCCAGGCTCAGATAAGATGTATAAGGATCTTCGTATTCAGTATTGGTGGCCTGGTATGAAGAAAGACATTGCCTTATATGTATCAAAATGACTTACTTGTCTTAAGGTTAAGGCTGAACATCAACGTCCTTCGGGTTTATTGGAGCAACCAGAGATTCCAGTTTGGAAATGGGAAAACATCGCTATGGATCTTGTTACCAAACTTCCACGCACAAAGAAAGGTCATGATGCCATTTGGGTAGTCGTTGATCGTCTTACTAAATCAGCGGATTTCTTGCCAATCTATGAGGATTTTTCTGCTGACAAACTTGCTAAAATCTATGTGGATGAAATTGTAGCTCGACATGGTGTTCCTTTGAACATCATTTCTGACAGAGATGCTCGTTTCACTTCTCATTTTTGGAGAACCATGCAATCTGCTATGGGGACCCAACTTAATCTAAGCACAGCTTATCATCCGCAAACGGATGGTCAATCTGAAAGAACAATTCAGACTCTGGAGGATATGCTTAGAGCTTGTGTGATCGATTTTGGTGGTAGTTGGGATTCACATCTTCCGTTAATTGAATTCTCCTACAACAACAGTTATCACTCCAGCATCAACATGGCTCCTTTCGAGGCTCTCTATGGTCGAAAACGTCGTTCACTAGTCTGCTGGAATGAGATCGGCGAGGCTCAGCTTACTGGACCTGCCCTCATTTTAGAGACAACAGATAAGGTTAAGAAAGTTCGTGATAACTTTCAGATAGCTAGA